>JBDPZO010000003.1:2662576-3262576 GCA_039877585.1 Heterodera filipjevi
ATAGTCCGCAAGAAATCGGACCGCAAAAAGGGAAAAATTATCAGGGGAGAAAAAGTCCCGCTCTTCGCTTAAAAGTTTTTGCCCCTCTTTGTTACGCTTCCCCCCAAATTACTTAAGATAAGACAATTTTTTTCCCGTCCCTTCTTCTCCTCCTGCTCCGTTTCAAGAACAACAAAGGGTCATGCTTACGGGCACAATGTAACAAAATAAGGATAAAATTATATAAAATAAAAGTAATAATTACAAATTTTCATATTATTCTATTTATGAAAAAAGCCCTACATAGATGTATGAAAACCCTTTTACTAAATTTGCACCTATAATTTTCAATATTTTAGGAATTTGAATAAATTTGCATAGCTTTTTTCTAGATTCTAAGCTTTTTTATACATATTTGGCTATTTTATTTACATTTATGTACAGGTTTTAACCAATTTTTGTACATGTTCACCCCGACCCCGACCTTGCTGACCCCGACAAACCCCGACCCCGACTTTTGTCAACCCCGACGTCGGGGTTGCTACCCTAGTACTAAGTACCATTCAAAAAACTGAATAGAGTTTAAGGAAAATTGTGCATATTATAAAAATATATAATTTATTTTTTAAAACCACTGGGATGAAAAGTGAAACATTGCTATTTTTGATCAAACAACACTTTCAGTTCTGTTGTCCCACCATATGATCACACAGTCCGTTCATGTCTAAAATTGGATTTAATATAATATAAGACGACAAAACAATGAATTCGTCAAGTTTATGTTTGGCAACAATTTTTGGGTGCCGAAATTATTAAACAATTATAAAAATGTGCCAACAAATTTCCACAATTGTCATTGCAAAATTGGAAGAAATGGATTGATTAAAAAATTGAACCCAACCTTTCATAACATTTTTCAGAACCAGTAAAATAAAATGGTTTTTATAATTTGGTAATTCTAAGTATATTTAAAAAAGATTATTAATATATTTTAAAAACTTTTCATTGCTATCCAAATAAGGTAAAAAGTTGTAGAAAATAGTTAAAATTTTCAAAATTTCCCAAACAAATTTTTTAAAATTAAAATCCTATAAAAGTCAAGAATATAGCAAATTGAATTGAACTCACAATTGGCAAAATCGACGAGGTCCCCACTATTCTCTTCGATTCCCGTGATCCCGTCCCGAACGTTTCTCATTTCGGCCTCAAAAAGTTGCTGATTGTAGAAGTGAACGCTCCACCCGTTCTGACGCGCTGGAGCCTCCAATTGAAAATGGTCCAAAAGTTCTATAACAAAAAATTATTCATGCTTTTATTTTATTTGACAAAAAATTAGGTCCGTATATTGTCAGTCCGAGGAAAAGCCGGATTAGTTTTCCATGTTTTAAATTGCGATTTTTTAAATTTCTTAGGTTTTTACCAGCAAAATTCGGCATTTTTGGCTTTTTGTCAATAAATTAAATATAAAATGTCAAAAAAAAGAGGCAAATGCCCCCCTCCCCTTATTATTTTAGTGGCAAAAAATGCCAAAATAATTAAAAGAATACACACATTTATTTAAACTCAAAGTAAATTTTTATTTACTATGTTTTAAAAATAACTAAGGCTTTGAATTTTTAAGAATGAAATAATGCTTAAACTTACGCCCGAAGAGATTATGAAGTCGCACCCCGGACATATTCAATTGGGCAACACATTGGAACAAACGGTTCAACGCAGTGTTGAACTGTGCAGTCTAAAGAAATTTTAGAAAAAATTTGGTCAAATCAAAAATAGAATGTGGGACAAAAAGTAGACAAAAACTTACCGCTTGAGCAAGATCCATTGAAGCAGGAGCAAAAAAAAAAAGATGCGAAATAAAACAGATAATTGTTAAATCTCAAAAAAATTTATAAAGGCAAAATGCTCGGATACATTGCTTAAAATGGAGATTTTTGACAGCAGGGTTGTGGGGGGTCGAAATATCGGGTCAGGTTTCGGGTTTATGGCCGGGAAAAAGACCGGGGTTCGAGCACCTTGTTTCGGGTAACAAGCGGTGGCAAGGACGAAACCCTATTCGTACTGGGCGGATTCGTACTGCCCCGATTCGTACTGTTGACGTCTTATAATTTATGAGTATAAGGACTGTCTAACGCCCGCTGTCTGCGCTCCCATGCAAAAGAGTACGAATCCGCCCAGTACGAATATGGTTTTTACCGTTTGACAGGGTGCCAAAAAAACATTTGCCATAGGCCCAAAAGTTAAAAGGAAAACGCAAAAAAGTTAAGTCTGGAAAAATAAAATGGTACGTTAGGCTGTTTTCGACCTTTAGTCTTCGTATTATTTGACTGTTTTACACTTGGTTCATATTTGTCCATGGGGTATAACCGACGGCAAACAATTTCGTGCACCTCCGTCCAATATACCATACGAAACTGTCATATGGTAAAAAAAGATTTATGTGAGAGGGAGAAAGGGCGTATGACAAAATCACGAATAAGCAAATAGTGACAAAATATGCCATGAAAAGTATTTAGCGATACATTTACTTAAAAGTCGGATTTTTAAAATTTACTTTTTGGTTCCGCGGATCAAATTTTTCGGGAAACTAAATTAAAAATTGGAAATGCCGCATTATAAATTTTCTTAAAATCTTTAAAAAGTCAATAAAAATGTTAAAACGGCGCCTTCGGTGAACGCCGTCCCCTTTCTAAAATCTGAAAATTCAGACCAAAGACAAATCAATCTGTTGAATTTAAATTTAAAAACGGTGACTCAAAGTCTACAAAAATGAATCCAATTCAAAAAAATTAGTTCCCTTTTAAGAGAGCAAGAAATTGACGGGATTTTGGGATTAAAACGGTGGTACGAAAGGTTTAGGACCCGGCATTTTTAGAAAAGGAGACCATGACCCGAGAAAAGGACCAGGGGAGAGCGGACGGAACAAAGACAAAATAGCAGAGGTCGTGCTGGGTCATTTGTTAAATCCGCCATTTCTTAATGATTTTCCGAGCATAATTGGTCATAATTTTGCTCAAAAGTAACCAAATTAAACAATCTTGGTATCATCCTCAAAGGTTAACAGATCTAACTAATAGCTATCGGAAGATACCAAGATTGTTTAATTTGGTTGCTTTTTTGCAAAGTTATTGACGAATTATGCTCGGAAATTCAGTAAGAAATGGCGGATTTAACAAATTACCTAGCACCAGCAGAGGTTAGGATTTTCAACTGGTTCCGAAAATTACAGATGTCAGAAATCAAAATCCGCTGGTTCTTTAAATGAAGAAAACAATTGGAAGTAACGATTTTTCTTGGTGACTGAGATTTAAAGTTGGGATTGCCAAAGAGCCAAGTCTTGGCAGGGCGAGGGGGTAAAGGGAAAATTTCTGAAAAGGCCGGTAATTGAACTAAATTTTTTTGGCCGGGAAAACGAGAAAGCCCGGTAGAAAGGCGGGAACTGAAAGTGGTCTAACTTTTTACCAGGGGATAAGCCGGCCATTTCCGGTAGCGACCAATCCTAATTAGAAGAAAATATTTGAAAAATTAATCGATTTGATGGATCAATCCATCAGTGGCAATGAGCAAAAGAATGGGATAAAATGAAATGGAAATATCACGACAAAGTTGTAATATGTGAGAAGGGACAAAATGGGGCACAATGTTTCCGAACAGAGAGAGAGAGAGAGAAAGAGAGAGCGAATTTTGCAGCATTTGCTGGATTTTTAAAAATAATAGTTGAAATCAGAACATTTCCTTAAATAAGTAGAGCCCTGATAATTCCCAAAATTTCATTGCCGACTTTGGCGGGTGCCAAAAAATGATTGTTGTCGAACCGAATGTCGTCGCAAATGTCGGCTCGTCCTTCAGATCGAAAATGTCTTGGCCAATTGGGTGAACACACTCCGTGCCATTCCGTGAACCCTACTGGTGAGAAATGAATGAATGGGTGGGCGGGCCAAGGGCAATTAACATAACAATTGACCATAATCACCGGAAGCAAAAAGGTCAATTAGACTCATAATATAATGAAAATAAAATATGTTTATTAATATTCTTTATCTTCATCCATTAGCTTGCTTCACTGTTTCCCTCTCCCTTCTCTTTGACTTGCTCTTCATTGAGGAATTTACAATAATTTACTGGGCCATAGCAGGGATGGGTCGGAATTCCGTTTCCAATTTCCGACGTTTTTGGGGTCGAACTTCCGATTTCCGGTTTCCGAAATTTTGGGCAAAACAAAAAATGCCCAAAATTGGCCTTTTTTGTAATATTTTCACTTAACAAACATCGTACCTGCTTTTATGCAGGGTATTTACAAATAAAATTGATTATCAAATTTTTCAAATTTTATTGTCAAAAAGTTTTTTAAAAATTTCTGATTTCCGAATTCCGATTAACGATTAACGATTTCCGACCTTTTTTGGGGTCGGAATTCCGATTTCCGAAAATTTTTTTGGACGTCGGCTCCCATCCCTGGTCCATAGGGGTTCTTTAGTGTTAAAAATAATGCTTATATTTGGAATTTTGCCATTTTTCTTAATAAAAACACCATTCCTTGTGTGGACAAAGACCTATTTTGCTGAATTGAGAAACAGTTGAGAAGGGACAAGGTTCTCTCAACTTAAAGGGACTTTTCCTCCGGGCGTAACTCATTTTTTTTTGCTCAGCACATTAAATTTTTAAAAGTTTGATTTTGAGTTTAAGTGTTCGGCTGTGTGAGATCGGTTAGGCTATTTTTAGAAACTGACCAATTTGATCATGTACTTTAAAGTAAGGTTAATCCCCGATCCGTCCTCCCCGACCCTACGCCTTCTTTATAAAAAATTTCCGGCGGTGCCATTAGGCGTAGCCGGTAAGTTAATTAAAATAAAAAAAACAACACCTTCTTTTTCTTAAGCATTTCCTGTCTGTGCTATATAGAATAAATTAATCTAATGATAAATAAAAAATTTATTACTTTTTTATTCAAATTAAGTTGTCAAAAAATAAATTCCAATAATAACATTTTTTAAATATAGGAAACATTTCCATCTTCGGAGGATATCGAATGGATAATCAAAGAGAGTTTAGGAATTCTTTCTTTTTTATTTTAATTGGCATTGCCATAAAATGAGATATTTTCAAAAATTTGTCGAAACGTCCGTTTGCCTTAGCAAAAACAGTTAAAAAACTTGAAAACATCATATCAAAAAGAGCATGCTATGTCAAAATAACCAGTAGCTATCGTACTATAGGAACATTAAAGAAATTGCGAAGGGGTCAACCCTCACAAGAGGGGATGGCCTTTTTTATTGGTCTTCGGCGCCAGGAACTTTTAATGGCGATTATTTTTAGGTTTTACAAAAAAAGGCCTTCTTCTGTCGATAGGCACTGTTTGAGAATTCTAAGTGAATGTTGGTTAAAAAATTCATAGATATTTCTTCTATTTCGCCGGCGGACGATTTCCCCTCCCCCAAATTCTCTCAAAAATTTCGAGGTTTACACTTCAGCGGTTAAATTTCAATTAAAAAAAACATGGACTTGCAAATGTCGGGGCGCAAATACCTCATGTCATGGGCCGAACTCGAACCTTCCCCCTTATGTCTTTTACCATCTAACAGACCGTGACCGGAAAATGCGTCAGTGGAAAATGCGTCAGTGATACTGGATTTAAAAAAAAAATCGCACTTTTAACTCCCTTTTTCGTGCCCCTCACCCGCCCGCCACTCAGTATTTTTGTAAAAATAATGGTGCAGGAAGATCAGCATTTGGCAAAATGTAGTAGAAGACTACAACAACGCACCAAACAACGGAATCCGAGGGAAAGGAATGAACCGAAAAAGTGTTTACGTGGAACAGGATGCGGCACTGCAAGCTATTTTTGAAACTCGTGGGCAAAGGCAGCCATTAGACTACCTCCGTGCTATCGCTTACCGAATACCCAATCCCATTTAATTCTAAAAAATTATCTTAAAAATTTGTCATTTTTTCTGATTTTAAATATTTTTTTTCTTGCAAAAAAGGGTTTTTTAACCCGCCTCATTAATTAGAGTACGGGTTTTCCCCTTAAAAAAATTTTTTTTTAAATCCAGTATCACTGACGCATTTTCCACTGACGCATTTTCCGGGAGCCTAACAGACTACTGAGGTTAAAGTTCAAAATTTTTGCAACTGTGAGTCAAAATCGGGATGGTGTGTATCAGGGATGTCAAACGACGCCCAAAAAAATTCCGGAAATCGGAATTCCGGGCTCCAAAAAAATTCCTGAAATCAGAACTTTTGAAATTAAATACCTTTTAGTGTTTTGGCTTGTTCAGGCAGCCATATTATAATTTGAACAAATTACAGCGAGAAATTTGACCATATTATGGGAACATAATTTTGATCATTTTGGAGAAAGTAGGCGCCCTTAAAACAAAATTTAGATTTTTTTTTGGTTGCTTTTATTTCCTTTTGAAATAGATTCGAAATTGTAAAGTTTTTTTGAGTTTATCTTTTGGCCCACCCTCTGTAGGCATTGCTTTTCCAAATTCTTCTCTGTTTTGCTTCCAATTTTCCCGTCCTTCTTTCTCTTCAAGGTTCCGCTTCATGGTAAGCAGAAATGAGGTCCAAGTCTAAATTTGTCCATTATATAGCACACAGTCAAAACAATTTTGAGCATCCTTGATTACAAAATAAGAAGTCATTAATGATTGATGACTTTTCATTTCACATTAAATTATAAAAAAAATTTTTATAAATAAAAAAAACATTTTTTTTTGTGGCATTATATATATTATAAACATTTGAGGCATTAAATTACCGTATTTCCTCTAATAAAAGACCCCCCCCCCCACTCTATTAGAAGACCCCCCTCCATTATAAGACCCCTTTTGAGAGGGGTTGAACAATATAAGACCCGGGTCTTCTATTAGAGTAAATACGGTATTTCATTTTAAAAAATAATTTTTCAGTGACGAATTGCTAGGTAACCGACGACATCACGTTCGTTTCATAATTTTTGAATTTTCCAAATTGTTTTTGAAAAAATAAATTCAAAAAATGAATTTAAAATAGATTCGGGACTGAAATGGGAAAATAGCTTGGGACTGAAACGTCCATGTTGTAAAAATTAAAGAAAATGGAAAAAGTATTTTTTGACCCCAAAATCTGATTTTCTAGACTGGATGTTCTGATTTTGAAAATTTTCATCTAGAAACCCTGCTCTATACATACATTTTTTCCCCACAGCACTTCTAATATTTTGTCCACCAATGGAAAATGATTTGGATATTTTCGACCAATATTTTGTTGTGTTCGAAAAAGTGAGGACAGAAATGAATGACAGGGCAGAAATATTGTGCAGCAACAGAGTTCGACCTCATTTTACTGAAGTGAATGAATTTGCTAAAATGTATGTATTCTCTTTTTTTCTAAGTTTTTGCATAGGATTCGATTTGAAATGAACAAAAAAGGGAATTGTTTTTGGGGGTTCCCCTGTTTAAAAAAAGGAATTAATTTCAGTGAATTTTGTTTGGACAAAGAACTCATTTTAAAAGTCACGGACATTAGCGACGGTGCGCCGTCATCGACAAAAGAAGTGATGCCATTGGCACAAATTGTCGTTTGGTATTGGGCAATAATGCACGGAGTAAAACAGAATTTCCAGGTCAGTTGCAAATGCACCAGCGTAGGGATAAAGTCGACTCAATTTTTTAAGCAAAAAAGTAGGCCATGGAATTCCGTTTTAGTCCTATAAAATTGCATTTATTGATCCAATCAATGAAATATCAAACTTTTTTTCTTAATAAAACTAATTTAATAATTTTAATATCTTTGGGGCGCATAATTTATAAAAACGGTAGAACAATTTCTAAAAAATGGGTAAAATTCATCAGACAAAAAGAAAAAATTCTTTTCAGCAACAGATTCTCAACACGGGCCAAACGGTGCAATTCAGCACCTTTCCCAAATTCATTGTCATCAGATATCTCAAAAAACGCGTCGAGGCCGACAAGAAGTAAGAGCAAGAATAGTTGACCAAACGATTGGCGCGTACTGAATTATCTAACATTTGAAAATGGCTTAAAAAATGAGGAGTAATAAGGTGAAAAATAGGATATCAATGCACATAAAATGGGAAGTCAGATCGATCACTGATTGGCCAATGAATTAAATGAAATTGAAAAATGGTAAATGAGGAGAATGACATATGAACATTGTCAAATATACAATTATACATAAAGCAGCACTTTTAAGTCCATGCCCTCCGCTCAGTGCGCCGGACGACGAATTGACGGTGCAAATCGGGGACGAAATGGTGACAGATCAACCGGAGATTAGCTGTTTAAATCCAACCAAAATGTTCAAAAATTTACTAACAGGTCACTTTGTCCGCCCATTGCCTTATGTCCGTTTCCTCCGTCATCCATCGGATGCTCAGCGTGGAGATGCGTGAGAAGCAGCAGCGACTGCTTACTTTGAATGAATTGGGCGTCGACATGAAGCAGTTCATGGAATTTGTGGAGGCCGTCTCAGTCCGAGTGCCTCAGTACCTTATTTTTCCGAACCGTAAGTGCAAGTTTTTTCCGCTTTCTTTATTTTCCAATTTTGTCCCTCGCAAACGTACGATAAAAGGGCGAGGGGGGCGGAATCGGTAGGGGTCAACTCTGTCTGAAAAAATTTAAGACGCGATAACTTTTTTGTGATTTATTGTAAAAACCTATATTTTTATAAAGAATGTTTTCAGCGAAAAATGTGCTCGCTTTTCTTAAACTGGCCGATTACTTCCAAGTGGACTGGTTGAAGTTACGTTGTGAGAAGCATTTGATCAGTTGCGTGGAAATGCCGTTGATCGATCGTTTTTTGCTGATTGAACCCTTCCGATTGGACAATTTGAAGGTGAAATTGGATTTTTCGTCTTTTTTATTTTTTCGGTTTAGAATTTCTTTTTCCGCTTGGATGTCGTCCTTTTCCGTGCCTTTTTCAATGCAAATTCTGAACATTTGTTGCCGGGGATGGTCAGCAATAATTTGCTGAGCCAAGTGATGATTCGACTCTCTGGTGGAGTCCCTAAATAATGGACCAAATCAAAGCGATTGATATGTTAACGTATGTATAGATTGATTTTTTGTTGTTAATAATTGAAATTATAAAGTTCAGAGAGTGACTGAGACATATAAATGCCATTGGTGAGGGCAGAAAACCACCATTCATTTGGCATTATTTCCCTTTTAAAATCATTTCCCTTTATTAATTCAATTTTTCGAATTGAAAAATTTCTCTAATGTTATTCGTCTCCGTTTTTTCCAACTTGTGTTAAATGAATGAATGGGTAGGCCAAGGACAATTAACACAACAAGTTTATTACAACATAATTGACAATAATCACCGGAAAGAAAAAAGACCGATTAACCTCATAATGTATTTAAATAAATATGATTCATTAAGATTCAATTTCTTCAGCAATTAGCTTGTTTTACTGTTTCCCCCTTCCTCCTCTTTGACTTCCTCTTCTTTTTCATCCCCTTTGTCCTCCTCATCTTTGACTTCCTCGTCCCCCTTTTCCTCCTCCTCCTCCTGCTGATCAGCCGACAATGACTCATCGTCGTCTTCTTCACATGATGAGTCCACATAAAAGTCGATATCCTCCGTTATAGCCTTTTTGTGAATTAAAGGGAATTTTTCATTCTATTTTTTGCCTTCTTTCTTAATAAAACACCATTCCTTGCTTCATCATTAGCCGACCTGAAGCGGTGCCCGGCACTCTTTGCGCAAGCAATTCTTCCGAATGATGAAGCAGTCAATGCAGTAAGTGGCATTACATTGTGGACAAAGACGAATTTTGCTGAATTGAATTGAGAAACAGTTGAGAAGGGTCAAGAAGGCTAGCTAAGTTTTCTTTCTTCGTCTTTAAGGGATTTTTCAGTTTTTCTGAATTGTCCATGTCTTTAAAGTTACTCTCTTTGGTGGACCATTTTGGTGGTGGTAGTAATGTTTTGAATTTTTTGGAGCCAAAAATGTCGGGACCCTTCCAAATCCCTGTGACTCCCGCCCCCCTTTTTTTCGTCCCCCGTCCGTACGATGCCTCCGCAACGCTCAAATCGACGCGCGCGCAGCGCTCGCAGCGTAATTTTTCTTCGCTGAGCACCGACAATCCCTTCATAATCATCTGTCTTTCCTGCTCCCCTATGTCTTCGTCTTTAGACTTGACACGGACCATCAGTTCCATCCTTAAGGCGGAAAGGGAAATGAAAAATACGACACTTGAATTTAAGTATAAAATAAAATAAGAAATTTTGGGACAATCCGAATTGTAATGTGAAACTTTTGTCACCGTACTCACATGTCCTGCCGACTGGCCATGATTTTGTTGTACAAATGCAATGCACGGGGATGGGCACTTTCGGGCAGAAAATGCAGGGCGACCAAATGGCGAAGGCGCGAAAGGTAAACCTTGGGAACAAAAAGTGATAGTTTGGGAGGAAATGTTCAAGTCCAAAAAGGAACCCCAGCAGTGATGAGAAAAACGCAGAACAGATAGAGGATGATGCACAGTTGGAACAATCTGTGAGAAAAAGGGAGAAAATTTGGGGGGAAAGTGCCAAGGCATTGGCGGTTTTATTATGTGAAAAAGGGACTACCCAACGAGAGGAAGAGGGGGAAGAGAAGGGGCGTAAATATAAAACTGAAAAAGAAAAATTCCAAAGAGGCACCCCTCGTCTTATGCCCTGGAAAAATTGCCTTATCGGCGAAACTCTTTAAAGCATTGATATTTTATTAAATTTTTACTCATAATTTGGGCGAGATGGTTCTTTGAAACAGGTGCGCCACATTTGATCGCGACTGTCCGCATCGGTAATTGGCTCAAAACTGTAGAAAAATAATAAATGAAAAAAATGATTGACAAAAATCTATTGATTTATAGTAGAAATGTATTTGTTTTAATTCCGGGGGAGGTTTATTCATCGGCAAATAAAAAGCGATTGGGTCAACCCTCACAGGTAGGGATGGCCTTTTTTATTGTTGTTCGGCGCCATAAAAATTTTTAATGGCGATTATTTTATTTCTACAAAAAATTCTCTCAAAAACTTACAAGATTTACCCTTTAGCTGTTAAAATTCAATCAACAAAAAATATGAACAAATTGTATTCATCTATTTTAACAATCAAAACGAACGTGCGCAGAATGCCGGCCAACAATTGATTCAGAAAACCATCGCCAGACACCTGAAAAATTAAATAAAGTGTTTTAAGAAAAACGAAAGAACCCTAACAATAAGTCATAAATTTCTATTGGAATGAAAGTTTTAGGATTAGAAACAATCCTTCTTAAATAAAACATCGCATTACTAACCATTTTGGTGGTAGGGAAGAATCGTAGAGCCAAAGGCTATACGATTTTTGCGGCCCAGACATTTGCGCCTATGCCTATAATCGGTTTCAAATTGCATTACTTACTCCTAAAGGCCCTAAAAGTAATAATGGAGAAGAGAAAACATCATTTTTGGCTCTTTGGGCAATTCATTGAGAAGGAATTTGAAATTAATGCAACATAAATTTGAAACCAATTTTGGACATAACCGCAAAAGACGGGGGCCGCAAATGTCTTGGCGGAATTGCCACCCTTAGGCAAATCGAATGTCGTAAGGAGACCATGTTGGCTGACCCTTTGTTCATATTCGATCATTAAATTACGCTCCATTTATTTGCCAAACAGTTGTTGCCCACCTTCAACTTGTAAATGTTCGGGCGTGGAAAAATGGTGGTATTGCCGTGGAAGAAGATGAACGCCCGCTTGATGATGCGATAGATGAACACATCAATGGCGACGAACACAACCACCGGCACCATACTGTAGGCGAGGAAAATGTTTTGGATCCACCACATAATGTTCTCCCGACGCGTCATTTGAACGGTAGTGACACGAAGGTACTGTAAAAAAGGGGAGGGGGAAAGGTAAACTGAAAAGACGGTAAATGAGAGAGATGGAAACAAGAAAAATCAGTCAGACATTCCAAAAAGTCTACGATTATTCATGGTATGCAAAATTAGAAAAACAAGGAAATCACACAATGCCAGTGCGGTGCACCCCCGCCGGCCGAAACTCCGCCGGGAAAAAATTTGCAAAAACTCCCGGAATTTTACAGAAAAACTCAAGGCTGTTTTTTAAAGAAAATTTTCGAAAATTCAAAGTGTTTAGTATTTTTTTTTGAAAATTTCAGAAATTTTCCGAAAATTTGTTATTTTCTAAAAATTTTGATATTTTCCGAATTTCTTTTAGAAACAGCATTTAGAGTTGTTCTGGAAAATTTCCGGTTTCTTTCCCGGCGGAATTATGTCTCGGCGGAGTTTCGGCCGGAGGAATTTTGTCCTGCTCCGATGCCAGTGCTAATTAGCTAATTTTTTCAGCGTTTCTCGGCACTTGAGAATTTTTTCTCCCGTTTTTTCAAAGAAAAACGGAAAAAAAATTTTAGTGTGTAAATTTCTTAAAATTGCTTTTGTTAGACTAATGGCTTGAAACAGAGTAATACTGTAAATGTCGGTACTATTCCCGAAGAAATAGACCCATTTTAACTTTATTGAATCGTTTTTTTACAAATTTGTGTTCTTTTGGCATCAGTGGCAAAACGGTCGGCTGATTGGTCAACGCTCGGTCCTTGTCAATGGTCTCAAAATCCTTGCCGATGAAGCGATTGTCCGCGTTTTTACTGCGCATAAATGAGCGAATGTACAGAAAAGCCTAAGAACGGGGAAGGGGAAATTATAAAAAAAATTAAAAAAAAAATTAAATGCCGAAAGAAATGGCCAAACGGCGAAAAAAAGCATCAGCACATCCAACAGCAAAACTATGCCATCCATTAAACTGAAAAAAAAGTTGAATCATTAAAAAATAATAAAAAAAAAGTCAACTTATTTACCAAAAATTTCTGCAGATGTTTTAATTAAAAAAAAGGCCGGTGCACCCCAAAAGGGGTGCACCCCAACAAGACTGTTTTGTTAATTTGGCTTGGATGGTCATGGGATTAAACTTTACCGAATTATTTGTTTAACCATACGTCCATCATTCACCTGCTGAATTGTTTGATCTCTTGTTTCAGCTCGAACTGAACACGGTCCTTTTCCATTGCGAATCCGTCCGTCAAATTTTGATTGTGTTCCACCACAATGTCCAACGTCTCAAAGGTCATTTTGCCTTGTTCAACCTGAACAATTAGAACCATCATTTTTTGTTTGTTTCGAAAACTTCTGGAACAATTAATGATTCTCACTGATACTGTAATTCCATCCCCTTTAAACATACTGTCACATACCGTTTTGTTGTACCTGCAAAAAAAAATAGAAAAATAGAGGAAAGTGGTTTAACAATTTATAGTAAAAGGGGGATTTCGCCGATGAAATTTCAGAAATAATCTTTCAACAAAATTTCAAACCTTATTTTTTAAGAAGAATTCCAAAAGACATGATTAAATTTATTAAAAACTCAAAAATTTTACTACAATAAATTTCGTAATATAAATTCAAAGATTTTTCTATTATTTTTTCGGAAATCCTTAAAAAAAAAACTTTTGACAATTTTTGTCCCGGTGTAATTTCGGCCGGCAAATTTCGACGGCGATATTTTGTCCTGTTCCTCTAATGCCAAATTTGTCAGGGTCGGTCATCCCCCCCCCCCACCAACTCACATGTCGTACATGAACGTCTTGCGAGCGTAGTCGGTGATTCGACGTTTGGCGCCCTTCACAAAATAACCGACGCCCTCCTTCACCGCCCCTTTCACTTTTGAGGGCCAAATACAATTGAATTGCAACATTTTGGTTACATAGCACAAATGCTTGGCCCATTCAATAGGCAAACATATGAACTCCAAGAAACGGTTCAGACAGTCGGTGTGCCGTTCGGACAGCCAACCGATACACTGTCAAAAAAGGGGGGAAGAAATATGATGGAATACGGATGCCAATGTTAGAAAGAGAGGGGAAAAATGCAATTTAATTTGCACATTTAAAAAACACTAAATTTAAACCAAAATTTGAAAGTAATTTTCCGTTACATTCATTTCGAGTCCATATATAAATGTAAACCGAGCAGAAAAGTTGAGCTCCGAGTTTGTTCGAAATCTGGTTCGGGTGCACGAATTCAAAAGCCAAGTCCGCTTTTCGAAATAAGATCCCTTTAAAATTAGTCACCGCTTTGAAGGGAAGTTGCGCAATGTGAGTGCAATTGCTCATCAGCCCTTTGATCCGTGCCGTCAGTGCGCGCTGCATCGCCAACATTCTATAATTGCCAAAAAAAATAATAAATACAACGGTTTTAATGAAGCGCCCTTTGTTTTCACCGCCACACACTTTTCCATCGATTCGTCCATTTGGCGCAGACTTTGCCGAATGCCTTCAAAAGGTTTGCTCTGTTCGCGCATAAATTCTCGCATTTTGTCTATTGGCTCTTCGTACAAATGGTGCCCAGCGCGCTCTTTGATCTCTGCCGCCGCCTCTTTGATGTGCATGGCGACGCAGGCGACGCCTTCGATCACCGATTCAATGTTGCCGGTTGCATTTTGGGCCGGATACTTTACGCGAGGAGAGGAAAAGGTGGAATTAGAGAGAAATGGACAAGCAAAATCCGACAAATTCAAACGTATCGCTTTACGACACGACCCCCTGAGGCTGTTTATGCGTTGTGTCGTACGTACTTGGAAGCCCCAAATGAGCATCAGGAGGACGATGATGTTACGGAGTTTGCTGGTCATCAGTTTGGGCAGAGCAATGAACATAAGAAAACGCAACGGACGGAAAGCGATGAGCAAAAAGAGGAGGGATTGGGCAACGATGCTGACGTAAGTGCCGGTGCTAAAGTAAAATTTAAAAAAATGGAAAAAACCTAACCAAAAAATGGGCAAAGTAACCTCAACATATATGACCAAAATGATTGGCCGACATTTGCGGCGCGTGACCCAGAAAAAATTGTAGAGTGAGCTAAATCTATTACGCAAATGTCGGCGCCGCAAATGTCGCATCACCGACCAAAATAAGCAGAATAAAATAAAAAATAATTCAATTACCCAACCCGTCAAATTTAGTTGCACTCATTTTTATTGGACTATTTCCAGAGAAAATATATTTTTTAATAAATGCTTACGATTTTGCAAAAGTTGGATATTTGAGCGCAATGACGAAATAGTACATAGTGCCGATCACTTGCGTAAGCATAAACAAGCCGAACAGATAGAGCAAAGTATTCAGTCTGAAAAATAAACGAATCGAACTGGAGAGGCCCAAACCGAAGACAATTGTAAAAAAAATAAACAAATTCCAATTTCGCTTAAGACAGAGTTTGGCGTTTTAATGCTTTCGATTTTCAGAAATTTTTGTTATCTTCTCCTCCTTAGGACCATTTCTCATCAAAAACTAAATATATCACTAAAACTTGCGAGCTAATTCTTTTTTCGTTCGAATTTTCCACGCCTGATTCGGCCATATCGGCAGTGAGACTCGACTCCATCTGACAGGACCATAGAAAAGGGAACCCTTTTTCTGTCCAGCAAACCGTTTATCTTTTGGCCTTCTTTTCTTCATCCGTTTGAACTGGTTCACTATTTGTTCACGACCTCGGCGTGTGCCAACGTGTCGCTTCAATCGCTTTGCCGTCCTCCGAACCATCGAAGAGGCACCCTTTAGGAGGAATGAACTCAATTAGCATAAAATGTGTGTGAGAAATGAGCGAAATAATTAAGGGGAGAGGGGTTTTTAAGATCAAATCGCATAAAGTCCACGTGAATTTTTAGTTGTGCCCTTGTTACACATGAAAATGGGTGCATTCGTTACCCCCGCTGCCTCGGCTTCGTCGTCGTCCTCGGCATTGGCATCATCCGCGGACACAATGCCGAGTTTTTTGCGCAAAGTATCCGTGTCGTCGTCAAAATTCTGAATGCTCGCGATGGCTTCCCGCTTTGCCATGTAAAACCCCCACAAAAGTCTCTTTGTCATTGGCTTGCTTGTTTTTTTTCCTTGTGCTAGAATTGCTTTAATACAAAATGGTAATTACTAATTACTTAATTCTTTAATAAGAAATAATCAAACAATCATCATTGGCCCTTCAAATAAACAAAATGATACTAAAGGGGTGGTACGAGACCGCGATTCGCAGCAAAATTTATAGCACGATTCTCGACCGCGAAATTTCCAACAAATTCTTGGGTTTTCCTCAGCTTAGAAATTTGAACATTGTTTATTTTTTTTGAATTATTATTTGCCTTTATTTTTGAGTCTTCTTATTTTTTAAGAATTTTTTTTCAAAAACTAACAAATCAAGTTCTTGAAATTTTTTTTGCTTAAAAAAATACAAAGATTGAATCTCAAGACAGAAATAAAAATTTTGTGAGGGGTGAGATTATGGTTTTTATGGTCGTGTAAACTGCAATAGAACCAACATTTGTATAATAGTCAGGGATGCGTTTTAGCAAATGCCTCAAGTAAAAATAACCAATTAATAGGGCCAGAGGTTGTAAGCTTTTGCATATTTTTTTTTTGTTGCTCATATGCTATGAAGAAGGGGCTTAAAACCTTAAAATAAGCATTACTGCGTTAAAGTTTTTGATAAGTGAAAGTTTCTGGGGGTTTTAGAAAATAAAAGCATATTTCGCCATATTTGCCTTTTTAGGGCATATTTCGGCATTTTTTCGGAAATTTCCTTAAGAAAAACGAAAAAAGCACCCCTAAGAATTAATGTGGCACTTATATAGCGGAGGGTGTCAATTTAAAACCATAGTGGGGCCCTATTGATTTTTTTTTCAATTTGTTTTAAATTATTAAAAAGGTGTTTCAAAAGGTTTTAAAGGTTGCTATAAACGAATATTACTTTTATTCGTGCTAAATCTAAAAAAATCAAAAGGGTCCCACGTTTGGTTTTAAATTCGTACTAATTATTTTTTTGTTTTTAGGACCTAAAACCATGTTTTTCATAGGGTTTTAAGGTCGTTAACAACAAAAACGACATTTATTTTGGCCAATTCTGAAAAAAAATTGAAAAAAAAATCAATAAACGCTGTCGTCATCTGACGCATCAACGTCGTCATCTCCGCCTCTTTCACGTCCTCGCGTTCCGGCTCGCACTTTTCATTCCTTCCGTCTGCCGTTCCGCTTGCTCCACCGCTTCCACTCTCCTGGCCGTTTCCACCCTGCTCCACCTCTTCGTCACCACCTTCCTCTTCACCCTGGCCCCCTCTTTCCTCCATCTCTTTCTCCTCGTCCACGTCGTCAGCGTAGTCCTGCTCCGCAGGATTAAGCGCCTCGTAACGGGACCTTCCCAGGATTCTAAATTACTTTAGCCCATTATCGCCTTCCTTTTTTGGTTCTTAGTTGTATACGCCTCTCGGCTGGGTGGATGGACTCCATTGGATTGGACCCGGATATCTTTTTTTGCTGGTAATTTAAAAGAAAATTTTTACAATTGCAAACCTGTGCATGTCAGATGCATAGATTGTCCCCCTTTGGAGGAGATCATTGCAAATCTGAATGGCGGGGTGCACGACTCTAATACACTTATGAGTTCAAACTATCCTATTTTTTTTCTAATCAGAAATAGAAATTTGATTCATAAAACGGATTGCAACCTAACGCACCCAAACATACGCCGCCCAATTGGCGTTGAGCACCTCCTGGGCCTTTCTTTTCGCCCTGCGGATCAGTTACCGCTTTTTCTTCCTCATTTCCTTCCTCGTCTGCTGGGCAGCAGGTCGGGCCCTCCACGCGTGGCTTGAAACGACCAACTAAAATAGAATATTGGTGCGCCAAGAGGGGATTTGGTCTCGGGCTTTTCTTTCTCGGCCAAACCAAAGCCGCCTACTTCGTACCTTCGAAACACAAAATCCCGGGATAGTTAAAATGAAAAAACCAAGAAACTTAGTTTTTGCAGTTCACTTTTTTAATTTCTATTAAATTTCAAATGGTGGTAGTCTTTGTTTTGTGTATTTTTCGTAAACAATTTTACCTTTTCCGCTATATTATTATAGTCGCGCTCGTCCGCCTCGTGGCCTTCGGACTGGCCCAGCAGATGTTCTTCTACTGCTTCGCCTGCGACCTGCATGGCCAAGACACGCTTTGCCTCCCCTCGTGGCAATCTGCGCCCGCCCCATGCTCCACAAAGCCGAGGTTAGTCGTCCTCCGGCACTATGGTCGCCTTAAAAATTTCTCCGGCTCCACAAATTCTTATTTTTTGTTTTGTTTTGGATAAATCTTGTTGTCGGGGTTGCAACCTTAATTCACCTTTTTAACGGTGCCAAACTTTGAACATTTACATGTTCTGCACTTTTTTTAAAACTTACAAAGGAGAGTGGTCGGTGTCCGTGGAGTTTCCGAATGAAATTTGGTGGGTAGGTAGAGCACCCCAGGGTTATCGATGGAACAGTTTTTATTTTTTGCTGAACGAGCTCGAGTGCCAAGATATGACGTGCCAAAGTTTTTAAAAACACATTAAAAGAAAAAAAATAATAGGAGTGATTAACAGTGTTCAGTGGACCGGAGGTATTGCTCTAGGTTTTCTTTTTTTCCGACCAGGTTCAGATCCGCACCGTGCACATTGATTTTTCCCCTTAATTAAGATAATGATTAATAAAATCTTCTTCATGAGTGTTTTAGAAGAAACCTGATTTTTGAAGGTTGTTTTTTGGAAAATAAAATTTTCGTTATTGAGATTTTGAAATTTTGTTTGAAGAACCCTCGCACAAATGTTAGTCATTGAAAAAATGTTTATAAAATCAAAGCGTTTTACAAATTACACACCAAAAAAAATGAATTTTTCAAAATTAATTTTTTGTCAACATTATGTTTTTTGACACAAACGCAATAGTAAAATAAATTTAAAAAATTTAAATGAAATTTAAAAAAAATTTGTTGTGTTTGGATGAATTCCTTGGCCACCTAATTTGCATAAAATGCAAAAATATAAGGGGAAAAATCAATGTGCACGGTGCGGATCTGAACCTGGTCGGAAAAAAAGAAAACCTAGAGCAATACCCCCGGTCCACTGAACACTGTTAATCACTCCTATTATTTTTTTTCTTTTAATGTGTTTTTAAAAACTTTGGCACGTCATATCTTGGCACTCGAGCTCGTTCAGCAAAAAATAAAAACAGTTCCATCGATAACCCTGGGGTGCTCTACCTACCCACCAAATTTCATTCGGAAACTCCACGGACACCGACCACTCTCCTTTGTTAGCACTTTTTTTCGTGGTTCGCTATGTTTGATTTTTCGAATAAACTGGTCGCAAACCTTGCAGAACCTGCGCTGGGTATAAACACACACCAGCAGTGCATGCGCACCCTCATGGCCTGTGGTGATGCCACGGTTGGTGTGGTTTGTCGCCAAGGCCATTTTAATAGGCGGTCAAAGCCAGTCGTCTTCCTCGAATTGCGCGTGACTCGAGCGCGCTTCCAATTTTATTGAAGCCGGTGTATTTGGCTCGTGACTTTTTTGTTAAAATAGAGTAAATTACGTCCTTTGACTAGAGATCAGGCCGATACCATTTTTTCGATAATACCTATCGAACAATTAAAAACCGTAAATATTAAACGAAGAAATAGAAAATGAAGGTAGAAATGATCTTTTAGCTGAACATAATTATGGGAAGAAGCGAAGAATTGAGATTAATGTGTTTGGTGCCAGTCAAGATTCTCAAAATCTAGCTATTCAAGTACCGGGTCCTTCCCACATGACCGATAATGAATTTGAAGAAAGAAGGATAGTTGAGTATTTGAGAAAGAAAAGAGAAAGTATGAAATTTAGAAGAGAAAAGAAATCCCAAAGCCAAGGGAGTACGCGTTTAGAGAAAAATAGAAGTAGAATCAGAAACCAAAGACCTGAGGAAAATGCATTAGAGCGACAATTACGTCTAGAACAGCAAAGAATTAGACAAAGAATAATTAGACAACATGTTAATGTATATGCTGCTGGAAGACATGAAAATGCTTACGAAAGTCGGCTTAGTGTAATGAATATAAGATGCGAAAATTGTGATGGACTACACTTTTCAGAAGAAAAAGTTAGAGAAAGGGGGAATTTGTTCAAAGATTGTTGTCTTATGGAAAAGTTTTTATACCACAGCTTCCTGAGCAGGGTTTTCCTGAAGAATTTAGAGATTTGTTGATGAAATTGTATGCAAGTAGAGGGCCGTATTGCTTTCGTATTTACGGTCAGGTTTATCATAACATGAACTTGGCATTATACCTTGAAAATAGCAATGAGCCTGCTTATGGGCAGATTTTTATCGTAGATACTGATCAAGCAATGAGATCACTAAGGCATGTCAATGCGGGCGTTGATCCTCAGTTGTTGAGAACAGTTTATGAAGTGATTAGAAAAGTGAACCCATTTGCTGAAGCATATGTAATGATGAAAGAGGAAGAAAATGATGAAGCTGAGAGAGCAAGAAATGAAGGTGTAAAACCAGCTGAAATTCAGCTTTTGTTCGAGACCGGCGGAAGACAAATTCAATATTTTCTTAACACCAACCCAATGGGGCGCCGTACACCCATTTTAAATTTTAGAAACCTGAGAAAAAATAAATAATTTAAGAGCAAAAAACTTGAAAATTCTATGACATTTTCAAAAAAAAAAATTTTTTTCATTAACTTATATATTTCAAATTTTTTATTTTAATCGCTGAAAGAACACCGAAATTTAATTTTAAATAATTTTTGCATTTTCTTTTTTGGTTTGGCGCCCAATATTCCCGAAGCCGTAATGCGGCGCCGGATTTCTCGGCGATCGTTTGGAGCCATATAGGTACACTTTGGACAAAATGCGTTTGTTTATGAATCCGTCTATTACCGCAAGATCGATCCCCCTCCCCCCCCCCCCCCGAGGGCATTATTACGGATAATAAGCAATTAAAATGCCCCTTCTTCGCTGCTGGTCGACGGACGCCGAAAAGCATCGATCGAAATTGGGGGGGGGGGGGGGGGGGACGACAACGGCTGCGCATTCCCATCATCAGCATTATCTAGCGGATTTGTGTTCAGCAAATCTATCTAAAAATATCCAAAAATCCAAACAAAAAATAATTATATTAAAAAAATTAAATTATTTATGTAATAATAATTTATGTTATTATTTTTAAACATACCCTTTCAAATTTTTGAAACTTTTTAATTATTTTTTTCAATAAATTGTATTTTTGGCCTATTTTTCAAAATTAATTTTCTTTTATTGCAAATGGGATAAATTTTGCCTTGGCATTTATTGTCAATTTTCTCAAAGGATGGCATTCATTGCATTTGCTTCCCTTTCAAAAGTGAACTTTTTACAATTTTCGTTGTCCAAAATTTTTTTTTCATGGCACAGTGATGACACCTTTTCGAGAAAGGCATCTGCTAAGCATAAGGCTAATTCTTCTCCATATATTTTTCAACGCTTTGAATGTCCGGTACAGCGCAACTCAATTCAGCCCGTGCAATGGTAGGAAAATCTGAAACCTAAAAAAAACAATAAAAAATTAGTTTAACTCTTTTTCGTTTCAGTTTCGTTCCCGAATATTTTGAGCTTTTCATAAAGCCCTGCGTTTGAACTTTAAAAAAAATTCTGGCGCCCAAACGCGGGCGCCTTATCCCCAAAATATTGGACTTAATTAAGAAAAAGTGTTTTCGAAATTCAATTGTGGTAATTTCACAGAAACTGAATGGGGGATTAGCTTCATTTACCTATTGGCTTATGTTGCCATTTTAATAATGATATAAAATCTTTGACAAATCCTCGATTATTACCAAAAAATTATGAAAATTTTATAAATTTATTTTGCCAGGCAAAGCATTCCTAAACGAGCCGTGCGACCGCGACTCGGACTGCGAATTGAAAGGGTCCATTTGTCTGCGACAGATGTGCCAATGCCATCCGTACTACCAAATGGTCAAGCCGGACAAAGGGTCACCGCAGCAGCGGTGTGTTCGATGTGAGAAAATCATAAATAATAATTAAATTAAATAATAAATTCATTTAAAAATACAAATAAAATAATATTATAAATAATTGAAATTTATATTTTTAAATATTATATATATTTTTTAAAGTTGAACAGCCAAAATTTTCAAATACCAAAGACTTCATTTTAAATAAAAATTTAAATAATTTTTAAATACCATATGGTTACTATGTTTATGTGTGTTTAAAATAGGGTTCCAAATCCGCTCCCGCACGGTACGAGTTTTACGGGTTTTGCGGGTTTTTTATGGAAAAAATCAGAAAAGGGGAAAAAACCCGCAAGCAATTTTTTGCTTGACCCGTAGGGGTTTTACGGGTTTACCCGCTCAAATTAAAAAAAACCCGTTACCCGCATAGGCACTACCCGCATGCGGGTTTGGAACCCTAGTTTAAAATACTTTTATATTTTCAAGTGCCCGCCAAAATTGGCGAAGAATGCGTGTCGAAGTGCCGTGAGCCGTTGTTTTGCCGTGGGGGACGATGCCAATGCGTTCAGCGGGGCTCCACCCAAATTGTGAACGGCGAATGCGTGTCAAGTAGCACATATTTGACTAAAATATTACCTAATTATTATTTATTAAACTAGAATTTTTTTTTAAGATAATAGAAACTATTTCAAAAAAATTATTTTTGTTTATATTGAAATTTTTTTCTGTTTAATTTAGTTTTTCCTTTTGTAATAATAAAATGTTTTTTTAATGAAATATTTCTTTATTTATTGTTTAATTAACTATTTTTTTATTAGTGTTATTAATTTTTTCTTTTTCTTCACTTTTCTCTTTTTAGCTTCTCGTGTTGGTGATCGTTGTTCTCGTCATTATGACTGTACAGCTCCATTTTCTGCTTGTGTAAAATCTATTTTCTTTATTTTAACTCTTTTTCGTTTCAGTTTCGTTCCCGAATATTTTGAGCTTTTCATAAAGCCCTGCTTTTGAACTTTAAAAAAAATTCTGGCGCCCAAACGCGGGCGCCTTATCCCCAAAATATTGGACTTAATTAAGAAAAGTGTTTTCGAAATTCAATTGTGGTAATTTCACAGAAACTGAATGGGGGATTAGCTTCATTTACCTATTGGCTTATGGTGCCATTTTAATAATGATATAAAATCTTTGACAAATCCTCGATTATTACCAAAAATTATGAAAATTTTATAAATTTATTTTTGCCAGGCAAAGCATTCCTAAACGAGCCGTGCGACCGCGACTCGGACTGCGAATTGAAAGGGTCCATTTGTCTGCGACAGATGTGCCAATGCCATCCGTACTACCAAATGGTCAAGCCGGACAAAGGGTCACCGCAGCAGCGGTGTGTTCGATGTGAGAAAATCATAAAAAATAATTAAATTAAATGATAAAATAAATAATAAATTCATTTTAAAAAATATAAATAAAAAATTATTATAAATAATTGAATTTTATATTTTTAAATATTATATATTTTTTAAATTTGAACAGCCAAAATTTTCAAATAACCTGTTACCCGCATAGGCACTACCGCATGCGGGTTTGGAACCCTAGTTTAAAATACTTTTATATTTTCAAGTGCCCGCCAAAATTAGCGAAGAATGCGTGTCGAAGTGCCGTGAGCCGTTGTTTTGCCGTGGGGGACGATGCCAATGCGTTCAGCGGGGCTCCACCCAAATTGTGAACGGCGAATGCGTGTCAAGTAGCACATATTTGACTAAAATATTACCGAATTATTATTTATTAAATAATTTATTAAACTAGAATTTTTTTTTTAAGATAATAGAAACTATTTCAAAAAAATTATTTTTGTTTATATTGAAATTTTTTTCTGTTTAATTTAGTTTTTCCTTTTCGTAATAATAAAATCGTTTTTTTTAATGAAATATTTCTTTATTTATTGTTTAATTAACTATTTTTTTATTAGTGTTATTAATTTTTTCTTTTTCTTCACTTTTCTCTTTTTAGCTTCTCGTGTTGGTGATCGTTGTTCTCGTCATTATGACTGTACAGCTCCATTTTCTGCTTGTGTAAAATTTATTTTTCTTTTTTAATTTTCCTTTTTTTCTTAGGTCAACCACCAATGCGTGTGCATTTCCGGCACTGTCCAACAGGGCACCAAATGTGTGGCATCAACAAATTGTCCAATGGGTGAAAATTTTATTTCTTTTAAAAAACTTAAAGGGCTTACAAAAACCCCGTTTTTATAAAATATTTACGCCAAAACATTCTACTTGAGTTCAGAGCCAAAAATTTTGTAACTTTTTTTGGGAATCCCGATACTAGCAAAGTTCATTTAACCCATTTTTCAATAAAGGTTAGCGTCGCTTGAATTTTTGCAAAAAATCGATGAGATACCCTTAAATTAGCATAAAGGAATATTTCTAAAACCCATGGAATAATTCCTTAAAAATCCCCCAGGGGGTTCTCCGTCCGGCGAGTGCATCCGTCGCGCCCCGCCTGCACAAATAGTCAATTTTGTTGACGAGCCGGACACCTGTCCACACGGCTATTTTTGCGTCGGAATGGTACCAAAAAAAGATTTCAAAATTTTTTAAAAATTTTTAAATTTTCTCAAGCCTGAGTCGCCGGTCGGCCATTGTTGTCCCGCACTGTGCCCGCTTGGTACTGAAGTGGACCACTCTTTCGCCTGTACGCCCGGCGGCGTTTCGCATGCGACCAGCAGCAGCAGCATTGTGGCACCGGCTACTGATGCCGTAGGCGGCGATTTGTTGTCGCCAATACAACCGACAAAGTCGTTGTCGCCGACGGCGCCGCCACCCTTTTTCGGTAAATTTTTTGTTGGGACAAATGGGCAAAAAAATATAGAGAGAAATATGGCTGAGGACGAGTTTTTGGGACAATTGGACTACAAATAGTTGGGATAAATGGAATTTGTTGGATAGATGAACGACAAAATGAAGAAATGAATCTTTTTTAACAATTGATCAGGCCGTGACCCTCCCGGCGCTCAGTCTTCGCCGCCCATCTTTGCGCCGACTTTGGCCAATTTCACCAACAGATTTTTGGCACAATTTTTGCCGAAGAAAATGTGCCCATCGGAAACGCATTTTTGCCATTTCCTCTCTGGCGACACTTTTGCACAAGTGGGCCAAGTTTTGCAAAAAAAAAAATCCCTTTTTTAGGCTGTTTGCTGTAAGAGGCCATGCAATTCGATGGCGCCCGAATCACTGTATTTGAACGGGGAATGCGTCGCGCGCGGCCAGCTCGGCTCCGAGTGCAAAGTCCAGACATAAGGGACAAAAGAGGCAGGGGTGAAACGCGGACCGCAGAATCGCGTGGAACACAAGTCGCGCAAAAAATGTCGTCGCGAAAGAGAAAATTACGCGAACGCGGATCACGGTTGCTTCGCCGCGCTCGCAAATTGCGAAAAAACCGTGAAACGCGGTCGCGTTTAGCCCCTGGGAAAGACTCCATAGAAAAAATTCGAGCCGGGACGGAAGCGTGTATATAAACGGGAACAGAGAAACACGCATGCTGGGATTAGGGGAATTCTAACTTGGGACGGACAGGTCTAAACGGAACACAGACCAATTAGACGCGTACAGCTTCATGTCGCCCTTCGGCGGGTGTTCCCCCGATTTAATGACCCTTAACTCAAGCTGAACATTACCCGAATGTTTTTTGGGAATTCTGCTTAATACCATCATCCTGCTTTTCCATCATTTTGTTTCTCCAATTGTCAATTCATTTCAGTACCATGAACAATGCGGTGCAGCAGAAGGAATGAATTGTGTGAAGGGTCAGTGGGAGGGGAATTTTTATGGAAAATTCAAAAATTGTTTCTGTGTATTGTAAGATTTTTTAATCCACTTTTCCTATAAATATTGTATAGGGTAAGCTCCTGATCACATCTATCAATCAAGAATTCAGTTTTTCGACAATAGATGGTCATAGTTCCTCACTCTTTTAAACCGAGGAGATTGATCGAGACCGGAAGTAATTTGATCAGAACTATTTTTGAATAAAGGGACAACTTAAAATGCCGAATGTTCATCCTGGTCTTGACTCGGATTATTGTACATAATTAACGGCTTTACCATTTGTCCATGATTAGAAACACCAAATTGATGTTGCTAATAACAATACATTTAATGGATTTAAAATATTTATTTTTTGCCATTTTCAGGCCAATGCCAATGCATTGACGGCTTTTCGCCGGCTTCCGATGTGATCACTCATCCCAGCAAAAATCCAAGCCAACAATGTGTCAGGGAATGTGATAAGGTACTATAAATTATTTAGAGAACTAAAAACTGAAATTTATTTTAAATTTTGAAATATATTGGAATATTTGATAGGTTAATAGAGATTTATTTAAAAGATAAATAATTTAAAAAAAAATTTATAAATGTTTGTTTTACTTGGAATGCCAATGCATTTTTTTTCTTCTTTTTTTTAAGTCTACCAGCTTAAGCCGTGACACCAGCTGCCTTGGCAAAGTCCAACTTGGAGGCGCCTGCTTTGTTCAGGTCTTTAAAGGCGGGACCGTGATTGAAAAATGCCCAATAGAATTGATGCCAGTGATTCCGGCGAAATCTCGAGCAAAAAAAGAAAACGGCATTCGGGAATGGAAGGCCCCACCAAATGCTAAAAAAGAAATGGGATTATGCCTTAGCAAATTTTGAATGCCCAGGAGCAATGTCCAGAGCATTCCGGCTGCTACCGGGGCCGATGTCTGTGCCGTTGTGGCTACCGCACAAACTCGGCACAGAACAAATGTGTGCCGATGCCGCCGCCGAGCACGCAAAAGCCACCGCCAAACGTGCCAAGTGGGTGATGGTGAAGAAGTGGCACATTTTTATTGGTTTAAATTAGGGCAGGTCGGGACCGGGGCGGGGATTCTCCGATTTTTTAGGTCCCGGTCACCGGTCCCGGTTTTCAAAAAAGGCCAAGCCCCGGTCCCGGCGGGACCGGGGCAAACCGGGGTCAAATATACAATGGTAAGAATTGGGTTCTGAGCAAGAAATTTTGTTGAGAAAAATTGGAGAAAAGAGAAAATTTGGGAGGAAAAACACATAATAAATAACGTTATTTGCTGACGTGTTAGAACTACAGTTTCTTCATTTGTTTGCTTGGGTTCAAATCTACCTAACTGCAGGAATTTAAAATCTTTTTTTTGAATTTTTAGAAATTCAAAAATAATGAGAGTAAAATGATCCCCCAACCAGTTATAATTAATAATGAAATTTTTTGATAAGTTTCTTTATAAATTTCTTTTATTTTTTAAAAAAAGTTCTCGGCGGCGCCTGTCGGCACCGCCGGCCAATCAATCATTATGAAAAAATCCAACATGTGAACCAAAATTATCCATTTATGGGCAAAATCTGTTAACAAAAATAGGCCATAAATTTTCAATTTCCCGGTGGCGCCTACCGGCACCACCGACACCCCCAACTTTTTCTCAAAATTTATTTCAAAAATCCACAATAGGCCATTTTTTGTGCAAGATTTGCTACCAAAATACACTCATATTTCTAAAACCTGACATTTTTTTGCTTAATTGTCTCGAAACAATCTCCAAAGTTGACCAATTTTCTGTGCAAAATTGCTATTACGTTGATAATTTTTACTGCTTTTTTGCTATTGGAATAATTTAATTACCCATTGGTCAGTTGTGCCAAGCATTGCGGGCAACGCGGATTTGTTCGGCATATTCAACCAATTTCTTGGGGGTGCCGCGGCCGCCGGTGGGCAAATGGTATCCGTCGGCTGATCATTTTGTAATCAGAATTTTTCTCTTTGTTTTTTGAATACTTTTCCAAATTGAATAAATATTTTTATTTTCCACTATACAAAATTTTGCATATTTTTATGGGGACCGCCCTATTCGTCTTCTTACCTTAATTTTTTATTTTTGCACTTGGTAACTAAGCAAGCTCATGGCACAGAAACATGAACCTTAGCATTGGCACGTAATTAGGAATGCAAATCTGGCCAAGTTGGGCCCAAAAAGTTGAATAAAGACCTAGTCTGATGGACCCCCCCGAATTCTAGATATTAAGAGTCACTTAAAAACAATTTTTTTGTCGAATTTTAAACTCTCGACGAAAAAAATGCCTGACGCGACGAAAAACCCGCGACGAACCGATCGACCCTGACCGTTTCTGAACGACTTCTTATCTTTCTTCCGTCGCTTTTTCTGTCTCAAATTCGTCTTTTTTCAATTTGCATATTTTCTCATGATTCACTCCCAACTAATTATATGTTAATATTTTTATTTGATTATGTTTTCGGGGTCGCGGGTCAGGGTTCCGGCATATTTCGACCAATCCGAATCCATGACCTGAATTCGAACAAAAAGTCAAAAATCAAAATTTTTGAATTTTGGCTTTTTGTTCGTAACGGGTCAGGGATTTGGAAGTTGGTCGAAATGGGTGATCACTGATCAGTAACCAGAAAAACCCACAGAAGAGTGTTTTTCACGACTTAAAAAGACAAAAAAATTTTCAAAATGGGGGGGGGGGGATTTTGAAGAAATATTTGATGAAAATTGGGACAGAGAAGAAAGAAAGAGGAAAAGGAGGAGGACAAAATGGCACAAAAAGGAAGTGATCAAATGGGAAAATATTCACATATAATTGGAGGACTTCAAACAAGGTGTAATGGTGAGGAAATTCAAAACTAATGAACGGAAATTAAAAATTGCCAAATGTTTGGGAGTAAATCAGGAAATAATTTACAAATGAAAAAAGGACGAGGTTCGGCGTGAGACTTTTTCGGCGGGATTTTTTCGGCGTAACCTGAAAAGCGGTGCCAAGTAATTTCGTGAAAAGTCCAAAAAAGTTGGCATTTTTTCGTCATCATACTTCGCGGCCTTTGCGCGATATTAAGTCGCTGCATCATTCTTAAAAAAACGAAATTTTTTAAACTTTGGGTGGCTAATAGGAGTCGGGGTCGTTTGGGCTCCGACGACACATCACACAAATAACATGAGTCAACAATTACCCAAAAGGATGGATGAAGGGATTGATTTGGAAAGATTTTTCATATTGCTTTAATGTACTAGTACACGTAAGAAAATGAGACAACAATTATTATTTTCCACCCTACAACCCATTTCATGTCCAACATTTCACGTTCTATCGTTTTTAGTAGGAAAGCCAAAGCCACATATGCTAACATATTTTGTTTATCGTCTTAGAGATAAATTTTATCGTTTCCAACTCCTCTCAAAAGGACGCTTTGTTTTAGGGGGGGAGGGGGCACCAAGTTAAGTGGGACTCTAGGAGGAAATACGCCACATTAAGGGCCATAACTTTAAAATTGCATAATGTTGTGAAAATATAAATGTCTCGCCTAAATATTTACTGATGCCTTTTTTTGTTGAGGTGTGTCGACCAATTTAATAAGGTGAGGTGGAGGAAAGAAATGTTTGGAATATGTCCGATTCTAATCAGTTAAGTGCTCCATGACATTTAAATTAGAAGGATTACATAATCATTTTATGACGAACGGTCAAAACAAATTTAATTTTCGAATAGTAAAATTAATGCAATTCATTTCCGTACATTTGTGTCATTGTGGCCCTAAAGAGGGCCGTTTGGGATAATTTGTTGGTGCTTTCACTTCTCTCTCCACTGTTCAAGTGCGTTCCCCACGGATACGACGTGCCAATTGAATGTCTAAAAATTGGCTTTAGAATTGAACTTTAAGACATTGTTTGAGAAACCTTTCGGCATAATTGTCACACGTTTCGCGTGGATGGCGCACAAGTTGGTGTCCTCAAACAGTCCGACCAAGTACGCCTCGCTTGCCTCCTGCAGCGCAAGCACCGCACTCGACTGGAAGCGCAAATCGGTCTTGAAGTCCTGGGCGATCTCGCGCACAAGCCGCTGGAAGGGCAACTTCCGAAGCAGCAACTCGGTGGATTTTTGATAACGACGGATTTCACGGAGGGCAACAGTGCCTAAACATAGACATAATGACACATAAAAGTTGAGCTAATTTGTTTTCTCAATCCCTACTCCAAAAATGTTTCGAATTTCCTTTGCTCACCAGGACGGTAGCGATGAGGTTTCTTCACTCCGCCGGTCGCCGGAGCGGACTTGCGTGCCGCTTTCGTTGCGAGTTGCTTCCGCGGTGCTTTCCCTCCAGTGGACTTGCGCGCAGTTTGTTTGGTACGAGCCATTGAACGATTTTGTTGATATTGTTTTATGACAGAAGAGAAAATATGATAGCTGCAGAAAAAAGAAGACAAATTGAGGAATAATGTTTGTTTTATATAAATCCCTATTTTTTTGTAGATTTCCCGATAAATCTCATCATCTTTTCTTCAAAAATAAATTAATAATCTCACTATTGTCAAATACCAACTAATAAATAGCTTTATTAGCTTAACAAATTTGATTCCATATTTTCCTATCAAGAATTAAATATCAAAAGATATGAGACTAAAATGTTTTCTTTTGAGCTTTATTTTATGGGAAAACTCAAAATGGAGCCATTTACGAAATGAGCCAGAACGAGGAATGTGAAAAAATGGATAGGTTAATAAGTAATGGAGAGAGAAAAAGGCGGCCGAAAGAAAGCGACGCCATTCTCAAATATTCAAATTCATATTAGGCGCGCTTCGATAATGTTCTTGGTAGCCACGCCCATCCCAAAAGGGGCTATTTAAATGCCTTTTCCCTTCCTCTGCCTCACTTGTTTTCGTGCTGCGAATTTCCTTTGTTTCTCTCTATTTGCTATCTCATTTTAGCTCTCTATTTGCTATCTCTCTCTCTCTTTGCTCTTCACCAACAAAATGTCCGGACGTGGAAAGGGCGGAAAAGCGAAAACGGGTGGAAAGGCGAAGTCGCGTTCTTCTCGGGCCGGTCTTCAGTTCCCGGTTGGTCGTCTTCATCGTCTGCTGCGCAAAGGTGTGATGGTTAATTTCAAAATTTAATTTTTAATTAATTTCCTTCATTTTTAGGTCACTACGCCGAGCGTGTTGGGGCCGGCGCGCCTGTCTATCTTGCAGCGGTGTTGGAGTACCTCGCGGCTGAAGTCCTCGAGTTGGCCGGCAACGCCTCGCGGGACAACAAAAAGTCGCGGATCAATCCGCGCCATTTGCAATTGGCCGTTCGCAACGATGAGGAGTTGAACAAGGTCGGGCTGTTTTTTGGGTAGAAATTATTGGCAAATTTTAGCTTCTCTCCGGTGTGACCATTGCACAGGGCGGCGTGTTGCCAAACATTCAGGCGGTTCTTCTGCCCAAGAAGACGCACGGCGAGAGTCAGTGAACGAAAGAAAGCGGAAACGAAACAAAACTATCCCAAACGGCCCTCTTTAGGGCCACAATTCACAAATGTACGGAGGTTGACTTTTTTTTTTACGTTTCTGGATAAATTTCCTTTTTCTATGAATGAGATTAAATTTAGCGTAAATTTCAAAAGTCGAGAATCTCGGCTCGACGAAATTGACGCCCTGTAACCTTAACAAATGATTTTATATCGAGTGAGTAGGGCCCGAATATTTAGTCAAATAGCTTTTTCTTCTGACTTAGGATGGCCGAAAACACAAATTTATCTTATTTCCTTTGAAAATTGATTTTTCTCTATCTTTTGTCGGTTAATCGACTTTATGGGTTTTTTTGTGACTAAAAATTACGGGCCCGCTGCCTATCGTGCCTAACTTTCCCTGCTCTCGTAATTCCGACCGATTTTCCTTCATACCGTACATCGCTTCTATATTCTTCTACACAGCATAAATAATGCAAAGGGAAAGATATACATAAAAGGGCATATTTGTGTCGCAGTTTGTCCGTCCGTCCATTCGTTCCCCGGAGAAATCGATTGTTCCTTTTCCCTCCCCCCGGCGATGAGATTTTGTTGGAGGGCGTTGGGCGATGCGCACTCATTCCCATCCCATTGGGTTATGCAGCAGGGATGTTGCAAAAGGAAAAATAAAAAGCGAAAGGCGAAAAGCGAAATAAGCGAAACCAAAATAAAAGGCGAAAAGCGAAAAAAGCTAAACCTAAATAAAAAGCGAAAGGCGAAAAGCGAAAAATGCGAAACCAAAATAAAAAGCGAAAAGCGAAAGCGAAAGGCCCAAAAAAGGCGAAAAAGCGAAAAGGCGAAAAGCGAAAACGCGAAATTTTTTTTTGGGAAACTTAAAAATTTAAAAATTTGCGCCAAAATCTTCATCATTTGAATTGTAAAAATTAGAAACCGGTTAAAAATAATTTACGGGAGCGGGATCGGGAGTCAGGAGTTGAAAAAAACGGGACCGGACTCCCGTTCGAGGTTCCCGCCTTTATCCCGTTACATTTTGCAGGAGTCCCGGGCGGGAGTTTCAAAAATTATAACTTAAGACATAAATTAAATTGGTAAATCATTTTGACCACTCTTTTTAAAAAAGTAAGAGTCGGCGGTGCCGATAGGCGCCGCCGGGAAAATTTTGAAAATTGGTTGTATTTTGGTAACAGTTTTTCACAAAAAATGACCAAATTTCGGATGCTTTTCGAGTTAAATTTTGAAAAAACATTGGCGAAAAAGGGTCCGGTGGTGCCGTTAGGCGCCACCGGAGAAAATTTTTGAAAATTATGGCTCATTTGTTAACAGATTTTCTCAAAAAGTGGAAGGTGTGCACGCCGCACAACGCATTTTGTGTTTGGGTCAGTGGCGGAGCGGCCCAAGGACAAACGGACGACGGACGGAGGCATTCCCCCCCCCGGCGAAACAACAAATCTTCCAACACTTCTTCTTCCCTTGCTCCCTCCCTTTCTTCCTTTATTCTCTCCACTTTTTTTCCTTTTCTTCCTTTCTGTCCCTTTCTCCTTTTCTTCCTTTATTTCTTTCCCTTCCTTTTCGCCCATTGTTTTTCCTTTCTCTTCGTTTTTCCTTTCTATCTTTCCCTCTCCATGTTGTCTTTTCTCTCCTCTCTTCTTTGTTTCTTTTCCAGTCTCTTCTTTCTCATTTTCTCTCCCTTTTCTTCACTCTTCTGTCACCGCCAAATTGTGCTGCTGATGCGTTTGTTTGGCTCCAAACGAAATATCTAAGATTTCATCTGCTAGCCTGTATAGAAACTAGAAATACTGTCACCGCATTGATGAAAACCGCCTTAAATTCAAAATACTTTTTTTTTTACACAAATTGTGTCGAGAGATTCTTAAAATAAAGCAAAAAACAAATCAATTGCATTAAATCAAGTGAGGTTTGTCTCTCCGTCCATTTGTGCGATTGTGGCCCTAAAGAGGGCCGTTTGGGATAGTTTTATTTCATTCCTCCGCCTGCGTCTTCTTCCATCATTCACTTGGACGAGGTGTATTTCGTCACCGCCTTGGTCCCCTCGGACACGGCATGTTTGGCCAACTCGCCGGGCAGAATCAGCCGGACGGCTGTCTGAACTTCGCGCGATGAGATGGTCGATCGCTTGTTGTAGTGGGCCAGGCGAGAGGCTTCCGCCGCAATGCGCTCGAACACGTCGTTGACGAACCTGAAGAGGAGGATTTTTGAGATAGAGATTTGAAAGCTCGAGTAAGCCTTACGAGTTCATGATGGACATTGCTTTGGAGGAAATGCCGGTGTCCGGGTGGACCTGCTTGAGCACACGGTAGATGTACACCTTGAAAAAACGGCAGAGTAAATTTAACTAAATATTTCTAAAATTTAAAAATCTCCTGCTTCGGGATTTGGTGAATGAAACTCACAGAGTAAGACTCCTTGCGGGCCTTCCTCCGTTTCTTATCGCCCGTGCGCACCGCTTTGGTCGTTTTCACCGCTTTCTTCGCACCTTTGCCCGATGGTTTTGGTGGCATTTTTATTGTCGAAATCAGCAGAAAGAGAGATAGAGAGAATTTATTCTTAAGTGAAACGAATGAATGAATGAACGAGGAAATTGCCTTCGAATGAAAATGAGGAAAGGGCAGCAAGGCAAGGGCTTATATTTTCTCTTTGGAAAGGGAACGCCCATCAAAAGGCAGACACAGCAAACTGTTGGAGAAGGAGCGCTAAAGAAAGAGAGAAAATATTCAGTAGAGAGTTAAACAGCTACGCCATTTTTTAAATTATTTATCGACACGAAAAGTATCCCCTTTCCTTTGCACATTCATTTGCCCGCCATTTTTCTTTGCATAAATACTTTCCCTACCACTCTCTCTTTCTCACTTTTCTTTCATTCATTTTCTGTTTGCTTTCTTCAAACCAAGCTCAGTTACTAAAGAATGTCCGGACGTGGAAAGGGAGGGAAAGGACTTGGAAAGGGAGGCGCAAAACGCCATCGCAAAGTGAGTGCAACAAAATGTGCTTAATTTTGTATCAAATATTTTCTTTCTCTGAGCATTGCCTAATTGATTGTCCCTTCCCCTTTCTCAGGTGCTCCGTGACAACATCCAAGGCATCACCAAGCCGGCCATCCGCCGTTTGGCTCGTCGTGGCGGTGTCAAGCGCATTTCCGGCCTGATCTACGAGGAAACTCGCTCAGTGCTGAAAGTGTTCTTGGAGAATGTGATACGTGACGCGGTAAATAGAGGGTGTTTAATCGGCTTGGACTTTTATTAAAACGGGATTTTATGTTTAGAGGGTTTTTACACTTATTCTCTTGCTCAGGTTACGTACTGTGAACACGCGAAAAGGAAGACGGTCACTGCCATGGACGTTGTGTACGCGTTGAAACGCCAGGGCCGCACTTTGTACGGTTTTGGTGGCTGAGCAGCAGGACGAAAGGAGCGGAGGAGAAAAAAACTATCCCAAACGGCCCTCTTTAGGGCCACAATTACCCAAATGGACGAAAATGATTTTTTACTTATTTGATTCTTGTTTGTCGTTCTCATTTAAATAAATTTTGATAATAGTAGAAAAGACTGGTCCTACAAAAAAAGGTTAGAAGTGGGTTTAATCCATTTGCCCATTTCAGTCCCGAGTCCATAACTTCGTCCTAGGTAAGTGGGTAAAACTTAAGGAAACTGACAACTTTGATTTTTATATCATATTATATATCATTCGATTCCTCTCGATGAGTGAAGTCGAATGGTATCATTATTTTTACCCGGCGACGCTTCTAACAAAAGTTACAGACCCGGGACTGAAATGGCAAAATGGCTTGGGACTGAACCGTCCAACTTGTAAAAATTAATGAAAATGAAAAAGTATTTATATAATTCGACTTCTCGTACTCAATAATCTATAGAACTAAAAGAATTTTAAGGCGAAAAGCACATTGGACACAGTTATAGCCACGGGACTGAAGTGGACAAATGAAAAGCACCTTAAGGCCGCGGAGCGGCCCGCCAATGGCGAGCATGCGATGACGGAGCAAGTAGTGGGGCGCCCGAGCGAGCGGAGGGTTGCGAGCGCCTGGTTAAGGTCGGGCCGAAGGCCCGACCTCAGGCGAGAGCAACCCGGAGCGAGCGAGCGGCGCCCCACCTACTGGCGCCGTAGTCGAGTGTGCGGTGTCTTGGCCAAAAATTAATAATGAATTTATTCTATTTTTGCCATTTCAGTACCAGGTTTTTTTGGACTGTATCTTTTGTTAGAGACGATGCCAGGTAATAAAAACAACATCATTCGACTTCACTCATCGAGAGGAATCGAATGATATATAATATGATATAAAAATCAAAGTTGTCAGTTTCCTTAAGTTTTTCCGGTAAGTGCTTTCCGTCAAAAAATTCGTGAAAAAATCCGGTGAGGCCCAAAAAAACCCGGATCCGGAAAATGATTTTTCTCATTTAAAATCTGACTAGTGCATTTTAGACTTCCAATCGGCTAACATCCTTCCGGTATTTCTTTGGCTATAACTTTCTTCTTGATCGGTCAATTAAAAAAGAAACTGAAAATTTTTACCACGGATGTTTTCTTATTTTGGAAAATTTTCAATCGCACCTCTGCCTTAAAATATATTTTTTTGACCATTTATATTTTTATTTCGAGAGGATTTTGATACGAGCTTGGGTGTACTTTAGAATTGGGTCCGCAAAAAAACTGCCCAACACATACACCAATCAATCTCTTATGACCTCTAAGCACTATAAAAAATATTCCCGAGGTGCGGAAATGCCAAAAAATCGGGTTTTGACCCAGTTCAAAATGGCAAAAGTTGACGCAAATATAGGCAAAACTCGGCTATAAATTATTTTTTTCGAGCATATAGGATATCTATCGAAAGCTCTAGATTAGACAAAGCGAGCTAGAGGGTGGAAAAAAATGATCAGACGAGATTTGAGAACCAGATAACTGAGTCCCGGTGAAAACGGACATTTCAGTACCGTATCTCTTAGAAATGGTTTCTTGACATCCATCATCATTGAAAATACCCCGGGTTGCGGAAGATATTTTTTAGTGCAAACTTGCAATTTTACAAAACGCAAAAAGGAGCATGCGAAGACGGAGCAAGTAGTGGGGCGCCCGAGTGAGCGGAGGGTTGCGAGCGAGCGGCGCCCCACCTACTGGCCGCCGTAGTCGAGTGTGCACTGGTTTTTAGCGCAGTAATTGAAAATTCTTGAACTTGCCGACAATATGAGTCAAAAATATTAATTTAATTGCGTCAGAAATGACCTTCCCCTCAAGATTGAATTTTGTTTTTTTGTTTTTGTAAAAAACAACATTTCCGCACCTCGGGAATATTTTTTTTGATGATTAGAGGACATAAGAGATTGATTGGTACATGTTTTGAGACGTTTTTTTGCGGGCCCAATTCTAAAGTATATCCACGAGCTTTTTTTTTATTAATTCAAAGGTTTCTTTGCTTTTATTTATTTTCTAAAATTTTTTCTTGAAAAAAGTACAGGTTTGTACCGGTATGGCCTAAAAGAAAATGAAGAAAATTTTTTGAAGAAAAATTTTTCAAAATAGTTTTTTCGTTTCGTGAATTTGGCCTGTTCGTTTCGAGTTTCGTCAAAAAAAAATTGCCGGTTTTGTTTCGGGTTTCGTTTCGTCAAAAAAAAATTGGCAGATTTCGTTTAGTGTTTTGTTTCGTTACTCAAAAAATTTTTTTTATTTCTTTTTGTAATGGGGACATCCCTTAAATTTTTAAGATATATAATGAGACACAAAATTTTAGTTTCCATAAAATGTGCGGTCCTTTAGGGGAAGAGCTGTGTGGCGAGGGTGGGAATTAATAATTAATTCCTCGGCAGGGATTCCTCATTTAACACCAAATAATGAGAAATTACTTAGTGTACAGTACACAAAATCTTTATTAGGGAGGTGTTGAATTACCATAATTGCACTCAACACACTCTAATTAGGTGATAATGAATGTGAAATGTAACCGGCACACTGCCAATGTCTCCTGTCCATTGTAAGCCAAAAATTTTGATTCAATTCCCCTTAAATGATTGAATAAAATGGTGAAGGCGTAATTTCTCTATGAAACAGAAAGATTTAATTTTAATATTTTTTGAAATATATTTATTCGACATTGTGAATGAACTCAACCAAACCTAAACTCAAAAATTAAACTTGTAAAAATATTTGGGAAAGGATGGGACAAAGAAAAATTGAATTTAAATATTTGATATAATAATAATATGCACTTCGAATCGATTAACCAGTATGAGATGGCTAATGTTTTTATGCGATAAAATCTTTGGTACTTTTCTACTTTAAGTAACCCAAAAAATGAAAAAAAAGCAAAAAACATTTTTTTTTTGGTTTAGAAGCTATTTTAGGGGTTTTCAGGGTCGGGGGAACCCGATTCTGACATCTATTTTAATAAAATAAGGCACGGCACATTAGTGTAAATTCTAAATTTTTTAAATGTTCGAATTAGGGTTCGGGATTCGAGTTTAGGGCAAAATAGGTGTCAGAATTGCATTCTCCTACCCTGAAAACCCCTAAAATAGCTTTTAAAGCAAAAAGAAATTTTTTTTGTTGCTTTTTTTAATTTTTTTGGGCACTTAAAGTAGAAAAGAACCAAATCTTTATGCTAAAAACTGAACGAAAATCAATTGGAAAGCCAAAATGGGAAGAGCAACGGGGCGCAGCAGCAGCAGACCGAATTGGAAGCGAACGGTGAAGATAAATAAAAGACGAACAGTCGGAGGAGGGGGACCACCGACCGAACGGCGGGGGACGGACTTTTCTAAGAATGATTTGATTGTCTAATGCAAAGTCATCTAAAAAAATAATATGTACAGTAATACAATACTAAAAATAACAAAATTTAAATTAATTTGATTTTTTATTACTAGAGACCGACTTTTGAGGCATATGCCTTTTTTTTTTGCGCACTAGTTTCGATATATTAAGCATAAATAACACATTTTCCACTTGGTTTGAAGCTTCTACGATGACTTTTATAATGCTTTTTTTTTGCCTTTTTCGGGATTTTCGTGCCTTAAATGCCTTTTTGGGCATTTTGCCATTTTGGTGCCTTTTTTGGCGTTTTTGGATGCATTTTTTCAGAATTTTTGAGAAATTCCCTAAGAAAAATGCCATAAAAATGAAAAATAGACCCCAAAATTGACCTTTCAAATTTTGAAAAAGTACACCCCTGAGAGTGGAAAAGTTTTCAGAAAAATTTACCCTATAAAAAAATTTTCTTTTTTTTCGTGCTTTTTCATGCCATTTTTGCAAACGAAAAAAGAACCAATTTTACCGCGGAAAACCTCGAAATGTATTTGATTTGCAATTGTGAGAAGTGATTTCATTTTTTAAAGAATTTACGTTGATATAAAAAATTTTTAGCTTTAAAACACCTTGGAAAAAATGTGCGTTTAAAATTTTTAAATGCCTTTTTTCATGCCTTTTCGGGATTTTCGTGCCTTTTAATGCCTTTTTTCAATTTTTTTGGTGCCTATTATAGTGCCTTTTTTGGGATTTTTGGTGCCTTTTTAGTCGGTCTCTATTTATTACTTTACTTCAATAATTTTCCTTTCACCCCGTCTGGCACTTCGACTATTGTAGAGAACGATGTCTTCGCCGCGATTTTATTTAAACATATTATGTGGATGAAATTAGAGATATTTGTCTTTCACATACTTACTTTTGTATACTAATAATGTTATCAAGTTTTTCAATTTTTCGTATCCCGTCCCGGTTCCCGGGTTTTGTTTCCCGGATTTCGTGAAATTTTTACACTGTTAAAGATGGCTATAGGTCAAGGATCTTGTGATTTTTTATAGAAAAAGCAATGAAAAAATCCTCAAAAATGGTCATTTTAGTTTACATTCAGTCAACAAATCAGACGAAATTTTCAAAATTTTCGCCGGTGGTGCCTATCGGCACCACCGGAGCTCCGCCCCTTCGCTTAAGCTTTCTCAAAAATCAATCTCAAAACCCACAAAAATTGCTTCTTTTTTTGTGCATAATCTGTTACCAAAATACACCCAAATTTTCTCCGGCGGCGCCTAACGGCACCGCCGGCCCCTCTCACAAATTATTTTTCTATTTTAAGTGAAAGGAAAATAGTGAAAAATTTGTAAAATTATTATTCTCTTTGACAACAAAATTCAATTTTGATGAATGAATTACAAGCTTTGTTTAAAAATTTAAAACAATTTGTTGAAAATTTCCCGGTTCCCGATTCCCGGTAAAAATCATTTCCCGCACAGCCCTAGTGGTTAGATGCTTAATCGGGTTTAGAAAGCCAATTTTAAATGTTTTGTTTCGGCCTTCGGTAAGCTATGGCTCGTAAATAGGGGTGCTAGGATTAAGTTTTTAATAAAGTTGTAGCCAAAAAACTGAAAATAAACTCATTTTAATGTCATAACTTTTTTAATACTTATTAAGACATTCTTATTCGGCCTTTTTCTTATCATTTTCCTTTTTTTAATTTTATTTTCTGTCCGATTGTCCACTGTCTCATTGTTTGGTAAAATCTTTGTCCATCTTCATTTATTAAGAAATTCTTTAAATAAAAAGATTGAATTTATTTTCAAATATTTTTTCCTTATTTATTATAATTTGTAATATTTGCTTTTCTGTTCCTCTCTCTCTCTCTCTCTCTCTCTGATGATTGGTTATGCAAATGGCTTTAACAATATTCTATCTATTGATGAACCACATTCCGATCACCAGCAAAAAGGACGAAAAATAATGGGGGGGGGGGGGGGGGGGGGGAGGATGAGTCATCGCCATTCATTTCCATTGGCTTTTTTGTGATCGAATTACCATCCAAAACTCAACAGACCACCAAAACATTTACCAATTATTTGGAGCAAATTGTTATCGGCTGAAATAAAAAGAAATAATGAATTTCTTTAAAGTCTGTGTTCTTCTTTTGTTGGTCCTCCCACAACGACAACAGCGGCACAAGGTCGTCGTCTTAAGTTATTTTCAAAAAATAGCCAAAAATTTCCATTTTTTGCAAGATTTTTTCAGTCGTTAAAAATAACTCTATTACAATGAAATACTCGTATAAAATTCATTGGTTCTTCTTCTAAATTAAGAAAATATTTATTACCCTTTGATTTAATTTTTATTTTTAAAGACATCCATTTTTTCTTATTTTTGGGGTTTTGGTTCTTATAAGAATTTAAATTTTAATTCTGGCCATTTTCCATGGTCCGTCCCAACTTTCACAAGCAGTTTTTTAATGCAAGAGCACTCGAGGGTTCCTATTAGAGGGAATACTGTAAAAAATACTGTAATTCAGCCTTTTGTGGTTGTATTGATTTGAGTTTTGAACTCGAAGACAATGGGGGGAATGAGAACATTAATTACTTTAGCCGACCGGAACTGCTTAAAATTCCCTTTGCTTTTGGATCTTTTGAGTTGGTCTTTGTTTTTACGCTAACAGCTGACATTTTTCATTTTAAGTCTTCTTCATAACAAATTTAAAAGTCAAAGAGAGAATTTTTAGCTCTGTTTTAATTAGCACCCGACCAATTAGCCCCCTAATTAATATATGTGCTAATTTTGTTTTAATACATTTCGCATATGTTTCCCTACCGGGGGGCGCCCTTTGATCTTCGCGCTGGCCCCCCGAGGCGACCCTTTCCCTCTTCGGTCCCTCCTTTGTCCGAAGAGACAGTCACCCGACAGCACCAACAGTCACACTTTAGCAACAGCAGCAGTTCGCAATTGGAGTCAGCAGAAGAGACAGAGACAGTTGAACAACGGCACTTTTCCCTGACAAACACTGACAATGGCACAAAAAGTGCCACCGGAAGCAAACAGCCGAAGGGATTCATCAGCACATTGAAACGCAAGTCACTGAATGTAACGACGAGCACAGTGCGGAACAGCAATTCGGGGGAAAAGGAGGAGGAAAGCGGGGACGGGGAAAATGGCGGGGAAACGGGGACAAAAGCGGGGGAGGAAAAGCGAAGAACAGAAGCAGCACAAACGAGAAAAGAGACGAAAACGAAAGTGAAGCCGACTGAAAAAGGGGCGCCCGGCGGAGGAGAGCCGAACGAGGGGGAGGACACGGCACAGCGTAACAAAAAGAAAAAATGGCATAAATTAAAAAAATAATAATAATTAATATAAAATCAAAGTATTTCTCTAATTTTTAATTAATTTCCCATTCCCTCCCCCAATGATTAGCTGCTCCGATGGATGTTGTGCTGTTGTTGGACGGTTCCTCATCAATTACGGAAAAAGTGTTTAAAGGTCAAATGTTGCGTTTTTGTCGCGAATTTGCCAAACAAATGGGCGTAACGCGAAAGGGCAACCATTTGTCATTGGTCCAATTCGCCGGCGGTTGCCGCACAGAATTCCAACTGACCGATTATTTCAACCCAAAAAAGGTCATTCCCATAAGAACAAATTGGAAAAAGAGAGAACGCAAAATTATGATTTGGAAATTCAAAACGCAATTGAAAAAAAAAAAAATGTTTAGTTGGACGATGCCATTTCAATGGTCCGTTATATGGACGGAGGGACTCGACTTGGCGCAGCACTTCACTATACGCATGAGAAAGTGATGCACTCGGCGAGGAAAGAGCCGCTAATGGCCAACAAAGTGTTGGTGGTGGTCACTGACGGCGCATCGGAGGACGACGTGGCCACGCCGGGTTAGGCGCAAATGGGCAATTGTTGAAAAAGGGCATTGTTTATATAGCGAAAGCTCTGCGCGATGACAAAGTGAAAATTGTGGTGGTCGGAGTTGGGCCACGAATTGTTCAGCAACAGATTGAGACGGTAAACATTGGGACAGGGAAAATTATATGCACTTAAAATCGAAAAATATGTGCACAAATTTTATGAATTTCTATAGAAAATTTTTTGCAAAATTTTATTGAAAAAGAACAATTTCACTTTATAAATTATAACTGACTGGAATTTAGGCATTTATGGAGATAATGAAGCTTCTGCATTTTTCCGTTTCTGTAGTGTATTACTGTGACCATTTAAGCCACCACAGGGTTTTTCCAAAACCGAACTTAGTCAATGTTTAACTGTAAGAGATATTCCATCATTCAAAATTTGTATAAAATTTGCCAACAGATTGCGGATGGCCCCCAAAATGTGTACACCGTGGAGGATTTTGAACATTTGAACAAAGCATTGGTGGGAAAAATTAAAGCGAACTTTTGCGAAAAGCAAAAAACAATGGAAGAGAAAAAAGAAGCAGAAGAAGAGGGGGAAGAGGAGGAGGAAAAGAAAGAAGAGGAGCAGAAACAAAGACAAAAAGAGACAAAAAACGAAGCGAAAAAGGGAAAAACGGAGAAAAAAAGGGCGAGGGAAGAAGAGACGAAGAAGAGCAGCAGCAGACGAACATTCGCAGAACAACACACTTTTCAAGAATTCTGATGGGGAAATTCGAAATCAATTCATTGGAATAAAATACGAAAGTTTTACAAATCCGCCGGTGGGAATCAAAAGGGCATTGGCATGGGCAAGAATTTTAAATTTGCTAATACTATTTCCTACTACCAGTTGCATCGAGTATCTGTCGTGTCATTGTGTGCCATTGTCTCTGTTTTTTGGTGTCATTTTGAGATCTCCTCTCAGAAAAATGAAATCACTGAGTCATTTATAAAGAAAGAATTTCTATAAGCGCCCGATTAAGGCTATTACTTTTCATTAAGGAGCATATTTTTGGACCACGAGAAAATTGTTGTGCAAATTTACCAATTTGCTGTTTTGAAAGGGGATTCTCTGAAAATCCAACAACAAAAGCTCAATAAGCTAAAAAACTTTTAGAAAAAAATAGAAATAATCTTTTGATTGGTTTATAACTTAAGAAGACCCTACCAAAAAAGCATTGATAATTTATTAATTTTAAAATGAAAATACAATAAATTCAACTTTTATTCCCTTAACCTATTCAATTTAAATTGATCATTTTCAAGATAAAACTTGTTAACAAATTTTTCTATTATACTTTTCTCCTGCATCGCAAGTTGGCACAGTCGATCACCAAAAAATAGATTAAATTTTGCATTGAATTTTAAATGTTTTAATTCATGAATAAACAACGAGCTGCCGAATATCTGTTGTCGAATTTAGAATGTCGAATTGTATTCAAATGTCCGAGTGTCGTCGAACGTCTTCTAGAAAAAGTCATTTGAGAGAGTTTTGCCATATGAAACGTGTACAGAAAATTTCTGACCATGCCAGCAAATGGTAGGAAAAGGTACTGCCTAATTTAAGTTCTTGCCCATGGCATTGCCCTTTTATTGTTTGCGTTTTGCGTTTCTCCCCGCGCCCTTGGGAAGCGCGCCTATTCCCCGCTGCTTACCATGGGATGGGCACCAATCCCCCGTCCTTGTGGGAACGTCGCGTTCATTTGTCTGTCGGGAGTCGCGAGGGACGAAGACACAATCCCCGTGAGCGCGGGGCCACTTCTCTCCCCCTCCCCCCCACGGGGGTTGGCCATACTTTTAATTTGGGCGAAAAATCAGCCATACAAGAGAGTTTACTTTAACCCATCCTTAAGCAAGGAAATCAAAATTTAATGAAAATATTTTCTTGAATCCCTCATAATTTCATTGATCTGCGACTAATTAATTCATATGAATTTTAATTTCTTCTTGGAATTGATAAAATTCTTATGCCTTGTAATTTTTGATTTTTGAGTTTTAAAGGCAATTTTCCCCGAGGGTGCCTTTTTCAAATTCACCCCGCCCCTTTTCCCCCTTTTTTCCTTTCCCTTTTTTGCCAAATTGAATTTTCGTTCGGCACAATTTATGAGTGATGATGGAATGGCGCGGCACTCACAATTTTATTAGCAGCAGAGAGAGAAGAGCGCCATGCGAAGTTATATTCTGACTTTTTCTCCCCAATTTTTGGTCCTCTCCAAAATCCCATCCAAATTTTCTCTGTGTCGTGCCCCTCCCCTCAGCGGGCGATTGGCAATTTGTGCCATTATTTGTGCCCTCTCACCGGAACAAAAATGGCGTCGGCAATTTGGCACAAATAAAAGACTTTTTTTTTGCCATTCGGAATAACAGCTTTTGGCATTTCGGTGCAATTTGTTTAACTTTATATGTATCTTAACATTAAGCTTTAATTTAAATAATATTTTAATATTTTTTTATTCAAATAAATTATTAAATTAATGAAAATGCCGCTACAAAAATTGCGCAATTTATTTCTGTTGGTTTGTTGCGAAATTCAATTTGCCATGTCGTCTTGGCAACACAATTCGGACGCACTGGTGGACAAGTTCATGGAGCAGCAGCAGATGAACCATTGTGACCAAGAGGAGGAGAAGGAAATTAGGCACTGTCTTCAGGTGGAGGATCATGGAACATCAATTGCGATAATTAACCAAAAATAATTGGCCATTAAATCTCTCAAAAAAATGCATGGTCGACCGAAAAATAAACAGAATTTTCGAAATTATTGTATAACAAAGACTTATTCTAAGTCCGGGCTTGTAAAGTCGAATCTCGGCTTGTATCTCAGAAAGTCTCATTTTCTAGGCTTTTTTCTAGAGTTTTGTTGCCCATTTCTGTTTCAATTTTCAATAACAAGAACAATTAACATGAAAATAGTTGGGTACCGAACCAACCACTTGTTATTTTTGCCCGAACGGGGGAAGTGGAGGGCATAAGCGTGATCGGAAATTCTGGCACGGGATCACTCTTCAATTTTAATGGTTCTGATTTAGCCGACCCTAATGGGCCATCTTTTAGCCGATGTTAGCCTATGCAAATGCCATCCAATTGGAGGATGAATTTGCCAACCCATCGGACCAATTGAGCATGGCACCGCCATTCCCCCATCTCCAGCAGACCAACAACCATCGGCAACACTTTTCGCTCCAAGGCGGCGCTGTGTTCCGTCATTTGTGCGCATTGTACGCAAATTTCAATGTGAGTGGGTCGTCAGAGAGAGCAGTGATCACAATTTGGGGGCACCACAATGATTTTCCAATTGACCAGACAATGACCTTTTTGGACTGGATTCCGATTTCGCAACAAACAAAAAAATAATTCAATTTTCGATAATTTTGGTGGAAAACAAGAATTAATTCCAAAAATTATCAAAGCGAATGTCTAATGAAATATTCTAGATAGGCACCACCCGACACTCACAGTTCATTAGAAAATTTTCAAAATTGTACTCAAAAATAAATTAGAAAAAACGAGCGGCCAGGCACCGCTTCGCGGTGCCCACCCGCTCTTTAATATCTTTTACAAATTTTATTAAGAACATTTTTTCCTTTTTCCTTCTCTCTCTATATATTTTTTTTCTTCTTTCTCACTCTAATAAGACAAACAAAAAAACTAAATGGTTTTCTTATTATTTATAAAATAATTCAACAGCAAAATTTTTTATTTTTGGTCATTATTAGGGACAGGATCTTTAGGGGTTTACCTATTTTTTTACGGATAATACTTGATGAGAGAAGTAGTCACATTTTCTCTAAACATTTTTGGAGCAATTTTAGCATCTAAAACCCTTTAAACGGTGGTTAGCATCTATTTTGGCTTTTTCCCCAGAAATTTCAAGCAAAAATGTAATAATATTCAAAAATACACAACTAAATTGACCTTTTAAATTCTAAAAGTATACCCTAAAGAACGGAAAATTCTCAAAAACATTATCTTTAATTTATTTCGCTTTTTGGAATGATTGTGCATAAAGACATTGGATTTCCCAAATTTTTAACACCTACTTTCCCAACTATTTTGGCGTTTTTTGGCAACTATTTTAACACTCTCCAAAAACCATGCTTCATTCATAGTTTCTCTCTTAGAAAAATGAATTGAAATCGAAAATTAAACCCAAAAATTAAAAGTTTATCTTTTGATGGATTCACCGAAAAAAGTCATTTTATGCATTTGATGAGGTAAAATGAAAAAATTATTTTAAATAGAAAAATTTTTATTTTTAACGCATTATTATTGATATTTAATTAAGAAAAAAATTTTTAGTGCGGAAGAATTTAGAAGGAATTAACTTTAAGAAAATAATGTGAAATAAATTAAGCTTTTTTATTATTTTTTTTTTATTTACTTATACACTAATCTTTTTGGTTCTTCAAAAGTTGGTTCTTAGGCAGGGGTGTCCTTGGAAAAACCTAAAACCCGGGCGCGCGAGTTAAAAAACCGGGCAAAAATTTTCAAAAACTGGGCAAAAACGGGCATATTTTTTAGCCATATTTCAATGTAAAACAACGTAAAAATATTTAAAACAGCATTTTTATTACCACTTTTCACCTGTTTGAGCAAATTTAGCAATGAAAGAAAGTAATTGTGAGCATTCGTACACGCAAAATTTGAATTGAATTTGCATAGAAATAAGTGAGTTCAAGAGAGGAATGCCCATTTTGTTTCTCTCATCTGTTCTGATATTTTTGAGAACAGAAAACACTGATTCATAAAATGCATCAAAAAACCTCATTTTAGAAAATTTTATTCAAAAAACGAAAAAAACAGTAAAAGGGGACAGGTGGTGCCGATAGGGAAAAAACGGACGTATTTTGGAAACAAATTTTCACCAAAAAGACCCGATTTTTGTTTAGAAAAATTTTGAGTAAACATAGGCGAAAAAAACCGGGCAATTTCAAAAACCGGGCAAAAACCGGGCGTGGACCTCCAAAACTGGGCAAATGCCCGGTTTTCCAGGTAAAAGGACACCCCTATTCTTAGGAGTAAGTACATATTCCTTTCGCTTATTGTGTTTTTGCTAAGGAATTTTCAAAAAGCCAAAAACGCTCATATATATTACGAAAAACTAAAACAGCAATTTTCTAAATCCGTCCGAAGCTAATTTTTTTTAAATTTTATCGAAAAAATTAATCCATTCTCTTTTTGGAATAAATTAAACGAAAAATTTTTTCGCATTTTTTAATGAATTATTAACACAAACAAAAATAATGTATGAGCCTTAGATAAAAAAAAAAAGAATAAAATGGGATATCCGTCGAAAATACTCCTTCGGATTGAATTGACAAACAAAAAGAGTTGCGAAAAAGTCAATTGTAAAAAGATCAATCATCAGACTTTCTCTCATTTAGATTTCCTTTAATTCTTCTTGATGTATTTACTATTTATTTTTCTCTGTTTGTCATTGTGAAAGGTAGAACGCTAGATTTAAACATAAAGAGAATACACTTTTTTCATTCTTTTTCTCATCCCTTAATAAAACGCCACATTGCCAATTCAAAAAGACAAAAAGGGGCGGAGCCTCCTCTGATTTAATATGTCTTATTTCCAGAAGGCAAATCAATATTTTGTAACGACGATGAAGAACACTGAGCCTCGGAAGGAAAGGATTGCTTAGTTCGCACCATTATTAAATAGCTAAAAATAGAATTAATACGAATATTAAGTTTTTAAAAACGGATTTTACAAAAAAATAAATAAATTAAAAAAAAAGATGAAACAAAAATTAAAAAAAATTGCCAAACATAACATTCTAAGTATAAGGGCAGCATAAAACCTAAAAATTTAAAAATATATGTAAAATAGATTTAAAAAAGGCAATTAAATTTTGTTAGAGAAAATGCAATAACTGAAAAAAAGAAAGGAAAATAAATATTACATAATGTGGCATGTCGATTCGGCGCCACACGATTCGGCGCCAGAATTTTTAGCGCTTTGTAACTTTTTTATTTGTGAACCAAATTTTTTATTCTTAGTGTCTTTCGAATGCTGTTTATGTTCTCTATTAGCCCTCCAAAAATTGAAAAAATTTACCACCTAATAAGAAAGTTATGATGAAAAATTTACAAAAATTCCGACTTTTCCCAATTTTTCCTGACCTTTTGCGTTCTTCAAGTTGTAACTTTTTAAAGAGTTTGTCGATCGCTTAGAAATAGCTTATTAATACCTTCTAAACACTTACAGCTTTCGAATGGTACTAATTGTGTAAAATTTGGTTCACAAATAAAAAAGTTACAAATCCTTCAAAAGTCTGGCGCCGAATCGTGTGGCGCCGAATCGACATAGACCCGTAATGAAGAACCTGTGTTGTTGAAATCACGAAAAAAACAATAACAAACATTCTTTGACTAAACTATTTCTTCTTTTCTTTCTCTAGCTTTTTATTTTCGTTTTCTCTTTTCATTGTTAACAAAACGCCACTTCGGGCGCAAATTCAAAAAGGCAAAAAAAAGGGGCGGAGCTTAGACTCGCTTAGTATAGAGTAGGGGATTAAATTTTTTTTTGCGGCAAATCATAACAATTCTAACAAAAATTCCCGATGGCGTCTATCGGAACCACCGACCACGACCTTTCAATTTCTTTAAAAAACAAGCCGAGTAAGTGCATAAAAAAGAGCTTAAATTATTAGTAATTAAGCGACAAAATTTGGGATTTCGATGCTCCACAAGTTTTCCGGATTGATTCTGTTATTAACACTTTGTTGACCCAATCTGCCGTAGGCATGTTCTAATCACAACTATTTTTGAATTTTAGGCTTGCACTGAGTCGGTCAAATGTTTCAGTCCGTCCCTTCGGGCGGTGGAGGCCAGTTACGGGTGAGTATTTAAAAACACGGCATGACACCCAAAAAAAAATAGGAAAAAAAAATATTTCTTTTCTATTCTCTCCTGGCAAAATAGTCGAGAATGAAAAGTGCGGACATTTGCCAGAATTAACATTTTTAATGCAAAAAATTGCTAATATTAATAACCACATTTCCAATGCTTTTCCGAAAATGCATCAATTTTTTTGTTTGTTTAAAGTTTAAAAAATTCAATTATATTTTTACTTAATTGGCAATAATTATTGTCTAATAATTAATAATACACTGTGTTCCATTCATATAAGGACACCCTATTTTTTGGGAGTTTGACCACTTCCCACGAACCGATTCAGATTTTTTTTAACTTATAAGCAATTGTGAAAAATTAAAATTTTAAAAGAGAGAAACCGAAAAGATGACGCGAAAAAAATTTATGAATTTTTTCGTTCCATTAATTTAATTGACTTTCTTCAAATAATAGAAGTAAAAAATATTTAAAATTATTTAAATTATATAAATGAATTAAGTGTAAAAGATTGGAAGTTATTGAGCATTAGATAACAGAAAATAATTTTTTTCCCATGTTTTAAAATGTTTTTGTTATCATTCATTCTTTCTTAATTTCATTTTAAATTTTCCAAGTTTTAATTTGAAACCATTATAATCCCTGAAGTAGAACTTGTATCCGTACTTGGTTTGTAAAAAGCTGAATATCGGCATTATTCCAATGTGTCAAAATCAAATTTTGATAATTTAATGGCAAAAATATTGTAATATTTTTTGCATTTTTTATATAAATTTTGGTTCTTAGCCTTTTTGCCACCCACCCCTCCCCCCGAAATAATTTTTTTTTCTAAATCTATTTTACGCGCTGATCACGAATTTGACATCCTTTTTTGACCAATTTCGAATCCGGACCTGAATTCGAACGAAAAGTCGAAAAATTCATTTCTCTAAAAATTTAATTTATTTCTCAAAGTCAATTCGAATGCAGCTGCCGATCGTTCTTTTTTCCGCGATGTTGTGTAAAATTTCCTCAAATACATCAACATTTCGTCGTTTAATGGGTATATCCTTTCCATGAGGATTAGCGGTAGATCGGCGCATTTCTGTCCCACATTGGCAGCACCTTTCACCGTGAAGAATGCCGGCGTTCATAAGAAATCCGGCAGCTTCCAATCCATTGGAAATTTGCGGGAGAAGGGTCTCACAGTTATGCGGCATTTTTTGGAATAATAACCCAACTAAAAGAGGCGAGTGACACAGCGAAAATGACCATCCTTGCATTCGAATTGATTTTGAGAAAAAAAATTAAATTTTTAGAGAAATGAATTTTTCGACTTTTCGTTCGAATTCAGGTCCGGATTCGAAATTGGTCAAAAAAGGGTGTCAGATTCGTGATCAGCGCGTAAAATATATCTAGAAAAAAAATATTTCGGGACAAAAATTTGTTGTTGTTCTCTAACAATATTGCTATTCTACAGTAGTTACCTTATTTCCTAAAATATGGCCCCCGGGCTTTCTATTTTTGAACCCCCTCACTCCCCTCAAAAGGTGCCTTCTTATTCAGAGGGTAATTAAAAAGTTGTCGTTTGTTATCACATAATTGAATGGTATTCTGGATATCTTTATGGTTTTTTCCATGTTCCAATCAAATTTCTTGACTTTCCGCTCGTCTCAAATTAGGCTTCCTTTTCTATTGGCCATTTGTTCAGCTATATGTGCGGCGCGGGTCATGACGCGTTTGCACGACACGCGGATTGTTTTGCGGAGGTGGAGAACCGCGAGCAGTACGTTTATTGCAAGCGGACCGCGTCGCATGCCATGGACCGCGCTACCGCCGATTTGGGCGAAAAAAGCGGCGGCATCGATGGAGAGCAGTACATGTACATGTTGTGCAACGCCATGAACGATTATTTGCACTGTTGTAGACCATTCGTGCTTGAAATGTGCGGGCTCGACGCATGGAAACTTGTGGCAAAGGTAAGGCCAAAATGAACATTAATGGCATCATTTTTGGGGTAATAATGCCCTAATGACAAAAAACTTTAAAAAATGGCTTTTTATAAGGACCTTTTTGTTAAGAATTCGAACCTTTTTTAAATTGGAATAAGTGCTTGGCAATTGCCGACGTCCAAAAAATTTTTCGGAAATCGAATTTAAGGCATGTTAGATGAAAACTTTTATAATAAGAAACATTTCGGTCAAAAACTAAGATTTTGGGGTCAAACATAAGAAATGTTTATGCAGCAATTATATATAATTTTATTCAATTAAATGAGTATCTTAGGCACCGCCGGAAAATTTTTTTTTGAAATTTGAGTGTTTTTTTGGTACATCCTTGCATAGAAAATGACCAAGTTTTGGAGATTTTTGACATAACCTATGCTAATGGGGGGGGGGGGGGGGGTTGGTGGTGCCGATAGGCGCCGCCGAGGAAAAGAATGGCCGATTTTTTAATAGATTTTCTCCAAAAATGGTAAATTTTAGAACTTTTGGAAAAATTTTCAAAAGAATGGAATGTCTGGCGGTGGGAGCCGCCGGGAAAATATTTATATTTTCTTATTTTTTAACTTCAAATTAAGAAAACGATCAAAATAAGAACAATCGGATAAATTAGAACATATGAGAGCCCTGATTTTGGTGCATATTTTAGCATTTTTCGTGCATATACTCATTTAAAATGGGCGGGGGGGGGGAGGGGGTGCCTGGGAAAATTTTGAACTTATGATTTTGGTTAAAAAGGGTAACTTTGGTGAACTGTTAAGATAAATTTGAATAAAATCTAAGGGATAAGGCGTCCGGCGGTGCTGATAGTGGGCGCCGAGGGAATACGAATAGATAGTGGCCAAGAATTTCATTCTTCGCGACTTTTTGAAATAATGACCATTTATACAAACATTCGAATTTTTTTTTTTTTTTTTGAGGATTTTTTCATTACTTTCACAAGATCTTTGACCTAAAGCCATCTTTAACAGTATAAAAATTTCCTGAAATCCGGGAAACAAAACCCGGGAAAGGATACGAAAAACCCGGGAAATTTCCCGAGTCGGGAACCGGGAATCCCGCACAGCCCTAGCAAGCAGCGCTTACAATTCACCTCGGTAGATTTCCTGCTTAATCCTTTTCATATATATTGTTCCTGCCTAATATATCCCTTTAATCAGATCACTCGCGAGTCGTTGGGCGTCAGTCTGCCGAAGTGCGACTTGGAGAAGGCACTGGCAAAACAACAACAATAGCAGCAGCAGAAGAAACTAAAGCAAAGCGCAACTGCTAATGACAATGATGAAAAGAAGAAGCTGATCAAAGATGGCCATCTCCAACAAAATGATGCATCATTGTGGGGATTGAAAAATGATAGAACAAATTTGAAAAAAATAAAACACTAAATATTTAGCAAAAATTGAAAAATTCAATAATACGGGTTCCTCTCCAAATCCGACAAATTAAATATGAATCGACTCCTCTCGGTCTGTAATGCATTTAGCGACCTCAAAAACCTATGAAGCACATTTAGGTCTCAAAACGAAAAAATCTTTTGCCTAAAAGTCGAAATTTACATTTTTAAATTTTCGACTTGTTCGAATTCGGATCAGGAGTTCGAAATTGGTCAAAAAAGGATGTCAGAATGAAAATCCGGGTCGGGGGTTACTGCCGGATTTCCTGATCCGGAAATGCAATTTTCAAGCATCTCATGACTCAAAATTGACTGGAGAGAATCTGTTATCAAACGGTCTGGGTCATTTTGGCGTCGTTGGATATAACTTTTCTCAGAGTCGACCAAACTAAGCATTCTTAGTATCATTCGACAGCTCTTGATAAGCTCTATAAGCCTGCATAAATTCAAAAAATTTGATTCAGCTGATAGAGTTTTGCACAAAAAACCACGCCAAAACGACCGGTTCCGTAACAAATTGGTCATAAATTTTGAAAATTCTCCCGGCGGCGCCTATCGGCACTACCAACAGACAATCAACTCTTTTGTAATTATTTTCCAAAAATGGAGGGGATAAACTTTACTATTACCAAAATCCATTCAAATGAGAACGACAAGCAAGAATCAAATGAGTAAAAAATCATTTCCGTCCATTTGGGTAATTGTGGCCCTAAAGAGGGCCGTTTGGGATAGTTTTTTTCTCCTCCGCTCCTTTCGTCCTGCTGCTCAGCCACCAAAACCGTACAAAGTGCGGCCCTGGCGTTTCAGCGCGTACACAACGTCCATGGCAGTGACCGTCTTCCTCTTCGCGTGTTCACAGTACGTAACCTGAGCAAGAGAATAAGTGTAAAAACCCTCTAAACATAAAATCCCGTTTTAATAAAAGTCCAAGCCGATTAAACATCATCTATTTACCGCGTCACGTATCACATTCTCCAAGAACACTTTCAGCACTGAGCGAGTTTCCTCGTAGATCAGGCCGGAAATGCGCTTGACACCGCCACGACGAGCCAAACGGCGGATGGCCGGCTTGGTGATGCCTTGGATGTTGTCACGGAGCACCTGAGAAAGGGGAAGGGACAATCAATTAGGCAATGCTCAGAGAAAGAAAATATTTGATACAAAATTAAGCACATTTTGTTGCACTCACTTTGCGATGGCGTTTTGCGCCTCCCTTTCCAAGTCCTTTCCCTCCCTTTCCACGTCCGGACATTCTTTAGTAACTGAGCTTGGTTTGAAGAAAGCAAACAGAAAATGAATGAAAGAAAAGTGAGGAAGAGAGAGTGGTAGGGAAAGTATTTATGCAAAGAAAAATGGCGGGCAAATGGTTGTGCAAAGGAATGGGGATCCTTTTCGTGTCGATAAATAATTTAAAAAATGGCGTAGCTGTTTAACTCTCTACTGAATATTTTCTCTCTTTCTTTAGCGCTCCTTCTCCAACAATTTGCTGTGTCTGCCTTTTGATGGGCGTTCCCTTTCCATAGAGAAAATATAAGCCCTTGCCTTGCTGCCCTTTCCTCATTTTCATTCGAAGGCAATTTCCTCGTTCATTCATTCATTCGTTTCACTTAAGAATAAATTCTCTCTATCTCTCTTTCTGCTGATTTCGACAATAAAAATGCCACCAAAACCATCGGGCAAAGGTGCGAAGAAAGCGGTGAAAACGACCAAAGCGGTGCGCACGGGCGATAAGAAACGGAGGAAGGCCCGCAAGGAGTCTTACTCTGTGAGTTTCATTCACCAAATCCCGAAGCAGGAGATTTTTAAATTTTAGAAATATTTAGTTAAATTTACTCTGCCGTTTTTTCAAGGTGTACATCTACCGTGTGCTCAAGCAGGTCCACCCGGACACCGGCATTTCCTCCAAAGCAATGTCCATCATGAACTCGTGAGGCTTTTCCGAATTTTTTAGTTATTATCTCGAATTCTCTTCTTCAGGTTCGTCAACGACGTGTTCGAGCGCATTGCGGCGGAAGCCTCTCGCCTGGCCCACTACAACAAGCGATCGACCATCTCATCGCGCGAAGTTCAGACAGCCGTCCGACTGATTCTGCCCGGCGAGTTGGCCAAACATGCCGTGTCCGAGGGGACCAAGGCGGTGACGAAATACACCTCGTCCAAGTGAATGATGGAAGAAGACGCAGGCGGAGGAATGAAATAAAACTATCCCAAACGGCCCTCTTTAGGGCCACAATCGCACAAATGGACGGAGAGACAAACCCCACTTTTGATTTAATGAAATTGATTTGTTTTTTGCTTTATTTTAAGAATCTTTCGATACAATTTGTGTAAAAAAATGTATTGTCAATTTATGGGGGTTTGTTTAATCAATGCGGGGACAGAATTTTTAGTTTCTATATAGGCTAGCAAATGAAATCTTAGATATTTCGTTTGGAGCCAAATCCGACGGATTGGTGTGTTTTTGAAAAGCGCATATAGAGATGGTTTAGACAGGTGCCAATGTTGGAAGAATTTTGACGAACTTTACAGAGTTATCACAAATAATCAAAGAGAGGTGCAAAAAGACTTGCAAATTATGTCTTAGGGTCGCTGAAAGGTGTTTTTCTGGTTCTGGTCGGTTTTACGCGTCCTTGTCGCAATCATGTCAAACATTTCAATTTTCATGAATCAAAAACTTGTCCACTTTTAAACTGGGAAAATACGGCGTATTAAGGGAAGCGCAAAATGCCATGGGACGTGTAAAACCGACCAGAAACCGAAATTAAATTGAAAATTTGTTTTTATTTTTCATCAATAACAATCGCAAACAAATCTTATTTGTTTTTTCGTTTGCCTGAGTATTTTCCCATTTGTGCGGCGTGCGGCGTGCACACCTTCTTCCTCTTCCTGCTGTTGTTGGAACACTGCATAACCCAATGGGATGGGAATGAGTGCGCATCGCCCAACGCCCTCCGACAAAATCTCATCGCCGGGGGGAGGGAAAAGGAACAATCGATTTCTCCGGGGAACGAATGGACGGACGGACAAACTGCGACACAAATATGCCCTTTTATGTATATTTTTCACTTTGCATTATTTATGCTGTGTACGATTAACAGACAAAACATAGAGAAAAATCAATTTTCAAAGGAAATTAGGTAAATTTGTGTTTTCGGCCATCCTAAGTCAGAAGAAAAAGCTATTTGACAAAATATTCGGGCCCTACTCACTCGATATAAAATCATTTGTTAAGGTTACAGGGCGTCAATTTCGCCGAGCCGAGATTCTCGCCTCTTGAAATTTACGATAAATTTAATCTCATTCATAGAAAAAGGAAATTTATCCAGAAACGTAAAAAAAAAGTCAACCTCCGTACATTTGTGAATTGTGGCCCTAAAGAGGGCCGTTTGGGATAGTTTCGTTTCGTTTCCGCTTTCTTTCGTTCACTGATTCTCGCCGTGCGTCTTCTTGGGCAGAAGAACCGCCTGAATGTTTGGCAACACGCCGCCCTGTGCAATGGTCACACCGGAGAGAAGCTAAAATTTGCCAATAATTTCTATCCAAAAAAAACAGCCCGACCTTGTTCAACTCCTCATCGTTGCGAACGGCCAATTGCAAATGGCGCGGATTGATCCGCGACTTTTTGTTGTCCCGCGAGGCGTTGCCGGCCAACTCGAGGACTTCAGCCGCGAGGTACTCCAACACCGCTGCAAGATAGACAGGCGCGCCGGCCCCAACACGCTCGGCGTAGTGACCTAAAAATGAAGGAAATTAACTAAAAATGAAATTTTGAAATTAACCATCACACCTTTGCGCAGCAGACGATGAAGACGACCAACCGGGAACTGAAGACCGGCCCGAGAAGAACGCGACTTCGCCTTTCCACCCGTTTTCGCTTTTCCGCCCTTTCCACGTCCGGACATTTTGTTGGTGAAGAGCAAAGAGAGAGAGAGATAGCAAATAGAGAGCTAAAATGAGATAGCAAATAGAGAGAAACAAAGGAAATTCGCAGCACGAAAACAAGTGAGGCAGAGGAAGGGAAAAGGCATTTAAATAGCCCCTTTTGGGATGGGCGTGGCTACCAAGAACATTATCGAAGCGCGCCTAATATGAATTTGAATATTTGAGAATGGCGTCGCTTCCTTTCGGCCGCCTTTTTCTCTCTCCATTACGTATTAACCTATCCATTTTTTCACATTCCTTGTTCTGGCTCAGTTCGTAAATGGCTCCATTTTTAGTTTTCCCGTAAAAATAACACAAGAGAAAAATTTTAGTTTTCCTATCTTTCGATATTTAATTCTTGATAGGAAAATATGGAATCAAATTTGTTAAGCTAATAAAGCTATTCATTAGTTGGTATTTGACAATACCGAGATTATTAATTTATTTTTGAAGAAAAGATGATGAGATTTATCGGGAAATCTACAAAAAAATAGGGATTTATATAAAACAAACATTATTCCTCAATTTGTCTTCTTTTTTCTGCAGCTATCATATTTTCTCTTCTGTCATAAAACAATATCAACAAAATCGTTCAATGGCTCGTACCAAACAAACTGCGCGCAAGTCCACTGGAGGGAAAGCACCGCGGAAGCAACTCGCCACGAAAGCGGCACGCAAGTCCGCTCCGGCGACCGGCGGAGTGAAGAAACCTCATCGCTACCGTCCTGGTGAGCAAAGGAAATTCGAAACATTTTTTGAGTTAGGGATAATGAGGAAACAAATTCGCTCAATTTTTTATGTGTCACTATGTCTAAATCCGATAATGGCATTGTGGTCATGCTAATTACATAACTTTATGTTTAGGCACTGTTGCCCTCCGTGAAATCCGTCGTTATCAAAAGTCCACCGAGTTGCTGCTTCGGAAGTTGCCCTTCCAGCGGCTTGTGCGCGAGATCGCCCAGGACTTCAAGACCGACTTGCGCTTTCAGTCGAGTGCGGTGCTTGCGCTGCAGGAGGCAAGCGAGGCGTACTTGGTCGGACTGTTCGAGGACACCAACTTGTGCGCCATCCACGCGAAACGTGTGACAATTATGCCGAAAGGTTTCTCAAATAATGTCTTAAAATTCAATTCTAAAACCCATTTTCAGACATTCAATTGGCACGTCGTATCCGCGGGGAACGCACTTGAGCGGTGAAGAGAGAAGTGAAAGCAGCTAACAAATTATCCCAAACGGCCCTCTTTAGGGCCACAATGACACAAATGTACGGAAATGATTTGCTTGTTTTTGCATTAATTTCATTATTTTTTCGATAATTAAACTCGTTTTGATCGTACGTCATAAAATTAATATATAATCCTTGTAATTTATTAATTCAACGGTTCTGGCCGAGTTTAGATCCAAACAACATTTTGCGCGTCCCTTATCAAAATTACAAAAGCGAGAATTATGGCTATGACCGAAAAAGGCATAAGAAAATATTTAGCTAAGACCTTTACACAATATGCAATTTTAAGTTTGGTCCTTTGATATGTGCCGTATTTCCGGTAATACTAGTTTGTCCCCCCCCCCCTTTTTTCAAAAAAAAATTTTTTTTTTTAGTTATAAGTCATAGAAAACATGTCTTAAGGGGTTATCGTGGTCGCTGATGACGAATATGACATCCGTTTTGTCCAATTCCGAACCCCGGACCCGCACTCGAAGAATAAGTCGAAAAATAAAATTTTTGGCGCTACTTGCAGAGGTCATTTTTGATATTTGAAAATCATAGGGGGGACCCTTTTGTTTTTACAATTTTTTTTAACTCCTAAAAAAAGTTTTTTCATGTTTTTTTTTTTGGTTTCCGATCACGATTATGATATTTATGGAAAAACTTTAGAATTGGGCCCGCAAAAAAACTGCCTAAAAATGGTTCCATTCATTCTCTTATGACCTCTAATCATCGTAAAAAATATTCCCGAGGTGCGGAAATGCCAAAAAACAGGGTTTCGAACAAGTTAAAAATGCCGGGAAAAGACGCAAAAACAAGCAAAATTTGGTTATAGATTAAAATTTTATGGACATATATGGTATCAATCAAGAGCTCTAGATTAGACCAAGCGATCTAGGGGGTAAAAACTAAAAACCAGCGCACACTCGACTACGGCGGCCAGTAGGTGGGGCGCCGCTCGCTCGCTCCGGGTTGCTCGCGCCTGAGGTCGGGCCGCCCGACCTTAACCAGGCGCTCGCAACCCTCCGCTCACTCGGGCGCCCCACTACTTGCTCCGTCTTCGCATGCTCCTCTTTGCGTGTAATGAAGTTTGTAAGGTTGCATTAAAAAGTTACGCAACCCGGGAGTATTTTTTAGGCCAATTGATTTCATAATAAATTGAATGGCATCATTTTTAAGTAGGTTTCTTTAATTTTGGGTCCCGGTACTGAAGTGTCCATTTTCCCAGGGACTCAGTTGTCTGGTTCTCAAATCTTGTCTGATCACCTTTTTTACCCTCTAGATCGCTTGGTCTAATCTAGAGCTCTTGATTGATACCATATATGTCCATAAAATTTTAATTTATAACCAAATTTTGCTTGTTTTTGCGTCTTTTCCCGGCATTTTTAACTTGTTCGAAACCCTGTTTTTTGGCATTTCCGCACCTCGGGAATATTTTTTATGACGATTAAAGGTCATAAGAGATTGATTGATTGGTAGATGCTTTGGGCAGTTTTTTTGCGGGCCCAATTCTAAAGTGCACCCATATTTATTTTGACAAACTTTATAATTTAAAAAAAAAAATTGTAAAAAACAAAAGTGTCCCCCCTATGGTTTTTGGTTTTTTTAACAAAATTTTTTTTTAAATTTTTAACTCCTTAAAAAATGTCTTCATTAAGTTTTTGAGGTTGCCGATCAGGGATATAATATTTATTTTGACCAACTTTAAAATTTAAAAAAAAATTGTAAAAACAAAAGGGTCCACCCTATGGTTTTCAAAAATGACCTCTTTGCAAGTAGCGCCAAATTTTTTATTCCGCCTTTTTTGTTCGAATTCGGGTCCGGGGTTCGGAATTAGACAAAATGGATGTCATATTCGTGATCAGTGACTCCGAAAAAACCCCTTAAGGCATGTTTTCTATGACTCTTAACTTAAATTTTTTTTTTTTGAAAAAAGGAGGGGACAAACCTTAGTATTACCGTATTTCCTCCTAAAGGTTCCACCCAAATTAGTGTCCCCCCTCCCTTAAAATAAAGCGTCCTTTTGAGAGGAGTTGAAAACAATCAAATTTTATCACCATCTGTCGAAGACAATAAATAAAACATGTTAGCATATGTGGCTTTCCCACTAAAAACGATATGAACGTGAAATGTTGGACATGAAATTGGGTTGTAGGAGTGACAACAGCAATTTGTTGTTCTCATTTTCTTACATGTACTAGTACAAATAAGTCAAAAAGCAATAAGAAAAATGTCTTTCCAAATCAATCCATCTTTGTGTGATGTGTCACAGTCTCTTCTTCAGCTCCTCAAAGCGTTTGGCCAATGCGTCAAAGTCCAAGTCCTGGTTGGCATTGTCCTCGTCGATGGCGGTTCCACCGGCAGTGTTATGCTGCTGATTGGACGTCGGCTTGACAGGCCCACCGATCCGACCACTTCCGCCACCGATGTAAGGGAATTGGGCGGTGCTTGCCGGCATGTGACTGGGCGGGTCGGGCAATTTTGGCAACAAGAAATCTGTTTCAAAAGAGGAATTGGACGGAATATAATGTCAGAGATTCGTGATCTGCATGTTAATATTTTCAAGAAATTAACGCAAACTTGTGTACCCCATTAGCCATGTATTTTAATTTATTAAAAATGGTCAATTAATGAAATTTGTATCCCCAAAAATTTGTATCCCCAAAATCTAATGATCGCTGTTCACCCCCCCCCCCCCCCCTTTTGTCCGCTTTTTATATACCGTCATCGCGATCCTGTGGCATTTCATAAATGTGTTCAGGTGGTGGCGGTGGCAGCGGTCCAAAATGGTCCTGAAAAAACAAATCCAAAATTGGCTCTTCTCCCCGCCCCTCGGCCTTTTTCTCCAGGTAACGGTGTCGTTGATCATAAAAATAAAAATAGGATTTCCCCGTGTCTCACCAAGTGTTGCTGATGGTGATTGTGGTGCGTGGCCCCGCTTGGATAGGGCGTCGATGTGTCCGCAGGCGGCGGATGAGCCGATGGGTAAACGGCGCCCCCACTTTTGCTGATTTTGCCACCGGTGGCGTCGTACGCTTTTGGTTGCTGAAACAACTTTTTAGGAGATAATTTGTGTACATTTTTGAAAAATTCTAATTTTTCTTAAATGTCATAATCACAAACAACCAGAAAATCACTCTAATATAAAAAATGAAACAATTTTTTTTGGCGAAATTTTGTTCGAATGGAGGAAACGACGAACGGGGGATGACCCCGCAATTTACACCAAAAAACTATGTCCCCGATGGTCTGACAATGTGCCACTCATACCCCTTTTTCCAAAACATACTCCCATTGGCTGCTGTTGTTGGTAAATGCCGCTGCTGCCGCCGCCATTGTGCGGTGGTGGCGGAGGCGCGTATTCGGGCGGCGGAGACGACGAAGCGGCGCCGGGGGGCGGCGGTGGCGCCACGACGGAATTGGCAATGGAACCACCGAAGCCGTCATTTGTTACTGGCAAAAGGCCGCTGCTGTTGTTGTTCATCAACAGATCAGCAGCAAAATGTCCACCGCCACCAGGGCCGCCGCCTTTGCCACTTGGCCCGTTTTGGTCGTCGCTGGGACGGACGGTCCATCCGTACTGTTCCTGGACAAAAGGAGGTGGGGGTGTTTAGCCGGAGGGCAAATTTAAATTCATTCCCTAATTCCTCGCTCACCGTAATTAAATTATTTTTAGTTATGAAAAAATCTTGAATAGAGGAATACAAAAAGTTATCTAAAGAAAATTCCGAAAAATAACAGAAAATTTGAAGATTAAAGTTTTTCAGGTCTTTTTCTGAAAAAACAGAAATTTTTGATAATTTTCTGAAATTTTCTTTAAAATATTTGATATTTTTATGAAAAATATTCAGGATTTTTTGGCATTTTTTTAACCGGCGTAAGTTATGTCTCGGCAGAGTTTCAGCGACGGAGTTTTGGGGTGCATCGCCCCCCCCCCCCGCCGGGTTGGGGGGAGAGAATTTTGCAGATTTACAAAATTTGAAAAAACTTCTAAATTTTTAAGAAGTATTCCAAATGCATCCCTCCCCCATCGCCATGCCTGGTCAATGTTCGCCAGACAAATCCTAGCAATCACATCACCACCAAATCACCTCGTTCATGAAGTTGATCAGGTTGCGTTCTGCCCGTGCAATTTCGTCGTCGTCCTCCCGCATCACTTTGGCGTCCGGCGTAAAGTCGATGCCCGCCGATTGGGCAATTGTAAGCAAATACCGAAAGGGAATAAAAAATCATTTACAGTAAAAATATTTCGGGCGTGTGCAGACATTTGCACAACGAAACTGGAACGATATTTGCATTTGTTCGAATTCAAACTCGGATGGGTAGGAGAGATGAGTTAAAACCACAAACCCCCGTCCAAAAAAGTGACAAACTTTTCGACGAGCAATTTTGACGGAGCACTGACGGACAATTTCTGCACCAATTTGGGCGACACTCGACTCGGTTCCGGCAATTGGTTCATGCGAGCAGCCTCAGCGAACTGCTTGCCGTACTTGTGGGTCAGTTCGTCATTGATCACCTTAAGTTAAAAATTGTTTTTCATAAAATTTTGGCTAAATTCAAAGTCAAGGAAAGAACACAGAATATTTCCCTTGCGTTTTGGTAGCCTCGAAACAGGAAGTGAAACCATAAAAACAGAGTTAGCTTCTTGGAAAAAGAAATATATTCAAATTTTGCCTTTCGAAAAAACATCGATTTAAAATTGAGTTAAATTCTGACTTTTCTGTCCTTAATTCCAACCAACAAAACCTTGAATTCCGCAATTTCGTGTCCGATGCGTGGCGCCACCCACAAAAGACTGCTCACCGCCTCCGCAATGCCATCGTCCAATTCCCTAAAATGGAAAGGAACTCTTAAATTAATGGCATTGTTTAGTGACGGCATTTTGTCTGATTGGCACTTTATGATCGGTCCCATGTTCACTCAGAATATTCCTTTTTTATCCGAATGTTTGAAAATGAAGACACAATCCCTCATGAACAAATTGGAATTTGAACTGTTTCAAATTTTTGCCTGGAGGAGATGGGTGTACGCACCCCAAAAGGTTTTCGAAAAAATTGCAAAAACCCTATTAAAAGAATCTCTAAAAACTAAAAAAATCATAGAAATAATTTGGTAAATTTCAGTTTTTTTTTCCGGAGAAATTTTAAAAAACAAGCATTTTTTTCCAACGCACGTTTTGTCCTTCTCTTGGGGGGGGGGAAGAACGTATATATGAATAAATTCAGGTGATACAACAATTTTAAAGCCCATAAACCTGTTTTCTGAACTCGAAATTTTTTAATTAGTTTAAAAGTACTAAAAAATGTTTCCGAATGTTTTTAAGGTCGCTTAAACAAAATTGACATTTATTTTGGCTAATTCCAAATAAAAAAAAATTTTTAAAAAAAACCAAAAGAGTCCCCCCTTTGGTTTTCAAATTAGCACCCTAGGCTAGACAATGCCGAATTTGGTAAAAATCCATTGCACAGGAAAAATTGTGAAATTTATGTCAAAGATTGTCAGACGATTCGTATGCAATTTCTCCGTGCATCTGTCTCTATTTAACTCATCTCTTCGGTTTTGCAGAAAAGACCCAAATTCCAATTCATTTTAGTTTAAAAAACATATATCTCTTTTCGAATCGGTTTTGCTTTTTTGTGGGCTAGGCAATGATTCATAAAGAATTAAATATTTGATTAAAAAAAATCACAGACAAAACCACTAATTTTCCGAGTTCTGAGCTCTCAGTTGAAGTCTACGCACTTTTTTACCCCAGAATCAATATAAATAAATAAAATTAATTTTCTGCCGGGACCACAATTCTCTTGTATTATCACAATTTTCAAAAATGTACTTCATCTGCTGAATGACGCCGAAGCGGGCAAGCAAAAGTTCGCAGTACCTTAAAAAATGAAATATTATTAGTGAAAAAAACACCCTTTTAAATGTCGAACATTTCCAACAATTCGTAGGCCTCCACGACAAAATCCTCGCGAATGATTGTCTCCACACGAATCCGAGCTCTGTCCTCTTTGTCCGCTGAAATTTGTGTCATTAACAGAAAAAGGCAAATCAAATTCAGACATTGATGCTAAATGACCACTAATTTTATCAGTATTTTCTCATTGTTTGTCAAAGAATTCTCAAAAAATAACATTCTTGAAGAAAATCTTACAATAACTTTCTAAATTTTTAAAATTCACAGCTTTTCCTATCTCTTAGAATTTTAAAAACTATTTAAAATATTCAAAATAAAGTCAAATTTTGGAGAAAATACTAGGGTAGCACGGGACCGGGACTGGTACTGAAAAAAAACGTACAAATGAGTACCAGTGCCCCGGTTTTGACCGGGTCCCGGTCCCGCCCCGGGTTTTTCCCGGTTTTCCCAGCCAAAAAGCCCCGGTTTTTTCAACCTGAAAAGTCCCGGTCCCGGTTTTTGCCAAAAGCCCCGGTCCCGTGCTACCCTAGAAAATACTATAGAAAATTCCGTCTAAATTTCCGAAATTTCCCCGGCGGCGCCTTTCAGCATCACCCAATCTCACAGCTTAAGAAGTCGGCAATTTCACACCGCGCCTTCACCGCTTGTTCAGTTTTTTTCTTCTGCAATAATTTGAGTCGATTTGCTGCCAGTCGGAGATTTGTCTTCAGTTTGGAGTATTGTGTGCCCCACGAAACAGACATTTTAATATATATACAATTAACGAATAATAAAACAATATCAATTAAGAGACTCCTAATAGGTTAAGAATTGCTGGAAATTTCGAAGGCAAATTAGATTTTAGATTAAAAAAGATAAAGAAATAAGTGAACAGCCATGAGGAAATTATTCCCCTTTTTAATTCGAGGTATGAATCACAGCAACATGTGCAACAACAAGTGTGCTTTCGGTCTTGAACGGGTCATTTCTCATTCGAGTTGGCCGTTAGAGTCTCGCCATTTGAGTCCGGCGAGTGGACTGGTTCGGCGCAACTGGCAATAACTTTTTTATGCATAGGTTAATTTTTTTGCTTTTTGGCATTTGTTAATTTGCCCAAAAATATTTTACCCAAAATCTCGCCGCCGGAATCTCGCCATTCGCCGAGACAAAATCTCTCCAACAAAATTCAAAAAAAAAAATCCCTTAAAAAAATTTGTAATTTTTCTACAAAGGAATTTTTGCGGCGAGATTTCGGTGGCGAGATTTCATCCTGTCCCTCGATATATACCGAAATACCATCGCATTTGCCGAACACTAGTTTTAGTGTCAACGAAAAAAATTCCACACAAAGATTTTCAGTCTCAATCAATTTTTGGTCACATCCAATAATCATGTTTCTATTCTTTTAGCATGGCGTTGCGCACTTATCCTTTCGTCCAAAATACATAGAAAGCGGAATACCCTTGTTATGCACATTACTGCTTTGAAATCAAGTCGAATTTGAATGGTTTTAGGAAAAAATTTAAATTTATTGACAATTCAAAGCGTACTCAAATTGTCTGTCTTACGTAATAATTTATTATCTTTTCGATTGCCTTATGTTAATCGATTATTCATGAGGGCGATTAGGCAAAATTAATGCCACATGATGTACTAATAAGATGCGTGCCTTTTTCGCTTTGTTTCTTTCATTTTCTAAATTTTAGTTAGAGAATACTCTTACCTCATTTTCGCTACATATTATGCACGGAGCAGTTCAGCACTTAAAACAAGCGGCAACTGCTTTAACAGAAAAAGTAAAAGCTTATGAAATAAATTAAAAACGGTAAATAGTAGACACTTCCAAGTAAACCATTCAAATTTGACCTTTAAAATCCGGATGTTAATTGCACCCAATCGTCTTTTCTATGTCCAATCAGCCACTTAGTCGGTATTCGACGGTCAGCATTATCCATTTTTTAGCTAACCAAATCTAGACGGGTTTCTGTTATTTTTCTTTGAAAGGCTAAAAATGGAACAGCTCTGAATTGATTACCTATGTAGAATTATCAAGTAATAATGGTAGCTAAGAAAAAGAAGATATTGCCTATTCCGTTGTAAAATGACTGATTGGACACGTTAAGGGTAAAAAAGCAAAAATTAGCCAATTGATTTTGTATATGTAATTAAAAATTGAACTATTTAGTGCGAAAACCGCGATTGTATTGCCCAGAAGAGAGCATACAGAAGGAACTTTCATTCCGTGAAAAAACACTTTTACGATACGACGTCACTCATCGCAGACGAAATCGGACGTTGGCAGGCGGAATTGGGCGCGAAGGAAGCGGAACTCGCGAAAAAAGACGAGGAAATGTTGCGACGGGTAAGCAGGGGACAAAAACAAAAACATGTTGGGTGTAAACTAGAGGTGCGTCGTGATTCACGGTCACGGTTACCGTGAATTTCACGGGTTTTTTCTATCACGGTCACGGTTCACGGGGTCAGTTCACGGTCACGGTTCACGGGGTCAATTCACGGTCACGGTTCACGCTTCACGGGTTTTATCAGTCACGGCGCACCTCTAGTGTAAACGATAGCATATTGCAAATGCGAAAAAATACAAATAATATATAAAGGCCTGCCTGTACAGATTCCTTCCAGGAACCCGTCTTTAGTGATAACAAGAAATGTCATGTAAAACCCAATATCTTGTTTATCTTCAGAGTCTGTAAAAAATTAGTATTTCTCAATTCTTGCACATATATAGTCCCGTTTTTTAGTCCGAGCGTATCGCCGAGGCGGCCATCAATCACTCAAACGAAGCGTCGAAATTACGCGCGAGAGTGGGCCAATTGGAGGAGCTAAATGCACAACTCAAGATGCACTATAGTGAACTGCAGGAGTCAGAGCAGGAATTGAAGGTTTTGATTGGGGTTTGCCCTTTTTGACAGTTTTAACCCCGAATCCCTCTGTTCGAAAAAAGCAACTGAAAATTCATTCATTTTCACGAAAATCAGCCACAAACGCGTTAGAAATAAAAACAAAAGAGCCCGCTTTGTCGCATAAATTCGATCTTTCGAAAAAGGCATTTTTCAATTCAATTTTTTGGGTTATTCGAAAAGGAAATTTCGCTATAACTCAATGTGAGATCTTGGTAGTTTGATCAAAGACATTGACAATCAATTACTTGTATTTATTCAATTAATTTGTACTTATTTATTTGACATTCCATCTTCTCTAGCTTTCGAATAATATCGAAAGTTAAGGTCAAGTAAAAAAAATGTCCAAGAAACTCGACCTGATGGGTCAGTTGATTAGATGTGACCATAAAATATGTTAATCTAAAAGGCAAAAAATTAATACAGCCTTAATATATTACTTATTTAATTTTTATCTTTGCAGGAAAACCATCGTCTTCTTGTGGATGAGCATAAGAACTGCGGAGACGAAATGAAAAGTAAGTTGGCATCATTTTATAAAACTAAAATTGGGTGGAGAGCAAAAAAAAAAAAAGAGTAAACCATGCACAAAGAGATTCTATAGGGTGTTCTTATAGAACCAATTTATGACTTAGAGTTTTAAGGGATGCAAATTGACGCCCCCTGCAGATTTTGTTTACTTTTTAAACCAAATTTTTCCCTAACCCCTTTAAATTCTACTTTCTCTCCCATTTTCAAATAAAATTATTGAAATCTAAAAGGCTGCTTCCTAGAGGTTTATGTTTAAAGGATTGCCCTTGAAATTCTTGCATTTTCGAAGTTATTGTACGTTGCTTAAAACATTTTCAGGGAGGGGAGACGGGGCTGTTCCCCGTATACGACCCTCAATTGTTGGTAATTTACATTGCCTAGATTTTTTGTTGATTTGGGTTTACCCCTCCTTCCCCGCCCCTTAGAAAGGCTCTAGGAAGTAGCTTTTTGTTGCGTTTTGAGGCCGCAATTGCGCTGGTGGTGGTGGCTCATATTATGGTACTATCCCAAAACGGGCAGTGGACAGCGAGGGAGCAAAAATTCTGAAACTAATTGTTCTCCAACTTGGGCTTGACCGTCCCGAACTTGAGCTTGGGTTGGAGGAAAAACTAGACATAATGCGCATGCTCTTTGAACGGCTGCACTTTGTTTTTCCGGAGAATCGGGCAACCGAACTCACCGGCCGAACAAACTGCGAAGGTAATATGGTAAATCAGTTTTACCACCAGTTTTTTTTCGCTCTCCTTCCAATTTTTCCCAACACCTTTTCTATGACAATCAAAAAGGGGCAAAATTTCGCCGCCGAAATAATGTCGCCCGATATTATGCCGGGACGAAATTTAGTCGGGAAAGAATTTGCCAAAAAAAAATTTTTGAGTTTTTCTGAAAACCCAAGGTTCGAGCAAATGGATTTTTTTATATTCAATGGGTATTTCTGAAATTTTGGCGGCGCAATTTTGTCTCCGCTAAATTTATGTGCACCCACCCGGCTATGCATTATACAGTTTTTTTTTAAATTTTGTTTTACTTTTCCTCCCATATGATAGTTCGTGCACAAAAGGACGCTGCCCGACAACGCACTTTTGAACAGACATTGTACGAACTGAGAGCAGAGAATGAGCAGCTGAAGCAGCGAAAGTGCAAAGCAGTGCCCTCAGTTGGAGAAGCAAATTGGCGAATTGGAAAAGGTGGGGGACAAAAAGCAAAACAAAAATGGAAAATTAACACTTTGTTTTGAGCTCTTTTGTAGAAAGCGGAGCAATGTGAACAGTTCAGAAAGGAGCGCGATTCGGAAAAGATGTACCGTTTGAACACCCTTAAAGAGTCATGTGATCTGAGGAAGACCAAGGCGAGAATTGAGAACGAATTGAAGGACCTTGGCAAGGAGAAGGACCGACTGAGCAACGAAAACTATTTACTGCGTGAGCAATGGGGCCGGCGCGAAGAGAAAAATGGCCATCTTGAGAATGAGCTGAAGACCTACAAGGAACGGATTGGCAACATGGACACAGAGCTGAGCACGTACAAGGAACGAATTGCCATCATGGACACGGAGTTGACGACGTACAAGGAACGGAGTGGCAATTTGGAGATGGAGTTGAAACAACAGTCGAAGAAGAACGCTGAATTTGAAGAGCAGTCGGAGCAGATCAACGAATCAATGAGGGACATGGCAGATGATTTGGCACATTACAAGCAACAGAATAAACAACTGACATACGATTTGGAGCAAAAGGTCGCCAAGATGAGGCACGAGATGGAGCTGTGCAAGGAACACAACGACGAACTGTCCTCCGCATTGGACAAAAGTGCTTCCCGAAACGCCGAATTGGAACAGGTAGGAAGAAGGGACTGCTTCTGTCATTTTCCTCTTTTATGAAAACAAATAAATACGTTTACATACCCAAGGAATAACATAACCCTTATCCAAAGGAAAACTTTCTTCATAAATGCAATAAAGCAAGAAAAAAACGGCCCATCTATCCATCCCAACCATTTTAATAATTGAATTACATCTACTTTTTTTTTGCATTCACTAATAAATATGATGGCAATTTCCTTTTCAGGCAGTCTCTACATTGGAAAGTGATCTGTTGGCGGAGGAAGGAGGTGTTGCCCGGGCTGAACTCATGATGAAACAATTCCGGCAAGAGCGGGACGACATTCGGGACGACCTGCAAAAGATGGAGCAACAAAAGGCCAAGCTGGAGAAGGACCTGACCAAATACGAGACGGACAAAGCCAAATTGGAACATCATAATGCGAAATTGGAGATGGAAAAGAGCAAATTCGAGAGGGCACAAGCAAAGCTTGCACAGGAAAACGCCAAGTTGGAGGCCGAGGTGGGTGCATTTTTAAGTCCTGCTTGTAAAAGTGAAAAAGGCTATTGCTATTCTTAGCCTTTCGCTTTATTGGCACAATATGATACATTTTAACAAATTCACAAATATTTAAAAGATTGATTTTTAATGGATTTAACGAGCTCTTTGAAAATGAATTTATCGCTCTGTACAAAATTTTAAAAATGACTTGTATTATGTTATAATTTTATTTTCAGCTTGCTGTTTCTCGGCAAATGATCCAGCAAGTCAAGGAAGAGAAGGACCGGCTATTCAATTTGGTAATTTTCGGAATTTGTTTATATTTTTTAACTTACATATGGGGTTTCTCTCTAAATTAACTTTGTTATTTTAACCTAAAAATTGGGGGGGGGGTCAAGGGCGCTGATCACGATTCTGAACTTAAATTTATCGTAAGACATTATCTAATCTGTGATTTGGTAATGTTTGTGCACCGGGCAGCGCCATGGTCAGATTCGTGCTCAGCATCATTGAAAACCCCCCAAATACCAATTTTCTTACAAAAATAATAAGTTAAATTTTATAAAAACAAATTAGAGACGCCCATTCTGCGGGATTGCCCATTTTTTGGAATAAAATTGCACATATATATTCTTTATTCAGTCCCAACAATATGATCCTCAAAATCAGCCATATGTGACAGAACAGCGGCCATATTCGTCTTCGATGAATACCATGACGGCGAAGGAAATGGGGAAAATTAACTTGGCGGACTTGGAAGACGAAAACAAATATCTTTTGGAACAGGTCATAACTTAAATTGGGGCATTTTCCTTTTTTAGTCGATAAAAATCCAAAGCTCTGCTTCTCAGTTCTCAAAAAAAAAAAAAAAAGTTGTGCCCATTTTGACCTGTTTTTGGTTTTAAGATTGTTTATGCATGTTTTGGGTTCATTTTTTAAATAAATGAATGATTTAGTTTTCCCTCCCTCCAAAGTTTTTTTCTTGGTGATTGTTTTGGCCATTGTATAAATTATAAGATTTTTTTAGAATATTCAAATGAATGACCGCCTATTGGAGTGCCAACAAAAGGTTGACACTATGGAGGCAGAATTTGATGCTTTGAGAACGCAAAACAAACAACTGACGCTAAAAGTTAGTTTGTTGTACCGCACTTTTGTTGTATAATATTATAATTCTCCATCTATATTTTAGTTGAAAGAAAGAGTAACGAGGGCTCACTTCAGTACCAAGCTGCTTCAGTACGAAAATGACGCGAAACGGCGCGTGAGTTTTTTTCCTTCTCCAATTCGTTTTGCTTAAAAGCAGCCTTTTTCTGTTATTTCTTTAGAATTCCCATATAAATCCTATACGACAAAAAGTGCCATCCGTGAAAGAGTGCATTATTTTATTTTATCCCTCCCCCCCTCCTCACAGATTAATGACGTGGTGGAGAAGAAGCGCGCTTTGGACGAGGCTCTGTTGATGATCAATCAGACGAACCGACGGATGGAAAAGGATGAGGAGGAACGGCAGCGGAAGAAGCAACAACAGTCGACCACCGTTGGCACACAGACAACGACGGGCACCGAACAGAACAGCAACAATCGCAACTGCAACATCACGGGCAATGCCAGCGCAACGGTGTCCTCCTCCTCGTCTTCCTCCTCCTCTGTGCTGTCGTCATTTGTGACAAAAATGGACGTAACTATTCCGGAGACTTTCCCGTCACCGCCACTTCGACTGTCAACCACGCCGACCACGTCGTCGGCTCTTGCATATGGGGCGGACTATGGTGACGCGACAATTTTCCGATGCCCGAAGTGTCCAATATTACAACGCCGTAAGGATGAAAAAACATCATGGGTTCGCCAAAATGTTTGGATTGGAAGGGGCGGGAAATGGAGGGAGTTCAGTTTTCTGGACTTTTTTTTTTAACTAAATGATAACTGAAGAAATTACGCTTTGTACCTCAAAAATATATTTTTTCAGAATTAGAGCGTGAGAAAATGAACGTCAAGCGATTGGACGACCGTGAGTTTTTTTTGAAATAAATTCCTAAATGTTCTGTAACCAAAATTTTAAACCAGAAAATGGTAATATTACCATAGTATAAGTGAGAGTGTGCTGGTGTTTTATAAATCCGCCATTTACCTGTCTTAACTTTGCTCAAGCACAACCAAATTAAGCAATCCTTCTATAATCCTATACTTAATTGGCGCTATTAGCTGACAAGGTTTTTATTAGAAAATCAATATAAATGCGGATTTATAAAACTCACGCATCCCGAATTTTGCCAACCCCCTCTTATTTAAGGGTTGGAAAAATCGGAGAAATACGGGCAACACTTGGCCGGTGCCGTTGCCCTTTTGTTGGCTGACCCTTCAAATGGGGCGAGCGCGGCACGGAGTGGCGCCCGGACGAGCGAGAGCAGTAGCGGCGATGGCGCCGACGGTGCGTGCGGGGCCAAGCGTCCACGAAACGAATAGTAAACGCACTCTGGGACCTGTCGGAGGGTATTTCGGGCATTAATTCGCGCCAGTTCTCTTATTTTTTACCATTTCCGTTTATGTGTCGACTTTTCTCGAACATTTATCCAACGGACACACGCCCAAATTTTTTTTTCCTTAGGCTATAATCTTGCTTCTTTTTACCCTTCCTCCTTATTGACTTTAATTTTTGTTTCATTTCTCGGTTGAAACTCATGAACATTATTTATTTCGTCTTCATTTCCATCTTTATTGCTGAATAAACATTCGTTCGAGGAGTTTGCCATGCACTTTAAAGTGATCAAAAACCAATTCTGCGGGGGGCTGAAAATTTTATAGGGGACCCGCGGTGCCGTTAGTCAAAAAGTCTCAAATGAATTGAATATCTGACGATTTGTACCGTCGCAGAGAAAAAACAGTTTCAATGACAAAAATTCTCTGTTCGGGAAAAAAAATCGATAGCATTTTTTGACAGAAACGGAGGACTTTTATATTTCAAGTTTCAGGATAATAAACACTGCAATTACAACACATCGAATTACAAAGGCACTTAATTTTTGAAATTGAATAAGCCTACGAATTTTATTGCTCATCTCTTCAAAAAATATTTTATTTAAATAACAAAAGCAGCACAAGAAAAAAGAGAAAGAAAATTCCTTTTTGTTGCCAATTGACACATAATTCACCTTCTTCCCCCCCCCCCCCTCCCCCCCGTCATTAATTATGCGGCTTTGATTTTCTTTGCCCGTTCGTACAATGCATCAACAACCTTTTAAGGGGAAAATAATGAAGGGATTAAATATGTTAAAATGACCAAAGGCATTTTTTTTGAAATGCTACCAAAAAAAATGCCACCTTTTTTTCGAAAACGTCAAGTTTTTGCCCCCCCCCCCCCTCTCGTCGTTTTTTTTGGCCCTCTCACTTCGCCCATTGCGTGCACTGTGTTAACCGCCAATTCGTACTGTTGGGTCCGCCATCTCTTGCTCATAGATCACCAAAAGTCCGTCGCCTTGAAGACAGCCTAAAAAACACAAAATTACCATAGTAAAAAAGGACTGATTGCCCGCCCCTCTAAGGCAAAACCTCAAGTTTTTTTTTTTACTATTTTAAATTATTTTCAAGGTTATTTTTTTGGAGTTTTCTGATGGATTCTTTTGACTGAGGTGAATTCTTGAATTTTCTTTATATTCTTTTTTTAAAAAACGCGGGAAACAATAAATTTACCCGAAAACTTTTTGTCCAACAGCATTTGGCTGAGTCGCCGCTCCACTCGTTCCCGACTGAGTCCCACGCATTTGGCGATGTGTTCCACCTGTAAAAATTGGCAAAATTTCAACGGACATTTTGTTTTCGAACAACCTGGACACATGAGTAGGGCTGAATGAGTCGGGACAGTTCCTTCTCAAACATTGTGTCCTGAATGATGACGAAGTGCTGCTTAACCACCACGTCCTGGACCAACACATCCTTGTACTTGTTGAAGGCCTTGAAAGGGATTTTGAAGGAAAAAATAAATAAAATGGGAAGGTCCGGCAAAAATAGTGAAAACAAAAAGCGGAATTGACCTCTTCTCCTGCCCCCCCCCCCCCGCCTTCCCGTTATGTTGCCACTAAATGCAAAATGAGGGTAATTAATGAGCTAATTAATCACCCTTAATTGGCGTTGGATTTTATGGTTATCTGAGACTTATTTTAAGAAAATATACATAAGTTGGCCGAGTATCCTGGTTTTTTTGTTGTTGTAAACGATCCATCACCCTCTTCCTGTTTACTTGGTTGAACTCGGCCAATGAGCGCTTTTTGGCTGCTTCTGCGATGGCGTGCATTGCCTCCGTCTCCGTTTTGGCATATTTTTGTGCCGTTTTGCCCGCCATGATGGCGTGGACTTCGTCTGCCTGGTCCAACATCACCTAAACGGTTTTTTGAAGAATACAATTTAAGAATACTCCAATCGGCCGGGCGTTTTCGGGGGTACAACACCAAAACCCGTTCGGAACCAAAAGCCGATTCCGAAAACCAAATTCCCTGTATAATTTTAAGAGCCTGACATGGCCTAGTCAGTGCAGAATGGGCCATTTTCTCCCTGGCAAAATTGGTTTGCTTCCCATGCCTTTGCTTCATTAATTAATCCGTGGCGGAGACAAAAAAGTGCCGACTTTTAAAACGGGTAAAAATTGAAGAATATTATACCCATGTTTCTATTCCGCCATTTACTTTTTTCTTGTTTGCTTCCATATTTTCTCTCTTTCCTCCCTTGCGACAAAAAAATATTTAATTTTTGAACAATTTAAACGCCCTGAATTATGGAAAGGAGTGTATCAGGAAGTTTCAAATTTTTTTTTTCAAAAATCTGAATTCTGACAATCAAAATGGCGGGTAATTTAAAAATTCCTACCAAATTTTTCTCTGAAATAAAATTCGGTGGCTTGAAAAAATTTGCGAATTGATTTATTATTCCATTCCAATTACTATAAGTCGAAGATTGGCTAATATTATGCCCTATGGTGATAAATCCTCGGTTGTTTCTCTTGCCTTGCTCAGCAACATATATTTCAACGCCTGTTGTGCCGGCACCGGTTCATTGACCGAATCGAACGCTTGGAAAGACTCGAAAAAGTAAGAATAGGCCGTCTTGAAGTCGCGGTCATCGGCCGCGTGCAAAATGCCCGATTGGAGGTCGAGACGAGCCTTTTTTGGGAAGGGGGGAGGAATGAAATGGGAAATAAAATATGGAAATGAAAAAAGGCGAAAGGATGTCATTTTGTTGGTTAGATTTTTAAAATTTGGGTTTCTGAAATTCTTTGAAAAATTTTTAAATTTGCGAAACAAAAAAACAATTGCACATAAAATAAACCCAAAAATAACGCCGGGATGGTATTGTCAAAGGGACAATTCATTACCTCGTCATCGTATTTAAAGCTTGGAAAATTACATTTTTCAAACAAAGTTTCCTAAAGAAAGTTTTCAGAAAAAAAATTTAGTTTTTTTGTGAAAAAATCATAAAATTTATGAAATCGACGAGAAAAAAACAATTTTCATTCCCACGTACGTGCCCATAAAATTGCCTAAATTTGTCCGCCCTTTCTTCGTCCCTTGGCCCACCTGCATGGCCGGCGGAGTGTATTTTGCGTTAGCGATAGTGCGCGCACTGAAACTTTTTTAAATCTTGTTATGGTGTTCAATCGCCAACCTGACCAACTCGGCACGTGCCTTTGTGTAATTGGACAAATGGTAAAAGGCCTAAAAAGGGTAAAAATGAGAGGGGGGGGGGCAAAAAGATAATGAAAAAATGGCAATCGAAAATTTGAATTTTAGCTTTTTTGTTCGAATTCGGGTCAGGGGTTCGGATGGGGGAAGGAGTGAAAATAGCAGAGAAGGATTGTGCATAGAATTCAGGGAGGGGCGAAAGGGTCTTCACCCCCCCCCCCCTACCATGAAAAATCTTTTAAAAAATTTATGTCTTTTACTCTAAAAAAGTTCTTAGTTAGAAAATCATCAAAAAAAAAACCGAAAAAACGAACATTTGCATTAATTTTATTAGGAAAAATTTTCGTCAAGAATTTTTTTTAGAAAGATTTTACATTAGGGGGACTTTTTGAAAGTTTTCGGGGGGGGGGGGGAATGGGCGGCCGAGAGTGAGCGCCGAAATTGTAAAAACCCATCGTACAATACTCTGCTCCAATTGAACATCGACCAGCAAATCTTTGTCGTCCACCTTCTTTAGCTCACGCACAAGTTGAGTGGCTAAAGAAAATGGAAAAAATTAAAACAAGAAAATAAGTCAAATAGAATATTTTTTAGAATCAAGGCCAGGGCTCGGAAGACAATTTCCTGTGAGCGACCGACCCCACAAATTTGCTTTTTATCATTTTGTATTTTTTTTTACCTTTTCAGAGCCCATTCCCTCGCCCCCCCCACAAAAATTACCCATTTCGATGGCCTCGTTATATTTCTGTTCCTTGTTTAGCAAATGGACCAGCTGGGCCTGCAATGTCTGGCGCTGGAATGTCCGGTTCTCGCGTTTGGCCGTCTCAATTTGCTCTTTGCATTTGTCGGCCTGAAAAAATGGGAATGTGCCGTTTCGGACGCACTGTCTTTGGTGTGTGTTCCCCTGATCCTTTTCCCGGGGAACCGCCCAGTTGAGCGCAATGGGCTTCAACTTTTTTCATAATTGTCCCAATTAAAAAGTTAAGGAGAGAATGCAAATTCAATAGAAAAATGACAATTTCAACAGATTAACCTAAGGTTCGGACTTTGTATCAGAAAATGAGTCCCTTTTACATTTCATCACAAAATGACAAACCGTCCAGTCGGGTTGAGCTCGAATTTGTTGCAAAGAGGCGATCATTTTCTATTCAATGAGTTGTTTATTGCTGTTTGCTGTTATTGTTTTAGATTATGGATTCCAAATTGCTCAATTTTTTAACGATATGGGATTAAACAATTAAGTTGTAAAAAATCATCATTTTCTTTTTTTTCAAAAATTTGATTTAAACTTCTGTTCTAGGACAATTCAGTACATTATATTTTAGGAAAAAGAAAGAAAGTTTTTGAAAAAAACCCACCACAATCGTTTTTTTTATCAATCCAAAATTGGAAATCGAAATAACCAAGACTTAATACATAGTTAAGAATCCATATAAAAATTACAATCTTTGAATTCTTTTTGAACGAAAGAATGCGGCCCGCAGTTGAGCCATTCCTTAATAACTAAAGGCTCTTTACATTAATCTATCTTATTTTATTTTGGTAAATTTCGAGGTACGGAGAGGGGGCAATTAGTGAAAGAGCGGGACGGCAAAATTCGCCCAATTTGACCAAAGCATTTTCGACATGAACGACATACCGTACATTTGTGACGACATTTGGTTGGACTGTTACTGTATGTTGGCACCTGCCAAAGTCGGGTTGAAATTGGCATTGGTCTCCGATCGCTTTGATGCGCTGGCGGACACACATTTTATGAGCAGAAAGTGGGCACTTAGAAATTGGACAATTGAATGCACAAAGAATGGCAATGACACTGACAGATTTTATATGCGCGGAAGAAAAGCAAAACGATGCCCAATTCCACAAGGACCACTCCCGAAGGGCATTATCGGTTTCGAATGCCTTACAATTACGTGTGTTTATTAATCCATTGATCTGATTTGAATATGGGGAGGGGGAGGGATGGCGAGTGCATTTTATTTCCTTCCCGTCGTTTCCCGGGTACCACACAGCTGCTCTCATGGGGACGTTGATCAGAGTTAGTTTGGTCACTCATTTTGGGCTATGCCCCGTTTCGTTACAAAGTGGAAAAGCCTTGTCGTTTTGATATGCACCATTTCGATTTTACACCGTTTCGGTATGAAATATATATGTGCCCAATTGCGGAGTAATAATTGAAGATTGTTAGATACTTTTACAAATACAGTATTTTTGAGCAATAACTTTATCGAAACGGAGTGCCCTCCTCATTCTGGCATACTATTTAAACGTTTCTTTGAGTTTCATCAATTCCAATGTCCTCGCCTTTCTCCACAACATTCGTCGTCTTTTTAGTTCACCTTTTTTTTGTTGTTGACTTTTATTCCATTAAACCACAAAATTGGCACTTTTTTCTTAATGCCATTTTGCCTCTGCTGAATGTGTCCGATGGCATCACCAAAATCAGTTTTAATAACAACGAAACTCTGCACAATTTGCGCACTCACATTTCGCCCTCCTTTCTGTGCGATTGTGCCACTCTCCGATCGTTCTCTGCGGCTTGTTGTCTTTCTCCCGAATTTCCTCCCAGGGACAGCGACGACGCATCCGATGGTCAAGCGCTGTGCAAATGGCTGCACACACCGCGAGCGGATGGACGCCCGAAAGTGTTTTATGACTATGATGATTAGGGCTGCCAAAAATATGGAAATAAAATCGCGAAATATGGCCATAAAATATGGATCAAAAATCGCAAAATATGGACATAAATATGGAAAAAAGCCAAAATATGGACAAATATGGACCAAAATATGGGCATAAAATTTTATCAAAATAATGCAATTTTTTCAAAAAATTTTTTGCGGCTACCGATCCGAGTGTCGAATAGAACAAAAAATTTCTGAGTTTAGAATGGCCCAGAAAGAGCCAATTTGGCTTTTGTTTAAAAAAATGAAAACATAAAAGCCTAGACCTAGTCGAGCTTAAGCTTATGCCTAAGTTTAGGCCTAAGCTAAGCCCTAATTCTAAAGTTAGCCTCTATTTAAAAAATCGTTCGACATTCGGACATGATTTACACTATTCGATGCAAATGAAATATATTCCTAAATTTTGGGGTGAAAAACGCATTCGATATCAATTTTTTTGATCAGAAATATAGAAAAATTTTTAGAAAAAACTCGAATTTTCTTTATTTTTGAGGGCATTTTTTGATAATTTTCAAGAATTTTTTTAGAGAGGTATTTTTCGTTTTTATTGCATTTTTCTCATGAAATTTTCCAAAAATGCCAAAATATGGACATAAAATATGGGCAAAATGCCAAAATATGGACAAATATGGAAATATGGACATAAATCGCGAAATATGGAAAAATATTGAAAATATGGATTTAAAAAACCATCCTAGAAGCTTCAAACCAAGGCTAAAAACATGTTTTACATGAGTTTTAGGCCGTTCCGATTTCAGGAAAAAAATATGGATTTCCATATAATTGGCAGCCCTAATGATGATAAACGTTCATGGGTTCAACAACTGAAAATGGTCAGCTCTCGCCCTTTCTCTCTTGCCTCCCTCCCCCTCCGCTAATGGGATAGTAGCAATATAAAACGATACTTGTTCATACCATTTCTGAATATTCCCCCTCTGGGCGAATGCCAGAATTTGGCACCAATTCAGTTTTATTAAAGTAAGAAAATTTTGCTAAATATTGGCTAATTTTAAACCTACAGGGCGATTGTCTTCTATCTTTAAGATCAATCGGATAGATCAGGTCTGGGACGCGGACGAGAAAAACGCGCGAATCGCGGAAAAAAAATGCCGCGAATCGCGGTCCGCGTCCCAGCCCTGGGATAGATGCTCTTAATTAAGTCAAACAAATGTTGTGCCAAATTTGAGATTCATCCACCCCTTAAGCATTTTCTGAATGCCACCACTCCCTCCAACTTTATCGTTGTTCAACTAGCTAGTCTCAAGGCCAATATGGTCCCATTTGAAGTGGACAATTGGCGAACTCGTGAACGGTTGAAATTTTGGAAAACTGACAACTCGATGCAATGGAGTGATGAGTGGCTGATTGAGCGCTGTCCAATTGAAAGAAATTTGAAACAATGGGCCAAATGGGAGCGAGAAGCATTGGGCGGAGAATGGAATGTGCTCAATTTTGATCTTAATTGATGACCAATGCATTTGATGTAATTGCATCTTACTTTTAATCTGTAGCAACTGTTCATTCTTGCTAATGCAAGTTCAATCACATTCAAAAAATAAATTTTTCCACTTTGACGGCCACAACTTTCTTAAAATTTAAGGAAATTTTTTGAAATTTGGGGGGCTAATAGAGCTAACTAAATGGTCAAATTGGCGGTCGGGGTCACTTTGGCGTGGCCACCTTGGCGTTGCCATCTTGGCGTCGTTGGATATAACTTTTCTCAGAGGCAACTAAACTAAGTATTCTTAGTATCATTCGATAGTCTTGGTAAGCTCTATAAGCTCCCAAAATTTCAAAAAATTTGGTCAAGCTAAAAAAAGTTAGGTTTAAAAAAACTCGAAAATCTTCAAAATTCTCAAATGAACTTTTGTGTGCAGTATACACCAGTGACAATTAGGCTGTGATAATAAAATTAATAAACATTAATTAGGTTGATACTAAATGCCAATATGTTTATCCAATGTTATTAAGTTATCATTAGGGCTGGGATTTATATTTTTTTAAATAGGTTTTCTGCGCATATGCGTTGAAAAAAGGGGCTCAAAAGAAGCATTTCTGCGTTTAAATTTTTTCATTTGGACGTTAATATTCATCAATAAAAAAAATATTTTGGGCGTTTTTTAAAAAAAATATTTATTTCAATATTTTGAGGTTTTGTCAATATTTTGTAAATATTTAGGCATTTTTCGACTTTTTCTTGTAAAAATTAAAAGATATAAACAAAATACACCCCTAAGAATCAACTTTTGAAAAATTTTGAAAAACGTACCCCTAAAAAATGAAAAAAAATATTTTCTCGAAAAATTTTGTTTTCTTAAAAAAAATTTTTTGTTTTGTCTGACAACCGTATCTATGATAATGGTTTCATAAAATTCGATTGGAGACACAAAATGCATTAGAGCCGTGGGCTCCGCTCAAGACTCTCGGCGGCAGTTGGGCAGCTGTGGTCGACTATTTCACATTCATTGATTGCCCTTCCCCTTTGGCCATTGGGCACAACACTCTCGTGCCCAGCCAGGCTCACTCGAGATGGAGTAAATGGCCAACGGTGCATTTATAAAAGCACCAAAATCCTATGTGAAAATAGGAAATAATATTTGCTTTAAATTAATTTGTAATAAATGTCTTCACAAATTTTATTTTATTTTGTAATTTCTTCGGCTTTTTATATTTTCATTATAAATTAAACCAATCAAGGAGGAACTCAAATCTGTGCAACAATTTATTTAAAAAAATAGTTTCTTTTTTTAGCCGATGCTCGCCACATTCGTCAACCGAATGGATTGTGCCACTAGGCAGTCTTACCCCTCTCCTCCGCAGTCCATGGGCATTTCAAAAATTGTTTAGACTTTTTTATTCTGATCTTTTAGTCCCCACCCATGGGGTGCATCCTCGGAGAGGGGGAGGCCTCTGCCTCAGGCGAAGAGGCAGCGCCTCGCCACCCCTGCCCGCGCCTCGGCCAACTCGGCGCACCGGGCCTTATTGCGAGCACGCAAATAGGGTCGAATGCGCCGATAGCGAGCTTTGGCGCGCCGCCTTACGGCGCACTGTCCAGCTCGGTCCAAAAATGCGCCCAGCACGGACGGAATCACTTGTAGTATTCTGTCCATGCCTCGGAGAGCTTTCGCCAAAGAAATGTGCAATATCACGAATTGATATGCAAATAAAACAATGTTTTTTTCAACGCGGTGTATAATAGGCGATGGAGCGGTGAGTACTGTCCGAACTATTTCCTCACTCTCACTGCCCCCCCCCCCTGTTGATGACCACGCGCCCTCCCTTTGCCTGTCCACCTTTGACCTGTCTGCCACCCTCTCTCTTCCATGAACAGTCTCTTTTCTTTTAAAGGTAAATAATTTCAATTTATTTTTATTTTTATTTAATACATATTAAATTTCTTTAATGCATAAGTCCAAATTGTTTTGGTTCATTCAGAGTTGAGGAGGCCACGCTTTTCTGCAGGTGAATAATGAGTACAATATATTTATGTGTATTTTTAATGCATAGATTTGAGTTCCGATCAAATTAATAATTCAATTAGCATTATTTTGTAAATTATCATTTTAAATTTAAATCCAATAGTTTGACATTTTGGTGCTCAAAATTAGGAAATTCCAACATTCGAAGGCCCGCAGGCAAATGGGGCACTTTGGCAAACTGTGACATTCCGGTAAAGAAAATTAAAAAAATAATTGTGCATATTTTTCGGATTTTTAGTTGCAAACTGTGCAGAATATGCTCGAACATATCCGTCGTTCTCACGAGGCATTCATTTGCCATTTGATTCACTTTTAAAACCAAAAAATAAATTTTGTCTTTTTCAAATCGATTTTGTGTTCCTTTCCGGCGATTACATGGATCACCGCGATTGGGGTGAGTGCGCAAATCGGATGCCATTTTATTAAGGAATTGGGCAATTTTTAGAGACGAAAAGGCTATTGAAGATTAAAAATTTAAATTTTTTGATTTTGGGAGGGGAGGGGCCATTTACAATTAGACAAAGCTCAACTAGATGAGTGTAGTAAAGGATTGAAAATAAAGCACATCAAAATATTTGAATAATTTCAAAGTTTCTGGACGATTGCTACATGCCTAATATGTAATGTTTACTAATGAGCGGCAAATGCGATTTTTTGATAACAGTAAAAATAAATAATTACCGTTTTAAGAAATTTCCAAAATTTTTTTTTTTGATAATCGATAATTTGTTGATTGTTTTTGGTAATCGATAAAAGTGCGCCAGTAAATTAACCGATTTTACCGGGATAATTTTTGCCTTTCCGCACATTAATACACACATAAAATGTACACATGTATTTATATGTATGAACATATGTATGTTTCGTCATATTCTTTTCTGTTTGATTAATTCACATAAAATAACAGCACAGGGTGGTGGTGGTCCGCCGTTTGTTTGTTCGATTACGAAATTCATTGGTCTGCCTGATCATTGATCAGTAGAGATTGAAATTTTACAGAATTTTAAAAATTTTACCAGAAAGATGAAAAAGAGACTCCTAGGGTCGGCTTTTAAAATATTTAAAAAGTACAACCTACAATCCGGAACCTTTTCTAAAAAGTAACCCCCAATTGAAAATTCTTTGCCAATATGAATCAAATTAAAATTTTCAAAAATTTAATAGAATGAATTATACTCAGAAGTGCCATTTGTTCTGATTTCAGCCTACTGAAAGCCCGATAGCTAAAAAAAAGTCGTCCGAAATGAATGATTTTCTTTTTTTCCTGTCCCAAAATGCCTAAAATCATTATTGGTAATTAAAAATATGGTATTTGACACTTTTATCTGAAGAATTGATATACAACTGCCTTGCACATATTTACAAAAATGTTCTGATTTTTGACCCCAAAATCTGATTTTTGACAAGCGATGTTCTTATTTCGGAGAATTTTATCTGGCACCTCTGGTTATACCGGAAAATTTAAAAAAAAAATCCTGACTTGTAACTGAAACAGCGAAAAAATATCTTTTTTCAGGCTTGGAAATATTTAATAAAAAATTTTAATGGTGCCTCCAATTTTTATGCCTTTTTACCATTTTCTTGCCTTTTTGGCGATTTTTTGTGCCAAAATACCTATCCCATCACCCACTTTCGGGAACCACCCAGTTCGTCGCGGCTAATTCGTCTCATAGTCCATCGCAGCTTTTTCGTCGCAGGATACTTCGTCGGGCCCGATGAACTAGCCGAGACGAACCGACCCGGACCCCCTGCCCCCGCCCAATTTCACATTTTAATAGGCTGACTTCATTTATTCAAATTTTTTATTTTAACCAGCCTATAAAGCGGGACCACTCAGTTCGGCGCGCTTAGTTCGGCGCCAGCCAACTTTTGGACGCCATAACTTTTTTCTTAGGCAATCAAATTTTTTAAACTTAGGGTCTTTTCGGAAGCTCCCCTCCGAAAATTGAAAAAAATTACCCCCCTATAAAAAATGTATGAACCAAAAAATACCAAAATTCTGACTTTTTTGCGTTCTTTAAGTTGTAACTTTTAGTTTTTAGAAGATTTAGTCGATCACTTAGAATTAGCTTATTGCTACTTTCTAAACACTCAAAGCTTTCGAATGATACCGAATTTGTAAAAACTAGTTCACAAAGAAAAAAGTTACAAAGTCCTAAACGATTCTGGCGCCGAACTGAGCGCGCCGAACCGAGACCGACCGCCTATAAAGAGATTTTAATTTTGTTTGTGTACCGATTTACCGATTTTTGGTGGTTTTTTGAGATAGATTTGTAGAAAAGCCTAAGCGAATGGGGGGGGGGGGTTCAAACGAAATCCGAAACCGCCAAAAAACGCGCAATTTATGCAATACGCAATTGCGTGCATCCCCAATCGGAACCAACAATTGCGAAAAAGGTATTATGTCAACAAGAAATTGCAAAAAAGGCACGAAAAGCGTAAATTAAAAACTAAAAATTGAAAAATCAGCATAAACCAAACACATAGAAAAGAAGCTTTTCCTATCACAAAGATAAGCGAAAAAATTTCAATATTCCGAAAATTACAGAAAAACCAAGAAAAAAAAACACTGAATAATCAAGAATTTGGATAATATATTTTAATTTTAGTGGACAATCTTTTGAGAAATACTATTCTTGGGGGACTACTTTTTGAAAATTGAAAAAGTCGATTCTTAGGGCTCTGTTTTCGTGCCTTTTCTGATTTTTCCTTAATTTATTTCTGCTAATGGAATATAAAAATGAAAGGAAAAAGCCTTAAGATACACAGAAGATTCACATTTCAAATAAGTCACAAGGGTGATTCATCTTTTTTGACGGAAGGCGGTGCTCATCCAAAGCGGGGGGGGGGGGGAGGGGGAGGGGGGGGGATGATCGGCAATATTTCATCATTTCATCCTTCGTCATCGATCTGTCGATGACATCCGATTGGGGATGCACGCAATTGCGTATTGCGTAAATTGCGTGTTTTTTGGCGGTTTCAGATTGCGTTTGAACCCCCCCCCCCCCCCATTCGCTTAGGTTTTCTACAAAACTATCTCAAAAAACCACCAAAAATCGGTAAATCGGTACACTTACCGATTTTTACTAGCGACCGACTCAATTTACCTGCGTAAAAATTGGTAAAAACCCGTAAAAATAAACATTGTTAAGAATGAGGTCAATTTGGACAAAATGGGAGAGGAATTTAGAGAAAAAAGAAATTTTGAGGAAAATTTGCTACTTTGGCTTATGTTTCGGTTTCTCAAAAATGCATTTTTTTCTCCCATTTTAACACAATTTTTTCTTTAAATTCATTAAAATTTTCCACCGACCGTGCCTATCGGCACCACCGGAATCTTTTTTATTTGTGATTTTCTCTTAAAATTCTCCAAAATTTATCATTTTTTGGTCCAAATCTGTTCAAAATCAGAATCAAATTTCCAAAAAATTCACTGTCGGTGCCCTTCAGCACCGCCAAACCCTTCCTCATATTTTTTTATATTTTAAATCCCTAGGAAAAAACTTTAATTTCCAAAAAATTGAGATCTCCCCTTAAATTCTTTTATGATAATTAAAAATATACAGCTAAATATTATTTTGTTGATTAAAATACAATTTTAATCATTGAAAATTAATTTTGATGAATTATAATTATGATTTTTAAAATTTACCGATTTTTTGGAAATAAAAGCGGAAAATCCGACACTTCATATAAATTTTTGAAAATAATTTTTAGAATTTTGAAATAATATCTAAATACAGCTTTGCATTTTTAAGAATTAAATATGAATTAAAAGAATATTTTTCCCATTTTTATGTTTTCCATTTTTAAATATTCTTTCAGAATTCTAAAAATTATTTTCAGATGAATCCATTTGCTTAGCAATTGCTTAGGAAAAGGTTCTTTTCTACAAAAGCTTTTGAATCCGGGCTAAATATGTCGGCGCTAGGACTTTTCGACAGTGAAGGACTTTTCGACAGTCCTCAAATAAATGAATATTTAAAGAAAATTTTTTAAATATTCCAATTAAATTAATTTTTAATTAATAATTAGTTTAAAAAACAATAGTTTTATAAAACACTGGATTACAAATAGCGCTACTTATTTAGCAGATTTTAAAAGGCATTATTGGTTTTTCAGCATTTCAATGACCCATGAATGGATTTTCTTATCAATAATAGGGAACATTATTAGCTTGCCCTTTTTTTCTCGACCTACAGCATTATCATTATTTAAAACTAATTCTTACTGTCGAAAAGTCCTAACATTAAATTTAAAAAATTTCTGTCGAAAAGTCCTTTACTGTCGAAAAGTCCGGCGCCCAATATGTCTCGTAGGGCCAAACTCAAAATTGTTCAAAAACGGTCAGAAACAATTCTTAAACCAGAGTTCCCATTTATGACATGTGCGTCAGTTGTTGTCGTTGTTTTTTTGTCCTTCTTTCTCCACTGAAATTGTTCTGTGTCGTCTTCGTCGTCTGTTGGTGTCCTCCTCCTCCTCCGACAAATGATCAGCAAAGGGCCAAGGGGGGGCAATTAAACGGAGAAAAAGAATGGCCTAACAAATGCCCAGAAAAAAAGAGGGAAGTGATCGGAAATTGGCCTGAGGAAGGGTTTAGAAATGTGATCAGTCGAATTTGGCCAATAATATTTTAGCATTTCGAAAAGGACTTTTTGACCTGCAGCAGCAGAAAAATAGCAATCAATTTCATATGATCTGTTGTGTTTTTATCGAAAGTTATTACGAAAAATTCCATTATTTATTATTTCTTATCAAATCTGTGACCATCCATTTTCCAAGAATGTCATTGATATAACAAATTAATGGCTTTTTTGTTGGTTGAAATTTTATGAATTCATCTAATTGACTTAAAATTTTCTTTAAAAAATGAATTAATTTTGTCGCAGAGTTTCTTCTGAAATAATTTTGAATATATTTGTTCTAATGTATCTGAGCACTTCTATTTGCGAAAAGGCTCAAAATTAACCTTATGATATGCTGATCAATCTCAGAAAGTTCAAAAAAGTGATCGAAAGTTAACTCACCCAAATTGAAAAGTTATCTCACGCTAATTAATTACCTTCCCCACCCCGTGTTCTTTCAGCATAATTAATAATTAATCTTCTCATAATCCCTGTCATTTTTGTCAACCCCAAAAATGGCATTTTCCTCAATGGATTGCATTTTGGTACAAAAAATGGGCATTCTTTTGCTTGTCTCCGCAACTGCAGCAGTATTACTCCTCCAATCATCAGCAGAAGCAAACAGTGAGGAAGTGCCAAAAAATATTTAAAAGATTGTTAAATTACGTAATGTGTTCCCAATTTTGCAGCATTCCCATGGAAATGCTTTGGGTGCCGTGGCGGTGTCGAACTCCTCCGACTTTTATATGGGGTGAGAGTGTCGGGGAGGGAGGGGATAGAATGAATGGATAAGCCCAAAGAGGTAATCCCTATTGCTCGTGAGTCTCGATCTCGAGTCTCGACTCGAAAAAAGTCGCGGGTTTCTTGGGTCTTTGTTTCGAGTTTCTGTCTTGGGTTATGCCAATTTAAATAAAGTTTTCTAACTGTGATCAGTTGTTAGCCATTTTAGACAAATGCGACATCCGACCGAATTCTGAGTGTTGCCGACTTTGTGTGCCGTCACTTTGCCGACACGGATTCGTTCGTGTGCCACGGCATCACCACACAGTTCAGGGACGAGTTCCTCTACGTGTTGGGCCGTCTTGTGGTTAGCCCTGGCCAACTCTGTGCTCTGTTGGTCACCGACTGTGGCACGCCGTTGGACCCTTTCGACACAAAATGGTTAAGTTAATCAGTCATTCCGCTATTACTGTATTATTACTGTAACCCATAACTGTTGGTGGGACAAAATTACAGTACAACACTCAATGATCGAGAATTGACTCTGCAAATTGAGGCTATTGCTTATGTATAAGCCAGTGATTTTAGCAATTTAACTATTTGGTTTTCGCACGAATATTCTTGTATTTGAGCGCCACTTTGTCACTAAATCACTATTTAGGCATTTTGTCACTAAATAATAACCTCACTGTTTTCAAATCGTAATTATTTTGGCCAAAAGGCACGCAAAAATTGCTGCCGGAAATATGCAGATGAAATTTGCGGAATATTTATTGGGGAAAAGTTATTAAAAAAAATTATTTTTTGAAAAAAGAGTTAATGGAAGAGTGGGCCTAATCAGTAAGAAATTTTTTAATTTCTAAAAATTTCCTTGCGGCGCAGTTCGGCATTATGGTGCGTCTCACACCCTTTTGGGAAAATGCCGCAGATCGCTTAGGTGATATACAGCGGTCGCAAATAGAGGAAAAAATGGCACGAACCAAGGGATTGCGTTTCTCGGTCATTTCCTACTCATCACAGTTAGGCATATCCGGGAATGTTGTGAAGGAACTGATCTGATTGACTGCCGATAGATCAGTATATTATAAATCATCTTGGGTTGTTTGTCCAGTCTATTTTTGTCCCAAAGGACAGTGCCATTGCCACCAAAAAACGACGGCACAAAAAGAACTTTCTCTCCACCGCCGACAAAAAACCGAACTTCCGCCACCAATTTGTTGCCGCCGGCACGGCTTTTGCGCATTTTGCAGCTGAGCGACCTGCACATTGACCGACAGTACGCGCCCGGGGCGGAGGCGGACTGTGCGGCGCCGGTGTGCTGTGGTGGAAACAACGGCACTGAGCGGGCATCGCCAGGTTGGCACTTTCAGAGTAATTAGGGTTCGGCATTTTAGTGACCAAAATTAGGAAATTCAAACATTCGAAGGCCCGCAGGCAAATGGGGCACTTTGGCAAACTGTGACATTCCGGTAAAGAAAATTTAAAAAATAAATTGTGCATATTTTTCGGATTTTTAGTTGCAAACTGTGCAGAATATGCTCGAACATATCCGTCGTTCTCACGAGGCATTCATTTGCCATTTGATTCACCTTTAAAACAAAAAACAAAATTGTTGGCTTTTTCAGATCGATTTTGTGTTCCTTTCCGGCGATTACATGGATCACCGCGATTGGGGTGAGTGCGCAAATCGGATGCCATTTTTATGAGAGAATTGGTTGGGAAATTGTGAGACCAAAAAGGCTAAAATAATGAGATTATTTTTAAAAAATGGAAAAGAATTTAAATTTTTTTTTTGATTTCGGGAGGGAAGGGGCGACTTACAATTAAACAAAGCTCAACTGGGTGGGTGGAAAGGATCGGAGATAAAGCACATCAAAATATTTGAATAATTTCAAAGTTTTTGGACGAGTTTTTGGGTTTGTTTTTGTGCCCGATTTGCCGAAATTCGGTGCCAATTAAAACGGCATTTCCCCTCGCCCCAGAATATTGCTCTGCTTTAAGCTCTCCTATATAAATTTATTGGTTTGGCATAGCCTATTCTCGTGCCGGCCATTTGTCCCAGTTGGACCAATTGTCGGCATTGCTCCGTCACCATTTTGGCACTGTGCCCGTCTTCTGGACTCTCGGCAACCACGAGGGCGTGCCGGTGAACGCATTCGCGCCCCATTTTGTGCCGCAACGGTTTCGACCCCAATGGATGTATCGCGCGATGGTGGACGCGGTGCAACGCACTGCTGCGCGACTGCCAAAGGCGGCAGAGCGCAGTGCCATTTAGTAAAATGGAAAAAAAATATATTAATTAGAAAATTTTGAAACTATTTAAATAAAATAAATAAGTGAAATGCATAAATAAAAAAGTGCCAAAATGGGATAGCAGCAGTTGCCCTCTTCCCTTCCCCACTCAGTCGTGGCTCGTATATGGTGCCAATTTGGCCCGGACTTCGGCTGATCGCGCTGAACAACGGTTATTGTGAAAAGACGAATATGTGAGTGACTGTTGTGGTTGGTCAGTGACGGGTGAATAAATTGGTCACTTGATAACCATGGGATATACCAAAAAAATCTTTCAATAATTAGTCATTAATAAACATGGGAAAAATAGTCTGTAGCAATTAGTGATTGAATATTGGCATCAAATCTTTTTTCATCATTTGTTTTTTTTCTGTCTATCACCCTGCCCCAAATATAGGAGTGTTATGGGGTAAGAGATAGGGCTTGAACAAAGCCTACAATTTTCTTTGCCCTCTCCATGGCTCAGGTTCGTCTACATCAATCAGACGGACCCGGACGGCTCCCTGACTTGGCTTGTTGACCAACTATGGGAAGCAGAGAAAGCGAACGAAGTGAGTTTTTTTGGGTAACATTTCCTACTGATCACTCTTTGTTGACCCCTGGGCATATTTATCGGTTTTTTGGCTAAATTTATTTTTTTGTCTGTCCAATGAAATCTGCCAAATTCGCATTGGGTAAAATTGGAATTATAAATTTTGACATTTTCACAGTCTGTGTACATTTTGGCGCATATTCCGCCCGGAGACAATGAATGTTTGGAGAGTTGGTCCCGTAACTATTACCGCATTGTCAACCGGTGAGGTTTTAAAAGGCAATAATGTTGAATTTTGGGCCTAGGACGAACGACCCTCCGGAATTTGGTGCCGTCTGGACGCATTTTAAAGAATTGCCATAATTGGGGCCCTAAAATAATACAAAATATTACATTTTGTCTAATATTTTAACACAGTTTTGCGAGTTCAATTGCCGCCCAATTCTTTGGACACACGCACACCGAGTTTGTAATTGATTAATTAACACTAATTAATTAATTAATTAGTTAATTGGTGGATTGCCTTTTTTTGAAACAGTTCCTTTCGCCTGTTCTACGAGGATATGAATAACTCCAGCTCCCCCGTGCTGTCCGTGCTGTACATTGCGCCAAGTGTGACCACATTTTCGGAGCTGAACCCGGCCTACCGCGTTTACGTGGTTAGCCCACAGGACGGGCACATTTTGGACATTGAGGCGAGTGATTGTCCCGAGGCTTTGGCGCCGCTTTTTCAATGACAATTGGTCCAAATTCGCAATCCAAAACGATTTAATCGTTTCGAATATTGAATTTGAATTAATCTTTATTATTTAAATTCTTTTGCAGAACTATTTTCTGAATTTGACTGCCATTGGCGAGGATGGCCACCAAAAGGAGCAGCAGCCCAAGTGGCAATTGCTGTACACGGCAAAAGCTGAGTACGGCATGGATCAATTGAGTGCCGAGGCGTGGAACATTTTGGCACAACGCATTGAACGGGAGCAGACGACGGCACGAAAATTCAATCGGTGGATGACGAGGGGGGCGGGAGGGGGTGAGGGATGTGGCACAGAGGGTGGGAATTTTAAAATAACTTAAAAATATAATTTCTAATTTGACTAAATTTTTTATTCAGCAATTACGCGCGACGTGACGACGCGCAGTGCAATGCGCAATGTGTGGCGCAACGCGTGTGTGCCATTCGTGCAGCGCACCATAACAAAACGGCATTGTGCGGAGGCGTCAAAATGGGACAAATGGCGCCGCGGGGGAAAGTGCCAACGGCAGAAAAAAGGAGGGCACTGTGGGAATGGTTAACGCATGCGATCAGCAACAGAGGACGAAGCGAATGAATTCATTTTGCAATTCAAGAGAAAAGAAGAGCCCCCGGGGAAATGAGCATTTTATATTCTTTGGGGCTAGGTCGTTTCGTAAATCCGCCATTTTTTAGAGATTTTCCGAACATAATCCGTCATAACTTTGCTCAAAACAATCTTGGTGTCTACGATACCTCTTAATTGGCTCTATCATTTTTCGAAATTTCAAAAAATACGATTAGATTTTATGCAAAATATGGTCAAAAACAATTTTATTTTTCAGTTTCGCAGTCCCAACTTTTGCAAAACTATCAAATTTTTTGAGTTTGGGAGATTAATAAAGCAATCAAAATTCATCGGACGATCCCAAGTTTATTAAATTTGGTTGCCTTTGAGCAAAATTATGACGAATTATGTTCAAATACCCCTTAAAAATGGCGGATTTACGGAACGACCCAGCACGTATTCTTTTTATTATTATCAATTTTATAAGAAAATTCATTTTACATAAATTCCTTAAAATTTAGTTTTCCCTTTTAGGGACGGGTATATTTCAAAATAGCGGTTAGGCTTTTTCGACCGAGTCTGATAATATATAGATAAAGATCTGAGAATTCGCTCGGGCCGAGAACCAAGATTCAAACAAAGTCAGTACGGGTCAGGGGTGGGGCGCGGATTCGATATTTTGGTAATTTTTCAATGTACAAAAATGTTTTGGCACAGCGATTGTGACAACACCCGGACGAGGGATGGGCGAAATTTCGTTTCGCGTTTCGAAAATGTTAGGTTTTTTCCGTTTCGAATTTCGCGTTTAGGGTAAAACGCCGAAATTTTGCGAAAAATAGACCCCTAAGAATGGGTCCACTACTATTCAGTGTTGCCGATTCAGTGTCGCCGATTCAGTGTTGCCGATTCAGTGTCGCCGATTCAGTGTGGGTTCAATTCAGTGTTGGTTCAATTCAGTGTCAAGGAATTTTTATAATTTTAAATTTGAAAAAATTACTAAGAAAAAACTGTTTTTTTCTCATGCCCTTAAGCGGTGCACTACAACTCGGCGCTCTCGACTCAGCGCTCCCAATTCGGCGCCAAGAGAATTTTTTTTTGAAAACCTACCCCCCTACTTTTTAAAAAAAAGAAGTGAAATAAAAAAAAATAAAGAGGTTTTCAACAAAGAAATTATATTGGCGCCGAATCATGAGCGCTGCGTCGAGAGGCCGAGTTGGTGAAAAATCTTTCTCAAAAAATCGACATAAATGAGCAGGATAAAGTTAATTTAAATTTTACGAATTACTTTCATTTATTTTGGTGATAGAAGACGAAATGTAAATGAACATGAAAATTCTTCATAAAATTTGATGATTTTGAAGAAAATTAAAAGACCTGGTTTAGATCCTGCCCCGATTTTTTGCAAAAGCACCGACCCGTACTACCATGCATACCAATAAGCGAGCAACAGAGGAAAATTTTTGAGAAATTTTTTCTTTTTTACAAAAATCGGTATAATATTTCGAACAATTTTCTGACACTGAATTGAACCCATACTGAATCGGCGACACTGAATTGAACCCACACTGAATCGGCGACACTGAATCGGCAACACTGAATCGGCGACACTGAATCGAGCGGGCCCCCCTAAGAATAGGGTTTTCTTACTTAATTTTTTCTTCAAGAATGGGTATAATTTTTTAACAAAGCGGCCATGTTTCCGGTGACCCCTCTCGGCATCATCGGTCCCTATCCTTTGAATTATTTATAAATTAAAAAAAAATCAACTGAAAAAATCCAAAATAAAATCTAAGAATTACATGGAGAGTGAGAGTTAAGAAAGGATAACAACAAATTAATGAAATTTCAAAACAAATTATGGCTATTCTTCAGGGTAAGGATCAAAGATATATGGGGAAAAATTTATCAATTCAAAATTTACAAAACCTTTATCATAAGCAATAAAAAGAACTAATTTATTCAAATGATTTTTCATCACAAATGGTATTACATTTTTGGGTCTTTTCTTTTTTTTTGCCAGAATTAAAATGGAACCAGTTTCTAATGGACGGGGGTAGGTGCCCGGCGGTGCCGATAGGGGCCGCCGGGAAATTGAAAATTTATTAGGTTTTGTTAACAGTTTTTGACCAAAAAATTTTTTAAAAAATTGGCTTAATATATTGAGAAGAAAAAATTTCAAAAGATTTTTAATTTAGTTTCGAGAATTTCGGGTTTTTGCGGCTACCGGACGTTTCGACAATGACCGTTCACCAATGACCATTTCGACAATGCCCGTTTCGACTGTCGATGTGATGTTTCGACAATATTTTTGAAAATATATCATTTTATGACAATGCCAATTAATTAAAAAAAGATAATTCCTATATTTCTTTGGTTATGTTTGTTAAATGAAAGAAGTTTCCGCGTTTCGGCCTGTGCATCGGCTCAACTGTTTGAACTTTTATATTCGCCATCCTAGAAGATCAAAAATGATAGGGAAAAAACTTCTTATTATGAATTATTTAATTTAGCACCAGATTCTATTCTCACTATCGCAATTTATTTTTGTTTTCTCCAATTTTTCATAAAATGAAAATATACATAAATTATCGGTGGGTGGTGAGTGAGAGAGAAATATGATGTGAACCGTGCTGGGTCGTTTCATAAAAACCGCCACTTTGGGCGTTTCATAAATTCAGCCATTTCGCAGATTTTTCGTCAAAAACTGATCATAACTTTGCTCAAACAAAACCAAATGAAATAATCTTGGTATGGTCCGATAGCTATTGGTTAGCTCAATTAGCATACCAAATTTCAGAAAATTTGATAAATTTTTAAGAAAAATATAGAGATTTTTGCAGTTTTATGGCTACAACTTTCTTAAATCTGAATCAAATTTTTTGAAATTTGGTAAGGTAATAGAGTTAACCCATAGCTATCGGACCATACCAAGAATGTACAATTAGGTTGAGTTTACGCAAAGTTATGACAAGTTTTTAACGAAAAATCTGCGAAATGGCGGAATTTATGAAACGCCCAAAGTGGCGGTTTTTATGAAACGACCTAGCACCGATGTGAACAATTTGCGAATAGTCAACATTTTTGATATATTGAACTAAAATAACTATTTTTATTGTATCATTAATCAAATTTCTTCTGTATTATAGGGCAGAAAATGGTTAGGAAAATAAGGATTTTTTTTTATTAATTGGCATTGTCATAAAATGATAGATTTTCAAAAATATTGTCGAAACGGTCATTGTCGAAGAAACGATCATTGTCGAAACGTCGGGCCATCGTTTTTTGCGTTTCGAATAAAATTTAGCTTCGTTTCGAATTTCGTTTCGGTCCTTGGTCGAGTTTCAATTGCCACTTTCAAATTCCCTCTTTTTGTTGCTTTTCACCGTCCTTTTCCTTCCCAAATTCTTTCCTCCATTTTGAAAAATGCTAGTCCAAATTTGTGCCCAAATCATTTGCAATTTTCTTGTAACTTTCTTTTATCCTTTGCTTGAATATTTCCCATTTTGCTTTATTTTTTCTTTCATTTGTTTGACTGACCCCAATTTTTTGTTTCGTTTCCGCTTCAAATTTGTTTCATTTCCTTTTCGAATGTTATCCCTTTTCTTTAAATTCATTTCGCATTTACATATTTTTCTATTTATAATCAGATGCTTTTCTTTTTCTGAATATTTTTTCTGTTTCAAATTCGCCCTTTTTCCATTTGTATATTTGTCGCGATTCACTCTTAAACATTTGACAATTTATAATTCTTTATAATTCCGTTCATTTCCTTTATTTTTTCCTTTTGTATTTTTCTTTAATTTGATCGAATTTTCTCACAATTTCCGTTTTTTTGTTCATTCGTTCGAATCAGTGTTGCCGCGAGTCGGGAAAAATTCGCGTTCGGGTTTCGGGTCGGGCACTCGGAAATTTTCGGGTTCGAGTTTCGGTTCGCGAAAAACCTCGGGTTTCGGGTTTTAGAGAAAAAAAAATAATGCTAAAACAGGGTTGCCATCGGCTGAGTTCTATTTTCAAGGACCGATACGGTGATTTCAAAGGTCATAGGGGAATTTTAGTGACTTCAAAGGACACCAAAATTTTTATCATATGCAATAAAAGGGGTAATCTATTCAAATGTTTATCTTTTCACTAAGGGGGGGGGGGGAGAGGCGGTGCCGATAGGCGCCGCCGGGAAAAAATTTGAAAATTGGAACGTATTTTGGTAACAGATTTTGCACAAAAAATACAAATTTTTATGGATTTTTTGATAATTTTGAGAAAACTTCAAATTTTGAGGCTTTATTAGAAAATATATTAGAGCCGGCGGACCGGCGGTGCCGATAGGCGCCGCCTGGGAAATTCCTGGGAAATTTGCAAATTTTGGTGTGAATTTGGTAACAGATTTTGACTATAAAATGGTCAATTTTCAAGAATTCTTGCAAAACTGGGAGTCACCATGTTCTTACCAGTGCATATTTTTATCGTCTATTCCTCGGGTTGAGAAAAATTTCGGGTTCGGGTTTCGGGTCGGGCACTCGATAATTTGCGGGTTCGCGTTTCGGGTCGCGAAAAACCTCGGGTTTCGGGTTTCGGGCGGCAACACTGGTTCGAATTGTCCCATTTTTATTTGCCCTTTTTCCATTTTATTACTTTCTTTTTGTCCCATTTTGTCTTTCTCTTTTTTTCCTTCTCCTCTCAATTTTCATCAAATATTTCTTCAAATTGTTTTTTGTAATATTTTTTATTCTGTCACTTTGATCAGTTTCAGTGTCATTTTCATTTTTCTCTAATTCTTTGGTCTTTGTCCTTTTGTCCATTTTCTTCCCATTTTCCTTTGTCCCATTCTTTCTCAAATATTTTGATAAATGTTTCATTCTAACCCCTTAGCTTTTTCAAAGTCTAAACCTAGTTTTTACGAACCTAAAGAATTTTCAATTACTTTTTCCAAAAAAAAATTAGGTGGTTAGGTTTTAATAAATGGAGTTAAACAAAGTGGTTAATTTTTCAAAAAAGGCTAGGGGGTGGGTTTTCAAAAAATTCGGGGGTTAGATTTTCAAAATATATATATGTAATTCTGTTTTTTGCTGTTTTTTTCGGAATAACCATTAAATTTTTAAATTTTTTGAAAGTTTCCTGACGGAACTGACCCGTTCCGGGACTCACCCATTTGATTTTTTTTTCAAAATACAACTTAAAATATAAAATTGACATCTTTGGAAAAATCTCTTAACAAATTGATTCAAAAATTTTCCCGGCGGCGCCTATTGGCACCACCGGAGCCCCATTCGCTAGTCAAAATTTATATTAAAAAGGCTCAAAACTGGTAATTTTGTCGAGATTTGTTAACAAAATGGTGGAGAGAAATATATGTGAATACTTAATTTAGTTAAAATGTAATTTTACCCGTTAAAAGCCTTTTAAAAAATGGTTTATTTTTGACCCTAAAAGTGTTATTTTAAGCCGTGATATCCTATTTCAAAAAATTTTTGATGGGATCTCTGCCCTAAGTAGTAAATTTACGTCAAAATTTTCTTTTTCTCTCAAATTCATCTCCTATTTTTGTACCCATTCTTAACCGTGCTTATTTTTACCGTACCGTACACTAATTAAATAAATATCAAACCATGTGGAAAATCTATTTAATATGCTTATTTTATCAGAACTAACGCAGAAAAAAAGCATTTTGCCTCATTTTTATTGCTCTAATTATAATATTACATTTTATGCCAAAAACCGAAAGACCAAAAAATTCACAATTATCAAAAGGAAAGGCAAAATAAATAAAATCTAAAGAATTGCTCATAACCAAAATGACCGATCATTTGCTCTTTTTCGGTGCTGAGACAAATTGGCGCGTTCACAAAAGTGGGCAGCCCACACAAAGAGCACTGAAAAGGAAGCGGAAATGGCAAAAGATTAATGAGAATTTTAATTACCCCAAATTGGCATCGATTATAACACGATTCCGCTGAACATCAAATCGCCAACCAATGGCCTCCTTTTCCCATTCGGTCCATTTTTGCTCATTTCGCGCGATCGGAGAACGGACCAACAAACAAAGTTCACCGTTCTCAATCCCTCTCAATGCCAACCGTTCGCCGCTCATTTCGTTGGTCAAATCAAAGGGCGCAACGGAAGTGAAGTCATCGGACAACGGATACCAAATGCAAATGATAAAATTGACAGGAGAGGAAGCGGCGAGAAAAGTCTGGAAAAGTGAAGGGAGAAAGTTAGGAAAACAAATTGGGGGGGGGGGGTTTAAATAAGAAAATGAGGGAACCTTTTTGGTTTACGAGTCCAAAAAAAAAATAAAAAGTTCATTGTTTTTTTAGAATGTAAATTGACACATTGAGCCATGTCCGTGATCAGTTGTCTCAATATTGGCTAACCAATAAAACAATGATCAGATAAACCAATTCACCGTTTTCAGTCCTTCAATGTTCGTTGTCCGCTTCTCCTCCTCCAAGTCGAATATGCACTGGAGCATTTTGGGCGAAGGACCAAGCGACGGGGAGAACAGCCATTTGGCCACCGCTTGACCATCCGACGCGGCGGCAATGTCGTCGGGCGGAAATGCGGGGAAAAGGCCAAAGGTGGACGAGACAAAGCGAAGTGATGGACAATCGCAGAGAATGGACGGGCAGAGCAGTCGCAAACGGCCAAAGTCGTCGGAGAACAATTCCATGGCACGGACATTGTCCCGGAGCATTGGCCAAATGTTGCGCATGACGAATTTTGAAATGCGGTCGGTGTGTGTTCGAATTGTCAAATTTGTCCCGTTGGAATCGAACAGACGCTGACACTGGCGGAGAAAAGTGACCACACTTCTGTCGATGTATCTAAAAAGGAAAAAAATGCTTCTCAATCGATTGGGTAGTCATTTCTGGATGGTTTTGGGTCCACTGATTTTGTTGACTAAAACATTCAGATTGATGTACAATTCGATCGAATTGGAAAGAAAAAACGATTTTTCCAAAATTCATATAAAATGAAAAGAAAATTAAATGAGATAAATCAACCCAAAAGTAAAGCAAAAAGTCATTACGAAATCTATTCGATATTTTCCTATAAATACATTTAGAAAATTCCATTTTTTTTCCAATTCGCGTGGTATGGAACATGGATGGTATTCCGATTCTGTCCGTTCGCTATTCCGGTTGATGCGAAAACAAAACGATCAGCAACGTATGATAAAAAAAACATGGATAAAGGATAAAACTTCACTTGATCCAAAAGCATTTGAAGCTGACGATTTTGTTGGGCAGCGAAATTTGCGGAATTGGCCGCACTTTGACAACGGAATGTTTTGTGGCAATGCTTTCTCCGAGTTTTCCACGAATAATTCTGATCAGTCCCAATGCCCAACGCCGCGTTTTGAAATGTTCGTCCACAAAATAGTCAAAACGATGGCTGAGCAGTGCAAATTCCAGGCCAAGTTGACGCGGGGCGAGCAAAGTGAACACCGCGAGCCAACCGTCGCCACAAATGGGACTGAAAAGGGGGGGGGGGGGTCAAATACATTTTGGGAGAAATAATTTATTTAAATACATTTCTTTTTCCATTTGTCGAGCATCTTTGGGAAGGTCCGACATTTTTTGGGTTTCGTTGGTAAATTCGACGCTTTTTGGAAGAAAATAATAAAAACTGAGTGATGAAAAAGGGAGAATGAAAATGCACAAAAGAAATGCAGTTGTATTAAAATTTAAAATTGTGGCCACAAGGGGGCCCTTTTGTTTTTTTCAAGGAAATATTTATCCTAAGGTTTTCAAGGGCATTGATCATGATTATGCTTATTTGTTTTGGTCAGTCTAATCCGGACCAAATTCTAAATAAGCTAGGATTTTTATGTTTTTAACGGTTCCGGTACCGGTACCGGCGGTACTTTCGGTTTTTTTGTTTTTGCTTAAAATAATCAATTTACCTTGGTTTTTTATTAATTTTTTCTTTATCCTTGTATTTTCGTAGCATATTTGGGCAATTTTTTGTCCATATTTTGGTTCATATTTGCCCATATTTTGGCATTTTTCCATATTTATGTCCATATTTTGCGATTTTTAATCCATATTTTATGGCCATATTTCGCGATTTTTACTCCATATTTTCTGCAACCCTACTAATTAAATCTACTTTCCGTACTGAAACGGCTTTCCTCCTAAGTCCCCACACCCATAGTAAACTACTTGATAAAAAATCATAGAAAAAAGTCAGCTTTTTGATTTTTGCACTTTTTGTAAATCGACCTAGCATCGAAAAATAAACCCCTTGAAATCAACATTTTTTTTTGCGATTTCTTACAGCATTTTAAAAAATTTTCGTCAATGCAAAGAAATTCAAAATTTTTCTTGCCTAGATTATTAAAATTTATAACTAATTTTAACACTTTCATTTCAAAATTTTAGGAGAAAAGTACGTTTTGCGGGCCGGGTCATTTGAGTGCCGACGTTTGAGTGCCGACGGATGAGTGCCGACGGTTGAGTGCGCGGTCATGAGTGCGCGGTCTTGAGTGCCGACGTTTGAGTGCCCATAGAAAACCGATCATTTCAGTGCCGAAAAATTACAAGTAAAAATTTTAAAAAATTCAGTAAAAAATTTTAAGAACGTAAAATAAAAATAAAAAATTTAATTTGGTTGCTTCTGAGAAAAGTTATGACTTCATTTAGTCGAAAATCCGGTAAAAATGGCGGATTTAAGAAACGCCCATAGTGGCGGTTTTTAAGAAACGTCCCAGCACGTTGAGCAAGTATTCGACCACGAAGCTGACCTATTTTTGGTGCAGACGAGTCAGAAGAATTTAGAAAGAAAGAATTACAGAGAAAACAGTAAGCCGATGCTATTCTAAGAAGTAACACAAAAGGGCGTTATGCACTAGTGATGCTCGGTACCAAAAATTTACCGGTACCCGGGACTCGGTATCGGTACCGGTACTCGACACCGATTAAATATCGCATAACATTAATGATAAAGTATTCACATAAAAACAAATGCAAATAATATGTCGAAAAGCAATAAATCTTTCGATAGATAACTTTTAGAAAATAATAATGGACCCAATACTTTGCCTCGACAGCTTTTAAATTTTTGACCAAAACCCAATCATTAGGGGTGTAAAAAAGTACCGAGTAGTCGGTACAAAAAACCCGGTACTCGGTTCTGGTACCGGTACCAAAAAAAAAACCCGGTACTTTTACCGACTCGGTACTCGGTACTACCGAGCATCACTATTATGCACAAAGGAAGTGAACTCATAATGTAAATAATTCATTCGTTTATGGATGGTAGTGTGTGTGCAAGCATTGCTACTTGTCAAGCAGTGTCGCTACTACAAAGAGGCACTAAGTGCCGTAAAAAGACTAACCCCGAAAGTATTACATTTACTCAATGGTGTTGTTTCTCGAATTATTAAAAGGCACCCTGAATTATTTTTTGTTTATTTAATGTTCTTTTGTTAAACTTTTTAAAAGAAAAATTAGAAGCATAATCAGCCTGCTGCTCTTGACATAATTCGGTAATCACGAATTTTGCCACGCGCCATAGCAGGGGGTCTGATATTATATATTTTTTAATTTAGCCCCTTGAGGTACCTTGTCTGATTTTTACGAAAATCCTGTCATGGTGCAATTGGCATTTCCTGATAAATCCCAAGCTCTAATCCGTGGTGTAATTTTACCAATGCCCGTCCATCCGTCCCCTTTCTTTTGCTTACCGTGACCAAAATGAGTGTCAGCTGAGGACAACTTCGGCCCGCTGTGCTGTTGTTGTTCCCCGCGTTCTGGTGCTGTTGGTGCAGAAACTGTTGCTGTTGGACGTTGGTCGGTTGATGGCCATGGAATTGGTTGCCAAACGATGGGAAGCGATTCTGCGCATTGTAAGCGGATGAGGAGGAGGCGCACGACGGATGGTCAGTGGAAGTGAAATGCATGGGACGGAAAGGGACGGCAAAGGGTCGCCCTTTTTTCGAATTAAAGACAAAATGCCAAATTAAAGTTCTACAAAATTAGGTAAGGAGTTAGTGCCTGAAATTTTGGGGTTGTAATATGAACTCAAGAGAAATAATATCGGCAAGAAACCTTATTATAGAGTTTACAACTCTTCTTAAAAGCAACTTAATTTGAACCTTCTTGATATCATTAGATAGCTCTAAAATAATTTCTATTATTACAAAATAACAAAAAAATATGAGGAAAAAACCGCATAAATTTTTTTTCCTATTTTTTGAGATGATAAGAAATGTTTATGAATTTTTACTTTCATAGTTTATGCTTGAGGCAACATTAAGTGCAAAAAATTCTTTTTGGCTTTTTTTTTTGTGCATTTGATGAGACACAATTTGAAAAGGTGCCAAAAGCTTTTTTCGAAAGTATGGGAAAAGCACAGGAATAAAGTGATATGGCACCGAAACAATAACAGCAGTGGCAACGGCAGAAAAAATGCCGCGGAGGAATCTAATTAATAATCATAATTATGCAATGTGTGCCATTGACAAGTGGGTGAGGTACAGCGGCCTTGGGGGGGGGGTAAAAATACGAGAATGGCACGCCGGGGAAAAGGTGACTGAGTTAAAGTAACAAAAGTTCCAATGCCAAGACAGGGAGTATGGTCGGTAAAACTAAAACAGAACCAACGAATGACGAAGGCCATATTCATTCAAAAAGTAATAATAATAAAAAAAAAAAAAATAGAAAAAAACCTATCGGCACCCGGTCACCATATTTTAATTTTGAAAAACAAGCGGAATAATGCATAATCATGGAGAGTTAAACATAGAACAATTAGAAATTTTTACTTGAAAAAATTTTATAAAAAGAAAAAATAAAATTTGATAAAACGCGTTGTGCGGCATGCATATTTAAGTTGTCTTCCTGTTGTTGTTGAATCCCTCACAACCCAATGGGAATGAGTGCGCGTCGCCCCCAAAAATAAAAACGAAACGATCGCCGGGGGGGGGGGGGGGAGTGAAGACAATCGATTTACGCGCCGGGGGGATAAAAAACTGGTCGGTCGTTTTTTAAACTGCGCCGCTATGGGAGTTTCATGGTAAAAACTATTTGTAATTGTGTTTTATGTATTATAAAAAAGTAAGAATGAATGGATTTATAGCTGTGAAAAAGATATATTTTACAAGAGTATCAATAAGAAAAAATTGCAGCTTAATTAAACAAGGATTAAAATGCAATAACAATGATTTTTTGAATTTAATCAGTGAAATTTTGAATATAAATAAATTTTTAGAGAAATTTGTTAATTGCCAATTCTTTTCTCTCCACTTTTTCGCTTTATTTTTCTGGCTGCCTTCATTTCATTTTATTTTTATCTGCGTAATGAGAAAAAAGTATTCAAGAAAGCATAAATCATAATTTTTTTCATTAAGCTTAAAAATCATTAATTTTCGCTTTTGCTCTTCATTTTACACTTTTAAATTGCCAATTATTATGTACAACAAACGGGCAATGCCTCGGATAATGGCACGTGCCGCGGTGAAACAGTGCAAATTTGAAATTGGCGAAGGAGGAGGAGGAGGTGAACAAAATGAAATGTTGTGACGCACGGATTTCTTTTCCTAAAAATTTTAATAGGCGGGGCAGAATCAATGCCGAATTACATAGCCAATAAAAAATGACCAGTTTATCTGGATTTATGAGAAATATTTGAAGAAGTTCTGCTACAATCAGATGCAAGGGGATACGGGCAAAAGGGATGGATGGATGATGCCAATACCGAAATTAATTAACTCTTCGAAAGTGCCACCAATTCTATTGCCTTAAGAAATAATTAGAGTTATTCTTATTCAGCAAATAAATGGAATAAAAAGTATAATAATTTGTGGCAATTTTGAAAAAATATTCTTTTTTGATATATTGGCAGATTAATTTTTGGTTCCATCTAATGTCCCACAGTGCCCTGTTCTTGAATACTATTGTGGAGAACACTTAATTATTGTATAAATTTTTGGAAAAAAAATATAAACGTTTTGGGATTGGCGGTGCATTGTGTGAATGGCAAAGGCGAAAAATTTTAAAATTTTCGGTAGGCGCTTAGGGCGCCGATTTCTGATAATTTTGGACTGGAATTCCGACACTTCAGCATTAATTATCTGGGATTTTGTTTAAAATCGGATTAAGAGAATAATTTAAAATGGGAAAAGAAGAAATCAACTCCTAAATTTTACCTTAAATGGGTGGCTGATTATTCCGTTGCCCTTTCTCTCTGAGTCCTTTCATTTTCATTTTTTCAAATTTAGCGGACGGTAACTTCAGTCCCCCACTTGCGCTGCCATCGCAACAATCGCCAACTTCTTCAACCAACAACTATCACAACATAAATATGGAAAATGATGGCACAAATGACGGTGGCATTTTTTCTGAGGCACCAACGATTTATGGTTTTATTTTATGATATATTTTCGGCCCTTTTTCTTTTTAATAAATTCCCATCAATTTTTGATGAGTTGGACAAGGAAATTGGCGCCAAAGTGTTCGTCCATCGCGCACTTGGCAAAGTGTTATTCATCCGCCAAACGGACGAACGACGGGGCACCGAAGCGGCGGAGGGGCAAAGGGCGGCGGACGACGACACGCGCGACGGTCGGCGCAGGGATTTAAGCGATGGTTTTCCGGTTTTAAGGAAGGATTTAGGGGTTGGATTTCTTAGGGCGGAACATGATCAATTCCGACGGAAGAAAAATTGCCAAAAAGCTTAATTTTAGAAAGATTTGAAACCTTAAGGTTTTTGACTGAGTTTTCGGCCGGCGTAGCTTTGGGACGCACCGTTTTGGAGGTTGAAAATTTCCCACCCCTCCAAAATGTAAGGAGGGGGGGGGGATTCAATGAATATTGACAATTTTTGGGAGAAACCAAAAGGAAGAATTTTTATTGCGCGAGGGAGCAAAGTGTTGTGCTTCTATAGAATTCCAATTTGGCACTTTTCAGGCCCAGCATGGCATCACCACTACCATCAGCAACAGTTCTTGTTGGGCAGTCAAAATTGTGCCAACAGAGGCAAAGGCAGTGGCGGCATCACTTTGGTGGCACCGGCGCCTCCGCCGCCGATGGCATTTGCCATTTTGCCGGGTATGTAAAAAATAAACTGATTTATTACAGAATTTACCCCGATGCCCTTATTTTATTTTTTCAAAGAAAATTCCGAAAAATATTTTATAAGTAGCAAAAAATTCTTTTGGAAACCCCGAAAACTGTTTTCCGAAGGACAAATGCCAATGCGTTTCAGGCATTGCCAATGACGTGGAGTGTTTCCCGTGCCGCGTGTGTTGTTCGCCGGACCAACCCCAGCGCGTGTTTCTCACCCGGGCAGGGCTGGAAAAGCACGCGGCGGCACAACATCCGGAACGGATGGACGAATTGGTGGACATGGCACAACACATTCAGGTGGCGGGCGGGGGTAGAGCGTATCCCGACATTTTGCAGTCCGGCAAGAAAATCTTTCAGAAAAAATTTACAAATTTTACGGAAAACTCAGAAAAACGTGCAATATTTTGAAAAAGTAATTTTTTGAGAACATTTCGACAATTTTTCAAAATGTTGCTGGTTTTCTGTAAACATTTAAGGTTTTTTTTTGAGGATTACAATAAATTTCAAAAATTTAGATCTTAGATTTTCTTCAAAAAAGACGGAATATTTCTAAAACAATTTATGGGTCGGACCGCAAATATCGGAGAAACGGGGGAGAGAAAAGGTGACACTGTTTAATTTTAGGCTTTGGGGATGGGTAGTAAGTTTGAAAATCGGATGTTCAGCCAAATGAATGAAACAAAAACAAATAATTATTTTATTTTGCTTGTTTTTTTAAATTATTTCTTTTTACAACTACTATATTTACAAAAATTTCAGAATGTGTGGGCAAATCGGCGATGGCACCAACACCGTGCCGGCACAGCGTTGGGCACGTGTTACGAACCGATGGCCAACGGCGGCATTGGCATTGACCCACCGTCGGCATTGAACGAAGCGACGGTGGCCCAAATTGTGCCACCAAAATTGAACAGGACGGCTGTCCAAATTGTGCAGCAGGTGTCCCTCCCAACGGTCCATTTGGCTTCCTCCTTTTTTTTACATTTTTTTCCTTTCCTTTCCTTTTAAGCAGTGCTCTCATTGCAATGCGCCGTCGTCGCTGTTCGACACGCGCTGTCGTGGCCAAACGAACGACCGTTTTTTGGCACGACATCGGCACGACGAACGAATGGGTGCCGAATTAGGAACCATTTACGGCACTGTTGGGGTGAGAACAAAACAGAGGGAGAGAGAGGCTAACACGATCAAAGGGGGCGGGGGGGGCTTCTCAATTACGGCGTTTACGACCGAGTTGATGCCGGGGCATTTAGTCGCCAGAAAAACAACACTGCCAAAATATTTCAATAAATTTTAATACCCAAAAAATTCAAACATTAAAATATTCATGAATTCCAGTTGTTTTCAAAGAATACTTTGCCCAATTTTGCTGGAGCAGCGCGTGGACAGACTTTAAATAAAAGATTTTGTAAAACTTAGTTTGTGCAACCAGCAGTGGATTGTCAAAACCAGCATCAACACCAGGACAGTGCTGTTGATGAACTTGACCAAAATGTCAATGGTTGGCATGGCATTCGTCCCCGGCGGCGCCGTCACTGCGTTCGGCGTCGGTACATGTGCCATTGGTGCACGCGGATGTTTGACGGAATTGCGCAACTGAACGCGCACAAACAGCGTGCCCATCGCGGCATTGGCATGACAACAGCGAAGAAAAAGGCGACAGAGGAGATGATGATGGCGGAGGAGTTTGACGACGAAAATGGCGACAACGACGGCGAGCAGTTCGACCACAACGACAATGACATTTATGGGGATGATGACATTAGGACGACAGCACCGACGACGACGGCAATGGCAGCAGTCGCAGGTCATTTGGGACAGAGCAGGGAAATACAGCCATTTTTTTTTTCATTTTTTTGATAGTGAGTCGGAAATTAAATGAAATCTCCCAAAATTTTAAACGTTGGATGCCTTAAGGGTGCCATTAAGCTGAATGAAAAATGAAAGAAAAGAGTTGCCCACGCTCCACGCAAAATGTTTTTTAATTTGTGACAGATAATGACGGAATTGTGCGCCCCATTCCTAAGCCTTTTGCTTTGTCTTCGTCTGTTGGCGTTGATGCGCACGCAAAGTAAAAACAAAAAAGTTATTTTTTTATCCTTTTTAACAAATAATGAACGCATAGGAAAGGGGAACTAACCGACGTTTAAAGAAAGAAAAATTCATTTATTTTATGGTCCAATGCCATCTGTGCGGTTTGGTCATGGTCCGTCCGTCGTTGTTCATTCGCCACATGGCCCGGGTTCATCAACGGCGCGCAAATTTCGACGCCAATGTAAAAAAACAAATAAAAACCCCCGGGTTGTACCATTATTTTGCCGGGAAAAAATTTTTTTAGTATAAACATTTTTCTTTTATTAAGATGTAATTGTCATTCTTCACACATTTCCTAATCGAACAATTTTGATCGTGTATTTCTGTAACTATTTTAAGTGATTATTTATGTGAAGGTCCGAAAGTTTAAGCACTAAAAAACGCCTAATATGCTCTAAAATAACACAACAAACATCCAAAATTCTCTTCACAGGTGGTCTATCCGCGTTGGCCCTCCGTGCCGCCCTTGCGCTATGCCGTCGACGGAAATGGCCTACTGAGCTGGCGGTGTTGCGAGCACAAATTCACGAACAAGTCAGTCCAAAACTCAAAAGGCACACAATCGATTTATGATTTATTAATGCCGCCATTTTCAAACCCACAGGGCATCACTGCTATACCATCGTGCAACGGAGCACTACAACAAAACGGCGACAACATTGGGACAGCAACGGCATTAACGCCGCGGGGAGGGGGAAAGATTGCGCCCAAATAAAAAGCATCAGTCGCAAATTTTGTGCCTAATTTTTTCCTTTTGTATTTGTTGTTACTTTTTTCATTTCAAAAATTAATGAAATACAAAGTGATCAAACTCGTTACATCTATTGTCTGTCTGTCACCACTCTCTCGCATTTCTTTTCCTCTCTATTTCTGCCACTGTCACCCTCCTCCTCTTCTCTTCTGCTGCGGTGTCTTCCCCTTCTCTCGCTGTCTGCGCTCCTTCGCCCCCACCTTCCTCTGCTTCTCTGCTGATGTTGTTGTCCTCATCGTTGTTATTGCCGTACACTCTGTCCACAATTTTGCGTTTGATTCGCCCGATGTGTCGTCCGTCGTATTTTGGCATAAATGTTGGTGCCCATTCCTCCTCCACAATGTCCGAGAAACGGAGCGCAGAAAATGCCATGGACAGAATCTAAACGAATGGTCAAATCGGGAAACCCGTTGAAATTTAAGAAAAAATCCCTGAAAATTGGGCTCCCATTCTTTGGAGTGTTAAATTTTGGGACACCCTTTTTTCCTTCGGAAATGGTGTTTTTTCTTATGCCGTTCTCAACTTGCCATTATTGGGGAAAAATGAGGGGGAAAGATAATTTGTTTACCGCAACGGCCAATGTTTTCGGCTTGTGGTCCAACACAATTTGTGGTTGTGCGTACAAATCCTAAAGATAAATTCAATTTTAAATAATTAGTGAAAATGGCAATGAAAAAAATGAAGGACAAATTAAGCAAAGATTTCACAAGTAATATATGGTAACAAAAAAAAAAGTTGAGAGGAATTGCTATGAGAAGTTGAAATCTTTTGGGCCAATTTCCAAAACTAATATCTTTTTTAATTTTTTTAATTTCCAAATTTCTAGAAAAAAGTAATAATTGCAACAAAAAGAAATAGTAATATTAAGGGTTCTTCTCCGTTTTATGCGTCCCATGATAATTTATGCGTCCCAACAATATTTTATGCGTCCCATGATATTTTTATAAACTACATTTTAATTAATGAATTCCCTAAGTGGAAGATTGATTATACGTACCTTAATTTGTTTGCCTTTATTTTTTTTTACCATTTTAATTAATGAATTCCCTAAGTGGAAGATTGATTATAAAATCAATCCGTAAGTCTATATCATGAGAAAAAAAATGCGTTTACGGGTATAAATAATTAGAGCATTTTCCGATCGCCATACTGCTGGAGGGCTTTAAAACAGAGTCTGAAGCATTTGCATGGAACTACACCTGAATTGTTACCTACTTATTTATACCAATACGCATTTCGTCGTTACCATTTTAGCTCTAAAATATTTCAAAATATCTTAGAGGAAATGCGTCAAAATTATCCTGTTTAGAGTTATTTTTATTCTCATATGACAACTTTTGTTAAACATTGTGAACTATTTTCGTCATGATTAAAAAATTAAGTCCATAAAATTATCATGGGACGCATAAAATATTGTTGGGACGCATAAATTATCATGGGACGCATAAATTATCATGGGACGCATAAAACGGAGAAGAACCATATTAAGTATACCAATTGCGAAAAAAAATCGAGAAATTTTGTTTAAATCTTTTGTTTTATGAAGAAATAAAAAAATCAGTTGGCAAGGGACCAGAAAAGAACTTTGATAAGAAAAATTCCGAAATTTTTTTTTTTTTTAAATTTATTGGCGGATTAGAAAAAAGTGCCCTTTTTTTTTGACCCTTCTGTCTGGACCACCCGCCCGTCCGCCGACGACGTCACCTGCAGAAACATGGCGGACACGCGGCACGCGTCGTCAAAGCGTCGGCCGAGACTGTTCGGATACCAATCGCGAAGCAGACGAAGCATCAAGATGAGATCCTAAATGGAAAAGATAGAGACATTTTGAGAATTACTCTCTCTATTTAATGTTGCCAGTCCAAAAAAACAATGGACCTTTGAAGGCCCGGCTCCACAAATCTCCAGAACCACTGAATTATGGTCCTCAAATGCCCATGGGATTAAATTTGGAGAGTGGAATATGGTTTAATGGCCGTCTTTAATTTTCGGAGGATTCGTTGTCAATCAAAAAATATTATCCTCCCCCCCCCCTTTTTTGTTATTTGTTTGTTTCCTTTTTCATCATGCCTGGTGAGGGTGTTCAAAGTTGAGGCGGAAGCGCAGAAAACGGAGCACCACCAATTCCATTTCAACGAGTCCCTCGCGCAGTGCGTAGGACAAATCGCCAATTTCCAATGGGGCAAAGTCCGAGTGAAGGACACTTTTTTTGGGGGGGGGGGGGACAGAAATTACAATAAGAATTTATTTTTATTTTTGGTGGGTATAAGAAAGCTTAGGCTAGCGCTTTAGACCCTAACCAAAACCCAAAAGTTCTGAAAGGATAATTGATGGAATTAACTTTTTTTTATCGCTAAATTTGGGAATGAATTCGATCCATTTCGAACATTTTGTAATGTCCAATTTTATTTATGTTGTGTTCCATCTGTTGGTAAAGACAAAAAACCTGTAAGCCATGTTCATCACATCGCGTGTGTTAATGCGCGCATCGTTTGTCACTTTGCCGGCCACCAACACACAAGCGGAGGCCATTGTCTGAAAAGCGAAAAATTTGGAATTCGTCTTTTGATTGATTTGAACAGAACAAAAAAACAACAACAAATTAAGGCATTTTGAATAATTTTAGTCCAGGATTCCATTAAAAAAAACAATGCAGTGGACAGAAACAAATATTCTTTCTGAGGTTTTTAGAGACAATGAATACGAACGAAGCAGACAACAACCCAAAAATTGAACCCGACAAAATTTATTCGACCGGCTATTGGTTTTAAATTTTGAAAAAGGGAAACTCACATAAGCACAAATTTGGTCGGCGGGGAATGCCTTTTGGCGCAACACGCGATGGCAATAGACCGAAGCGAAGGCGACCGTCAACGAATCGGCTTGGAGTCGTATTCCTGTGGACGGGGGGGGGGGGGTAAGAAAAAGGAAAAACCGGATGGGAAAAAGATTTTGAAATTTACTAAGAATTTTTTCACTGACCCAATTCGACGATAAATTCAAAGATTGGTCGGTGGTCAGTCGATGTAGTCATTGATTTAATATTCCCCTTAAAAAGCGGTCGGGGTCATTTTGGCGTCGTTTGTTATCTGTTCCCAGATGTAACCAACTAAACATTAATAGTATCATTCGACAGCTCTTGGTGTTTTATAAAAATGGCTCACACCAAAATGACCCGTTCCCCTTAAAATAGATTTTTCATAACAAACATAAATATGTATTTAATAAAAAAATGACCGCTCAGAACCTTGCATTAAAATGAAAAATACAAATTTTTAAGTAAAAAATTACCTTACAAAGGAGAGGTACCCAAGTGACGGTGGGACTTCCGAATGAAACTTACAGGGTAATTTATATATGAAAATTTGTTTTAGAAAATCATTTATTGTTTTTGGGGCAATCGTAAAGAATAGGGGTCACTAACAGGGGCGTATCTAGAAAAAAATTTCGGAGGGGGGAGTGGCCATTTCAGCGCGCCATTTGAGCGCCACGCTATTTCCTAGCCATTTCAGCCCCAGAAATTTTCACTGAAATTTAAGTCAATATTTGTGTTAAATTTGTCAATTTTCAGAGAAAATATGGCTGTTTTTAAAAGAAAATTGCCCAAAAGTTTCCTCTTTTTTTATTTTTTCCTTTCTCTTGCTGGTGAAAAAAAAAAAAATTTTTCATTTCGGGGGGGGGGCGGGGGGGGAATTCCCCCCCTTTCCCTCCCCCCCCCCCCCCCCCTAGATACGCCCCTGGTCACTAATTTAACTTTGTAAAATTTAAGTTAGTTATTTTTGACTGAAAAATGGTTTATGGGGGTTTTCAGGGGTGCTGAGCAGGGCTAGGACGCGGACCGCGATTCGCGGCCTTTTTTTTCCCGCGATTCGCGACCACGGCAAATTTGAACCGCGATCCGCGACCGCGGGTTTTTTGTCCGCGTCCCAGCTCTGGTGCTGAGTACGAATCTGAACTTAAATTTATCGTAAGACACCAACTAATTAAATATTACATTAAATCTATGATTTTTCATCAGGTATATATTTTTTAAATGAAATTTGGCGCTGCCAGGTGCACACAAATTGACTAAATTATACAGTCAGGTGCAAAAGAATTGCCCCAAAAATTTTTTTTTTTTTTAAACTGGTTTTCTCAAAAATTAATGGTGGCAAAAAAGTCTTATTTACGCCAAAAGAAAGGTCTATTAGTGCACTAATAAATACCCCAAAACTGCCCCAATAACTCCCTTTGTTGACGAGAAAATTGGTCATCGTCCAACTGGCCCACCATTCTGACGGTGCAAAAGTAATGCCCCAAAATGTTTAATCGATTAAAACTCAATATTTTGAGGGGAACCGCCCTGTTCGGCGTGGCCAGTTCGGCGTGGCCGGTTCGGCGTGGTTTTTTCGGCGTGAGGTTTTTTCGGCGTGGGTTTTTTCGGCGTAGGATCTTTCGGCGTGGCCGGTTCGGCGTACGTTATAAAATGGACTTTTCGGCGTGATAGTGTAAAAAAATAAAAAATTTTACTTTATTGTGCAAACGAAAATAAAATTGTTGGTCATTCGCATTTCAATCTTTATAAAGATACGGAAATAATAAAAATGAAAAATCAATTAAGGGTCCATAACACAATTTTGCGATATTCCTCTGAGAAATTCAATAATATTTTGGACATCAAAATTGGCGACCATATTCAGAATGCGTTTGTCTGCGTCCCGATACTTCTTCTTCTTCGGCGGTGGGTCTTGCCCATTCACACATCGAACGTAATCGGCGTCACGCGTAGTTGATCAGAAACCTATTTATGCGTAAGGGTAATAAAAAAAGAAAACGAAATATTACCAGCCAAGAATTTGGTCCAGTGCTTGTGGCACAACATCGTTAAGTGCAGTAACTGCCGCAGTCAAATGTTGAACGGGCACAAACGCAAGGGCGGTGATCATTCGGGATGTTTCTGCGAAAACGGGGTCACTTCTATAGCGCTAAAAGAAATGGGTGAGGGGCAATTGAAAAAGTTCCATCAGCGAACACTTCTGTCATGGCGTGAGCCCAGTTCGAGTATGAGCCTTTTCCGAAGATAATGATTCTGAATTAAAAATGATCGTGTGTGTGTTCAGTGACCATTTTGATAAAATTGTTTCGCAAATCAGTATGTATTCAACGGCAGTCGTCCTTTCTTTCGCATCGCCAAAATTTTATGTCATTATCAGCGTTAAAAGTGTCGAAAACGTAGAGGAAACCGTCGATCAATAATTTTTCCTTTTTCCTTTTAGTATTAATTTCGGCCATTTTTAATCTACCTGAACGTCATATGATAGAATAAACAATTTTTATTACTCAATACATACAAAGAAATTTTACAATAAATGAAAAAGTAAAATTTTTTATTTTTTTACACTATCACGCCGAAAAGTCCATTTTATAACGTACGCCGAACCGGCCACGCCGAAAGATCCTACGCCGAAAAAACCCACGCCGAAAAAACCTCACGCCGAAAAAACCACGCCGAACCGGCCACGCCGAACTGGCCACGCCGAACTGACCCGGACCCATTTTGAGTGTTCAGAAAATCTAAGAAAATTCATGCTAGTATAACTTTTGGTACTGATCAAAAAAATTAACTACACCAACTCGATCAGATCACTCTTTCATAAAGTTCTGAAAAACCAGAAATGGCTTGAAATCTTAAAATTTTTGAAAAAAATTCCTAGGAGGTTGGAAAAATTTTTCTGAAAAAAACGAGTAGGCCCATTAGAAAGAGCCTAAAATTCTCTACAGAATTGCTTTTGGGATGGTAGGTCTACCATTTGTCCCCATGGAAAGACATAGGGTGCCAAATTCGGTTACCCCAAAAATGACTGATTTCTACAGTATTTCAGTGAAAAATGACCGAAAAATGAATATTTTTGTAATGACAGTTTTTGCATTGCCCCAAACATACGCTGAGACAAGTCATATAGCCAACATACCAAGAGCAATTATGTAGCAAATTTTAGGCTCTTTCTAATGGGCCTACTCGTTTTTTTAGAAAATTTTTTCCAACCTCCTAGGAATTTTTTTCAAAAATTTTCCAGATTTCAAGCCATTCTGGGTTTTCAGAACTTTATGAAAGAGTGATCTGATCGAGTTGGTGTAGTTAATTTTTTTGATCAGTACCAAAAGTTATACTAGCATGAATTTTCTTAGATTTTCTGAACACTCAAAATATTGAGTTTTAATCGATTAAACATTTTGGGGCATTACTTTTGCACCGTCAGAATGGGGGGTCAGTTGGACGATGACCAATTTTCTCGTCAACAAAGGGAGTTATTGGGGCAGTTTTGGGGTATTTATTAGTGCACTAATAGACCTTTCTTTTGGCGTAAATAAGACTTTTTTGCCACCATTAATTTTTTGAGAAAACCAGTTTAAAAAAAAAAAATTTTTGGGGCAATTCTTTTGCACCTGACTGTAATTAGCTGATGTCTTAAGATAAATTTAAGTTCAGATGTGCTCAGAACCCTTGAAAACCTGCATAAACTACATTTTAGTTAAAAATAACAAAATTAAATTAGGGACCCCCATTCTTGAGATTGCCGTTTTTGTATAAGGAAAAAAATAACTGGTTCCTTCGCCGCCCTTCTGGTTACAGGACTGGTTTTTATTTTTATTTTTTGGATTAGCATGAAAAGTTAAGTGAATTTTCAATTGGCTGAAACTAAAAAACCGTTTAAAAAAGAAGCATTTTCTGGAACATCAAATTTCTCGAAATAATAGCCCGTGTTAAAGAATAATATAGTATAACAATTTCAAATTAAAATATTTTGCAAGTCTTAAAAATCCTTTGTAAATTTTTTTTCACGCATTTTTTTTTCGTATTTCTCTTATTTTGTCTAAAAAATGGTTCAAAATTAATGATAATTAAATATGTAATTGTATGTAGAGAAATTATAAAATTTTCTTACGAAAAATTTGCAATTTTGACATTGAATCCGTTTTACACTTCACACAGAACCGCCGGTCAGACTGAAACAGCGACAATGAAACATCTGGCTATATTGAACAATTGTTTTTTCAATAATTTTAAATTTTTTCTCTTGCATATGCATTACTATTAGTAAGCACATGTGTTTCGCTATTTATTTCGAAAAAATATAGGGGTTTTTGGCCTCGGTCTCATGTTTTAGTATCGAAAACGACTTTTTTTAATGCCAGAAGGACGCATTTTGAAATTTAATAATTTTTCTTAAGATTTTGTTAAAATGTACCCGTTCCCAGGCACACCTTGGGCGCCGCAGGACTAAAAATTTCCTAACTTTATTAAAGTTTTAGCACCAAAAACCCCAAAAAATTGAACATCAAATAAAATCTGGTCAAAAAAATTAATAAAGATCAATTTGTTTTTAATGAATAATATTTCACAAATATATTAATTACTTTAATTGAATTTTCGTCTTCCTTTTAAATCTCTGTACTTTAATAATTTCAGGATTTATCTGATTCAGTTTTTTCTTTTTTTCAAATGAATTTTTCTTCTCGTTCTAATGCCAGATGGAACTGGACAACAAATTTTAACAAAAATAAGAGACGGAACTTCCACATGTACCTTCACAACGGCCGGTCTTACTGTTTCACCCGAAACTGTGGATTGGCTCAGGCCATATCAAATTGGGCCATGGTCGCAGGAGCCGTAGTATCAACAGCAAACAGGAGATGTGATTCAAGAACAGTTGGGCGATTGTTGGGCACTGTCGCCGTTTTCTGTTCTGACGCATCGTCAAGCATTTTTTACCGTGTGATATCACCGGACCAGGGCTTTACCGCAAATGAGAATTATGCCTGTAAATTTAGGGTGTTTTTTTGCCGTTATGGCAGATGGACCGAAGTAATCATTGACGATCTTTTGCCTTGTCGCAATGGACAATTGATTTACAGCAGTCCTCCCCCTGCAGAGTAATAAAACAAATTTAGGAAATTGTTAATCTTGGGGTTTTAAGGAATACATTTTGGTCCGTACTGCTTGAAAAAGCTCTTTTCTAAGTTATATTGCGGATATAAATCAATCCGCGGTGGACAAATGCGAGATTGTCTGGCTGACTTCACTGGAGGAATTACACAAGAAAATAATTTACAAACTATGACCGAGGATGAAAAGAATGAATTGGAAAGGTTAATAAATAAAGTACAAATAAAAATATTAAATTAACCAATTTTTATTATTAAATTAATAATCTTTTTAAGCGACAACGATTTTTCTAGTTATACTGGGTTTCTCATAACCAATAAGAAATTTAACAAATTTTCGACAATTAAGAAGTCTTGAGAAAATTTGGTCCTTTTTCATGTTAATTCCTGGCAATTTTGTCACTGCTCTGGGACGGACCCAGTCCCATTGGCAACCATAAAAATTGGATTAACCTTATAAAAGAATATTATTAATTATCAAGGATGGGATTTACATACTAAAATTTTACACATTTGTCAAGCAGAATTTCAAATTCAATTTTTTGTCTTGAGAAAGTTTTAAATATTGCACAAATTTTTTTTGGCAGGTCTCAAACCACACAAAAATTTTTTGAAACCCAGTTTGTTTTTATAAAATTCGCTTTTTCTAGTCTGTACTAATCTTAAAATAGACGGGGTTTTGTAAAAGGTTGTATGCCTAAAAAAATTCTGGAATTAGCAGCATGAAAGGCATAATGCCAATGTATTTTTTAGAAAATTTCAAATCGATTACTCTCAGCAATTGAGTTAAAGTTGATTAACACAGAACCATGCGTATGCCATCATGGAGGTCAATTCACTCTCGACCATATAGGATCAACAAGTGACAGTGCTGCTCATTCGAAACCCATGGGGGAAAACGCAATGGTGATGGGATTTTTGGACATTAGACTATAACGACTTGCCGCACTATTATGCCAAAAAAATGCAAGAGTTGTTCCGCCAAAAAAGCGGAGGCTTTTGGTACACAAAATGATCTAATTGATAATATTAATTGTATCACATTGTATAACAACTTATGAACAATTTTGCAATTAAAAAGAACAAAATTTGCGATTGAAACCATTAAATTAAAAAAAACCTTTTTTTGTTTTAAATTTTTTTGTTAATCTTTAAGCCTCCCGGAAGAGTAACAAAAGAATTTAATTATTAGGTAATATTGGTGGTTTTCAGAAACGTTTTTGGGCTATCCCGCTCGAAAAAGCTTACGCGAAGCTATAAGTGGCATAAAAAGCACTCATCGGCGGACAAATTCGCGATTGTCTCGCGGATTTAACAGGAGGAATTATGGAAGAAAAGAATTTAAAAGTAATTCTGACGCTGAAGTCAAATGACTTGGAAACGATGATCAAATAAATAAAAATAAAAATATATTCAATTAGCCCAGGGTGGTATTCGTCAAGCTGTATTTCAAAGGACATACAAGACGTTTTCAAAGTACATAAGGGGGAGGATTTGCAAATTCAAAGTACACTTAAAAAATTATCATTTGCAATAAAAAAAATCATTATTTTATTCAAATGTTACATTTCACAAAGCGGGGGAGGGCGTGTGCGGAGGCGGTGCCGATAGGCGCGGGGAATTTTTTGAAAATTTGGGTGTATTTTTGTAAAGATGTTCACAAAAAATAGTAAAGTTAGAGTAAACTTTAAGAAATCTATGGTAAAAGGGTCCGGTCGTGCCGACAGGCGCCGCCGGGGAATAAAGTACAGATACCACCCCTGAATTAGTCAATTTAAATTATGAAATTAGGTAACATGTTTTTAAAGTGCCTCCGATATTTTAATCTTATGAGCAAATGAGAATTTTTAACCTAATGGTTCACAATTTGAAAAATAATTTCCAGATAGGCACTGATAATTTTTGTAGCAAAATTAACAGTATTTATTGGTGTCACTGCTTTGGGCCCTGGGCCAAAAAAGTCCTGGGTTTTCGGTCTGAATCGGTAAGGAACCCTGATGCCGCAACATTTTACCAAGATTATGTAAGACATGCTCCAACAAACAACGGAGGATTTCGGTATGCTACAACACTTACGGCACAATTTGCAAAAAATTGGGAAAATATTTAAAAATAAAAAAAGTAAGATATGCTCTATATTACGGGCACGGACAATTCAGAGTGGCCGATTCAGACTCAAAATTTTTTCTGTGTTCGCTCTTCTGTCGCCAAAATAGAACAGAAAATCCCAAACAAAATATTTACGAATTTGATTTGGAAGTTTAGGCATATCTATATGAACAAAAATTATATGCAAGAGTTTTAGGTCAAGATTCGCACATTTCATAAGTTCATCCCTGATGGCATCACATCAGGGAGATTTTTTGATTTATATAAATGATCTCCCTGATGTGATGCCATCAGGGGTGAATATCAAATTATATGCTTATGATGTTAAAATGTATATAGCATAAAGCATTGCATAATTTGTTCGAATGGGCAAATAAATGGCAAATTAAAGTTTCAATTCAAAAAACTTTTGTACTTTATTTGGGGAATAAAAACCCAAGAGAAACATATAAAATGGTTGGTAACACAATAAATGTTGTGGATACAATCAGAGACTTAGGCGTAAACATTGATGATAAATTACTTTTTTCTGACCATATCACACATATAACTAAGAGTGCATATTTGCGTATGCGCTCTTTGTTTCGCATAATTAAATCCAAGTCTTCCAAGGTTTGGATTATATTGTACAAAACTTATATTAGGCCATTATTGGAATACGCTCCGGAGGTTTGGAATCCGACTCTTCAAAAAAATATACAAAAATAGAAAAATGTCAGAAATATTTCACCAAAAGGGTGCTGTTTAAGTGCAGCCTCCCTTCCATTCCATACCAAAAACGGTTACAATACTTACAACTGCCAACACTGGAAAGCAGGAGAAAGTTGTTTGATCTGTTCATGGCCCATAAAATTGTTTATGGCCGAACAGATCTGAAATTATTTACCATTTTTAAACCATCCGAACGCTTTAACATTCCCTTTTATAGATTTAATACAAAATATAAATTAGGCAAAAAATTTATTCCCTTTGCGGGGAGGGCAACAATTGTGGAATCAACTTGATAAAGAACTTATTAAAATAAATTCATTGAAACAATTCAAAACCAAACTCAAAAATAAAATCCTTTAGGGGAATATTAGCCGGAAAGACTGGACTTTGCTTTTTTCTATAAGTGATTTGGTGTCTATTTTATGTATTGACCTCATTCTTTTATTTTTATTTTTGTGGTGATCTTATTTCCCTTGTATTATCCGTTACTTTGGACAATTTATTATGTGTTGTCCACAAAGTAAGCGGATTTTTTCCCTTTTGTGGACCTTTCTTTATTGACAATAAATAAATAAATAAAATGACTCCTATACAAAAATATTTCGAAATAAACAAATTTTTTGTGCTTCCTCATCATGAGAAAAAAGGTAGAAACATAAAATCCTGCCCTTATCATAATTTTTCATACAAGGGGTCGGTTTAATAGTACCCTCTAGCGATGAGAGTGAAAAAGGGATTTTTTTTTTTGTCACGTAAATTAAAATATCAAACATTTCTTGACACTGAATTGTCCTTTTTGGGGGGCACACTGAATTGTCCCACTCTGAATCGGTCCACTCTGACTCTGAATTGGATAACTCTGAATTGGCACAATTGGCCCAATCTGAATCGGCCACTCTGAACTGTCGTTACCGCTATATTATACCAAAACTCAAAATAATTGGTAAAGTTTTGGAAATTTATGACCTGAATTATTCAAAAATTTAGGAAGGTCTATTTTTTGCATATATTTTTATCATAACTTTTCCGAAACTTAACCAATTTTTTTGGTATTTTTAATATAATATAGAGCATATTTAGCGGTTTTTATCATCAAGAAATAATTAGTTTGGTTTATTCTGCGATTTTCGCTGAGCCCCGCGCTGTAAATGTCGCATCATCCTTTGGACCGGTTAATCGAAACGGTCGGATTCGGTTTTCTTTTTTAAACTAGCAAATTTTAAAATTTGGTATACCCCATTATGGTTAATAATACTGTTCGGCACGGTATCGGTATAAATAAATACCACGGGAATACCGAAAATCTCATTTGCCGAACATTAGTTAATAATAGTAAAAATGAACTTTATTTATTGTCGGTTCAGTTTTGCTTATTAGATCGGTTAAGCGAAACAGCCGGTTCCAGTTCCGTTCGGTTTGTTCGGTTTAAAGAATTTCCACAAACTGACAACCCAATTCATGAGGCAAAAATTAACACAAAAATTTCAAATTTATTAATCATTTCCAAGGTTTGATCCATTTGTCGAATGTTATGGCTCGTGCAGCTTCAAAAGAAAATACCACGAGCCGTGACCAAAAAGATTATTATTTAATTTTTAGCAAATTTAATTAAAAATGGAAAATGGTGTACAGATTAACTGTCACTCTTTAATACCTAATTGTTTTTCAATTAACATAGAATGCATAGAAAAATAAATTTGCTGTGTGAGGGAAACATCTTAGAACATCCTTTTCGCCTTTAAATAATTTGGCGTTTGGCGACCTATCTTTTAATCGTTTTCTTTTACATTTTTATTTGCATTATTGTTCGTTTTTATTGTCTACGATTCGTGTCTATTATTATTGTCTTAATTTTGCCCTTATAAAATATAAATTGCGTCTGAGTTTGGAAAAGTGTTGACATTGAGTGATTGGAGACTGGAACAAGTGACAGGCACTGCCAGGAATCCAACTTGGCGCTCCTGGGTGGATCTCCAAAACTGCACCGGCTTTTGGAAAACGCTGATTGCACGCCGAAAGCGACAGGAAGCATCAATTGACTTTACGGTTGTGGAGGTGGACATAGAGAAATGTCTGCACAAAATCAAGGTTTAATTTTGGGGGATCAAGTGGAACGAGGGGAATTGCAAGAAGATCAGCGATACAATTTGCGAAACAGACAAAATCGCCGAAATTGGGCGCAGCTAGAAGAAGAGTATGATGATGAAATAAGTAGGCAAATTCGAATCTTGGAAGCTAACCGTGCTCAGGCTAATAACGGTGGCTGAAAATGCACTCGGTCACACGAGAAGTAATCTAATGTTGACTAATGACGGACGAAATAGTTTGGAAAGACACCGAAATTTGGCTGAAAATGCATTCGGTGGAAATCTGAGAAATGTGTCGGAGAATCGAAACCGAACATATTTGGCGCCTCCTAGAGCAGTGGATGTTGACGACAGAGGCCGAGAGATTGCCTTATGGGTGCCGGAAAGGGAAAGAGTGAGAGTGGACCAAAATGAAAGGGAAAGTTTTGGAAGGCCGGTAGCGCAATCCACAGTAGTTCGAGAAAATTTTGGTCGGGTAAGTGCTCGGGAAAATGAAAGTCCGCACATTTCTTATGAAAGAGAAATAAGGAACCAGGCCGTTGAAGCACGGAGACATGGAGAAAGATTTGCGGAAGTCGGTTTGCGACGACGGCGAATATATGAGGATCAGGATGGCCGTTATTTTGAGGAAGACGGTCATTTTCAGCGAGAACGAGGTCGGGAGTACGAAAATCGGGAAAGAGAGTTTGTTAATCGTGGCCTATTTCGGGAGCACGATCGTTTCGGGCCGCGTCAGGATGAATATGGTCCTAATTTTTTGGGTTATCCACGAGTAAATGACGATTTGGCGATTCAAATGTTTAAAATGACTTTGGCCACTCAATCAATATGCAAGCATTTTGAGAGAAATCCCAACAATTGATGGGACGGAAGGAAGGGACAAAGTCCAAGATTTTTATATTATTTATTCTGATTCCAATTTTTAAATAAATTTATGCGTAAAAGAATGTGAAAGAAAATGATAATTGGATCAAAAGATTACTCATAAAGAATAAAACCGTTCCCGGTTCAAGCTCCTCAAACCAAAAAAGGCTCCAAGTCGGCCAAGATCGAATAAATTCCTTTTTTCACCGATTTAATTGTTTTGCAGTTTTTGTTTATTTTGTTTATTGATTTGTTAATCAGAATGGAAACCCCAGGGCTGAAAACGGCATTATTCCATTTAAAAGGCCTAATTGCTTAAAATATTTCAATTAAATCCCTTTGCTCCTTTTTTCCTTTTCAGTATGTCATCAGCGCCCGTCTTTATGCGCCGGGGACGTCGCATCATTGAGCCGGGGGGGGGGGGGGAGCGTGATCGCGTGATCAGAATTGGTGACCAATTCTTGGTTCGACGGGGCATGTGAGGGAAACATCTTAGAACATCCTTTTCGCCTTTAAATAATTTGGCGTTTGGCGACCTATCTTTTAATCGTTTTCTTTTACATTTTTATTTGCATTATTGTTCGTTTTTATTGTCTACGATTCGTGTCTATTATTATTGTCTTAATTTTGCCCTTATAAAATATAAATTGCGTCTGAGTTTGGAAAAGTGTTGACATTGAGTGATTGGAGACTGGAACAAGTGACAGGCACTGCCAGGAATCCAACTGCTGCTTTTACTCGTCCTGATTTTATTGAGAAAAATTCTGGAAATGTGTTTCTAGTAGTGTTTTGAGGCGCTGAGTACGAATTGGACCTTCGTTTTGACCCATTTCGAACCCCGGACCAGAATTCGAACATTTTTCGAAAAATTCAATTTTTTGTTGCAAATTTTGCCTTATGTATTGGTGTTGTACAACAAAATGAGTAAGGAAAAAGATTTTGATCACGCATTCACGGGTAGAAGAACCCGACAACATTATCAATCAAATTTCCCATTATTACCCGGGAATTGAATTTCGAATTCGGGTCCGGGGTTCGAAATAGGTCAAAACGGAGGTCCGCTTCATACTCAGCGCCTCGAAATACCCATAGAATTATTCCCAGAATTTTTAGAAAAAAGAAAAATCGGGACGAGTAAACTCAATGATTACCGGGAGGACGAATCGTTGCCGGACCAATCGTACGGCAGCGCTAACTTTGCAATAAAAAACATTTTTAAAATTTAGTGAAAAAAAAATTGAAAAAAACGAAACTGTCTATTTTTGTTATCCTGATATTTTGGTGTGCACTTTGGCAAAAGAAATGGTTATTAATTCAATAAAAATATTTATACAAAAACAAGTATTAGAAAATATAAAATTAAAATAATGGGTAAGCTTCGTTCCTCTAACAAATCCCCCTTCCTTGTTTCCTTTTTCTGTTTCAATAGCCCGGCGCTGTTCTTGGCGGTGGGCAATGGTCACAAGTGCCTCTGTGAAAAAAGAGATTCATATACCGTTTCACTAGTAATTTTCCAACCCAATGCCATACAAAAAAAATTGTTGAAAAATACGGAACCACTCAGTTCGGCGCGACTATCAATAACTTTTTTAATTTTCGTTCAAATTAAACAAATTAGGTATTATTCGAAAGCACTTGACTAGATCTATCAATGTGCTAAATTTCGAAAAAATTTAAAAATATACAAAAAAATTTTGACCAAAAACCTCAAAAAATTAAATTTTTCTGCATAGTTCGGCGCGACAAGTCATAACTTTTTTATATATGGATGGATTTTTTTAGATATTTGCAAAATGGGTGCAGCACATATACATAGAGCTTTCTGATGATACCAATTACATTTGAATTGGCGGATTTAGAAAAAAGTTATGGCTTCTCAAAGTTGGCCGCGCCGAACTGAGACCGACCGTGAAAAATAATATCTTTTTATTTTTAATTCGTGTGGGTTTGATAATCCCTTCCAGAATATTTTCGATATATTTTTTAAAATTCTAAATGTTTTAAATTGTCAAGGTTTCTCCTGGTTCCAAATCATCTTTTAGATGTTGATATGTTCCCAAATTCAAAGTCCAAAGCGCCCGTTTTTTCGTTCCACCCTTACCCTTGGCCCTGATTGCCCTGTGGCCCTTGGTGTCCGATGGCGCCAGTTTGGCCTGCTGGGCCAGGCTCTCCGGGTTCGCCTGGCTCACCATGTTCACCGGGTTGTCCTGGCGCACCCGAATTTCCCGGCGCCCCTTCGGTGCCCGGCTGCCCGGGCGGTCCTGTGGGCCCTGGCGGTCCCGGCTTGCCGTCAACTTCGCTAAATTCATTTTTCATCTATGACTCAGACTTAGTCGAAAAAATCTTAATTTTAAGGTTTTTTTTGTTCATAATTAGATTTTATTTATTTTTTATTTTGAGGTTTTTATTTTTTTTTATTTTATCTATTTTGAAATGAAGACATTGATAAATTTAGACTAATTAATGCCTTATTACCGCATTATTCCGGCTGGGCCAGATTCGCCGGGTTGGCCCGGCTGTCCTGGTTCGCCTGGTGCCCCTGGTGGACCCGGTAAACCAGGCTGTCCTCGGACTCCGCCATCAGCATCCTTGCCGGGCACTCCGGGAGACCCCGGAACTCCCTTGGGCCCCGGTGAACCCTGCGGGCCTGGTTGCGCTTGGGCACACTCCTGACAACTGTTAATGCGAGAAGGTATTATTTAATAAGGCATTTTTTAAAACATGTCGAAAAGTAAATATATTAATGAAAAAGAACAAAACTTACAATTCAATTTTTGGTGCCGCAGCAGGCGGAGGTGCTGAAATAAATTAGGAATAAAAAAGGGCACATAAATGGTGCTATGACGTTATTCAAAAACCATCAAAATGTGTGTTACTCAAAAAACCATCAAATTGAAAATTTTTAACAAAAATATAACTTTGCTCCAAGGCTACCAAATTTTGATCATTTTAATAGCCCCAAGTGTTTTCTTTTCTTTTACCCTATAACCATAACTTTTTTGAAATTAAAGGAAATGTTTTGAAATTTTTACAGCTATAGAAAACATTTAGGGCTATCAAATAATAAATTAGTAGCTTTGGAGCAAAGTTAAAAATGAATTTTTTTGATGGTATTTGAGTAACGCGACCAGCCACAAAAATACTCCTGAAGTGGATTACGGTAATGAAAATTTTTTATCTTACCTATTTTTTACTGTACTTAATGCGATTATAGAGTGAAGAATTCACTGCATTTTGATAGGCCAATTTTTATACTTGCAATCAGAATGTTATGAGATTTACCCACCGTCGGGTCCGTCTTTGCCGGGCTGTCCTTGCTGCCCTGAGGCTCCGTCATTGCCCGGCTTTCCGGGCAGCCCCGGCAAACCCTGCGGGCTCTGTCCGCACCCACAACAAGTGCCCTGAGCCGCAACCGGAGCAGTAACGGAGGCATAAGCACCGCCAACCACCGGCGCACCATTTGGCGACGACTTAACGACACTTTATAAAAGCCGAATTGGATGGTCGAAGTTGTTGAACTATTTCAAATAGTATAATCGAACACCCTTTTAAGTTATCGACAGCTTTTGGAATATTCTGTTTGGAAGACGTTTTTTTTAAATATTTTATCAAAATTCTATTAATTTTAAAAGAATTTACTCAGCATCGCTATCGGCACCGCGGCACTAATTGCGCTTTTCTATTTTTCTCAAAAATTCGAAGTTTTGTTTTATTCTAATCGAAGACAATAAAAATGATCTTTAGGGGTGTAAAAAGCCTCGGTTTTCGAGACTAAAAACTCGAGACTTTTCTCGAGTTGGGAATCGAGACCGAAACTCTCGAACATCATATTGCCTACCTCTCACTTCTGCCTTGGAATTCGGGTTTTCTTTTCTTCTTCGGGCTCGTAATTTTCCTTCACATTATAATATAGGATTTTTTGAGTTTTAGACCATATTTTAAAATAAGTTTAAAGTTATATTTTTTCTATTTTTAAGAAATGAATTTTTGCTGAAATTTCTTAACAAAAAAAGTATTTAATAAGAACAGACCTTTTATAAATTTTCAAAAAGTTCACTCAAAATTTTTTATTTTATTTTATACTAATTTTGGCTGTTTTAGGGCATTAAAAACAATTCTTCCAATTCTTATAATGCCGCGGTGAGACACTGAAATTTTTTTGATTTGGATATCGGAGAGCAAAGACATTGAAAAAAAACGGAAAGAAAATGGCAAAATCAATGAGAGAAATGGAGAGGGAGAGAAAGAGAGAAGGAAAAGAATGGAAAGGTCTTCTTCAATCACAATTGCCACAAACCAAAAGTTCTCCGCTTTTTCGGAGTTTCCCCTCCCCCCCGGTGCTTTTTCGAGGGTTCCCCTGCCCGCCCGCTGTCTTACCCCATACCCTCCCTGTTGCCGTTTGTTCCTTTGTTGTTGGACCGAAACAACTGACAGAGTGCCAGCGACAAACTCAAAAACAAAGCAAATTAATTAAATAAAACAAATTAGGTTATAAATTTTCTCATTTTTATTGAGCCGACCTGTGCCCGTGACACTTCCTTCCAAATGCTGGCCGACCTCAACTTGCAAAAATCTGCCTGAAAACCAAATATCAAATGTTTATATACAATTAAATATTTTTTTTAGTTTTTCCCCATTATCCCCCCCCCCCCCCCAATTTCTTGCCCTCTCCCCTCAATTAATTTTTAATTTAAATGTTTTCCATTAACCCCCCCGCCCCCCCCCCCTCGCCCACTTCGTCCCGCATTTGGGAATGCATTTGCTGCACATAGTTGTAAATCATTGGCACCGACATTACCGCCATCAGCGTGGCAACCACCGCTGTTGTCTGTTTGAGATTTGATGACTAATTTATTTAAATGACTAAGAATAAAAGCATTTTGTGACCTTTTCTTTTGGTATTTGTTCTTTTTTTAATTGCTATTTTATTTTTTGTCAAAATATTTTGGCATAAAATATATATTAATATTTGGCATAATGCCATTTTCAGGTTAACACTTTTTTCTTCTCAAAATGTCCCCCCAAGCAATGAATAATAGCACCACTCACTGACCACGCCAAAAAAGGCCACCCGTCGGAAATTTTCTGCTTCGCGCAGCAATGCCTTTAAGTCTGTTTCTTCGGACAATGCTACCATCGGAGAAAATATATTTGAGTAAAATGATTACCAAAAAGTGAGTCTGAATGTACGTACAATTTTACTATCTATTTGTAGGTTCGGTTACGGTAGGAAGTATAAAAGTTTAATTGGCACTAAAGTCAGAAAACTCAAAAGATGCTTAAATAAGGCACCAAAGACAAATAAAACTTTTATTAGACACTTTATGCTGAAAAGAAAATAAGAAAATGAAATCAAAAATTTGAAAATTTCATGTCGAAACGCACATTAAAAATCCTTTAGGGGAAGACTTTTTGGATTTTAAAAGTCGGTATTTAGGGAAGAGGGTCTATTTTTCATTTAGTACATTTTGTTAAAATTATAAGAAAATGACTAATGTAGGCAAAAAATAAACATTATAAACGTATCCAAGAAAAAGTGCAGCTCCAAACCCAGTGGAAAATGCGTTTTTGTGCTTTATCTCAAGGTAACAAATGCACAAAAAAGACAAACATTTTCCAATAGCAGCCCCAACAATTAATACAATAATAAATTTGTACAATATATTTTTAGTTGAAGAGGGTACGGTATGATAAGATTAATGAAAACTGAGAGGTATTCAGGCGGAAGCGAATGAGCAAAAATTATTAACGGCCAATTATCTATCATTTGACAGACAATTCCAAGGACACTTTTTGGTGTCTTTTGGTCTTTTTTATTGAAACACAATTCCATTACAATGGGATTTATGTGAATTTTCAGTGGAAATTGTGGTACTTCCGCATTACCTTCGAAATTTTTTAAACTTTATAATTTAGGGGGTTGAAGAACACTTACCACTAATATAACATTTGTTTTAAACCTGGTATCATCTAATCATAGATTTGGTATAGTATCTATGACTTGAAAATATTAGATTAAACATTGAATGAGTCAGACAGCGGGCACCAGGGATGCACGAAAATCTCAAAAAAATTTTCTCGAAACGAAAACGAAACGAAAAAAGTCTTTCTGAACGAAACGCGAAACGAAAACGAAAAAATAAATTTTCAAAAACCGAAAACGAAACGAAAACGAAAAAATTTTTCCGGACGAAACGAAAACGAAAAAACCGAAAATTTTTCACTGTATATTTTTCTTACCTAATCTTTTTTAATAACCCCTAATTAGGGCCTTAATAAATTATTAATTGGCGCTAAACTAACCAAAAAACAGGGCTCCCATTGAAATTTTTTTCCAAAAAAGAACTTCAATGGTCAATAATATAATCAGGGGTCCCAAATGAAAATATTCAAAAGCCTCATTTTGTGTCAAAAACCCTTATTTGGAAAAATTTTATTCAAAAAGCGCAAAAAAGTAAAGGGGGGCCGGCCGATGGTGCCGACAGGCGCCACCGTGGAAAATTTTGAAGAATTGGGTGTATTTAGGTAACAGATTTGGTACCAAAAAACCCCGATTTTTGTGAGTTTTTGAGAAAACATAAGCAAAAAGAAGGGCCGGCGATCCCAATAGGGGCCGCCGGTGAAATTATTGAAAATTCGGGTATGATTTATTAACAAATTTTTAAGCAAAAAATGGTTAAGTTTGGAGAATTTTTGAGAGAAAAATACAGAGATTTTTTCTCTAAAAATTTTTTTTCTCTCGAATTCTTCTACTATTTTTTCCTCAGAAATACAATTCTTTCCAGTGCTTTTTCGTCGAAATTTTGCTCTGATGTAAACGAAACACGAAACGAAAAACACGATTTTTAAAAATCGAAAATGAAACGAAAACGAAAAAACGTCAACCCACGAAAACGAAAACCGAAAACGAAACTCAAAAAATGCCGAAAAAGCCGAAAACACGAAAACGAAATTTCGTGCATCCCTGCCGGGCACGAAACAACGATATCGCACAAAAACTCATAAAACTCATCCACAATTCAATTGCGTAAAGTCTGCTGGCACTGAATATATGATCGAGCTGGGGGAGCTTTTGAGGGAAAAACTTGGGGGCGGGCCGGCTTTGAACCGGCGTCTCTGGCTTTCCGGACCAGTGTTCTACCAGCTAAACTACGAACCCTGCCCTCTCCGGCTTCCCACTTTGCCCGATCATAAGGGATCACTCTTCACCTCCATTGATCCCATTAATCCTCTTTGTGAAGCTTCTCTTCACTATATCAGCACCATAAAAAAGTAATTTTTCTAGGATCAGATATCATTAGAGTGTTATTTCAGTGACATCGACCTTAAAACCCCTAATTATACATTTTAAAAAATTCTTGAGGGGGGGGGGACAGCATAATCCGGAAGTACCGAACACATGTTTAAATATATTGAAACAACGGAAGTTAAATTCAAAGAACCGATTTAAATTTTTTACGAATAAAAACAAATTAACAAATTCAATAAAATTTTCACCAGTTTTGCTTTTCAATAGGAAGAAACAAATTTCTTAAAATACGATTTTTGGTTTGTGGGGAAGAGAAAGTGTCGGGGGCAAATGAGGCGATAAATGAAAATGAATGAGTTACGAATGTAAGGGGGGGGGGGCAAAGGTGGCAGATCCATGGAAAGATTGATGGAGAGGGAGGGGGGCATTAATATGACAATGGAAGGGATGGGATGTATTTTAAAAAGTAAAATTGTGCGGAGTTATTGGCACGTGTTGGATCGTTTCGTAAATCCGCCATTTTTATAAATTTTTTGAGAAAATTAATAAGAACTTTGCTCAAAAGCAACCAAATCAAACAATCTAGGTTATATCCGATAGCACTTGATTGGCTCTAGCCATCCAAATTTCAAAAATAAAATAAAAGCTACCGGTTGATACAAAGATTGTTAATTCTGGAACTTCTGCCAAAAACACGTGCCATGGGCACACCGTATAAAATAATCGTAGAAAGGGTAAAAAGACGATTCGTTTTCGGCCAATTCGTTTTTGTATCAACTCATTTTTTAACCCTATTTTGCGTTGGAGCGCAGACAGCGGTAGGTTAGACAGTCCTTATAGGACTTCGACTTAATCTTTTCTCGAGACTTTTAGTGCAATAAACGATAAAAAAAAAAGTATCAAGGGCATGTTGAAATTTCCTTTTTTGAACGTTTTCGGTGCTTTTTTCGGTTTAAAAAATGCTCAAAATGTCAATAAACCATACAACGCAAAAAAAAAAGGTCAAAAATTTATTAGAAGGTTTTAGTCTTTTTTGATTTTGTTTCGCCCAATTAAATTTAAAGTTTCAATAAATTTAAAAATTACTTTTTTTTTTTTTGTCTTATGAAAAATATTGAAATAAAAATAAATTTTGTTATTTTTTTCTACAAAAAAATAAGAATGGAATGAATGAATGATTAATAGCACTTTGTGTGGTGTTGGAGAGGACAATTTGAGGAGAGGGAGCAGGGGGATTGGATGAGATTTTCCTGCTTCTGCCCAAAAAGGGATAAAATGAGGGAAGAAAATGTGAACATGGAAAATTTAGGGGGGCAAATGAACCCAATTTAGGGGGGGGGGGGCGAGAAGAAGCACTTTTGGGACATTGTGAGGTGATTTTGATTAACCCATGGTCGTCATAAAAACAAAAAAGAAAGGAAAAAAGCCGGATTTTGGACGACGACAATTTGCACAAGGAAAACGGTCCAAAAAAGAACCCCAAAGAAGGCATCAATTGTAGCGAAAATAATGCCAAAAAATTCATTTCCGTTTCCTAAAGTATTTCGGCTTTTCAAAAGCTTCAAACTGTCCGCTAAAAGGCAAATTCCGGATAAAAAGCAGAATTTTTGATCGGCAAAATCAAATGGCGTCCGAAATGCCATTGTCCGCCTTCGTCCCCGTACTCAAACCCATTTGCTTAAAGAGAAAAACGCGGCAGAGCAACAGCAGGAGATGGGCAAATGGGTGGCTGGCATATCGCATTCCCCCCCCCCCCCCCCCCCTTTGTGTTTGCCTCTTTCATTGTCCCCCCGAGGGTCGCTTTCCCTCCCCCTCTCCCGCGCCCCCCCAAATCGGGCGGCGAAGTGCGATGAAACCGGTCCAATTTGGAGGGTACGGAGGGATCTGTTGTTCCGGAGATGAGCGCCGCCAAGAAAAAGGAGGAGAAGAAGATCGAATCTTGGCAAGTTGGACGACGGAGGCAACGGAGGGAAACGAGGAAAAGGACAAGCGCAAAAAAGGGAACACATAAAGACGGCAAACAATTAGAAGCACGTGTTGACACACGAAGACAAATCTCTGGAGCATTTGATGATCGAAGCAGTGATAAGTGTAATCGGTTAACCATCTTAATGACTGTTTAATGGTAACAAAATTAATGATCATAATTTGTGATAAACTCCATAAAAATGAAGAAAAAGCCGTGCGATAAGAAATGGTGGAATAGCCGTTAATTAGAAATTATTTAAATAATACATAAATAATATATATATATATATATAATATTAGGGGTTGGATTAATATATTCGCTTAGCACTTTTTTTGCTCTATAAACATTGACCGGATTTATAAATGGTTGTTCGCCACTAAAAAATATAAATGTATGAGATCAATTGGATCAGTTGGAATGAGAATACGGTCGCCAAGCAAACATCGGATGTTACGGTGTGTTTTGGTGATAGACGCATCGGTTGGCGTGATGTATCGCGAAAATTCAAATTGCGTCACCATTCATCCTTCTTTCGTGCATTTTTAATGCTTATTTTCGGCCGAATCTGAAAATTTGCTTTGTGAATTAATCCCGCCAAAAAAAATCCGATAAATTTACTTTAGCTGCTAAAAAGGTGGTTTAATTTTCAAGAATAAATTCATTAATTCTTGAACCCAGTGACTGCTGTACGGATTTTCAATTTGTCTCAAAAATTCTTACAAAATCAAATTTCCCTTGGCGACGTAACGCCAAATGGCATCGCAGAAGAGGAAACTATAAAAATACGCCCCCCTCTTGTGGCCCCCTCACCTCATGTACGCGCTCTTCCTCTTCCCGAAACGCATGTACGCACTTTTCCGCTTCTCCATCTGCGGCTGCTGGTCTTCCAGCTCATTGAGTGCCAACATTTGGTAGGGGGCGCCCTCTTCCGCCGCTGTGCGTTTTCCGAATCTAGGAAAAATTAGTGTTTTTTTTTAAATTTTTGGAATAAAGAAATTTTGTTAATTTTTAAAATTTTCGCAAACCCCCACCTCATATAGGCGCTCTTCCGCTTCTCCATTTCATATTCATCCTCCGCATTGGGGGCACGCCCAAAGCGCATGTAAGCGGACTTGCGCTTGGTCAACATGCCACGAGTCACTTGAACAAAATTTAATAATTCAGTGCTTTTAGAAAATTGCCATTCCCTTTTTGTGAGTGTAAATTTAATTTCTAAATTTTGATTCACTCAATAATTTCTTATTTTAGGTTTGTTCATCTCTGTTCTTTTTTTGTTGCCATTTTTCTCCTTTGTTAACTGTGATTTTAATCCTTTAGCGCCATGGAATTTCGATGTGTTTAATTTACTTTTTAGTCCCCGGAATTCATTAGGCGAATGTGCCTCGGTAGCTCAATGATGAGCTGCACATAGCTTGGGTGGAAACGTGGGTTCAATTCTCACTCGAGGCCTAATGCTTTAGCCCATTTCTTATTTATTTTTCCTATGTTCCCCCCCCCCCCCCCCCCCCCCCATCTTTCTGCGCGGTGCCAACCTTCGTCGTCCGGTTGGCACGCTTCGAGGCCGGGGAAACGGGCGCACAAAAGTTGCTGCAACTTCGTCGCATCGTCGGACGAAGAAGAAGACGGAGAGGAAGAAGCAGGGTGAAAAAAGATGGAGCTAATGAAGCAGAACAAGCACAACAACATCGGAACGGACGGCAAAGAGACGGAGGGGGAGCAGTGCATTGAATTGGAGTTGATTGACAAATTCGGCAGAAAATATTCACTGGTGGAGGGACGGGACTTAGACGGACGGCGGTCGAATGGACGGCTTAAGAAAAACTGTACAAATTATTATGGGAAATAAGCTCAAAAAGAAAGTGATCAATTCCATATAAGGCAAAGGATGAATACAAAATGATCAGGATAAGGGAAAACCAAAAAAAGAGAGAGAAAAGAATGTGATCCCAAAAATCGGGAAAGTTATAATACTCAGACGGAGTGAGTAAAAGTTAATTAAGGGATGGGGAAAGGGACAAAAATGGACATTTTAATCAACCATTATTCATTATCACCGCCTCATTTTTAAGCAAAAGTTCGGCTCAAGCCAATTCAATGGTCAACCAATCTGTCATTCTTTGCTTTTATTTGAATAGACTATTGTAAAAAGCGTGGAAATTTCGTTGGCATGCTAACAGTGCCTTTAATGAACTTTTAATGATGTCAAAATTTCCGGTTTGGTTGGGTGTTGGCACTCACGCAAATAAGGCTTTTCTTCCCACCCCCACAAAAACCGGCTTAGAATAATTCTCAAATATCATTAGATTAGAAAGAAGCTCGGCAAATATTAAAAAGGGAGGAAAGTAGCCATGACGAGAAGTGTCAGGATTTGGCATTGAATGGGCCAAAGTTTGAAAGGATTGGCTTAACTAATGGCCAAGAATCCAAGTTATGGCCACATTCATCACAAGAAACAACAAAAAAGCATATAAATATTATTATCATTATCTTGGGAGGGGGGATTAATTCAGCGGCCAAAGTTGTGATGCGAATGGCATTCATTGAGCGAAGGAAAGAGGCGCCTAATTGAGGGGCAAAAGTACTTTTGGATACTAAAAAAAAAGGTTTGAAAGGGAAAAGATTATACCAAAAGACTAAGTGCTTAAACACCAAAATTTCTTCGGTGCTTTGGGAGTTCGCCCAACAAATTTCCCAACGGAACTAAGCACCCCGTCAATGGCAATGTCCGTTGAATGGCAATGGCATTTTGACTGGCAGTGGCATCCCTTTTACGCGCCCCCCACGCCCCCTCGGGCTAAATATGTGTGCCGACATGGGGGGTCCAATTTATTTGTTCGGATGATGGCACCGAATGGGATAATGGACGGTGGTGGGATGGGTGGAACAGCTGTTGAAATGCTTCTTCTGCCCCTTGGCCTACTTTCAAAAATTAAACATAAAGAGAAAAAGCCAACAGGCGAAAAAAAGGCAATTCCAATTGCATTTGAAATTTTCATGCTTATAGGGCCAAATGGGGGGTAGGGAGGGAGAGGGGGAAAGAGAGGGGGAGAGAGAGAAAGGGAGAGAGAGGCGGGGGGAGACGGTGAGAGAGAGGGGGAGGGAGAGGGGAGAGAGAAGGGGAGAGAGAGAGAGGCGGGAGAGAGGGAGAGAGAGAGAGGGAGGGAGAGGGGGAGGAGGAGAGAGAGGGGGAGAGAGAGAAGGAGAGAGAGGGGGCGGGGAGAGAGAGGCGGGGGGAGACGGTGAGAGAGAGGAGGAGGGAGAGGGGAGAGAGAAGGGGAGAGAAAGAGAGGCGGGGGAGAGGGAGAGAGAGAGGGAGGGAGAGGGGGAGGAGGAGAGAGAGGGGGAGAGAGAGAAGGAGAGAGAGGGGCGGGGGGAGACGGTGAGAGAGAGGAGGAGGGAGAGGGGAGAGAGAAGGGGAGAGAGAGAGAAGGGGGGGGAGAGGAGAGAACGAGAGGGAGGGAGGAGGGGAGGAGACGAGAAGGGGAGAGAGAGGCGGGGGGAGACGGTGAGAGAGAGGAGCGAGGGAGAGGGGAGAGAGAAGGGGAGAGAAGAGAGGCGGGGGAGAGGGAGAGACGAGAGGGAGGGAGAGGGGGGAGGAAGGATGAGTGAGAGGGGGAGAGAGAGGGAGAAGGAGAGAGAGAGAGAGGCGGGGGGAGAGGGAGAGAAGTAAAGAGCGGGAGGGAGAGGGGGAGAGAGAGAAGGGGAGAGAGGGGCGGGGCGAGGAGACGGTGAGAGAGAGGAGGCGGGAGAGGGGAGAGAGAAGGGGAGAGAGAGAGAGGCGGGGGGAGAGGGAGAGAAAGAGAGGGAGGGAGAGGGGGAGAGAGAGAAGGGGAGAGAGAGGCGGGGGGAGACGGCGAGAGAGAGGGGGAGGGAGAGGGGGGAGAGAAGGGGAGAGAGAGAGGCGGGGGGAGAGGGAGAGAGAGAGAGGGAGAGAGAGAGAGGGGGAGGGAGAGCGAGGGGAGGGGGAGTGGAGGGAGAGCGGCTTTTTGGAATGCCATTACCTTTCTCGGCGATTGTTTTGGCTTATTTGGCCAAAGATTATTTTTTTTTTGAAAATTGGTCTTATTATTATAAAGAAAAATTTATTCACGGCCTCAATTTTATTGAGATTTGGCATAAGTTAATCATTTACTTTCTTCTCAAAATTAATTATTGTGGCACAAATTGTGTTATTTCCCATAATTTAATATATTTTCCTTTGGGTTTTTAAAACTTTTTTGGCATAATTATTTTTTGGCCTAATTACTTATTTTTCGAAAAACATCTAAGAGTCGTTTAGCGTCAGTTTCAAATAAAATTCGTTTACTTGCTGTAAAATATAATTTTTTGGTATTTTAAGTGTGTCCCCTCCATTAGCTAATTAAATTTGTGCCAAAATTTGCAAAAAATTATTTTTCTTTTTTTAAAAATTATAATACTTGAGGGAGAACGCCATCCAAAGCCATTTTAATTGGCGTTATAATGACTAAAAACATACGGTAAGAGAGCAGGAGGAGGGGAGCTAAAAATGAAATTGAAAAAACCTTTGGGCGTCTGAAAAATTCTAAACAAAATTCGAAACATCAGAAAATTTGAATGGCTTCGAAATTAAAAATAAAAACCTTTTATTAATTCTGAAAATAGTTTTTTTCGTTTTTTTTTTTTTATTAATCGGCCATCGCTTAATTACTTTGTAATTGTCCCTGAAGTACCAATTTTTTTTTAGTATTTCTATTTGTAGCGAAATTAAAATATTTATTGACACCAAATGGGACAGAAAATGTAATTTGTTCACTGTAAATGGTAGAGGATTTCCTGTCGGATGTGGGACAGGAGAAGAGAATATTTATAGGAAGAAGAGGAAAGAAGACAAAACCGCGAGAAATGGGAAGCAGGAGAGACACAGCCAATCTCAAGCAAAATTAAAATTAATCCGGTGCCAAAAATTGTTTGGAACTTCGAAATTCCGGTTCAAAAAAAACGCCGAAAATCGGAATTCCCCCTTAAGAATAAAAGATGAGGCCGAAAAGAGAATTCAACAACAGACCAAACAACTCAACTCTGTTTGATATTAACCCCAAATTCGAAGTGAACCAATGAAAAGGCCGAACTCTTCCAAAATGGAATATTCGCCTGTCCCTTTTAAACTCGTGCGGATTTATGGCGAGGGTATGCCAAAATGTCGATGATGACCCTCTCCGGCGGATGGATGTTTGACAATGAGAGAGACAAATGAGGAACAAAAGCGATTCTTCGCTTTGCTCATTCACAATCTGTCAATGGCAATGACCAAAAATGTGGGGCCTCTGGGAAAAAGGGCATTGTGCCATGATTATGAATAAATAAATAAATAATCCCTCACGGTGACATAACTCGGCACAGACAAAAAAAACTTGCCGAATTCGCCGTGCCACCAATTGAAATGCGAAATGAATTTTTAAGGCACTCCCCTCCCATTCATTCATTCATTCAAATGTACATTATGCCCAATAATTATAGAGAGAGAGAGAGAGAGAGAGAGGGGGGAGGAGGGGGGAAGAAGAGAAAGAGAGAGAAAGGAAAAAGAGAGAGAGCAGGCATAAGTGCCGGATTCTTTTCTTTATTAGGGGAGAGGGGGCGCTGCTGGGGAGAAGCGAAATGATAATTTTTAAATTTTATTTTCTTGGAATTCGTAGTCTCATGGCTAATTTTGTGGGCTCAACTGGTGCTTCGTCGTTACTTCAAAAAGGGCCATTATTAAGTTTAAATTTCAAATACTTTTTTTGTTTTTTAATAAAAACCGCTTTTTGAAGTGACGACATAAAAACGTGCTGGGGGGACGTTTGTTAAATACCGCCACTATGGGCGTTTATTAAAGCCGCCATTTCTTACTGATTTTCTGAAGGTAATTCGTCGTAACATGGCTCAAAAAAATCCAAATTAAACCTTCTTGGTATCATTCTATAGCTTTTGGTAGGCTCTATTAGCCCTCCAAATTTCAAAAAATTCGATTACTTTTTACAAAAATTGGGACTGTGAAAGTAAGAAATAAAAATATTTATGGTCATATCTTTCTAAAAATTTAATGGAATTTTTTGAAATTTGGAAGGCTAATAGAGGTAGCCAATAGCTACCGGATGATACCAAGATTGTTTAATTTGGATTTTTTTGAGCCATGTTACGACGAATTATGTTCGCTAAATTAGTTGAAAATGGCGGATTTAACAAACGACCTAGCACCACATAAAAATTGCAGCATTGCCCGGCAATCATAGTGCAGCAGAGGACAGCGGAGCAGAAATAGAAGATGAAGATCCATAGAAAATGCCGAGATTTTAGGAAATAATGACACAAAAGGGGGGGGGGCGGCAAAAACAAAACGAAAAATGGACAGAGGGGGAGGGGGAGGGGATGGGCGGCAGGGGGCGGAAGAGGGAGGGGGGGGGGAGGGGGGCGAGAGTCCGTCCCCCACTGAGGGGGGATAATGGGAATTAGTGACGGCAACATACGACATTTAAGACGCAAAAATCTCAACGCTTGCGCCTCTTTGTACCCATTTTTGGCGTGGGCGTGTCACGGAAGTTCGGGGAAAAAGGAGGCGAAATTTTGCAAATAAATGAATAATGAAAGAAGAATGACCACTTTACAACAGCACTTATTCAATAAGTTAAGAACTGAAAAGAGAATAATAAATGAGGAAAGGACATAATGGCGAAAAAGAGTGAACAAAATGTCAAAAAGTGTCGTAAAAGTGACAAAATACCGAAAAAGAAGAAATAAAGCCAAAAAGATGAAATGTAAAGGAACAATTTTTGGTAAAATTTAAAAAGGGGTCGGTGTTGTTTCGGCGCCCACGTTTTGGCGCCAAACGCATTTAGGACTTTATAGCTTTTTTCTTTGTAAACGAAATTTTCTAATTTGTATCATTTAGTAACAAAAAAAATTCGGAATTTTTGTAAATCTTTAACTTTTTATAAATGGGATGGCCAAATTCTTTCAATTTTTGAAGGACTAATAGAGAAAATAAAAGCATTTGAAAGGCACAAAGTTTCAAAAATTTAGTTGCCTAAGAAAAGTAATGGTACCCGAAAGTTCTCTGGCGCTGAAATGGTAGCACCGAAACATACTCCCCCGTTTAAAAGGTCATCGACAGGGAGAAAGAACATTTTGAAATCGTTAAAAAATTATTTGGCAGAAAATTAAAATGTTGAAGGTGGCAGGGGCATAAAAAGTGCCATCAATGAATAAACACTTAAGCAAGAACAAAGAAGCAAATGGTGCTGAAAACACTGAGGAGCTCCCAAAAATGTTCAAGCAAAAGCACGTAATAAAAGGGAATAAATGCCAAACGGAACGGAACATTTTAACCCCCGTTTTACGGCACAACTTTTTTCTGCTGGTGTCGTACTCTCGGCAACAAAGAACAAACTGATTTTGTGGTGGTTGACATTCTGTCACGCACAAAAAGTCTGAAGGACTTGATTTTATTGAAAACAAAAATCTTTTAAATTAAAGCCTCTTAGGGAGCATTAAAAGTGGGCAATGTTTTAAACTTTAATTTAGCTGAGGGATTAAAATAATGAAGTGTTTCCCCTTAAAAAGAATATTTTTTATTATGACAAAATGCCGAAATTCTTGACAATGTGGCGACAATTGTCAACACTTTCTTCTGTCAACTGTCCTTTTTGGCGGAGAGATTGTTTTCACGACGAATGGTTTTCGTGTGTATTTATAGGCATCACTCTTCACTCACTCTCTGCACATGTGTTTGACGAATTACTGCACTTCTCATTCATTCATTCATTTGTCCGTCCCTTCCCTTCCGTCACTCATTCATCTTTTTCTTGTTTTTCGGCATTTGAAAGGGACGACAATTTTTCGGTGAGTGCCGAAAGTGGAAGCAGATTCCTTCCAATTTTTAGATTCATTCAATTTATTCCCCAAGGACACTTGCTGTTCCTCCTCTCCACTTGTCCCCTCATTCATAAATTGGCACTCCATTTTTGGTCATTGTTTCGGCGCGCCAATAGAGCCCCCGGGGGAATTTTCCAATTTGTGGGCGGGGGGGGGGGGTAGGATGGACTCACTTAACAGGACAAACGAAGTCACGCTTTTCTCAAAATGCCAATCTAATTTTTTGGCAATGAAAAATTTGTGTGGAATCAAAATTGAAGAAAGTCCTAAGGTTTTATTGAAAATAAAAATACAAATTTATTTATTTAAATATAATAAAGCGGAAAAAGAAGAAGAGACAAATATTACAACAGAAAATGACAATGGCATTTCAAAATTCCCTTTAATGTCGTTGAGTGGGCGTACTTGGCAACCAAAGGATTTCGGAAGAGGAGGCGGAGGAAGAGGGCGGGGGGGGGGCAGAATACCAAAGGACAAAAAAAATGTATAATCTATTCTTTGGCAATTTTTTCCTCCCCCCACTCTTTCACATATGTCACACCAACGGACGACACAATGGCCCCGGGGGGTTTATGAAGGAGGATGGATACTTTGTTTCAAATTCAAAATTCATCGGCACCATCCCACAGGCAAAAGGGAGAAAGAGGGAGAAAGGGAAGGCACCTTTCTCAGTTTTCGTCGTCACAAAACAGAAATTTTGTTCCTCGGCGAATGTTTTAAAATTGAAAATTCAGCTACTCGTGACAGCCGAGCGGCAAAACCGCCGGGAGAAAAAAAGGAGGAAAAACAAATCGGTGGGGCACAACGCACTAATTAATGTGGGGAGAAGGGAAGTTGCGGACTGAGAATTTTGTGCCAAAATTAGATTTAGAGGGTGGGGAAAGGAACAAAGAAATAAATAAATAAATTAGTGCCAAAGGGAACAAAAAGACCAATTAAATGAATGCGAAAGGGAACATGGAAAAAATGGGGGTCACCCCGTTTCGATTTTAAAGAAAAAATAACTTATTATTAAAAAATAGCTGCAAGGAAATCTAAACAATCCTTTATTGTTATTGTGTAATTAGGCAGATATTTTTACAAACTGAAATTGTGTAAAATCAAAATCGAGCAAATTGAAACGCGGCCTTTTCCACTATATATCGAAACGGGGTATAGCCAAAAAAATGAGTGTCAACGATTTGGTCAAAGGCACATAATGGCAACTGCTGAAGTTGGCTTTTTAAATTGCCGAAAATGGGGCTGCTTTAACTGGTAACTGAACTTGCAATGTAAAGGAAACCAAAAAACACCAAAAGTCACGTTTCGAAGGGCAAAAATGCCCAAAATGCAAACAAATTGTAAGAAAAGTGAAAATGTGTTTAAAAAAACTTGTCATATCTGAAGCAAAGAGAAGCTTCACAAAGAGGATTAATGGGATCAATGGAGAAGAAGAGTGATCCCTTATGATCGGGCAAAGTGGGAAGCCGGAGAGGGCAGGGTTGGTAGTTCAGCTGGTAGAACACTGGTCCGGAAAGCCAGAGACGCCGGTTCAAAGCCGGCCCGCCCCCAAGTTTTTCCCTCAAAAGCTCCCCCAGCTCGATCATATATTCAGTGCCAGCAGACTTTACGCAATTGAATTGTGGATGAGTTTTATGAGTTTTTGTGCGATATCGTTGTTTCGTGCCCGGCAGGGATGCACGAAATTTCGTTTTCGTGTTTTCGGCTTTTTCGGCATTTTTTGAGTTTCGTTTTCGGTTTTCGTTTTCGTGGGTTGACGTTTTTTCGTTTTCGTTTCATTTTCGATTTTTAAAAATCGTGTTTTTCGTTTCGTGTTTCGTTTACATCAGAGCAAAATTTCGACGAAAAAGCACTGGAAAGAATTGTATTTCTGAGGAAAAAATAGTAGAAGAATTCGAGAGAAAAAAAATTTTTAGAGAAAAAATCTCTGTATTTTTCTCTCAAAAATTCTCCAAACTTAACCATTTTTTGCTTAAAAATTTGTTAATAAATCATACCCGAATTTTCAATAATTTCACCGGCGGCCCCTATTGGGATCGCCGGCCCTTCTTTTTGCTTATGTTTTCTCAAAAACTCACAAAAATCGGGGTTTTTTGGTACCAAATCTGTTACCTAAATACACCCAATTCTTCAAAATTTTCCACGGTGGCGCCTGTCGGCACCATCGGCCGGCCCCCCTTTACTTTTTTGCGCTTTTTGAATAAAATTTTTCCAAATAAGGGTTTTTGACACAAAATGAGGCTTTTGAATATTTTCATTTGGGACCCCTGATTATATTATTGACCATTGAAGTTCTTTTTTGGAAAAAAATTTCAATGGGAGCCCTGTTTTTTGGTTAGTTTAGCGCCAATTAATAATTTATTAAGGCCCTAATTAGGGGTTATTAAAAAAGATTAGGTAAGAAAAATATACAGTGAAAAATTTTCGGTTTTTTCGTTTTCGTTTCGTCGAAAATTGGTATTTTTTCGATTTTTCGTTTTCGTTTCGTCCGGAAAAATTTTTTCGTTTTCGTTTCGTTTTCGGTTTTTGAAAATTTATTTTTTCGTTTTCGTTTCGCGTTTCGTTCAGAAAGACTTTTTTCGTTTCGTTTTCGTTTCGAGAAAATTTTTTTGAGATTTTCGTGCATCCCTGGTGCCCGCTGTCTGACTCATTCAATGTTTAATCTAATATTTTCAAGTCATAGATACTATACCAAATCTATGATTAGATGATACCAGGTTTAAAACAAATGTTATATTAGTGGTAAGTGTTCTTCAACCCCCTAAATTATAAAGTTTAAAAAATTTCGAAGGTAATGCGGAAGTACCACAATTTCCACTGAAAATTCACATAAATCCCATTGTAATGGAATTGTGTTTCAATAAAAAAGACCAAAAGACACCAAAAAGTGTCCTTGGAATTGTCTGTCAAATGATAGATAATTGGCCGTTAATAATTTCTGCTCATTCGCTTCCGCCTGAATACCTCTCAGTTTTCATTAATCTTATCATACCGTACCCTCTTCAACTAAAAATATATTGTACAAATTTATTATTGTATTAATTGTTGGGGCTGCTATTGGAAAATGTTTGTCTTTTTTGTGCATTTGTTACCTTGAGATAAAGCACGAAAACGCATTTTCCACTGGGTTTGGAGCTGCACTGTTTCTTGGATACGTTTATAATGTTTATTTTTTTGCCTACATTAGTCATTTTCTTATAATTTTAACAAAATGTACTAAATGAAAAATAGACCCTCTTCCCTAAGAGTGATCCCTTATGATCGGGCAAAGTGGGAAGCCGGAGAGGGCAGGGTTGGTAGTTCAGCTGGTAGAACACTGGTCCGGAAAGCCAGAGACGCCGGTTCAAAGTCGGCCCGCCCCCAAGTTTTCCCTTCAAAAGCTCCCGATCATATATATATTCACACACATTGACAGAGGGTGATGGAATTCGAATTCTCTTATTTAGGGCCTTCTTATACTTTTAATAATTTTTAAAGGGGTTTTTGCTGGAATAAAAAAGGGGCAAAGCGATTATAAAAATGATGGTCACTCGAATTTTGTGCCCCGATAAAGAAAAAAAATGCAGAACTAATATATTTATAATGATATTCAAAAAGTAAATTGAAATAAAGGGCCAAAATGATAGAGTGCATACACCAAATAAAAAGGTGTTTTAAAAAAATTAAGTAAACAGTTATATATTTGAAAAATTTACGAAAAAAGTATTTTTCTATGAGTTCCGATTTGGGGATGAGAAAAATAGAGGGTTTTCATAGAATTTTGTTGCCAATGAATGTTTTATGGCATCTTCACTTTTGTCGGCCCCAAGTCGGAGTTTATGTGCATGATGAGGGTGTCCCCCATTTATTTAATGAAAAAATTGTTCAATGACACCGGGAACGAGAATTTAGTGTTCGCTTTTGAAGCCCCACTTAGGAGACAGTAATCTTTCCTCAAAATGACGCCATCGGACAAACGGAAACAGAGAGAGAGACATTATGCCAACGGCAGCAACAAAAATACAAACGAAAAATGAAAAGAAACGGTTCCCGAAACATTTTGCCAAATAGGGCACGCAGTCTTAATTTTGTTGAAAGAAGGGAGGGCGGGGGGGGGGGGAAAATTCGCCGTAAAATTGAGATTAAAATTGACCAGCAAATGCTTATCTGGAATTTAGCCATTGAAACAATCTTAATGAGTATTCGCAGTTGTCAATATTGTTGGCCAAAAGCTGAAATGTCTTAGCGCGCAAATGGGACGCCTAATTAATTGTCTTGAAAATGGAACAAAAGCGAACTTCGTCATTTTTTTGCAACCCCCAAGCTTTATGTAGAATAGAGTTCATTTAAGAAATGATGACGCAGTGAGTCTGCTTTTTCAAAGGTTGGCATTAGCATAATGCACTTTTTAAAAGGTTGTCAGCGACATTGGCACATGTTTCATCACCGTCCTTTTTCCAAAAAATGAAGGACTCTCCCTTTTTTTGAATGGGTCCAATTTATAATAATTTTGCGAAAATTACAATGGAACAGACAGAAAGACAAAAGAAGAACACATAAATTTGGTCATAAAAATGCCAAAATGCCATCAAAAAAAAAGAAGAACGAAAAAGGAGTAGGGACAATTGGCAAAAAATGAGCAAAATGATGGAAATTTGCAAAGAACATTTATCATGGTCGGAAAATATCTCTACAAGGTACAAATTCCCATTATACCGTACCTCTAAAATTTTTCATAATTGGCAAATGAAAAATAATTTATGATGTAGTTCTGGGTAGATGCTGGTGGACGAAACCCGATTCGTACTATTATGTAGTAAACATAGAAACAGAAAAAGCGTGGTAGTGTTTTTTATAATAGAACAGAGAAAAAAAGATAACCTAAAATAGTACGAATCGTCTTTTTACCGATGCTGAAAAATGATTTTTTGACCATAAAATTTCATACTATTCAAATTAATTTTTCTTTAAACAAAAAGTCAGAGAATCAAATCAAAGATTAATCCAAGGCAGAAAAAGCAAAGACGAACTTAGAAATTCCTATTTTTAGTGCAGATTAACACTTAAATTTATCCAAGAAGAATTTTTATTTTGCCGATTCTAAGATATTTCTTAGGCGGTATCGGAACAGTAGAAAAAATAAAAAATGGAAATATTAATTAAGGGGAAAGGAAAATTTTTGAAATTTTTAATTTTAATTAGTCCACAATAAAAAGTAAGAGAAAGGATAAAGGCGCCTACCATATTTGAGTGGAGAAGTGCAGTAATCATTGATTTAATCTAACAGAAAAGCCAAATATTGACATGTCGAAAATATTGACGAAAATAATGTTTATAAAATTACGAGAATAAAACAATGAAAAACCGTATTCATTTATGAACAAGCAAATACATGCAATAATGTGTTAAACCACAACAAATGATGTTTAAAATATTTTATAATTTTATAAATACAATTATTTTTTGAGTAATTGTAGTCATGGGAGCATAAAGTAAAGCTTTCGCCTAATTATAGTGCATTTGTGAGAGGCCAATGAGACTAATTTTTGAATATCTTTAAAAATGCCATCCTCGCTGATCAAAACATTGATGATAATTAATTGCATTAGAGTGCCGTAAGCAATACCGCTCATAAATTGTTTTTTGTCATTTTTCATTTTTTAAATAAAATGAAAAAATTCATATAATAAAAGAGGAGGGCCGTCGGCGCATATAATTTTGCGCGGGAAACCCGGTGAGCCATTGGGGTACTCCTTTTTGGTGCTGGTGCGTTCGTAAATCCGCCAATTTTGCTGAATTTTCGACTATATCAAGCCATAACTTTTCTCAGAAACAACCAAATGAAGCAATTTTGGTATCGTCCAATAGCTATTAGTTGTTTTTGTTAGCTTGCTAAATTCCAGAAATTTTATGGAGAAGTTATGGCAATTTTTTCCAATTTTTTTGGCAACAGCTTTTTTAAAACTTAATGAAATTTTCTGACATTTAGCAAGATAACAGAAACAAGTAAGAGCTATCGGGTGATACTAAGATTACTTAATTTGGTTGCATCTGAGAAAAGTTATGACTTAATTTAGTCAAAAATTCAGTAAAAATGGCGGATTTACGAAATGCGTCAGCACGCTCCTTTTTTAATTTTTTTATTAGTTAGAAAAATTTAATAAAATTTAGTAACATATTGGTCGCATTTTTTAAAATAAAATTGAGATGGTCCTGTGCATTTGAATTTTTTTGAAATATAAAAATTTCGAAAAAAGTGTCTCCGTTATTGGGGTTACTTTTTATATCAATAAAATTGCGTTTTCACACTCATTTTTTGCGCTAAATATCAAATTTAATAATAAACTTATTACATTCGCAATTATTTCGAAAATTAATGAACCAATAATTATTTTAGCTGAAAAATTTTTTTGAAATCAGTAGACAAAGAGTATAGGGGTACCAGGGATGGCAACGATCTCTGATTTGAAAAATCGGAAATCATTCCGTGCCCAAAATTTTTTTTCTCGTAAATCGGAATTCCGGTCCCAAAAATATCGGAAAGAGGAATTTTTTTTTAATTTTCGATTTTTGAGTCTAGTTTTGAAAAAATAAATACCATTTTTTCCGATTTTTTTCCAAAAAAAATCGGAAGAATTCCGATGCCCCAAACTTTTTTAGGAAATCGGAAAATCGTCGCCATCCCTGATAGTCACTTATGGCTATCGAATGTTAAATTTTTTATTTGTTATTTCTGAAAAAAAATTCTGCGAACGGCGGAATAATAAACTTATTTTTATTTATTAATTTTTTTAATTTTGTCTATTTTCTCTCTATCTCTCTTTCTTACTTTACCTCTCTCTCTCTCACCTTTATACACATAAAAGGGCATATTTGAATTTGTGTCGCAGTTTGTCCTGTCCGTCCATTCGTCCCCCACCCCCCGGGAAATCGATTGTTCCTTTTCCCTCCCCCCGGCGATGAGATTTTGTTTATGGAGGGCGTTGGGCGATGCGCACTCATTCCCATCCCATTGGGTTGTGCAGGGTTCCAACAACAGCAGGAAGAGGAAGAAGGTGTGCACGCCGCACAACGCATTTTGTGTTTGGGTCAGTGGCGGAGCGGCCCAAGGACAAACGGACGACGGACGGAGGCATTCCCCCCCCCGGCGAAACAACAAATCTTCCAACACTTCTTCTTCCCTTGCTCCCTCCCTTTCTTCCTTTATTCTCTCCACTTTTTTTCCTTTTCTCCTTTATTTCTTTCCCTTCCTTTTCGCCCATTGTTTTTCCTTTCTCTTCGTTTTTCCTTTTTATCTTTCCCTCTCCATGTTGTCTTTTCTCTCCTCTCTTCTTTATTTCTTTTCCACTCTCTTCTTTCTCATTTTCTCTCCCTTTTCTTCACTCTTCTGTCACCGCCAAATTGTGCTGCTGCTGCGTTTGACCTTTTTCCTTTTGCGCATCATTATCACATTGTAATCGCTCATATTTTCTTGTAAATCCATTCAAAATTTCTCGGGAGAAATGCGAAATAATTTGGACATTCATCTAATACAATAAAAAAAACCCATCGATACGATAGTTTGAATATACCAAAACACGGGAAATTTGGCGCCGAAATTAGGCAATTAACATATTTCTTTTATATCAATGGTGCTCAATTTTCAATTACTTTTATTTTATTTTTTGTTATTGAATATGGCCTTCATCATGTCCTGTTTCAGTTTTACCGACCATACTCCCTGTCTTGGCATTGGAACTTTTGTTACTTTAACTCAGTCACCTTTTCCCCGGCGTGCCATTCTCGTATTTTTACCCCCCCCCCCCAAGGCCGCTGTACCTCACCCACTTGTCAATGGCACACATTGCATAATTATGATTATTAATTAGATTCCTCCGCGGCATTTCCTCTGCCGTTGCCACTGCTGCAATTGTTTCGGTGCCATATCACTTTATTCCTGTGCTTTTCCCATACTTTCGAAAAAAGCTTTTGGCACCTTTTCAAATTGTGTCTCATCAAATGCACAAAAAAAAAGCCAAAAAGAATTTTTTGCACTTAATGTTGCCTCAAGCATAAACTATGAAATTAAAAATTCATAAACATATTTAGCGGTTTTTTCCTCATATTTTTTTGTTATTTTGTAATAATAGAAATTATTTTAGAGCTATCTAATGATATCAAGAAGGTTCAAATTAAGTTGCTTTTAAGAAGAGTTGTAAACTCTATAATAAGGTTTCTTGCCGATATTATTTCTCTTGAGTTCATATTACAACCCCAAAATTTCAGGCACTAACTCCTTACCTAATTTTGTAGAACTTTAATTTGGCATTTTGTCTTTAATTCGAAAAAAGGGCGACCCTTTGCCGTCCCTTTCCGTCCCATGCATTTCACTTCCACTGACCATCCGTCGTGCGCCTCCTCCTCATCCGCTTACAATGCGCAGCATCGCTTCCCATCGTTTGGCAACCAATTCCATGGCCATCAACCGACCAACGTCCAACAGCAACAGTTTCTGCACCAACAGCACCAGAACGCGGGGAACAACAACAGCACAGCGGGCCGAAGTTGTCCTCAGCTGACACTCATTTTGGTCACGGTAAGCAAAAGAAAGGGGACGGATGGACGGGCATTGGTAAAATTACACCACGGATTAGAGCTTGGGATTTATCAGGAAATGCCAATTGCACCATGACAGGATTTTCGTATTAAAAATCAGACAAGGTACCTCAAGGGGCTAAATTAAAAAATATATAATATCAGACCCCCTGCTATGGCGCGTGGCAAAATTCGTGATTACCGAATTATGTCAAGAGCAGCAGAGGCTGATTTAGTATAACAGCAGTGGGTGTCATCCCAGTTACTATACACCCCTCCCCCTCGAGATATGGCACTTTTTATTAAAAACCCAAATTAAATTTTTTTGGGGGGGGGGGTGGGTGGGAAAGGAAAATCATTTAGGAAACATGGCAAACATAGGTCACTCACCTCTTATTCTACAGAAATTCATTTAAAAGATTTTAATAATTTTGCAAATGTTTTTATTTTATTGCAGCTGTTCATGTTGTTGACCGCTATTATTTTGGCTGTTATCGCTGTGATGAATCCGTCTTGGCAAACTGTTGATATTCGCGAATTTCAGGCGGAACATCATGTGAGAAAATGCAAAAACATTTAAGAAAAATTTATTAGGTAAAAACCTTTTTAACGAAATAGTGTAAAAAAAATCGTAAATGTACATAAATATGTATAAAAAAGTTGCGAAATATGTACAAAACTCCCCAAATATGTACCAAAATATGTAAATAAGAAAATTTTCTTAACGATTTTCAAGCGACAAAAAATGATCATTTTCACTGTTGCAGTTACAATTTTCAAGGTTTTCGCACATAAATTTCATCGAATTAAATGGGAAAATTTTTAGAATTACAATATTTCCTATTTGTCAAAAAAATTCGAATTTTAGGCTGTGATTTTTTTTTTAGAAAAAGTTCTTTTTATGGGTATTCTTTTAAAAATTTAAAGAACGATACTTAGGGGGTCTGTTTTTCTTTAGCCACTGGAGTCGGCACTTCAAAATTTCTAAAATTGTACTTCTCAAACGTGCACCAACCCTAAAAAACGCAATTATGGGCACCAACCAAAAAAAGAAATTATTATCAGAGTAAGATATTTTATTATTTTTAATTAATTAAGTTTTACCGATCTCAAACATGATTAGGCATACGATAACTAATTGCTTTAAATATTCTAATGAAGATTTGAACCCAACTTGTTATTCTGACTAAATTTTTAACTTTGAGCGCGTAACGCAAATGTAAAGGAAAATGCGCGAATTTACAAGTGTATGAATAAAAACATTCAGCGACAAAAATGATTTTTGGGATTTTTTTGAACAGGTTTATTAAGTATTAGAAATTTCATAGGTATTTAAGGTTCTCAGTAGTTTTTGTTTAATTACTCATAATAAGCATCTGAGTCAGATAATAAAAATTTATTGTTTGTTGGTGCCCACCCGTTGACGCTTCCGAAACCGCAGTGACCAATTTTTCGGCATTCCATTTGCACCCCTTTTTTTCAGCACGGTCTCTACACGGACTGCACGCGGGCGGAGCGGCGATTGTCCTCCGGCGGCGGTGTCAGTGCGGGCAACCGCAAATTGGACGCATTTGTCGATCGTTCGCCGTTGCATTGCACCTACAAATTTGACCAGCACGCATTGGACAACATCGAAGCACAAATTCACGACATCGACACGAACGCAGCAGCGGCTGAGGCGGAACAGCACCAATTCCATGGTGTGTAAAATGGCAAACGAATCAGAATTGACTTTTTTAAACAATAAATGATCCTGGAAACTTATTTTTGGCTCGAGTTTGTTTTCAACGCATTGAGTTTAAAGCTCCAAAATCAAAAAAAACTACCGTGTTTCCTTTAACATAAGGCTGGGCTTTCTTTCTTTCAACCCCCCTCAAAAGGACCTTCTAATTCAGTGGCTTTATAATATAGGAAATACGTTATATACCGTATTTCTTAAAGTGTAAGACCCCCTTAATTAGAAGGCCCCTTGAAACAAAGACTACTGAGAAGGGTTGAGAATTAGAAGACCCGACCGAGTCTTCTATTTCAAGTAAAACGGTATAATATATATTTTTTTAATTTATGCCAAAAGCATAAATTCTCCTCCTTATTGGCTCCGTGCCATTTGCTCTTTTTTGCAATAAAAATTGCCCTTTTAGGTTGGAAAAAGGCTGTTCTCGTCTTCATCGGTTTATCGCTTATATCTTGTGCATTTTCAATGATGTAATAGCGAAAATCTTTAATTATTAATTAAATATTTATTTATTTTATTTATTAAAAGTTATAATTCTCAGAATGGGCCTTTGTGCCCCGTGCACCCCGGCATGTGCCATCCTTCACAGCATCGCCAGCTTTTTTGCATGTGAATAGCAAACTAAAAATTTGCAAATTTAATTAACATTTTTAAACATTGAATTATTACTAATTTTAATATATTATTTATTGTTTCAATATTTTTTCTCAGTTCTTTGTGCCGTTATTGCCGCTTCAATTTTCTTTTTCGCGGCCCATCGCGTGGACAGCCGTTTTGTGCAAGGACTTGTGGGCACTTATGAGGTAAGAAAAGGCGTTTATCTTTTGAACTTTTGTGCTTTGATCCCACTAATTGCTTCCCAATCATTTCCACAATTCATCTCAATCCAACCAATTCGAATGTCTTTTTTTTGACTATTATCAAATGTCACTTATTAATGATTGTTTTCCTTATCCTCTCCCAGCCCATCCATCTCTGTGTCGGTGCTAGGTCGTTTCTTAAAAACCGCCACTATGGGCGTTTCTTAAATCCGCCATTTTTACTGAATTTTCGACTAAATCTAGTCATAACTTTATTCAAACGTAACCAAATGAAATATTCTTGGTATCCTAAGATAACCCTTGAATTGATTTATAAGTTGGATAAATTTCAAAAAATTTCATTCAGCTTTTCAAAAGGTATGGCAATTTTTTCCAGTTTTTTAGCTCCAATTTTTTTAAGTGAATGAAATTTTTTGAAATTTATCCAACTTATAGATCAATTCAAGGGTTATCTTAGGATACCAAGATTATTTCATTTGGTTACGTTTGAATAAAGTTATGACTAGATTTAGTCGAAAATTAAGTAAAAATGGCGGATTTAAGAAACGCCCATAGTGGCGGTTTTTAAGAAACGTCCCAGCATGCTCTGTGTCTATATAAACTTTGTTCTCCTCTATTCACTTACTTATTGGAGAATACAACCTGAAAAATTCCAAACCAATTTTGCATGGACAATGTTAATTTGTAATTATTTTTTGTTTGGTAGCGATTTTTTTAAATTTAAAAAAGAAATTAAAAATTATTCTAAAATTTCTATTTTTTGTGAAGCAACAAATCGGCGAGGCATTCTACTGCTATTTGATCAGTTGCATTTTGCTGATGCTCGTCTTCATCCTTTCGGTCATTGGCGCTTATTACGCGTTGAACAGCTCACAAACGGCCGATGATTCGGCGATGTTGACGCGGGAACAAATGGTGGGAAACGGTGGATGGGTAGGAAAATAGTTACGGTACAAAATGGATGGAAAAATAAATAAATGAATTCTATACAATCAAAGTGATTTCACAGATTTTTTCTGTCATAAACAAGTTAAACCGATGCTTAGTTTAAGTGCTCACTCAATTAACTGTGTTTTTAATTAATTTACTTTATTTTTCAATTTTAAGACGCCTTTGGCCACTGCCAATGCATGGCGCGAGAACGGACGAATTGGCAAAACGTCGGTGTGAATTTGTTTTTTTTTTTTTTTGCCTTCATTTGCTAACAACTTTGCCATTTGGAAAATAATAATTATTTTTTCTTCATTTTCGTGTTTTGTCAATAAATTTGCTTATTATTATCTTTTGTTTTCAAATGACGAAATTTAAAATGGGTGTCATATTCGTGATCAGCGACCCTGAAGAACTCTTAAGACATGTGTTTTATGAGTTTAAAACAAAAACAAAAAAATTTTCGAAAAAGGGTGGACAAACCTTAGTATTACTTAAATTGGTTTCAAATTAATGTTGTATTAATCCCAAATTCCTTAAAAACTTTAATAGAGGCGAGGCTAATACATAAATTTTGTTCGAGAATTGCATTCTTTGCGTTTTTTGAAAAAATCATAAATTATAAAACCCAATGAATTAATTTAAGAGCCAAAAATGCTGTTTTCTCCATTATTAATCCTTTGAGGGCATTTGATGAAGGCAATGCATTTGAAACCAATTATAGACATAGGCGCAAATGTCTTGGCCGCAAAAGTCGTATAACCCTTTTTGGGGGGCACCCCAAAACACCCCGCTGGACGAAACACCGCCGAAACTAGTTTTTTGGTCGTAACTTTTTTGTTTATCCACCAATTTTTATAAAATTTATGTTATTCGAAAGCTTTAAGTGTTTATAAACTAATTAAGCAGATGATAAGCGATTTAAAAAATTCCTCAAAGAGTTAGAAAATAAACCTCATGAAATTCCAGGGTTTTCGGTTTTTATATAGTAAAAATTCTAACTCTTTGGGGAGTTTTTAAGCGCTTAACATCTGCTTAAAGAAACGGCAACAGTCCAACCAAATGTCGTCACAAATGTACGGTATGTCTTCAGGTCAAAATGCCTTGGCCAAATCGGGCGAACATTCGCCGTGCCGCTCTTTCACGGATTGTCGTTCCCTTTTCCGTACAGGTGGCAAATTGCGTTGACAGCTTCCACCACATTGGAGCTCTTGTTGAATTCAAACGCACAAAGTACCCAACGATTTGAATGGTGCTAGGTCGTTTGTTAAATACCGCCACTATGGCGTTTGTTTAATCCGCCACTTTTTACAAATTTTCAGAACATAATCCGTCATAACTTTTTTCAAACGCAATTAAGTCTTAGTATGGTCCGATTGCTTGTGATAGCTCTATTAGCCATCTTCATTTTCAAAAAATATGTTTAAGCTTTAAGAAGTAATCTTTATTTTTCTTAAAACTTAATCAAATTTTTTGAAATTTAAAAGATTAATAGAGCCATTCATGAGAAATCGTATGAAACTAAGATTGTTTAATTTGGTTAATTTTGGGCAAAGTTATGACAAAATATGTTCAAAAAATCTGTTAAAGATGGCGGATTTAACAAACGCCATAGTGGCGGAATTTAAAAATGTCCCAGCACGGATTTGAATCACGCAAAACCTGTCTGAGCTGATGGGGTTTCCGACAGAAACTCGTCAAGTTTCTCAATTATGGAATACATTAGCACCAATCATTTCTATGTATTTTGGATTTAAGCAATTATATATAAAAAAAAGTCTCTTTTCCTTAAACATACCTGTAAATTCAAATGAATATTATAAAATTTTGGTTAATATTAGAAAATCAATTTCCAAACAAAAATTTAACCAAAGCTTCGTCATAAAATATTATTAATAAATGACATCTTTGCATTATTTCACTCATAAGATATATCTTATGACGTGGAAAATTTTCCGAAAAAAGCGCAGAAAAAGGCAATTGAAAATGTCATGCACTGCCATTAAAAATTATTATCATTTTTTTATTATTAAATTCTCTCCAAATCTTCTTTATCCATGGCCATCTTTGCTTTTGTTTGCCTGGCAATTTTTCTCACTGCCTCCAAGTCAGTTAAACAATCATTATCCGGGAGCAGGGATGCCATTTTGCCTTAAAAACCCGGCATTTGCCGGATTTTTGGGGTCCGTGCCTGGTTTTTGCAAGTGCCGGGTTTTTTGCCGGGTTTTTGGGGTTTGGCGATAGCATCCCTGGCAGGGAGATGACTTCGTTAGGCAAATGCCTAATATTTCTGCTCGTTAGATACGATGAGATAAGCATGAAAAAATTATTTTTCACTTGATTTGAAGCTTCTGCATTCCCTTTTCTAATAGCTATTTTTTGCCTATTTCGGACTTTTGGTGCCTAAATGCCTATAGGCCAATTTCACCATTTTTGGGTGGTTATATTTAAGTATTGTGAAAGTAGACCCAATTCGCGATTTTTGTGCCTAAAAATGACATCCTTGATCATTAATAATAAAAAATAAATAAACGAATCGTTGAACATCTTTTTTTGATACCGTTGAAAATGAGTTCGGCAAAATACTAACTCATATCGTAAGCAGTAAAGAGTGATCTGAACGGAATTACCTTAAAAAGAAAGATCTTACGATGGGGGAGGGGGGCGGGATTTAATGTAGTCATGCATATAAATTTAAATATCTTTCTAAGCTTTTTGGTTGAGTTAATTTATGACCATTTACACAACACACTCATTTTGAAGTTGTTGGACTCGCCAAAATTGCCAACAAAGGGCTTAAAATGGCAAACGTGTGATGGGTGTTCTGCTGCTGCTTCGACAGATGAGAATTCATGAAAGAATGAGGGAAGGAATGATTGATGAATATGAGTAGAAAATTCTTTTAGTTGTTTTTGTTCTTTTTTTATTTATTATATTTTTCTGGGTTATTTAAATGCTATTATCGTTGGCTTTTTTCAAATCAATTGATGAGTTGAAGAAAAAATTGGAAGGGACGAGATTTTCGGGAAAAATTGTGACTGGGTATTGCTAGGCGGACCAGGACAAAAAGTCGCCTGACAAGTTTTTTTGGTGATAACTTTTTTGTTCGTCCACAAATTTTTATAAACTTGATGTTATTCGAAAGCTCTAAGTGTTTATAAAGAAAGTATCATTAAGCAGATGTTTAGCGATTAAAAAAATTCTTAAAAGAGTTTGAATTTTTATTATGCAAAACTGAAAATTTGATTTATTTTCTAACTTTTTTGAGAATTTTGAATCGCTTAATTTCTACTCAATGATAGATGATAGTTTCTAAAAAAATACAGGTCGAATAACATCATGTTTATAGAATTTATGAAGAGAAAAAGCTACAAATAAAAGATTCGTTTGGCGACGTTTTGGTGTGCACTCATCGCTGGGACCAGAAAAGCCAGAGGACAGGGGCTGTGAATTTCAACCGGGACCGGGTAATGTTTGCAATGGCATTAAGTTATGTTGTTAAAAATGACGGTACTTTCCTGTTATGAGACTACAGGCCAAAATTTTAAAAAATCAACGAAAGGGCGCGCATAAAACATATAGCGCTTTATACTTATTGCATGGACGATTGTTGCAAAGCCAGATTGGGATTCTTTTGTTGTGATCAGTTCTCATAGCAGGGCGCATATCACTGCCACAATTACACACTCTCGATTGATGGATTATCCCTTTTTCTTGTAGAAATTTAGCTGCTAATTCTTCATTGGGTGTTTTTTGGAATAGGGAAATAAAATTATCGGTCATTTTTGGATTGTGGGGTATGTGGTGAATGGTTTGGCCAAAAATAACGGTTATAGCGCGATAATTTATGCATTAGTCTAGTGGGGGGTGGGTGGAGTGTTCAAATTGTTAATTTATGCAGTGGGAATTTGTTTTATGCGCGCCCTTTCGTTGATTTTTTAAAATTTTGGCCTGTAGTCTCATAACAGGAAAGTACCAAAATGACTGCGATTTTGGCTTTTTCAGCCTTGGGTTTGTTGACAATTCTAGCGCCTATGAATTCCTTACAAATTGGTTTGTTTATTTGGCTCTAGGACATATGACCCACATATTCCGAGGCCTATTTGTGTCCCGTACACTAAAAAGTTTTCTTGAAATTAGCAAATTTTAGGATTTTTTGTAAAATTTCTTTCTTCTTAATGCATAACAATCTGCGGATGGTAAAGTATATGTGTTTGTGCTCTTCTCCAGTGCTACTTTCTTCGGGTGGCCTTTGGCTTCGAAGAGTCGTGAAAAATAGGCGGGCCTACCAGTGGCATCTTTCGGTTTTTGCTTCCCTTTTTCGGGTTGACTTCGAACTGACTTCCTCCAAGCACAGGTTGGTCGGGGCTGCGCTTGTCAAGTAGGCGTGGGCGAATGCTTTTGGGCTGCTTTTTTTTGAGTGACGAAAAGTTATCGGTGAAGCATTGGACGACGATAAGTGCCACGAGGAAGAGGAGAAGTGCGGAACGCATTTCAGCAGAGGATTTCTAGGAAGGAATATCAAATGATGTTGCTTCTGCCGCCTTTTATTCTCCCTTTTTTTTGATGCGTTGGCATATTTTTTGCCTGACTTTTTTCCGTCTCTCCCCGTCTGATCAAATAGCAAATTGAGCAAATTATTAATTAATAAAACGGATTTCATTTAACGAATTTAATAGGTGAATAAACAAAAGGAAAAAGTGCTTATGTGGAAACAACAAATGCACTTTAACAAAAGCGAAAATGTTCAACCAATTTTGATGCTCTATCGGAGTAAACAACTATCATTAGGGATTAATTATTTCACGACACTATTCTCATCCTTTTCAGTAAAAGCGTTCAATCCAACGCCAAATACAGAAAGCGGATTAGCTGCTTTTTGTGATCACTGTTTTAGATGATGACATTCTTCGACTGATCGATCACGTTTTGTTCATGTCATTTTTTGGCTTGTTAATGATAAAGTGATGAATAGTGGCGTTAAAACGAAGAATTTCCGAGCTAAAAATATGTTTTTCGTGCATTTCTCGTCAAAATAAAGCCGCAGAAAAAACAGTTAAAAAGCTAAGAATCCTCGCCCTAAATATGTATCACATTTGTACCAGGGATGGCGATGATTTCCGATTTTCCGATTTCCTATGTTTTTGGGACCGGAATTCCGATTTCCGAAAAAAATTTTGGGCATCGGAATTCCGATTTCCGATATTTTTGGGGGAAAATCGGAAAAAAATCGGAATTAATTTTCTCAAAAATAAATAAAAATTTTCGAAAAATTAGAAGTTTTTGGTCCAAAAAAATTTATAAAAAAAGATTAGTAATTTTGTAGAAAAAAAATTTCCGATTTCCGATGATTTTTGGACCGGAATTCCGATTTCCGAAAAAAAATTAGGGCATCGGAATTCCGTTTTCCGATTTTTCAAATTTGAAATCGTCGCCATCCCTGATTGGTACCATGCAACAATTCACCGGTGTAGTATCTTTTACTACAAATTGAAAATGACTGTATCTCTTGGGTTGGTAAATAAGACCGTTCGCTTTTTTTAATTGACATATGTAACTCATGTTGATCTTATGAAGAACTCTTTTTTTCTACAGCTTTGCTTCAAAATAAGGACATTTTATAAGGTGCTGTTAGTTTACTACGACAGTGGTTGATTTCGACAGTAAAATGTTGTTTTTTTGACATATATAATTCATAATTTAAAAGTAAAAGGACAAGCACAAGCTATAATTAATTGTAGAGGTTCGAGGTTTTCGAATTGTGCTACAAAGTACGATTCGGGACAATTCGAATCCACCAGTACGAATAGGATGCCGTCCGATATTTCGACTTTCTTTTTTCATATGGCCCCTTATTCCATTCACGGACTGATTTGGAATTCAGCAAGTCGGGTGTGCCACAAATCTTCTGCTACCATTTTTTTTTTGCATAAAGTACTTAATCGCTTCGTTTGATTTAACCAACCTTTTCAATCATGAAAATTTTGTAATCAGTATTTTTTTACCGTTATAGAATTCACTGTCGAATTCAACTACTGTCGAAATCAATCACTATCGAAAACACCTGGCACGTTTTATAAAACACACTTCCTGTCGCCAATTATGGCATTGGCGACGAGAAGGCGGGTCAAAACCCGCCACAACTGTCGGGGGTACTGGTCTACCGCACCGGACCTAAAGGGTAACTGATCGGGACCAAGGACGATTCAAATTGATCACCTTCTTCCTTTTTTTTCGTTCCTTTCACACTTATTTTTCGTATCTATTCGCACCATTTGCTCCTAATCTTTGTTCCCCGCCATTTTCCATTTCAAATTCTTTTCTTCGGCCGGCTCTTCTCCGGCCCAACTTTGTGAATAACAATTCGCACAAAGTTCTTTCTCACCATTCTCCTCTTACCCAACACATCTGCAATTTACATTTTGTTTTCGATGCCTTCGCGTCCTTTGTTCCCAATTTTTTGTCCACCATTTTCCATCCAATCACCATCCATTCACATTTTGTTCACGTGTCGTCTTTTACCAAATGAGGCACGAACCGGCGGAATCACGACGAGAGGAACGTATCGGGATCAAAACCCGTCCCGTCGGAGGACAATTGCTGGACCAAGCCAAGGGCGGAAACTCATTCGGGAATGGGCCCGATTCACACCGAACGGACCCGTTTCCCGCGCGGGGAAGGGAAGCTGCTCATTATGTCTGACGAATGGACATCGACCAAGCGCTTGCCGAACGTATCCAACGGCTCAAGCACGACGGAAACGACTCATTGAGAAAAGCGGTGTCTGCATTGTCTTGCCTCTGATCACTCCTTCGATCAGTGCAGCAGAACAATACCGTGTCATTTGTGCCAACGGAGTGGCCACCATTGGCTGCTTTGTTGGAATGATCAGAGGGGCACTCAGTCCCGCCCCTCCCCAAATCAGGAACCAAAGGCCACTCAGCGGGCGCTACTGATCAGTGGGACGGGCGAATCCACGCACACCATCACCACTCGAGACCGGGACGAAGTCTGCGACAGTGATCAGCGGGCCCTCACTGCACTGGGCCAACACCATCCGGTCAAACAAATGATTTGTACTGTCATCGCGGCGGACCAAGGCGGCAATAACCAATGCCAAACAACTTTACTGTTGGATCCGGGCAGCAACGTCGATTGTGCCGAGTCAAAGCTGATACGACGGCTTAACTCTAAATCAATCGATCGGCGGTCACTTTCTGTACAGGTGTTCGGAGGGAAAAAGAAACGAATGCGATCGGCAACTTATCACCTGCAACTAAAACGAGCCGACGGAGAATGGAAGAGATTGGAGGTGGCGGAAGTTCCTCTGATCTGCACTCCCATCAGAACCGAACTCATCGAGTCGGAAAGCGCACCCGATGTCGACCCGCGGACAACAATTGTGACAACGCAACCACAAATCCTCATTGGGATCCGAAAATTCTGGGATTTTGTACTTGGTTTTCGGAAAACGGAGAAAGGCGCATATGTGGTCGAAACGGTGTTTGGGTCAGTTTTATGTGGGGAAAATTTCCAATGAGCCAATGACGTTAACCGAGACGCAAACGGACATGAGGGAACGGACCGAACCCTCTGCAGCCATCGAAAATGGGAGAAACGAAGGACACAACAACAGCGAAAATGGCGAAAAAGCGGGACCAGAAGTTGAAGCCGTACAACCAAGCAGAGGAGGAAATCGCGAAATTCGGCAAGGCAGTTGTCGAAAGAAGGGCCCGAACTGTTGGGACAAAAGACCTTAAGACTCCCCGGCTAGCGACAAGCCGGCAGCTTCCAAAAACGTGACACCTGCCCATTCGGAAGAACGAGAAGAAGCGGGAAGTTTGGCACGCCCGCTCTCGGCTCAACAGCACAGTAGAAAATATTTGGGAAGTCGTTTGGTGACCCCAGGTGTCCCCTACAATCATGCCAAGTTTCAGCCGAATCGGACTAAATCTGGAGGAGGAGATGAGTTTGGCGTGCAGGAAGTCAAAAACGAAAGCCAAGTTCAAGCAGTCGACCCACCCAAAATCGGTGGCAAATATCCCGATTCTCCATCGACGGAGAAACCAATAAATGAGCAGAACCACACCCTAAGGAACAGCGGAGCGACAGTGCAAGAAGGAGCAGAACACCGAGAAGACAAACCAGTACCTTGAGTTGAACACCGAAAATCGGCAAGGAAGCGACGAAAGCGCGTCATTTGGCCCCTCGAGCCTTTCGCCCCACGAAAAAGAGGCGGAATTCAAACAAGAAAGGGCATGGCTTGCTGCTGATGAGACTTAGCATTGCCGGAACACTCGGCTGCCAACCCTCAAGTCGCTTGCCGGGAATGGACCCGAACCCATCATTCGGGCAGGGCCCAACCACGCCGTGTACCATGGAGTGTGCTGAGCGCGGAGTCTTGGTCGGAAGCGGGCAGGATCTGAGCAAAATTGAGATCTGCTGCGCTGAAGGATGTTGGGCGACCATCCCCAAGTCGACGGAAGTCAACTACGAGTTGCCAGCAGAAGAACTAATCCACGTCTATCATTGTCATGCCAAATGCTGGTGGGGGAGCAAGCTCCCCTTCAACACAACGCGACGATGCCAAGCCAAATCGGAATGTGAGTTGATTCAGTGCGCGATCTGTTGGGAGCAACTCGCCAACCCGCGCTGCTACCCAAAATGGACGATGACCATGGTCGGGATCGGAATGGCACTGTTCATCGCCGTGTTGGGATGCATCTGCCCATTTCTCGGGAGATTTTGGTCGGGAGCAACAGTGCTTGGTCAAGCAATCGAATGGGGAGCACGGTACCCCATACGTCTCTTCAATTGGGCAACCGGAAAACGAGTTGCGCCCCCAACAGCAACGCAAGTCGAGATTAAGCTAAAGAAAGGAGCAAGAAAAGCGCGCACACGAGTCCAAGAACTGCAGCAACAACTGCAATTTGCGAGACGGGCCCGAGCAGCCGCACAAGCATGGCAACATCCGGAAAGAAGCCGACTGACGACCCGAGGGGCAGTTGCAGCAGGACTTATCCCGCTTCTCCTTGTGATCAGCACTTCATTGGCAACTAAACCACTGTCGGTCACTGTCCGATCGGAGGACTGTGCTCGAACGGCAAGAGGACTGCAATGCGCCGGGACTGCCGCTGCGATCATCACATTGCTCCCAGCTGATCAAATCAATTCGTTTGTGATCAGAACACAGGAGGATGAACTTTTGGGGGCAGTTCGACTACGACTGGCCTCAATCACAATGGTTTGTGTCCCCAAAACGGAAAGTTGGCTCCGTTCCTACATAATCTCGACGGTGGCGGCAAAAAGATGTCCAACCGCTGGCTCATGCCGCAACAAGTATTGCAGCAACATAAACAGTCGGGTGAAGATTCCCGAACTCAACCATCGGCCGGGACACTCAATGTGCATGAGCAGCACAAGCTTTTGGCACAATTCATGTGGCCTTCCATCGGTCTCATGCCTGTTCTATCGGTGGGCGGCAGTTCCCACTTCGACCACGGTTTTCGAGGAGTTCAACTGCATCGAATGGGACTTACAGCTAAATGCATGGCTCGAAACCGAAACAAACAATGGCCAAGTCGAGTCTCAACGGCTGACGCTCCACCCAGGAGTGCCAGAAAAGTGGGGAAATCGGCTGCTCTCAACCAGACAATGGCTGCTAATCGCCGTGGCCACGGGAATTGTTGCCTTAACAGCGCTGGCCATCTTCGTCAAATTCAACCCTCATTTTCGCATTTACCGATCGTTGGCCGCCCTCACCATTTTGCACTGATCGGGACGATACCACTCGGCGAGACGGGCTCAAATACCCGTGTAATCTCAAATTCGGACACCTGCAATGCCTGGGAAGGGACACCCGGGTCGCCGACTTGCCAATTGACCATCGCCGTGGATGAGCATTTCCCTCGTGTCTGCGAAGGAATCGAACTACAGGCATGGGCGGCCGGCGGCAATGTCGCCAATTATGGCATTGGCGACGAGAAGGCGGGTCAAAACCCGCCACAACTGTCGGGGGTACCGGTCTACCGCACCGGACCTAAAGGGGAACTGATCGGGACCAAGGACGATTCAAATTGATCACCTTCTTCCTTTCTTTTCGTTCCTTTCACACTTATTTTTCGTATCTATTCGCACCATTTGCTCCTAATCTTTGTTCCCCGCCATTTTCCATTTCAAATTCTTTTCTTCGGCCGGCTCTTCTCCGGCCCAACTTTGTGAATAACAATTCGCACAAAGTTCTTTCTCACCATTCTCCTCTTACCCAACACATCTGCAATTTACATTTGTCGACGACGAGTCGTTTGGGCCATTGTTGGAGGCGAAATTGCCGGCCCGCAAACTTACGAAATTGCGGATTCGGGAAAGCACGATGGGAATGAAGTGGTCAGTGCGCGAGTTCCGACGAGCGGTGGCGGCACAAGTACGATGCATGCGATCGGCGCTGGCAGCAATGAAGGAACCGGTAAGTGCTCTCTGATCACAAACCAGAGCGAGACCAAGCAGGACGAGGAGCGCGAGCAGGTCGGGAACAATTTCAAAGGGCATTTATGGTGCGAGACAACCAAATGAGGCACGAACCGGCGGAATCACGACGAGAGGAACGTATCGGGATCAAAACCCGTCCCATCGGAGGACAATTGCTGGACCAAGCCAAGGGCGGAAACTCATTCGGGAATGGGCCCCGATTCACACCGAACGGACCCGTTTCCCGCGCGGGGAAGGGAAGCTGCTCATTATGTCTGACGAATGGACATCGACCAAGCGCTTAAAGGGTAACTGATCGGGACCAAGGACGATTCAAATTGATCACCTTCTTCCTTTTTTTTCGTTCCTTTCACACTTATTTTTCGTATCTATTCGCACCATTTGCTCCTAATCTTTGTTCCCCGCCATTTTCCATTTCAAATTCTTTTCTTCGGCCGGCTCTTCTCCGGCCCAACTTTGTGAATAACAATTCGCACAAAGTTCTTTCTCACCATTCTCCTCTTACCCAACACATCTGCAATTTACATTTTGTTTTCGATGCCTTCGCGTCCTTTGTTCCCAATTTTTTGTCCACCATTTTTCCATCCAATCACCATCCATTCACATTTTGTTCACGTGTCGTCTTTTATCCGCACCCTTGGCAAATTGTCTATTTAAGCGAACCCCCTCGAGGGCTCGCTCTCTTCCTCTCTTCCTCCCTGCGACTCACTTTTCCTTTTCGACCGTCCCTTGGGCGTAACATCCCCCCATTGCCGATCATCGATTATCCAATTTTTGTCTTGTAATAAATTTGGTCCGAAACTCGTGCCCGGGGGATCTCAGGAGGGAAAACGACCCTCCTTGCCTACATCAACTTGGGCAAGTGTCGTGCGGGGCCTCCAAAGGTGCCCATTCCCGACTGATCCCATCCCCCTCCTGGCTGCCCGCTTCGAACTCCCCAACCCTCCCGACCCGGAATCCCTTCCCATTTGTCGTCGGAGAAGTTCGGGAGTTGGCCCGGCGCAACGAGTACTGCGGAAAGGAGTCTCCCACCAGCCGGAGCAGCAGAATAGATCGAAGTAAGCCTCCCGCCAGCCGGAGCAGCAGATCGGATCGGAGGAAGTCTCCCACAAGCCGGAGCAGTAAATTGGATCGGAGTAAGCCTCCCACCAGCCGGAGCATCCGAAGCAGGAGACGGGCACAAGTTCCCGTGTTCAACGAGTCCAAGCAGCACAGGGACAGAGAGGAGAGCCGATCGGTGCTGAACCGTCCGCCCAAGGACCAGCCTCTTTCGTAAAAGCAGTTCACGCACCAGTTGAACTGTTCACCAGGGTCCCGACAAGCCCTGACAGCCAAATCTTGTCGGTGGTGCAGCTAAGCAGCAGCAGCAAATCGCTGCTCAACAACAACTTCCATCCCAACAGCACCCGCAATTTTGTCACCCCTCCCCCCTCCCATTTTCGTCCCCCTTCGGCGCTGATCGGACCGATCAGCAACATCAGACCCATCAGCAGAGCGAGCGGCGGAAAGGGTACGGAATTCCCTTTGCGGCAGGCAGGCACAGCGCACGGAGCGTGCCGCCAAAAAGGGACGAGAGTGGTGAAGAGGAGCGGGAACCAGTCCCGCCTCAGCAACTCGACCGATCGGGTGTCACGATCGGAGTGACCCGACCGGTTCCCCGGAAAGAGCCAAGAGGCCCCAAGAAAAGGATTGGCGACACTTCCAATTAACTAGTAAAAAATTTATTAAATTTTCCTTTTTCTCCGATTTTTCTCAACAATTTCTTACTCAGAAGGCCATTCTTACCAGTGCATAATTGGTCCCGGTTTGCCCCGGTCCCGCCGGGACTGGATAAACCGGGACCGGGACTTGACTTTTTTGAAAAACAGGACTCGGGACCGGGACCTGAAAACCGGAAATTTTCCGCCCCGGTCCCGTGCTACCCTAGTGAAAAGCATCAAAAAGAGGGAATTTAAGTTCATCAAAACAAAGAATGACCTAACCGAGAACCTTTGTTTGTATGTACTTTTGTTTGAATTGATATTGTCCACGAAATTCGGATTTTTTTTTTTTTAAATAGCTCCCATTCTTTAATTTTCTCTGCATATTAGTGTCTAGGTCAATCAGACTTAGTTTTAATACAAATATTTATTTTTTTGAATTAGGCGACGAAAACCCCGCAACGAACTATATGAGTTTTAGTTGGATAATTTTACCCTTTGTCTCCTCTAATGTAAAGTAGGACCCTTTTATAATGATGGTAAAATTTGTTTTTGTAGGCAAAAGACAAACACCGACAGAATGTCATTTGGGCATTAATTGAGCTTAAATGAAAACGAAAAAATCAGACTCAAATTTATAAGACTCATTTGAATGAAGGCACAAAAATAAAAAGCGATATATCATCATTTAAATTTTTTGCTTGATACGAAAATGAAAAATGGACATTTTTCACTTCTTTTTTCATTGTAATAAATTTATTATTTTACAGTAAATTACCTTGGTATTAATCACTTTTAAACTACTGTTTTTGGCAAATGAGTGCGAGAACAAAACTCGTCGACTATTCGCTGAGTGCGTCAGATCTTGAAGAGGGCGGACCGACCGAAGAAGAAGTGACGCCCATTCCGTTCAAGGGCAAACGCGTCCACCGGCGCATCATCCGTTCTCCGTCTCCGGTGCGGTTGCCAACGATCCTTTCATGGAAATTCTGAAATTTTTTTAAAACAGTTGGACTCCACTCAAAATTTCTGAATGGACTCATAAAATTTCGATTGGACTAATAAGGACTCATAAAGTGAAATAGAAGCACAAAAAATACTTAAAAAGGGGGAAATGATTATTTTTCTTCCCCCCGCCCTTTCACAAAATTTTTGCGGTAAGGACGGTCATTGCCATCAACTTTAGAACTTTAGAACCTCATAACTTTTTTTTAACTTGATCAAATTTTACAATTTTGATATATTCGAATGCTCAACGTAATTTTGAAGCTTTCATTTAGACATTGTTAAGCGATTTAGTAACTGGCCAAAAAGATTTAAATTTGAAATTTGGAAAAAAGTCAGAAAAAAGTCAGAATTTTTTATGAGTTTTGGGTTTAACTTTTTTATAGATCAGTATTTTTTTTTGGTTTTTAAAGAACTACTAGAGCTCTTACTGGTCTCTCGAATGATACCGAAATTGCAGAATTTGATCAAGTTAGAAAATTTTGTTTTAAAAATGAAAATAATTATATTCTCGGCCTATTTAAAAAAAAGATTTTTCAGTTATCTCTGTCGATCACCGCCCACACGAAGGAACGCCACCGCGGCCAATTGGCGGCGAAGGGCAGTCGCGGAGTGTCATCACCGTCGCCGACGCCGCACAAATTGGTCCAAAATTGCGATGGGGAAGCCAAACGAGTCGGGACTGCCAAAAAGCGATGGACAGTCAACGAGTGCAGAAAGTTGAAGGTTTGCCCCTATATAATATAATTCGTCGAGGATTTTCGGCGCTAATTGGAAAGTTATCCCTTTTTGAAAAAATTCAAAAGAAGGAACCCTTTCATTTTTTGGTATTTTCCCATTATGTTACCGTAAGCCAAAATTTTAAAAAACCATTGTGTGAATATCTCTGGCGTGAAGATTGAAAACACCGAGGAGCTGATTCATGCAATATTATATTATTATGCTCTCATGTTATATATGATGGATTATGTTTGAAAAAAAACTGGTCTTAAAAATGGACGGTTTTGATAATCCTTTTTTTTACATTTTTTTTTCAAAATTGACAAAAATAAATGTCGTATTTGTGATCAGCAACATTAAAAACATTTGGAAACACCTTTTTAGTACAAAAAACAAACAAAAAAAAAAATTGGAAAAAAATGAAAAGGGTACCCCCTTTGGAATTTTTTTCAAAAAGGGTAACTTTTCAATTAGCGCCGGATTTTTTTTTACGGAAGTGGTCGTCCCGCGACGTTTCAGCGACGACGTTTTGGTGTGTACCCGCTTCGTCCCCCCCCCCCCCCCGAAAATTAAAAAAAAGGTTCTACATTCTAAAATCCTTTTCTAATAAATTATTAGGAAATTTTTTCAGGCAGAAACTAAATTTTCGTAAAACTTTGAAAAAATTCTAAAAAAAAATGCAAAAATTTTTTTCTTGAAGTTTTCTGCCTGAAAAGTTTTCCTAGTAATTTCGTTTTATTTTCAGCTTGCTCTGAAGATTATCGACCCAACGACGGACTGCAGACTGGGACTCAATCAGCAGGTCACAATCGACCAACAATCGCTAACCGTTCACTTTTTTACAATGCTAAATTGTTTTAAGGATCGAATTTTATATGTTTTGTGGGACTTAATTGATTGTCCTTTTTTTTGTAAGAGCTAAGAACACCATTTCGATGAGTATTTATTTATAGTGCCAGTTGCAATGCATACTTAAACCTGCTCAAAGACTATTATCTTTATAAATCTATCGCAAAAAATGCAATTTTTTTTGTATCGAAACGACGCAACAGAGTAAACCCGAAAAGGGAGTGCCCCGACATGAGACTATCGAAATGATTGTATTTTATTTAAGTGAACTTTTCCCATTTCAGGAGGGAGGGGGCCCAAAATTGGTGATATAATTTAAAGCATTGTTAACTTAAAACATAACATCAGTTCAGAGGAACATAAGAAAAGGAATTACCTTTACTTTTTCCGAATTAAAAAAAAGATAAATCCATTACTTATTGTGCCAACATTTCGCTTTTTTTCAGTTCTATCGGTGGGCAGCGCACCGCGGGCGAATGCCGTGCCAAAGCGACGCGACAGTTCAATTGGAGACAGTCGCCGTTGTCCTCGTCAAGTTCAAGCAGTACAACGAAGACAACAACTGCGACATCGGCGACAGCTGCGGCAGCAACAAATGCAGAAGCACACCATAGACCAACTTCATCAAACAATCGCACGTCGGACCCGTACAGCAAATTCTTCCGGGAGAATATCGATGTAATGGAAAAGAGCAAAGACAAAAATAACAACCAATGGAAGAGAAAAATCGAAGGATTTGTCTGTCCCTTTTTTGAGAAGCAACGAAAAATTGAAATTGCCACTAATTTTATATCATTTTTTTAGCTTCTGAAAAGTCCTCGTTTCAAGTTTCTAGATGCACTTCATTCCCTCATCCCCTCCCCCCTCTCTCCTCTAGTTTTTAGATTTTTATTTTGCAATAACTTAAATTTTGTAAGAAAAAGAATAATTAAAGACAGATTTTGTTTCCAGAAAAAATAAATTTTCAACAAATCAGTAATTTGATTCAGTTATTATTTCTTTTGGAGAAAGTCTTGGGATTTATTGAAAATTAAAAATTATCTAAGCCATCATTTTTTCAGTTTTCGTTCGGCGAACTTGACCTGGACGATACGCTGTTGAACGCGGCGTATGGCTCGCCGCCGGAGCCCGTCAAATGCATGCGGCGTCCCTTTATGTTGCGGCCGATTGATCCTTTGGAGGACGAAAGGGCGGCAAGGGACAGTGACGACGAAGAGAACAATGGATGGAGAAAAGGGAGATGAGATGATGTGATTAGAGAAAAAGAGAAATTGATGGACAAAGACAAATGGAATATTCGATATAAATGGACCAAAACAAAAATCGGTATTTGTAATATATTTTTGAAGGAAAAAATATGCATACAAATATATGTATCTATTAATAATGGATGGTCAATAAAGCTCGAAAAAAATCTTAAAAGAAAACATTTTCCATTGATGTGCCCTGATTTTTGAAAAAATCCTCAAAAAAAGCCATTTTTTGTGCCTAATTTGTTACCGACATACACTTAAATTTCGAAAATTTTCACCGGCGGTGCCTATTGGCACCGCAGGCTAGCCCTTGAAATGGGTCGGGGGCGTTTGGGCCCGCGCGACATTTTATTTTCGGCATTTTGCCAATTTAAACAAAAAAAAAAATTGCATTCAAATATATGTATCTTTCAAAAATGGATGTCACTGAATTTTTTAAAGAAAAAAAAATCTAAAAAATCGGCATAAAAAGTTAGGCGCTAGCTTTAGTGGTATTTTTTGAAAGCTATAGGGGGGGGGGGACTTTATGATTTTTTTTGGTAATACTAAGGCTTGTCCCGCCCCCCCCCCTTTTTCGAAATTTTTTTTTACTTATAAGTCATAGAAAACATGTATTACGGGACCGGGTATTGCCGGGACGAGGACTGTGACCAAACTGGATTACTGGATTGGAAAAAGACGGAGTTTTTGAAAAAATAGAAAATGAAGATTTGCGCTAAAAACACCTCAAAAACATCAGAATAATTATTCATCATTTCTGCGAGCCCGGTAGAATAGCCATACAGTAATTTCCATTACTCTATATACTAGGGCTGTTCGGTAGTACCGATACCGGGTACCGAGTCGGTAAAAGTATCGGGTTTTTTGTACCGGTACCGGAACCGAGTACCGGGTTCATGGTACCGACTATACTCGGTACTTTTTTTACACCCCTATGATTGGCGTTTGGTCAGGAAAAATCAAAAATTGTCAAAAGAAAATAACCGTCCCCTCATTAAATTTTTAAAACAAATTAATTATCGAAACGGTTTGTAATCCCAGCAATTTTTGTAGCAATTTCTTTAATATTTTCCAAATTTTTTCCGGCGGTGTCTTCAGGCGCCGCCGGATATTCAGCCTTTTAAAATTTTTTCAAAATAATGCTCAAAAAATCAAATCGGCTTTAAATTTTCAAATTTTCCCGGTGGCAACTATCGGCACCACCGTACCCCAAATTTAAATTTAGTGTCGCTTTTCAAAGCATGACAGCTAAAAAAAAATTAGCCCCGAAATGTACCATTTGCTTTTTTCCAATCCCAAATTGCTGAAAATGATTATAGTTAATGATTTATGTGGTATTTGATATTACTTGAATAAATTGATGTAAGTTGCTGAACAATCTTTTTCCAAAATATTCTGATTTAGATTAGGTGTTTGATTTTAAAATTTTCATATCCGACCCCGATTTAAGCCCAAATCATCAAAATCATTCTGCTGAGCATGTTATGTACAGCTTTGTTTGTATTTTATTTTGAGAATACAAAGACTGATTATTGAATAAATTTGGCATATTTATTTCTGTGTCATGACGCTAATCGCCTTATAAGCAATTTGAGCATTTTTTTAGCACTTTTTTGATCATTTTATTGACAGTACCGAGGACCGGGGTCGAATACCGAGGACCGGGGTCAAATACCGGTACCGGAACCGAGTCCCGGGAAATTTCTGGTACCGAACACCCCTACTATATACTTATGTTGGTTTTCGTTTGACTATTTTGCGAAAAAATCCAATTTAAACGATTGAAATGAGTCAATTAAGGAAGAAATGAATTATTATCGTATGCCTGAAATGTTTTAGTGGTTTTATTCTAGTATTTTCCCAAATTGTGCGAACAATGGTTCAACCACCAACACCAACTTATCCCTTTCAAGAGACCTTGGGGAAATCTTTGTAAAAGAAATATTTTAAATTCACCAAAACAAAAAAATTTCCTTCTTTTTCTTTTTGTTAAAAATCGTTTCAAGTGTCGCTTATTCTCCGAATTCATCTCCAATTTTTGACCTTTGACTTAATTCTTTCAGTGCTTATTTCCCGGTTAATCCTAATCTCGCCGGGACAGAAATCATCATATCTGCGAGACCTGGGTAATCACATACTGTAGGTCCCATTACTGAAATTGCTGTTTTTAGCTTTGGTTATTTTTCGAAATAATCCCAACTTTTAAAGATTTAAAAATATATTCAATCAAGGCCCACAAGTTAGTGTGATATTTATTTGACTCAAATAGCATTTTATACTTCAAATGCAGAGGATTGAGATAAAGCATCCTATTTAGCCAGTTACAGTTTTGCTAAGTATTCATACAAACTCCTTTATTTGCTAAAAAACAAATTTCTAATTTGATTTTACCAAATTTATTTATTAATTTTTATTAAAAACTTTATTTTATGTTTATAAATTAGTAGAAATTCTGAATTTTGATATCGACCTGTGCTGTTTCGTCGTGGTTGGTATACACAATGTATCCAATTTTTCCAACAAATGTGTCATATTGGCACAGTGATGTTGGTCCCTTCGCGCTTGTCGTTGGGAAAGATGTAGTTGTTGATGATCAATTCGTGCCCCCGTGGCGATGAATCGTTCTCGAATATCTGAATTTATCTAAAAAATACTTAATTTATAAGCAAGGTCTTGGCAAAAGTTCTAGTTTTTAGCCAAAACTATCTATATATATACAAGTCAATTTACCATGGCATATTTCGTTTTTCTTAATCCTCGGGTTTCAAGCCTTTTCGGCATTTTTAGCTCATATTTGCCACTTTTTCGTCATATTTTTTTTTTGGTCAATATTTTCAAGATTTGGCATTTTTTCATATTTAGGTCCCTATTACGTTATTTAAATCCTAATGTAGTGACCATATTTAGCGGTTTTAGTTCAATATTTTTGGCAGCCCAAATTATGAGAAATGCACTCTTTAGAAATTGGGAAAATGCTCCCCCTATGTTGAGAAGATTTGAAAAAATTTCTAGTTGTTTTTTTCTTGATGAAAACTCTAATAAGTTTTTTTTATTGCCCTAATTAACACAAATTATTCCTAATTAATTAATGGAATGGATTAATGATTGTATATTTGTTCCATTTGCCTTTCTTTTCGGATAGTAATACAGGCCACTGCCAATCGAAAATTCATTCACAAAAAAAGCAACCAGTTCAAATTTTATTATTGTTGAAGGCCCTAAGTTTATCCCTCCTTTTTTTATCGGTATACCTATTCTACTATAATACAACATACTGTAATCGTTAAAAAAATGGATTTATTTTGCATATATCCTTAATCTCTGCCAATTTTTCTGTGCATATTACCGGGACAGAGACCGGAACCAAAAGGGATTGAAAAAGCAGAATTTTGAGAAAATGATTTTTAAAACAGCGTCAAAATTTTTTTTTATGAAAAAAATTACTATTTCGTGATTTTTTCCCCTATAACTCACCGCATGGTGGCGTTCCAATTCAGGTGGCGCTGCTAACATGCTTCTCAAATTCATTATTATGTTTTTCCAACACCCATTGCGCACGATGTTCATCAATCGCCGTGTCACCTCACGAGAGCAGGAACGAGAAGGCTAAAAAACTAATTAATACAAGCAAAATCTTAGATAACCATTTATGCACCAGAAAAAAATAAAAGATTATTGATGGTCGGCGATGCTGATAGGAGCCATTGGGGAAATTATAAAATTTCTAAGAATTTATCAAGAAGAAATTAGATAAATTAAGAAAACAAGTTCAATATCACAAATTTGAACATTTCTAAAAAAACTGGGAGTCCTAGTTTAAAGGAGGAAAATGAAAACAGAATGTGGAGGGCAGGAAATGCAAACATGGATAAATGAATGCCAAATGTACAACTGGGGAATGTACGGGGGGGGGGAGTTCTGCTGCTGGTCATTAGCGTCATTTTACAAATTATTAGGAGAGAACACTCGCAAAGAAGAGAGACAGAAAAAAGACAAAACATTTATGAAAAGAAAAAGATAAGAAAAATGAACCCAAAGAGAAAGAGAGAGAATTTGATAGAGGGGTAGAAAAAGTAAAAGGAAAGAGAGAGAAAGGAAGACGAAAAAACAACAAGATGAGAGATAGATATCATAGTCAGGGATAAAAATAGGGGCAAAAAAGGGGCATATTTTTTTGCCTTAAATTTATTTAAAAAGCATAAAATATTAAAACTCAAATTTATAAGGTGGGCCGGCGGTGTTAGGCGCCGCCGAAAAAACCTTTAAAAATTTTGTTTAGATTTATTGAAGTTATAAGCCCAAAAAAGGGTTGATCTTTGGAGATTTGTGAGCCAATTTTAAAGAATTTAATAAATTTTTAAGAAAAAATCAAAAGTAAATTCTGTCCGGCGGTGCAGTGGCGCCGCAGGGGAAATTTTTTTGAGAAATTGAACTAAATTTGTAGAAAAGCTATAAGTGTTATTGTCGGAAAAGTGGAATTTATGAAACGACCTAGCACCTGTGGGAGAGATGGGAGGTTCAGGGTTTCTATGTGATTTCGACAACTCTGTATGTGAATTTGCCATTATGTTATCAAGACAGTAGTTGATCTCGACAGTACCCACTAATTTAAAGGAAAAAGTGATAGAGTCTTTTCTTTTTAAAAGCAATTCATAATCTTTTCATTAGAGATGGGGTTTTTAATAACGAAATCTTGAAAAGTTTTCTTCATTCCAAAAAAGCCCACAGTCCCAAAATTCGAAAATTCTTAAAAAGGAGAAAAAAAAATTCATAATATATTGTAATTTTTATTTGTACAGAAATTATCGTAATTTTTTGTCTTCCATTAAATTTTTTTTTGTTTATTTTATAAAATAAGCAAAATAACAAAAGAAAATTTTCTCTCGCGGTTTTTCTATTTAATATTGTCTGTATTTTTTATTGATTATTTGAATTTCGCTTTTTTATTTGTTTTGTTTTTACTTATAATTTTGTTTTTTATTTATTTTTTTTTGTTTATCTTTTGACAAAATTTTCACTTACCAATTGCTTTATTTTTTAAATTAATTACAATAATATATATTTTTTTCCTTTTTTAGCCTTGGAAGGTGCTTGGGTTATTCTGACAAATTTTTTTCTTATTTTAATTTTACTTGGTGCGGCATCAAATTTTTTAATGGTTCCCATGTGGCACAAATTGGGTGTATCTCTTCCAGAGTTCCAGAGCATCTTTTTTAATTATGTTTTCATTTTATTTTTGGGTTTTTATTTTTTTATTATTTTATTTTGGTGTTTTATATTTTTTATTGTTTTACGACCAAATTCTCATCATCCTCATCTAGTAAGTAATCCAAAAAGGCATTTTCAGTAATGCCAAAGATCATGGCCTTTTCAAGATATTTGTTTTACTTTTTTATTTTATTTTTTTCCTTTATTTCTTTTTTGGGTATGCTCCGATGTGGCGACTTTTATGATGTACCAGGGTTGCCGCGGGTCGAGAAAAAACCCTGGTCGGGAAAAAACCGGGTTTCGGGTAATCGGGTCTGGGGTATAACTGTAATTTACACATAGAACCTATGGATTTTGAGATATTTTTTGGAAAACTTAAGCAAACGGGTCCGGCGGTTCGGCCGCCGGGGAAAATTTGAGAATCCGGGTGTAATTTAATATTAGATTTAGACAAAAAAAAAACTGAGTAATTTTGGAGATTATTGAGATCAGCTGTGAGAAAAACTAAGGTAAACGATGCCCGGGAGTGTCGATAGACTCTGATGGATTTTTTTTTTGAATTTCAATGAATTTTCAAGAGGAACTTTTCAAAAAAACGTATCTGTTTTATAAGTTTGACATATTGGTATCTTATTAATAAAAAATTGACATTTTGGATCATTTTTTTAAATTTCAAATAATTTTAAAAAAAGTTCATTGCGATGCGGGGGATTTGAACCCAAGCAAAAGATAGGAATAAACAGATTTCTACCACCACACCAAATAATCATTTGAATGAATTAAAAAAGTTATTTAAAATAAATTTTTCCTCCGATTTCCTTTTTCTCTTCAAGTTCTCCTTCTGTTTTAGTGCTAAGACCTCATTCCTACCAGTGCTTATTTTTGACCTGAACCCCTACTAAAAACGCCGGCTCGTGTTTTGAGTTTCGGAAAGGGAAAAAGGCCGAGTATCGGGTTTAGGGGTTTGGGTAAGATATCTATTAGTCAGCCTAGTTCTAAAAAATTAGATTAGGTTTAAGAAAAATATGACCATAATTTTCACTTTCGCAATCTCAAATCGTAAAATTTTATGAATTTTAAAAATTAGGCTGACGAAAAGAGCCAATTAAAAACTATCGGACGATTACAAACGCACATAGTTGCGATATTTACGAACGACTCCTTCTTACTTCTTGTTTATGCCCAAATCTGAAGTTCCACCTTATGATTTAATATAATTAAATAGAATTTCAAAAGTGAATTTAAAAATACCTTTGCTTAAAAAATAATTTTACCTTTTTTTGAGTTATATTGATTTGAGAATCGTTTGATTAATTGTGAAAAGAGTAACCATAATGTAGGTAAAATTTGTGTGGCATTCGTTAGAAGAGGAGGAATTTTTATTATGCATTTTCTTAAAATATTTTCCGTAAATCACGGTTTAAGAATTTTTACCTTAAATGTTTCCATTTTTTTCTTTTTAGAATCTTTTTCATTTTTTGTAAATATTTATTAAAATATTTTCTATTTTAAGAAAAATAAAATTATTTCCCTAGTAATATCGTTCGATAATAGCGCATACTGATATTTTCATATTAAAATGAACCCTTTCTAGAATTCCTTATTATTTTTCTAGTTTTTTTTTTTACCAGCCTAGGGCACCCAATTAACTGGGAGCACCCTTCACCATTCATATACTCGCCAAATTCCAAGATGTTCACAGCGACCCCGTCCACGCCATAAACGACGTCTTCATTTCCATGCGATAGCACCACAGACTAATAAATTTTCTTATTTACGCTACAGCAATAAATTTTATCTTGTATTTATTTCTTCTTGTTGGGAAAGATACTATGAACAAAATCGTATATCGATTACGCATTAGTTTTTTTGTTCTCTCGCAGTAATGCTCTTTTGAATAGCCTTTCCAAATCGCCATGCAACCTCGTGAGGTATTTTGTTATTTATATTTAGAATTGTCTTCAATTTTAGATTCGATATTATCTGAGCATTTATTATTATTTTTTATTTCATTTATCTTTTTATACATTTTTAAATATAAAAATTAAATAACCTTATATTATAATTATTCCTTGTCGTCCATAGCGAGTGTATTCGCATTCATAAATCGCATTAATTAATTCAATATAAGTATTAAAGATTAGGTAATTTTTGTTAGCATGATGAATCACTTTCTTTTTGGATTGTTTTGTGCTTTTATAAGAGAATATTATTTCAAATTTTGCCTTTGCTATTCATTGACTCTGAAATATTAATTTCACAATTTATTTTAATCTTATTTAATTTATACACCCTTTTTTGACTTTTTTTTACTTAATTAATATTTTTTTCCTTCATCTCTTTTTTTATTGATTATTTTTTCAAATTTAATCCATTTTCAAATTGCGCTTTTTAATGTTAAATAATTCTTAAGCTTTAACTTGTGAGCTCAAAATAAAGACCAAGACCTTATATCATCTCTTATGTGAACAGTTATTTATATAGTTTATTATTTTTTTAATTTCAATGAAATTTCTAACCTTTAATAAGGGCTTTTATAATAACTGTTTTTTTAATATTTTTTTGTATTTTAAGAATTTGAATTTAAAATTTATATGGAAATACATTTTCATTTCTTTTATGTCATATTAAAAAATTATAATTAAAAAAAGAATATTGATAATTCTTTTTCTTCCAATTTCTTTCTTATTTTTGTACTCTCACCCCATTCTTAAAGCTTATTTTTTAGCTTTTTACCGCGGTTAATTGATTTAATCAGTAAACGGAAGTCATTTTTAACCTATTTTAACCGATTTCGATAGAAAAATTGATTTGGGAAAAATTTATGCGGTAATTTACCGACTTGAACCCAGAGATGTGAACTCAAAAATATTTTTTTATATGATAATAATATAACAAAAAGTTCTTTTTCTTTATATTCATTTAATAAATTGTCTTCTGTGTCTCATACATGTTCTTTACGGCAGGAGAACCTTCATCAAATAATAAGTATTAATTGATTTAATTTTGACATAAGTAGAGAGTTATGATAAATTCAAAATATTCTTTATATTTTATTTTTTTTTTTTTGTAAAAAAGGATTCGGTTGACTTTTCTTTCCTATTTTCTTGTCTTTTATTAAAATAATGTTGCTTTATTATAATTTAAATTAATTCATTATACATATATATATAATATTTTTTTAAGATATATAATTATCATCTTAATATGATATATCGCTTATGCTCCTTGATGGTAATTTGGTTGCAATTTGGTTGGGAGTTTCATGCTTAAAAAACGCTCTTTAATTTATTTTGTGATTTGTGTCCTCCTCATGCTAAGGTTTGCAGACTATTTTATAAATCAAAAAATGTTCGAATTCTTTTTAAAAATCCATTTTTATGAAAAACCGAGTTACGTTAAACTTTTTGTGATTCCTCCTTCCGTTTAAAAATTTTATGAAAAATCATATAAATATGTTATCATTGTTTTTATTTATATTCCTTTATGCTACGGAGTTAAATAAGCACCTAATATTGCAGTACAGACAAAGATTTGATTAATTTTTATTGCAAAAGTAGCATTAATTCAATATGAATTAAATTTTATATTTTATTCATCAAATTTTTTAGTTTTTATCCAACTTTTTTAATTATTATTATGATTTATAAAATCATATTACGTATTTATAGTTATAAAAAATTTATTTTATTCTTACCTTATAGAATTAGGTACTTAATTTAAATTTATGTTGATTAATGACTGACTACGCAAAGTTAGACAATTACTTGAATAAATAAATAGTTAGGCTTTTAATATAAACTTTTTTATTTTAATATTGTTTTTTTTTATCACTTGATACCGATCGAATATCATTAATTCTGTCAATTCTCTTCTAAGTAATCCCTATGGTTTATTTTGAATATAATTTAGATTTTTTTTAATTCCTTTTTTTATAAAATCGTATCATGATTTCTGTTCACTGGTTGCGTATTTTATCTAACAATGAATATTTAAGTGGATAGTGTTAAGGAAAAAGTTTTCTAATTGTTTAATAATGCATTATGTAGTATGATCAACAGTGTTTATTCTGTGAGTTGTCATATTTCAAAAATGTCTTGGGTTATTGATTAAATCAAAATATGCATCAAAATTACCCACATTTGAGCAATTGAGAAAATTTTTTTATTGTTTTGAGTTATTGCATGTGGAGAATAGTAGAACTTGGTAATTTTTAGGCTCTAGGACATTTTAGGCGTCCAATCATACCAAATAAACGAATTCATTCACAATTAAATTTTACAAATTCAAATGAACTTTAAAAATTTTCCAAAAAAATACTTTATAAAATGAAAAACTAGAATTTTTGGCAGTGGCAAAAATTCTTAAAATTATAAGTAACAATCAAACAAATTATGAGTTAAATCAAAAACAAAAAGATAGAGAATTAAATTGGCAAGAGAATTAAATTGGCAACAATAACAACCATTTATTACACCTCCCTTTACTTTGATACCAAGACGCAAACGCTTGGGGAAAAAATTGACGGTGTCTCGCACCTACCGGGCGGACATTTTATTCAATTCCCGAGCTAAGGCTTTCGTAATCAAGAAAAATTATTGTGGGGTTTAGACCAGGCCCTGTCCTCTAAAATTACCAAGATGGAATAAACCATTGGGTTATACCGGCAAAGAAATTCACTTTAAATGATATTTTAAAATGTATTTTCTTAAATTTCTCAATAAATTGGAAACATTAATTTTTTTTATTCAGTGAAGGAAATCTCATAATTGTTTTTGAATAAATAATATTATTTTAAAATTACACATTAAATGTAAGTAAAATTTTTATTTATTTTTTAAATAGAATTAATGGAACTTTTTGTCATTCCTTTTCTTTCCTGATAATTTAATTCCTTCGTGCAAATATTTTCACTTAAATTTGATTTCATTGGAATATATACGTAATTTTTTTTTAAACTCGGGAACTATATCTAAACGTGATTAGGAAGGATCCTCTTGAGAAAAACGTTGAAAAAATCAGGCAAAAAATTTATTAACCAAAGTTAATCCTAAAAAATTTCCAAATGTGGATTAAAAAGAAAAAAATGGCGAAATATGGATTTATTCTCGAAAACCCAAAATAAGGATTTTATCGAATTTAACGAGAAATGCTATTTTTGAAGTTTTTTTTCGTTAAGTCGTTGAATTCTGTTATTTGCAGACTGTTCTCTCATTTTTTTCGAAAAATCTTATTTAATTTTCAAAAAACTCAATCTCAAAAATATTGGGTTTAAGAAATAAATCTCCTTAAATAAATCGGTGCAAAAATGAGCCTTTTGCAGTAGCAATAGGATGAACGAAATTGACTGTTCTGTGAGTTTCTTAGGTTTACCACCCCATTCATTCAATTCCTCCGCCGGCGTCAGATTTTGCATTTCTATGTTAGCGAACAAAGAAAAAAAAAACCTAAAATTTTTTCTATATATTAGTTATTTACAGAGAAAAATCTGATGAGAAAGAAACGAATAAATATTAAATATCGTGCTGACTAATAATCAAGCTTTTTTTGTTGTTGAAACTAATTTCTGTGACAAAATAATTAAAGGGTTTTAAGCTTATAAAACAATTTATATAAAAAAGAAAGGAAAATGAAGATAGGCTAATGTATTGTTGATTTAAAACTAATATTTTTTAAGAATTTATCTTCCTATCCAAAACCAGGACTCAATAAACCCGGGAATTCTCATGAAGCAGGTTAACTGTCTTTTGGCCAACTGCGTCTGTGCCAATTTTAGAACCTCATAACTTTTATGGAACTTGATTAAATTATTTTGGTCCAAAAGATCGCATGAGCTCTAATAGTTTAAAATTAAAATAAATCTATTCATCTGTAAAAGAGTTATAACAAAAACTCTTAAAATTCTTACTTTTTTGCAATTTTCTAATAGTAACCTTTTGGCCAATTATTAAATCGAGAAGAATGGCTTAATGAGAGCTTCAAAACACGTAGAGCTTTCTAATAGTAGCTTCAAAAAAAGTTATTGTGTCCAAACTTGGTTCACAGTTCACTCCTACCGGAATTCTCATCAGATCCCGCTCAACTATATTTTTATTAACATATTTGAATAAGAAATTGCCCATTTTGGAAAACTAACATTTAAATAGGCATAATGTCATACAAAATGGCGACAATTGGAAGCGGAAAAAGATGTCGCCGACAATTGCGGAGCATTGGGCTCTTTGCAATTGGTACATTGTCCAAATAGTCCAACTATAAAGAATATTTTTGCGGGGATTTTTATTATTTTCTTTTTATTTTTATCTATCAAGTTATTCAAAAAGGCATTTTCAGTAACAAAAGTCTATGATTTGATCTTCGAGATAGCTTTTTTTATGTTTTAAAATTAATATTATTTATTTATTTATTGATTAAACCATTTCGTCCTCATGTAGGATAATGCAAAGTCTTTTGCCTGTCGACTATCATTGATTTTTGTCCCATTTAGTTTAAAATTATTTGGGTAGCAATTTTAGTAGGCGTAAATTTGGATTTATTAAATTTTGCATGGAAAAAAACCTTATTCGTTGTTTTGCGGTAATGGATTCAAAAAATATTTTTAATATTTTTTATTACTTTGGAAAATTTTCACTAATATTCAGGATGTTCATGTTGCCTTTTTTAATTTGTTAAATTTTTATTTGATTTAATTTTTTATTATATTATTATTTTTTAATTTATCTATTCTTCATTTTATTTTAATATTTTCAATTAAACAGTCTTTTTGCAATATTTTTCGTTCACGACTTACAGTATATTTTTGTAGAGTTATTTCTTTTTCAGATTTATTTGGAGAAAAAATATTGTCGACCGTTTTTTGAGGCAAATTTGCGCATAAAAGATTGTAATTAGCTTTTATATTTTTCTGTGAAAAAAATAATTTATAATCGAATTTTATTTTAGGTGCTGGGCGGCAAAAACCCTATTCGTACTTGGCCGTTCGTATTGCCCCCATTTGTACCGCCCCTTTCGTACTTTGACGTGTTATAAGTATAAGGACTGTCTTACCTACTGCTGTCTGCGCTTTTACGCAAAAAATACGAATCGGCGCATACAAATCGGCCCAGTTGGAAATCGGGTTTCGTTTATGCTGGGCCAAGATGGTATCGAAATGAGAAGGAACTGCTCTCTTTGTTGTCCTTGCTGTCAATTTCTTTGATTGCCTTATCCACCCCATTCCCAATTCTAAGTGTAATTGTGAGTTTCTTTTATATATGATCAAAAATCATTATGAATGATCTATATGTTATAGAAAAGATTTTCTCGATAGATTGTTTCGTCCTTTAATTGATAAAGGGGGCAAAGTGTTGTAAGAAATCGCCAAAGGGAGTCATTTCATTTTTTAATGTTGTATTACAGTTGTAGAATAAATTAAAAGTTTCAACCTTTCATTCACCACTTTTGTCTTGATAATATTTTTATTTTGAAGAAATTTGGTTTTATTACCTTTCTTCGATTTCTTGCTTTTGTGTTTAATAAAAGTTTTTGCATTCTTTATTCATCCTTTACTTATTTTCATATTTTTAAGGATGGTTTTTTCCGTCACTAAAAAGGACTTTTTTGAACGCGTTTTTGCTAAAACGGGCTTATTGAGACTTTTTAATAGTTTTGCTTCATTTTTCTATAGACAATAATTTATATTAATTTATTTCTTCTTATTGTGTCAGAAGTGACTGCATTTGTGGAGAGTTTCTCGTAATCTCTTGCATTGGCGGCAATCTATTTTTTATATTCTCTTCTTAAATTTTTGTGAGCACAAACAGCGCAATAAAAATAAAAAGTCGAAGGCACAGTATTTTGGAGATTTCTTTGAAAAACATTAATAAATGCTTGTTTCTTTCTATACGATGTTGCAATTAAGAATTTAATATTTAATTTTTTTTTTTCAATTTTTTTTTTTTTGTAATTTATTTATTAATTATTTGATATAATCAAATTTTTTATAAGATTTAATAATTGGTTTGCTTTATTATTTTATAATACATTGATTCATAGATATTTTATTCAAAAATTTATATGATTACAAAAAGAATTAATTTAATTATTTCTTTCGTTTTATCCAATTTGAATTTTTTTTCAATTAATTTTATTTTTTTTAAATATAATATCATCGATTATGGGGGAGCTTTTGAGTAAACACTTGGGCGGGCAAGATTTGACCAGCGTCTCTGGCTTTCCGGATCAGTGTCCTACCAGCAATAAGGCGAAAATTCTCAAATAGTTCAATAAAATGCCATTTAATGCTTATCTTTTAATAAATATGCCCAAAATATACATAAATCACGTCAATCTTGAGAAATAGTATCCTAGTAATAGGGATGCAAATATTTATTTAAATAACTTTTGTTTGTTATGCACTGAAAGAAAGGAGTTGAAAAAAACTATTTATAATAGGGTAGGGAATAATCGGTTAAAAACCTGTCCCCCCGGTTTTCGGTTTCGGTTTTTGGCTAGACCCGGTTAACCGAAAACCGAAATCAGTTTTTTGCCTTGTTTCCAGTCCCGACTTTATTACACTTAATGATGATCAGGTGTTGCCGCGGGGTGAGAAAATGTCGGGTCGAGTTTCGGGTCGGAGCGACTGGAAAAAATTCTGGCCGGGTATCGGAGCGAGAAAAAGACCGGGGGTTCGGGTTACGGGTCAATCAAAAAATAAAATTTTTTTTTGTAGCGTATTTCTTTAATGGACTCTTTAAAAAATTTATTTTATATTATAAATAATGGGACGCATAAAATGTGATGAGACGCATAAAATATGATGGGACGCATAAAATTATTATCGGACGCATAAAAAGTCTTAGGACGCATAAAATGTCTTGGGGCGCATAAAACCGACAAGAACCGGAATTAACACTTCCACTTCGACACATCGATACTTTTGACACTTCGGCTCACCACGTCTCCTCCCCCTCTCCTCCCCCCCCCTCGCTCCCCGGGTAATTCGATCCCTCTAAATCGAAACATTTTTAAAAAATAAGAACAAATGGAAAACTTGTTTTCAACATCAAAAAATAATTTTTTTTTTTTTTTTCTAAATCTTGATTTATGATTTTGGCGGTCACGGATTGTGTATTGCTTTTGGCTAAGTTTTTTTTTGGAATTGCGTGCATGCCTGATCAGGATGCTCCATATAAGTACCTTTAAAAATAATAAATATTCAATAACATTTTCATGAATATTTTTCAATTACTAATAATTCAATAATTGTTTTGGTTTTTCAAAAGATTCAATTGCTAAAGTAATAAGTAATTTCTTTTGCATTTTTATTTCCAATAATTTGGGGAGAAAAACCGAAATTTATTCTAAGAAAAACCTAAAGGAATAAATGTCAGGTTAAATATTTTTATTATAGGCAACACTAGACATTCATTCTTTTAGAAATTTTATACTTTTTTAAATTTTTTGTTTTATTTTTCTACAATCTATGTTTTTATTTATTGCGTTTTTTGGCTTTTCAATTAAACAAAATACTAAATCTATTTTTATTGCTATTTTTATATGGACTGACTGAATGGGCATGGTGCTTGTGGATTGACGCAAACGCACGCTGGCTGGCCTTAACTCCAACAAAGCCAAAAAAAGAACATTTGCCAAGATTTTTATAAAAGCAAAAAATAAAAATAAATGATTCCCAACATTTTATTTTAATTTGTGTCGAAAAAGTACCTTAAATAGTGATTTATAGATGTTTAAGGTTTAATATGCTTTCAGAATTAATTTATTTTCTGTAATATTAAACTAAATAATTCAATTTTTGTATCGAATGTTATTATATGTTTTCTCTTTAAATTAATGTATAGTTTAGTTCTTTTTTTTATTTTTTAGTGGTAACCTAATAAATAATTTATTGTCCTCCTTAAAGATCTTTGCATCCCAATATTCGGTTTAATTTGCTAATATTGAGACTTTAAATAAATATTTAATTTATATATTTAAGCAAATAATAAATATTTTTCTAAATTTTTTTTACTAATTTCTCCTCCGTATAAAAAAATTCCTACACCATAACAAAGAATACAAATTAATATGTATTTTTTAAATAAAAATTTAATTTAATAACTTAGCTGCTCACTTTTTTATGTTTTTTTTTTTCTTTTTTTGTCATTTTTATACAAATTTCTACAGAATTATCACACGTTTCTTATTTAGAGCTTTCTTATTTTTTGTATTTTAATAACATTTTTGCTATTTTAGCATAGAATTTATTTATAAAATCTCTATTGATAAACAATTCTCATTAATATGAATAAATCTTTGAATTTTGTTTTAAATAATAAATTTCATCACATGCGTTCTTTCTCTCTTTAAGGTATACAAATTTGTGAAAGTTCAACTCCCTTTTTTATCAGATTATTTTTTATTTTTCAGGTTTTTTCTAACTAATTATTCCACAATGTTATTTATTACATTATTACTATTTCTTATTTTAATTATATTATTTTAATATTTTAACAAAAAGAATTGTAGTTTTTTAGAAATTTGATTATTTTTGTGGGGGTTGGATAAAAATGCGAGGAATGTGCATTTTTTTTGAAAAAATAAAAATATTTGGCATAAAGTATGTAATTTTTTCTTCAATTCTTAGATTTTTTTTTCGCTAAAATCCGTCTCCTGCTTCGGATGCTCCGGCTTTTGGGAGGCTTACTCCGATCCAATTTACTGCTCCCGTTTGTGGGCAAAAAAAGCACTAAAAATCAAAATTAATGAGAAAAAAACAATACATGATAAAGCTTTTTTGAAAAGTTTACCAAAGTCGATTCTTAAGGATGCTTTTTTCTTCTTTTTTTCTTGCGTTTTTCTTAAGGAAATTCCCAGAAAAAAATATTGTGCGAGAATTTAGTCCAAAATGACTGATTTTTGTTTTTTTCCCTATTTGTCTATTTTCTTTGTTTATTTTAGGGTTGGCCTGGTCCAGTGTCTGACCTGGTACGGGCACGATTACCCAGCTTTTTCAGTACGCGAACCCGAACAATGGACTCGGTTTTTTAAGAATCAAAAATCCGGAACTCTAGTCATAATTAACGGCGTGGCGGTAGACTTACTGTTTCATTTCTTTTTCTGGGTTCAAATCCTCCAATTGATATATTTCTAATTGTTTCTCCAAAATACATCGATAAAATTAAAAATTATGAAAAGAGTAGTTCCATTGTGCCAAAACTATAAATTCACAATTTATTTGACAACTTTTCTTTATAATTTCTTTAAATTTTCAAAAATTCGGGGCCGTCGGTGGAATCATTTCACATGTTTTTTTAAGTTTAATCTACATATCGTTGGTTTGTATTTTAAATTAAGAGAATTATATCGAAATCAATTTGTTTTTTTAAGTTTTTTTATTGCAAATCATTAATTGATTTCATATAATTTAATTTATTTGTTTCATTGAATTTCCACATATTTTTTTAATTTATTTATTATTTTATTTAAAAAAAATTAGCAACACAATTATTCATGAACATCGAGCAGTTGCTCCAATAAGGGGTACGTCTCATACAGAATTGCTTTAAGGTGTTCGTCCACCATTGATGCACAATAACTGCGCTCGTCGTGCTTTGCCTGTCGGGCCAGAGACAATGAATCATTTCATGCGACACGCATGCGGTGAACTTTTTCCATTTCTTATTTTAGTAATATTTTTAAAATCTTTCACTTGTATGTTTTTCAATTTAAATTTTCTTTCTTTTTTCCCATTTAATTTTTTTTTCTATAATTAATTTTATTTACCATTATCTTGCCATGATACCTCCCATTTTCACATCTATAAACGTATAGGAGTTTTCCGACTGATTTTGTTTTTTGCATGTATTATTGAATTTATTATTTTACAATATTTTAAATTATTAATTCGTAATATATTTCCAATTTTAAATTAATAATTTAAGCTTTATCGTGTTGATAATCCAGGTTTTGTAAACAAATAACCATCAAGAGGATTTCATAGAGCTTTTGTAAAGCGTACTCGATAAACGTTTAAAATTTTATCAATTATTTTTTTTTTATTAATTTTTTATGGATTGATTTAAGTTTATTATGTAATTATTAAATGTTTTTATATAAAGTTTTTTGAAAATATTTCTTGATTAACAATTAATCCCACGAAGGTGTTTCTCTTCCTGTGAATGACGAATACTGGATTTCTCTTTAATTGCTTTTATTTGTTCTTATCATTTTTTTTTCGTCCTTTAATTTGAGTGTAACGCTGGGTTAAGTAAAACTTATTTTCTAATAAATTCACTTATTTATTTTAGAAAAAGCATAATTAGATCTTATATTGATTTTTTATAATTATGCCCTTTATTCAAGCTGCCACAACGCTTTTTTTAACTTTATTATATTTTAATAGTTATCGCGACATAAAATTTTTTTTAATTATAATTCCATTTACATAATGCAAATAAGAAAATAGGTGCAGGGTTTTGCCTAATTTTCAAAAAAAAAAAAACAATTTTTGGCCACCCATAAGAATTTTTCTTGAAACACGAGGATGCTTACCTAAAAAATCAAGCCCGGGGAATTTTTGAAAGACTTAATGTATTTGAGTAACAGATTTAGCAAAAATAACAATTTTTTATGCATTTTTGAAGTAGATTTTGAAAAACTTATGCGAATGGGGGGGGGGGGTCCGATGGTGCCGAAGACGCAACCTTATCTTTCTTGCCATAGTTAAAATCGAATACTTTTGGGTTGAAACACAATGAATTCTGACCACAAACAATCCCAAAATTACAAACAAACAAAAAAATCTTTAGTGCAATTTCCGCTTAAAATTCTTACCCCAACATATTGCTGCTAAGGGTCTTTTAAACCGACAAACCGGTCTGAATCGGTTTTCAGTTAGGCCTCGGGGTTTGGCCTAAAAATCCGGCTTTCGGTTTTATTCGGTTAACGACCGCCGCCAACCCTAGTTTTTATATTTGTTTTATAGCTTTGTAATATATATAAAATAATTAATTTATGTTTTACATATCTTAAAGTGAATTATATTTGCAGACCAATTAGATTTCAAATATTTCTTTTTTTATATAATTTTTTTTAAAGACAATAATTTTTCATTTAAATAAAAAAGCATTTGATGAGGCATCCCTCTTTTACATGGCGAAATTATTTGATGATATTTATTTACTTTATCTTAATTTTAATTTTTTAAAAATTTTAAAGTATTATACAAAAATGGTTTCGTCAATAGAGGCATTTTATTGTTTTGATTAAAAAAATAAATACAATTGGAGACAAATTAATTTTATATCAGGATCAGTTTTAAACTGTGAATAAAGGTTTCCTTAAAACATTTCCTTTCCATGGGAATATATAAAGTTTTTTTTTCAATTGTTATAAATTGGGTTGGGGTCGTGGTATAATGATATAACTTGCATTTTGAATAAAAAAATATTATTTAAATTTAAAAAAAAAATCCATTTGCCCAAAAGTCCTTCTAAAGCATTTGAAAGAAGAAAGAAAATCTCATTTTCTTTTAATTTTATTAGTGACTTTTTAGTAACAAATTTATCCCAGAAAACGCAAATTAATTCATTTTTTTGACAAAATTTGTCAACAAAATTTTTCTGAGTAGAAATAGAGAATATATAACAGTTTAGTTTTTTAGTAAAAAAAGCCAAAACTATGAAAATATTTTATTTTTTTTATTGTAAGTCTCGTATCCACCTTTATATTCAGAATTATCTGCAATTTTAGTTTCGCTATTCTCTGATTATTTATCAATATTATTTTTATTCTTTTTACTTTTATACATTTTTAAATAAAAATTAATTACCCATATATTATAATTATTCCTTCTCTTGTAGCAGCGAGTTTTAATTACAGTTAGCAAAGCAAAGATTAAGTAAGTTTTTAGTTAATGCACTAATCTTTTTGGAATGTTTTATACTTTTTCCAATTTGCTGTACTATGGTTTTTTCTCGTCCCGAAACCCAAATCCCGACCCGATATTTTTGGTCGGGATTTGTGACAAAATTTCCAAAATATTTCGAAAAATTCAAAAATTAGGAAAAGAACGTGGTACTAAGAATTTGTAAATAAACATTCCTTTTTAACAATTTTCCCTTCAAAAAATTTTCCCGGCGGCGTCTACCGACACCACCGAACACTTTTACTTTGGATTTTCTCAAAACACATCACAAAATCAATAAAATTATAATTTCTTATGAAAGATTTGTTACCAAATTGATCATTTTTGCTGGTAATTTGCTCCTTGAATATTTCTGAATCTTCTGGAAATTCTTTGAAACCGAACCGATCGAACCGAAACTGTTAACCGAAACCGACCGTTTCGAAATCTAAATCGAACCAAAAGATTAAATAATTTTCATTTTTAAATACTAAAAAAAACAAAAATTAGGAAATGTGCCCCTTCCATAGCACCTTCAATTTAAATAAGTGGGCTCTTCGCAATTGGTACATTGTAACAGGCAAAATATATATCATATAAAGGCCTATTTTGTGGATTTTATTTGGGTTTTTAAACACCGAGTTCTCATTTTGTTCATTCCATGAGTTATTCAAAAACGCATTTTCAGTAACCAAAATCCATAATTTCATCTTCAAGAAAGATTGTTTTTGTCTTTCATTAATTTAATATTGATGTTAAATTGTTGAATCCCCTATTTAATTGTATTAATTATTTTATTTATTTATATTTGTTTTTTATTATTCAATTCACCGAAAACCTGTCATTTACTGGGTTTCATCCTTCTGTTGTCCCTTATTTTTTATTATATTGTGCAAAAACAGAAATATGAATTATTTTGGCTTAGGAAATCAATTGACTAATAATTCTTAAAAAAAAAATAAACTTTGCACTCGTTTTGCTTTGTTACCTCTTGTGGAAGTTAAAATTACTTGGTCTTTTTTTATCTTTCTTACAAAATGAACGAATGAATGATTCTATAGATTGCATTCGCGAATAAGTAAACTCGCAAAAACCAAACAACAAATTTATCCATGGTAAATTACCCTAAAAATGGCTTTGAATACAAATAGTTCGTGTTCCTCTTTTAATTTTTTTAAATAAAAATTTAATTCAATACAGTTTAGCTCCTCTCTTCTTTATGTTTATTTTTTATTTTTTTATCATTTTTATTCAAATATTTTTACTGGATATTATATCTTTTTTATTTTGAGCTTTCTTATCTTTTTATTTTAGCAAAGGATTTATTCATAAAATCCGTATTAATAAACTATTCTCATTAATATCAATTAGTCTTTGAATTTCTTTTTAAATAATACATTTTCATCACATGCGCTTTTTTCCTTTCCAGACGATGTCCAAAGTGTGAAGGTTCTCCCATTTTTACCGGGTACTTTTGTTTTTTTATTTGTATATTTAATTTTTTACCTAAATTTTTTACTTTTATTTATTTTTATAGAATTTTAACTCATCTCGCATTAACAAATATTTCTAAGTAATATTTGTATTTTATCATATTATTTTATTGGTTTGTTGTTAAATAATTACTCATATGCACCATTAATGATTGTTTGTTTTTTTCCATATATTCAAATCCATTCTTTTCACGGAATTCTTTCAAATTTTGATTCTCTATTTTCATCTTCAATTTCATTCCCTTTTTTATTATGTTTTCGTTTTTTTGAAATTATTTGGCTTATAATTCCTTTTTTCTTGTATTACCTCGCTTTTAAATTTGCCCAGTCCTTCAATTATTGGAATTTCTTTAAGATATTTTTATTGACAAGGAAAAAATTGTAAATTTTGATTAGTTCTCGCCCTACTATCGCATTTGCAATAAAACTTAAATTAGTGAATTATTTTGAATAAAGTGAATAAGTTCATGGGAAATATTATATTTTTTAGAATGAATTTTATTAACTTCGTTCAACACATTTACCTTTTAAATACTTTAATTTATTCAGTAAAGAAGATTTATAGCACTTGCATTTTTCCAATATTTCTATTTATTTTTGCAACTATTTTGGCCATTTCTCAGGGTTTTTATTTTGGAGGGTTTTTTAGCAACGAATTTAAAAAGTATTTTTTACAATCTTTTAATTTTCTGAGAAGAATTTGCTTTTCTTTATTCTTAATATTATTATTTTTTTATTTGTACAACTGTCCTCAATATTTTAATTGACGCAAATTGGGCGGAATTAAATTGTTTAAAAAAGATAAAACGAAAGAGAAAATTACTCCAAAATATTTGAAGAAAAACTGAAAAAGAAAGAACAAGAAGAATAAATTGTCAAAAAGGAAAACTGAATTTAAAATTATTGTACACTTTAGATAATATTTTTTTAAATTGGAACATCAAATAAATCGATGTCAAAAGGCAATGGAAAAGGATGAATGTAAATGACTCTGTTCAGTGGGGTTTCTTAGGTTACCACCCCACCCCATCCTTTCAATTCCTCCGCCGGCGTCGTTTTTTTCATTGCTGTGTTAGAGAACACCAAAATTTTTTAAAGAGATAGACAGTGGGAAAATAATGAATGAGAGAGAAAAATAAAATAAACTTTATTAATGATTTTTTTAAAAATTGGTTATTCCAAATATACACAAAGGAATTTCTTAATTTTTTCTTGGAGCAGAGAAAAAAAAAGTAAATGATGTGAAAATTCATTAATTGCCATCATTCATTAATCAACGTTCATTAATTCGTTAATTGCCATCATTCATTAATTAACGTTCATTAATTCTTTAATTGCTTCTGCTTGTGCTGACATCGATGGTAGACTAAAAAGATTGCCAAAAGTCCAAAGCAGCAAAATCCACCTTACCAAATATTCTCATCATTAACATTTATGTGGCCGTCAAAGTGGAAAAATTTATTTTTTGAATGTGATTGAACTTGCATTAGAAAAAATGAACAGTTGCTACAGATTAAAAGTAAAATGCAATTACATCAAATGCATTGGTCATCAATTAAGATCAAAATCGAGCACATTCCATTCTTCGCCCAATGCTTCTCGCTCCCATTCGGCCCATTGTTTCCCATTTCTCTCATTCGATCTGCGCTCAATCAGCCACAAATGAGAATATTTTTCGGGTAGAAAAAGTGGCATAATAGCTTTCTTGTCTTAAATTTGTTTAAAAAGCATACATTTTTTTGAAGTTTTGTATTTTTCATTCCGTTTTACAAGTTACAGCAAAATCAGAATCGAAAAAGAACAATTCAATTGCATTTTTAGATTATATTCCAATTGTATAATTTTTAAGGATTTTTCAGATAAATTTTGAAAAAAATCAAAGGTAAAAGGTGCCTGGCGATGCCGATAGGAGCTGCCGGACAAATTTTTATAAATGAAGCACAAATCATAAAGTTTGGCATTTAGCATAAGAAATAAAAAAAATAAGAAATCAAGCAACTATAAAAATAGTGGAACTTTTTTGTATAAAAACGGTTTGAAAATGATAGTCAAAAATTATGAGTCCAATTTAAAGATACCGCCCGAAACTAACCCCCCCCACAAAGGATTAAAAAAAAAATTATCTTTGCTTTTTATTTGAAATTATTGCTTTCTTCAAAAGAATTTGGTTTCTGATAATAAATCACACTGAATGTGTATTTGACAAATTGCGCCGTGCCATCGCCCTTCTCCGAACGTTTAATTCTCCAATGTCTAAGTGCCCATTTTGTGCTCATAAAATGTGTGTCCGCAAGCACATCAAATCGATCGGCGACCAATGCCAATTTTAAACCAACTTTGGCAGGTGCCAACATACGGTAACAGTCCAACCAAATGTCGTCACAAATGTACGGTATGTCCTTCATGTCGAAAATGCCTTGGCCAAATCAGGCGAACATTCGCCGTACCGCCCTTTCACTGATTGTCCCTTCTTCGTACCTCGAAATTTACCAAAATAAAATAAGATAGATTAATGTAAAGAGCCTTAAGTTATTAAGGAATGGCTCAACTGCGGGACGCTTTCTTTCGTTCAAAAAGAATTCAGAGAAAAAAACTGTGTACCGACATTTCGCCACCCCGACATTTCGCCACCCGACGTTTCGCCACGCGACATTTCGCCACCCAAGCCAAAATCCGACGTTTCGCCACCTAAGCAGAAATCCGACGTTTCGCCACCTAAGCATAAATAGGACGTCTCGCCACCAGTTTTGCCACCTCTAAGAAAAGCCACCCATTTGCCTTCAAAAAACTCTAATGTGTTATCACTACTCCATTTAATGCTAAAATTTAAATTTTGTCTTAAGTGGCGAAACGTCCATAGTTGGCTTAGGTGGCGAAATGTCGGGGTGGCGAAATGTCGGGGGTGGCGAAACGTCGGGTGGCGAACGTCCTATTTGTGCTTAGGTGGCGAAACGTCGGATTTTGGCTTGGGTGGCGAAATGTCGGGGTGGCGAAATGTTGTGTAGCCAAAAAAACGATTGTTTTTTATATGGATTCTTAACTATGTATAGTTTGGATTTCCAATTTTGATTTGATAAAAAACGCAATTGTGGTGAGTGTTTTTTCAAAAACTTTCTTTCTTTTTCCTAAAATGTAATGTACTGAATTGTCCTATAGTATTGAACAGAAGTTTAAATCAAATTTTTGAAAAAAAAGAAAATGATGATTTTTTATTACTTTAACCAATTTGGAATCCATTGCAAAGCTAGAACAATAACAGCAAACAACTCATTGAATAGTAGTAAATGACCTCCTCTTTGCAACAAATTCGAGCTCAACCCGACTGGACGGTTTGTTATTTAAAAAGAGACCGGGGGAAACAAATTGTTCAAAATGAAAAGTGACAGCCGAGGACCGGTGGGCCAGCGGAGAAAAATGCAGCACAAGTGCCGTCGTCCACTGCAGGAATGTTACCCAGCCTTGAGGGTACTATTAGAGGAAATGCTTTCTTTTTTTTCAAAAGTATGTGATTGGAAAAGAAATTCCCCAAAAACCTTCATTTCTTGGTACACAGTTATAGAAAAATAGTTAGAAAACCTCCCATCTCTAATAAATTTCTCTCATTTAAATTTCCATTTTTTTCCGGTATTTAACTTTCCAAATTTGTTTTTCCGGCATCCCGTCACATGCCTGGTCCACGGGGACCCACCGCATTCCTGGCGGTTCCCAATATTTGTCACGAAAATGTAGTCACGAGATCAAATTGATATTTGCGCAAAAAAAAGGCGGAGGAACAAACGCTCTCCGGCAGGTGGTTTTTGAACCAGTTTATTAATTTATGAGAAAATTTGAAAAAAGTGGCGTAAATTCTGACAGAAAATATTATAAAATAAAAAGAGTCAAATCTATGCATTAAAAATACACATAAATATATTGCACTCATTATTCACCTGCAGAAAAGCGTGGCCTCCTCAACACTGAATAAACCAAAATAATTTGGCATTAAAAAAAATTAATATGTATTAAATAAAATTGAAAATAAACTGAAATTATTTACCTTTAAAAGAAAATAGACTGTTCATGGAAGAGAGAGGGTGGCAGACAGGTCAAAGTGGACAGGCAAAGGGAGGACGCGTGGTCATCAACAGGGAGGGGGGGCAGTGAGAGTGAGGAAATAGTTCGGACAGTACTCACCGCTCCCTCGCCTATTATACACCGCGTTGAAAAAAACATTTTTGATTTGCATATCAATTCGTGATATTGCGCATTTCTTTGGCGAAAGCTCACCCACGACATGGACAGAATAGTGCAAGTGATTCCGTCCGTGTTTACGGCATTTTTGGAGTGAGCTAGACATGCGCTGTATAATGCGGCGCGCCAAAGCTCGCTATCGACGCATTCGACTCTATTTGCGTGCACGCAATAAGGCCCGGTGCGCCGAGTTGGCTGAGGCGCGGGCAGGGGTGGCGAGGCGCTGCCTCTTCGCCTGAGGCAGGGCCTCTCCCAAGACTCCGAGGATGCACCCCATGGGTGGTGTCCAAAATGTCAGACTAAAAAGTCTAAACCATTTTTTGAAATGCCCATGGATTGTGAAGACATTTATTATAAATTAATTTAAAGCAAATATTATTTCCTATTTTCACATAGGATTTTGGTGCTTTTATAAATGCACCGTTGGCCATTTACTCCGTCTCGAGTGAGCCTGGCTGGGCACGAGAGTGTTGTGCCCAATGGCCAAAGGGGAGGGGCAATCAATGAATGTGAAATGGTCGACCACAGCTGCCCAACTGCCGCCGAGAGTCTTGAGCAGAGCCCACGGCTTTAATGCATTTTCTGTTTTCTGTCTCCAATCGAATTTTATGAAACCATTATCAGAGATTTTTAGTCATTATCAGAGATTTTTAGTCCAATCAATCAGTATTATAGACAACATCAATAGGCCCTAACTTTTCTGTTTCATTCTAAAGTTTTGTTTTTGAAGGGGTATTAAAGTAACTTCAGAAAAAGTTTTTTATTAAGCAATGGACCAATGAGTTTTCTTGTATTTGCGCTGAAAATTATAACAACAAAGCGTCAAATTCAGTATTTAAAACTGTTTAAATTTTCCCCGGCGACGCCTATCTGCACCGGGATGGGCGAAATTTCGTTTCGCGTTTCGGAAATTTCGGGCTTTTTCCGTTTCGAATTTCGCGTTTCGAGTTTCGGGTAAAACGCCGAAATTTCGCGTTTCTTACATGGTTTTTTCTTCATGAAATGTCTATAAATCTTTTAACAAAGAGGCCATGAATTATGAAAATTCCGGTGGCGCCTATCGGCACCACCGGACTCCCCCGCCCCCCCCCCCCCCATTCGTTTGGATTTTCTCAAAAATATCTATAAAAATTAGTCTTTTTTGTGCATATCGTTTATCAAAATACACCCAAATTTTCAAGAATTTACCCGGTGACCCCTCTCGACATCATCGGTCCCTACCCTTTGAATTATTTATAAATTAAAAAAAAAACAACTGATTAAATCCAAATAAAATCTAAGAATTACATGGAGAGTGAGAGTTAAGAAACGATAACAAATTAATGAAATTTCAAACCAAATTATTGCTATTCATCAGGGTAAGGATCATGTCTTTTTTTAAGGTATATGGGGGAAAATTTGTCAATTCAAAGCTTACAAAATTTATCATAAGCATTTGCTTGCAATTTTTATATTTTTAAAAAATTGGCTTAATATATTGACAAAAAAATGGATAAAAAAAATTTACTTTCGTTTCGTTTCGAAAATTCGAGCATTTCGGGTTTTTTGCGTTTCGAATTTCGTTTCGGGTCATTGGTCGAGTTTCGCCCATCCCTGATCTGCACCGCTGACCCCAAGTTGCTGTTTTTTTTTCTCAATTTTTTTTTTATCATCCTTTTTTTGTCACTTATTATTTTAGTCACTTTTGTCATTTGATTTTTAAATTTTCGTGTTACTTTTACTTTTTGTTGCATTGTGTTTTATTCTTTTTCACCCCGCCCCATTGATATTCAATTTATTTTGAATTAAGGTTTTTTTTAAAGTATTGTATCTAAAATGGTTCGTCATAGATGCACTTTATTCTTTTGAGTACTTAAAACCAATTTTATTTGGGCTAAGCCCCGACCTTTCGGGGAGAGAAAATCGGGACATCGGGGAAGAAATTTCCCAAAAAAAATTTGTCTGGGATGCCTAGAGAGACTTAAAAAATGTCACGGACGGGGAGGAAAGTTTTTAAAAATTCCAAAAAAAAAGATAAAATAAAAAATTTCAGAACAAAAAAGTTATAAAAACTCATTTAAAGACACTTCTCCATCTCATTTCAAGTGCAATTGACGACTTTCATTATTCCCCGAAACATGTTGGGACTTAAATTTTATACCTAACTCAATTTTTAAAATGTATCATTATATCTTTCCTTTCCAATGTGCTATCGGATTTGGATTTAAAATTATTTAATTTAAGGTTATTAATTATTTATTCTTGGGATATTCTGTTGTTTTTGAATTTTTTTCCTCATTTCAATTCACCTATAAATAATACATAAAATAGAATTTTCATTTGTTATAAATTGTTGCATGTTATATAATTCATTAAATATTTTTTTAAAATTATTTCCATTAATTTGTTGTTCTAAATTTTTTTATAATCACAGTAATTTAACTAATTTTTGTTTAATAATTATTACTTGCCGTATTGTTGCACTTGCAATAATTCTCTCGAAGTGTTGCTGAATAGCGCTGTGTACCATTTCGTCACGAATCAGGCGGAGCCTCGAGCGATTCATGTGCTCTTCAATAATAGGCCATTGATATAAAAGTCCTTAGTTAATTATGCGAATCAAAATGGGGCATTAAAAAAGTAAATGCTTTAACATTTAATCTTCAGCCCCACCTTTTGTATTTTTTTTTCATTTTTTTATTATATTTTCAAAATTTATCTTTTTTATTTTTTAGACAAATATTATTTTGAAGCAATTTCAAACATTTAATTTTATTTAATCAGCAAAGGAAATTTGAATAAATGCATTTTGAATAAAATAATATTATTTTATAATTAGAAAGTAAATGTAAATAAATATTTTATGTTTTTTTTAAATAGAATTATCTTACTCTTTTGTCATTTCTTCCATTTCCTGATAAATATAACTACAAATAATTTCTCTGTATTTTTATTAATATTAGTAAATATTTGCATTGATATAATAAATTTTAAATATTAAAAAAAAATTGGTGTGAACAGAATCGAATTCAATACAATCACCACTATATAAAAAATAATCTATCTCTGTATTCAAAAATTTGCATTTATTAGAAAAAAAAACATTGTTGGGGAGGGGGCTTAAATTTTTATTTTTTCAAATTTTTAAAACGAAAGAAAAGAAAAAAGTTTTTGTTTCCATTAATTTTAATTATTTATTAGGAAATTACTACAAAATTTGAACATCTGATCTTACTTTCGGTTTTTGAAACTTTTCTTCGATAATCAATTAAAATGCATTAAATATATCAAAGTGATGGAGTATTCTTTCAAATCCAGCCTTATCAATGGATAAATTGTTCTTGTAAGTATATCCTTGTCTCGATGGTGATCATGGTAATCTATGATTTTATAAATTTGCTTGTTTAATTATTTACATTTTGTTTTTGTTTCCACCGTATTCCGAATTTTAGGCTTTTCCATCACTAACAACCATTGTTTTTTGGTTGAAGTGCGGGTGTTTTTGGAGTTTATTTGTGCTTCATATTCTTGAACCTCTCATCAGTTACGCTCTTTCATTTGCCATTTTTTTCTGAACTTTGTCCAGTTGTTTCGAATGAGTCATGGTATTTCTTCGATTATGCCAAATAATTTGACTGCTAACTATAATACAGTCACTCGGCAAAAATTCATTTTTAATGATTAAATTGTAATTTTTCATTTCCTTTTATACTCAATTTATTGTCTTTGGTTAAATTTTTACACATTTTTAAAATGCAATTTAATTTTAAAAATAACCTTCTCTTTTAAAGATGAAATAACAAAAATTTTTAAATTATAATTTCTTTAAGAATAAGCAATAAAAAATTTTAGCTATATCAATTTGTATCTGATAATAGAATCAAGCCGATATACGATTACATTCGAATAAAACTTTGAATTGCCCATATGAACCTTTGCTCTTAAATAGTTTGATTGTATCAAATATTTAAAACGCCATCTTCTGCTCTCTTCCACGACCCAATACTTGATGAACGCTCCGTCGTCGTTTGCATATTAAATTGATGCTGTATTTAAATCAATTATTTTCACGGAGTTCTTTTTTGATGTCGTTAATTTTTTCTGTCTTCACTTTCATTTCATTATTTTCTTCTGTTTTAATTTTATTCCATTTATCCATTTTTTCATTTGTCCAGGCCTTCATATTTTTAGTGACAAAGAAAATAAGAAACTTTAATATATTTTTTTAATTTTTATTAATTCTCGCCATATTGTTGCATTTCCATAAAATTTAACTTAATGAATTATTTTGAGTAAAAGGAATAAATCCATGAGATATTATAGTTTTAATTTTATTAATATAATTTTTAGAGTTTATTTTATTAACTATTTTCAGCATATTGCTTTTTTAGTAATTCGAATTATTTAATTTTATTTATTTAGTGAAGGAATTTTAGCAAATGCGTTTTAAATTGAATAATTAAAATTTTAAAAATTAAAACAAAATAAATATTTGTCATTCTTCTCTTTACTGATAAATATAATTTCTTCTTGTTAATAACTACATTTAAATTTTATTCCATTAGAAAATCCTTAATTTTCGGGTCTTAAGCTTACAAGGAAACACGCGAACTGTAACTCGGAAAATGCATATGTGTGATATACCATTGGATAGAGCAGGATCGATTTGTATTGTGAATTTTAATTATACGGGTCCATATTTATAAACCAAAAAATTACAGGGCCTCAAAAATCGAAATTTTGGAGGGAGGCGGAGGGAAAGGAGCACTGAACATGTGTCCTGGTGGGTTAAAAACACGTTTTGGTAGCCGGGGTTCAACTCCGATGCATGATAAAATTTTTTATTGTTGTTTTTTCAACAATTTTAATGCACGAAAAGTGTCTAATAAATAACCGAAAAATTTAAATGCAAGAATAAATTAATGCGCAACAAAAACGGCCAATATTTTTGCGCAATTCCCAGAGTAAAAAAAGAGGGTGAAAATATGCAAATTTCCGATTGATTTGCCAATGGTAGGGCAGAAATGCCCTCTCTCCCCCTCCCTTCCATTCCTTGGCCATTCCTTCCTCCGATGCCTGGTGTTCTCATAATTTTTGTTTCCAGCATTTTATTCACAATATACACCGTTGTAATTGGCTCCCGGACAATCGGACAGTGGACAATCGGACAGTGGATAATCGGACAGTGGACAATTGGACAGTGGACAATCGGACAGTGAGGACAATCGGACAGAAGTGGACAATCGGACAGTGGACATTCGGACAGAAAATAATATTTACGAGCCATAGCTTACCGAATGCCGAAACCAAACCTTTAAAAATTTGCTTTCTAAACCCGATTAAGCATCCAACCACTTGTTCTAAAGTGATCATTCATTTTTCTTATCATTTTCCTTTATTTTCTGTCCGATTGTCCACTGTCCAATTGTCCACTTCTGTCCGATTGTCCTCACTGTCCGATTGTCCACTGTCCGATTGTCCGGGAGCCAATTACAACGGTGTATATTGTGAATAAAATGCTGGAAACAAAAATTATGAGAACACCAGGCATCGGAGGAAGGAATGGCCAAGGAATGGAAGGGAGGGGGAGAGAGGGCATTTCTGCCCTACCATTGGCAAATCAATCGGAAATTTGCATATTTTCACCCTCTTTTTTTACTCTGGGAATTGCGCAAAAATATTGGCCGTTTTTGTTGCGCATTAATTTATTCTTGCATTTAAATTTTTTTAAATTTGTCAAACAATTACGGTTCGAACTTTCTCGCTTCTTTCAAACCAATTAGGTTTGTCGGTTTTTTCGTTGAAAAATTTGCACAAACCTGTTTAAAATTTTCTATCTTCTTATATTTTCTAAGAAGTTTTAAAATACATTCTTGGGGGGAAGAATTTTTATTTGAAAAACAAAACAGATCAAAAAATTAAACAAATTAGGTGATCTCAGAAGCACTTGTCGAAGTCTATCAATCTATTAAATTTGAACAAAATTTGAAAATATACAAAAAAAAATTATTATTAAAAAAGCTAAAAAATCGAATTTTTCTTGATAGTTCGGCGCAACAGGGTCATAACTTTTTTTATACTTGGATGGATTTTTTTATGCAAGATTAATGCAGCACAGATAAACTTTATGAGGATACCAATTTTAAATTGGCAGATCCACGTCTTTAAGTATTAATTATACTGTCTCTTATATTGATTATCTTTATATAAATTAAATTAATTGTTTATTTTATTATTTTGAATTTTAAATTGATAAGTGGATAGCAAAAGTAATCATTTTAATTATTTATCTCGTTTAAATTTACTCCTGCAGATTGATTTTTTTTTTCAAATTTGACGCGTTATACTCATTCATTGAGAAAATTTATTTTTCAACATCGCCGGATCTTTTTTGCAAAAAAAAAAAAAAAACTATCCCCGCCCCCAACGATAATTCACTCATGTGTTAAAACTGGCCGTTTTTCTACAACGAAAAATCATTTTTTAGTGATTTGATTTATGTCTTTGTTCAAATAATATCGCTATGAGTGAAAAAAAGTTAAAATATTTACCAAAACTTTGCAAGAGTCGAATTGAATGAAAAAACATCATTTTGCATGTGCAAGAAATCGAAATCGCGTTTTATAGATAAATAAATAAATAATAAATTTAAATTTTCGAGAAATCTTTTAAGATTACCTTTTTTCAAAATTTTTGTCAAAATCTTGCCAAGAAATTAATTTCCCATTTTTTAGATATAGTTTTTTCAAATTTTTCATAGTTATTTCTTCGGGATGAATTTTCATGTGAATTTTTTGATTTAACCAGAGCCAGTTGAAAATGCCAAAAGATTTACAAATCTAACGACAAAACTTTAAAATATTGAGTTAAATATTTTCTTTTAAACGCTGCAAAAATATTTAATTTTTACGAATATTGACATCCAAAGTTAACTGGGTGAATAGTATATTAATATGAAAATGATTTTTTTAAATATCGGTTATTTCAGTTATCAAAGTCTATAAACAAAATTTTCAGAGTATAGAATCGTTTGAACCATATTTTCTGCGAAATAATCGCTATACAATAGTGAAATATTTTTATTTAAAAATTGTTGAATAAAAGCGCGACGGAGAAATCATATAAAGAAAAAACAGCAGGGGCCATAAAAGATCCAGAAATAATACATGATAAAAATCGTAAATCTGACTTTTTTTCTTCTTTTAGGACCATCAAACTGAAGAACAAATCTTTACAACTTAAAATGAAGGTATGTGACTTAAAAGCACCAAAAAATAAACTTTTGACTTAATGATATTTTATTTATTTGATTAGAAATTCCACCCCGCTTTTCTGATTGCTCTTTTTTAATGCTTTCAACCTTGCAAAAGTCTTCAAATTGTTCTCGCGCTCTTCACTTTGAGTATTTTCCTAAAATATTGTTATGTATTTAAAACTTTATTATGTTTTTTCAACAGACCGTATTTAATTTTAGTTTTAACTTTTTAGCATAAACCATCTAAAGCTTGAAATACTTTTTTCCACAAAATTTTCTCCTCTCCAATTTCAAATTTCTGTTAAAAAATATTAGGACTTTCGAAATGCCCTGCGGTGTCCTTTGGAGGCCATTGGCTGACCAGTTTAATCATGATGCTTAAGAGCTAATTGTTTGGAGACTTTTATTTAAAATTGTCATATGTCATAATTAACGCCAAAGGCGAGCATTTGGCTATACATATTCCAGAGCATCTTCAATTCAAATTTTAGGTAATCAATACTTCTTACTGGTACATTGTCTATAAAAGCAAATTTTGTGGGTTTTTTTATTTAACTTATAAATTTATTTTATTTTTATTTTTAACCATCTATTTATCATTTTCCTCAACCCATTAATTATTCAAAAAGGCATTTTCAGTAATAAAAGTCTATGATTTCATCATTAATATTAAAATTTTATCATAAAATTAATTTTTTATTTTTTTTGGTATTAATTTATTTAGTTCTTTCTCTCTTTTTAATTATACCATTTCGTGCTCATGAAGACCAGATGTCTTTCGCTTGCCGGTAGTCATTTTATCATTACTGTACTTAAATTTTTTTAATGTCATTTTTATGGGATTTTTCTAATTTTTGATTATTTTTTTTGTTCGTATATTTAGGGTGTTAAGAAAATTTTTTATTTTGAATAATCAGTTTTTAACATTTAAAAAGATATTTACACCGATTTTCTCGCTAAATGCATGCTTTCCGCAGTAATTAAGTGAGCCGCTTTATTTAATATTATTTAAATAATTTATTTTATTATTTTGGATTTTTAATTTGAGATAGCGACGATTTTTTTTATCACTAATTCTAATTAGTATTATTGTATTATATTAATGGTAATATAATTGCTCAAAATAATTTAATAAAATAATTTTGTGTTAAATATTTTCATGGATATTTTTCCTACTCTTATTTCCTGCTCCATATAAGTAAGTTTCCACGCCATTACAAAGAAATCACACTAATATTGATGTATTCGTCTTTTAGTTGTTTTTTTAAGAAATAAATTTAGTTTAATAATATTAACTAGTTTTATTTTCAGAGATTGGAAGGGTTTGGCTTGTATTTGATGCATTACCTTTTAGAAATATGCATATTTTGCATTTTTGTGCATATTTTTGCCAGTCCTAATTATTACACATTTCTGATTTTGAGTTTTATTATTATTATTTTCCAATATTTTTAAATTTATTAATAAAATCTTATATTTAAAAAACAGATTTATTTTGGGTTGTTTATCCTTTTTGATTTTTTTAAATAATCAACTTTAATCACGTGTTGCGCTTTTTGATATGTTTTACTGTTTTGGGTGTGCGAGGTCAACTGCCTTTCATTATCAGCTTATTTTTTTTTATTAAAACTAATATTTCCACAAGCTTTAATCAATTTTTATACAAATTCTATTATTTTAATAAATTTTTTATAAAACATATTATATATATATTATATATGCTTTGGCAGTCAATAGTTTTGGTAACTTTTTTTCAACATTAACATCTTTATCAGACAAATTTGTTTTACCATATTTAATTTATTTCATCTCATTATTCTTGTTTTTTTTTTCAATAATCCTTCCTTCCCTTATTATTATGACATTACCCGTGCTGATGGCGAAACATGAATAGAGCAACTGTATTTTTTAAGTTATTTACAATAATATATCCTTTTCCATTTTTGTAGCCTTCGGAGGTGCTTTGTTTGGAGTGGCTCCCATGTTTCGACCACTACGGTGTATCTCTTCCACGTGCACCTTTTTTAATTAATCTTTTCATTTTATTTTATTTATTTATTTATTTATTTTTTATTATTTTTCGATTTTTTTTTTTTTTCATATCATACTCATTATGGGGTAGTTCAAGCGGCAAAATTTTAATTGCAGAGCAGGGCTCTTCGCAACTGGTACATTGTCTAAACAGTCTAAATATAAGGCCATATTTTATGGGTTTTTAATTGGTTTTATTTTATGTTTAACCTTTTTTCACTTTACCCCCTTTTTTAGTAAATTTAAGGGTTTATTTTATTTCAATTTTTATTACTTAAATTAATTTTTTCAAATTCAATGCATATACTTTTTTTAATAAATAAGCATATATTTATATAAATTAAAATTCTTAGCTCAAAATATAAAAGATCATCATTTCCCAATGTTTTTTATTAAAATGAAATATGATAATAATTATGATTGAGTGTTCATTCATGTATTTAAGTCGAAAATTCATACACATATATTCATTTTCATTTCTTTTATTTTTGAGAAAAGCTTAAATTATGTTTAGTAATTATCCATTTATATGTTTTTGCTTTTCGACCACTTCGCGATTATAAAAAATGGATTTCGTTCGATACTTAGCCTTTTTAAATATATGCATATAGTGCTGGGATCTTTGTTAAATTCCGCCACTATGGGCGTTTGTTAAATCCGCCATCTTTTACAAATTTTGGGCCATAACCGTTCTTGGAATTGTCCGAGTGCGAAATTTCGCCTTTCGCAACTTCCGCCTTTTTTAGGCCTTTTGCCTTTCGCTTTTTGGACTAAAAGCGAAGTTTAGGCGAAAGTTAGAATTGAGGTGTTGCCGATAGGCGCCACTAAGCGAAATTTTGATTTGGCCATCCCTGGTATATATAATATAAAATATATATATATTTTTTTTTTTTGGTTGTTGCTTATATGCATTGAAAAAGAAGTTTAAATCAAATAATCTTGTTATTGTCCAAAATGAAAGTTATGGCCACCAAAGTGATTAAGTTTTTTTTTGTGTCCGTTTTTCTTAAATTTAATCAAAGTTGTCAATTGCGTCAATAAAAATAATGTTTTTTATTCTCATGCACTCTTTGAGAATTTTTTTTATGTTGTTAACTTGCTTTTATCAGGTTATTTTTTATTTTATGCCCTTTTCAAATTAATTATTTCTTAAAACTTTTTTTTTTCTATTTTTTACTTTTACTTATATTATGCTTTCTTTTTTTAACCGATTATTATCAATATTCGATTAGTTTATGGATTTTTACGTATCTATCTCCCTGCGTTATGGAAAATACGCTATATAGTTTGCTTGACCTTCTGTATTCGTTTTTGATTATGTATTTATGCTTTATAAATTTGGTTAATTTGTAAGAGTATCTTTTATTCTTTCTTTCATGCCAAAAAAGTTAAAAGGATATATAAATTCAAATTTTTTAGTAAAGTTTTGTTTTGAATTTTCTTAAAACTAAAAATTAATAGATTTTGTTTTGCAAATCTCATCAAATAAATCGATGTCAAAAGTGAGCTTTTGCAATGGCATAGGATGAATATACCTAAATGAGAAATGACTCTGTCTGTGGGTTTCTTATGTTCACCACCCCATCCATTCAATTCCTCCGCAGGCGTCGTTTTTTTCATTAGAAGTGTTAGAGAACACCAAAATCTTCCTAGAAGAGGGGGGAACCACTCGGTTCGCCGCGTTTTTCGCTAACGGTTTTTTCGCCGACGAATTTTACGTCGCGGGATGTTTCGCCGCGGCCAGTTCGACGGGCCTGCCCAGTTCATCGCCCAGCATAAAATGACTTTTTCGTCGCCATATTCAAATTTTCTTACCTTCATTTTTTACATTTGCACTTGGTAACTAAGCAAGCCCAAGGCATAGGAACATGAACCTTAGCATTGACACGTATATGAACACAATTAATGCATTAAAGTACCAAATAGCCAAATTGTGTCCAAAATTAAAAAAAAAAACTAAATTTGATGGACCTAGAAAGAGTAGAAACTAAAAATTCAGAGTATTTCTAAAAAAATTAATTATGGCGAATTTTAACGAAAAACGCTTGGCGCGGCGAAAAAACCGGTGGCGAAAAAGTGCGGCCAACTTAAGCGGCGAACTGTTCGCGGCGAACCGACCCCAACCCTCCTAGAGCAGGGCTCCGATATGTCCTTTTTTTAAAGAAATGTCCTTTTTTCAGCCTTAATTTAAAAATCCCCAAAAATTGGTCTTTTTATCAAGATTTGCTACCAAAATAAACCCAAATTTTCCAAATTTTCCCACGGCGGCGCCTATCGGCACTACCTATTCTTTCTTTTTCAAATTAAAAATTTGATGTCTCATTTCAAAGCCCGACAGCTAAAAATTACTCCGCAATGTATTATTTGCTTATTCCAGTCCCAAATTGCTTAAAATGATTATTGGTAATAAAAAATATAATATTTGATACTCATTTACTTGAATAAATTGATTACAACTGATAATATCGTTTTTCAAAAATGTTCTTTTTTTTGACCCCAACATTTTTTTTTGGACTGCATGTTCTTTTTTCGAAAATTATGAGATCGGAGCCCTGTCCTAGAGATAAAGAAACGGAAAAAAGATTGAATTGAGAGAAAAAGAAAGAATTTTGCGTGTTTTTCTTTCAGTTTCTTTCTTTGCATATAAATTTTGTATTAGCAACAATTTTAATTTTTTCATACTCAAGTTAATGATTTTCCCATTGGGTTTTTAATAAAGCAACGAATTTTTCCGGATCATTTATATAAATGTGAATTATATTAACTTTGTTATTATTCATTTAAATTTTTTAAAAGGTGCTAGGACGAAGTGACAAAAATATCAGTGTGGGCGAAGTGACAAAATATCAGTGAGAGACTTTCAGAGGGATGGTCATTTCAGTACGGAAATTTATTTCAATAAATAAATATAATTATTCCAATTAATAATTAATTTTTTGTTAAGCATAAATATAATTTTAAATATATTATTTCTTATATTTGATTATAGAGAAATAAAATGCATAACCACATTTTACCCATTCAATCATTTGCACTTTTATTCATATTCACAATTGTGTGATAGACTAAGCTTTTTTGCCAAGTCATTACTTGTGAATTGGCCAATTTATTCTCTATTATTTTTATAAAATTCTTTAAATAAATTATTTTATTCTTATAAAATTTTAGAATGAAGTTTTTACTTTTGATACTTTTTTCAATCCTTTGCCTTATTAACTTTGTATTTAATACAAAGTCAGCAGAATTCGAGAACTTTATAAAAAATGAAGAAGCGATGAAGCTGGTCCAAAATTATAAGGAAAAGCAAATCAAAACTATAAAAGAACTACATGTTGAATTAAAAAAAAGGAATCCAAAATTGGTTGAGATATTGCCGGTTAAAAAAAAAAGGGTAGCTACCAAGTCTTGGTTGAAAAAAATATTAATATATTTTCAAATGAAATTGATTTATTTTGGTTAAAACGTGATTAAAATAATTATATTTATTTATTGAAATAAATTTCCGTACTGAAATGACCATCCCTCTGAAAGTCTCTCACTGATATTTTTGTCACTTCTGCTCACCACATTTTAAAACAATGAATAAAAAGTTTATAATTTTTTTATCCTTGTTTCATTTATATTTTTCATTATATTTGGTTAGGTTAGTCTGGCTATTTTTGTAAAAAGGCCAAAAAAACCATTATTTACTTAATTTTCAAGCAAAATGAAAGAATTTTTACAAAATCACTTAAAGTCGTCCGTCCTTCATTCTTTTCTAATAAATGTTTATTCATGTGCTTGCCTTATAAAAATATATTTCAATGAACCGTTGGTCTCGATGGAACTGGCCCAGATTTTTGACATAACAGGCATAAGGCTTAGATTTAATTGGGCTTTATAAATTAAATTTGTTGTTTAAATATATATTTAAGAGGTTATTATTAATATCTAGTGATTTATATTTATATTTATTAGTTTTTGTCATAAGAAAACTCCAATCATTTTATGTTTACTAATTACTAGGGTAGGCAAATTGGATTTCCCGGGTCCGGAACCGGATTTTCAAACTGCAAATTTTTTTCGTCGGATCCGGAACCGGATTTTCAAACTGCAAAAAATTTTCGTTGGATCCGGATTTTCATTTTTCAAAATTTTCCGGATTTTAGTTTTCAAAAAGCCGGATCCGGTTCCGGATTTTGAAAACTTCGCCAAAAGTGACTTTTTTTTCTTTTTTTTTTTTTTGATGGAGCAGGTTCATTGTCACTGTTTGACGCGGGAATACAGAAAATATCTTTGCCAAAACAGTCCATCTGCTGATTTATTTGGTGTCCGAGTACCGCATATGAAAATTTTTAAACCATCATCATTTGGGGTCAAAATCATCTTCTGAAAATTTTATTATCATTAATTTTTTAATTCACAGAGGCGGGAGATCGGTGGTGCCGATAGGCGCCGCCGGGAGAATTTTTGAAAAATTGAGTATATTTTGGTAACAAATTTTGCATAAAGATTCTCTAAATTATGCAATAATTTTACAAAAGTTTGATTTGTTGAATAAAGATGCAATTTAAAGCTTTGGAATCGCGTTTAAAAAAGTTCTGATTTTAGACCCCTAAATCTAATTTTTTGATCTGGGTGTTCTGATTTCGGAAATTTTCAATGGCAGCTCTGTTATAAAGGCCTATTTGTGGATTTTATTTGGGGTTTTAACCACCGAGTATTTTATTTTCTTCATCCCATAAGTTATTCAAAAAGAAATTTTCTAACAAAATCCATGATTTCATCTTTAAGAAAGATTGTTTTTGTTTTCATTAATTTAATAATAGATGTTAAATTTATTAATTTTATTAATTATTTTATTTATTTATATGTGTTTTTAATTATTCATTTCACCGAAAACCTGTCATGTACTGGGTTTTTGCGTGGCATTTTGCCGAAAAGATTTATGCAAAATGTGACAAAATACTGAATCAAACAAAAAAACTATTCAATAAAGAATTGCAATAACAGATCGCGAGCAAAAATAACTTATTTTTTTATCATACCTTCTGATTAAATATTTTTTTTTTGTAGTCAATTCATTTATAATGCATTTTTTGCCACGGCAATAGAATGGTTTTTGGCGCCCAAGTTTCGGCGCCAGCAAACTTTCAGACGTCATAACTTTTTTTCTTTGTCAACAAAATGAGACACACTTACTATCATCCGAAAGCTCCTCAGAAGCTCTTTTCGACCTCAAAAAATTTTAAAGAATAACCGATCTACAAAAATTTATGAACCAAAATATACAAAGATTCTGACTATTGCGTTCTTCGAGTTGTAACTTTTTTTTAAGAGTTGGTCATTTCCTTAGCAATCGCTTATTCAAAGGTTTTAAAAATGTAGAGCTTTCGAGTGATAGTGAAAATGGGTTCATAAGAGGGTGATAATCTCGAAAGTCCAAAAGGTGGCGCCGGGATTAAAAATGGAGCAAAAAGGTGGCACGTAAATTCAAAATAGTTCAAGTGCCGATAGGCGCCGCCGGGAAAAATTTTAAAAACTTTGTTTTAACTTTTAACAAAATAAGTCCCAAAAATGACTATTTTGAGGATTTGTGGCCGATTTTTAAGAATAATTTTAAAAAATTTTAAAATAAATAATGCATGGCGGTGCCGATAGGCGCCGCCGGAAAATTTTGAGAAATTTAGAAAACTGAATGAACTGCAAGGCAAAAAAAAAAAACAGAAATAATCAGGAAAATTATATAATCTTTCATTTTGTTAAATAATTTACAAAATTCCAAAAGTGGTGGCAAATGCCACCAAAAGGTGGTAAAAGAACCACCATGGTTCACAAAGAAAAATACAAGTCCTAAACGAGTCTGGCGCCGAAACGACCCTCACCCCAACCGTTCATCTTGTCTGAACTTATTTTTTTCTCTCTATCTCTCTCTTTTCCTTTTATTCGCATTTCTTTTGCTCTCTTTCCTCTACTTCTCTTTCTCTCTACAAATTCTCTCTCTTTCTCTTTGGGTTCATTTTCTCTCATCTTTTTCCTTTCTTAATGTGTTTTGCCTCTTTCTGTCTCTCTTCTTTGGGAGTGTTCTCTCCTATGCATTTAAAAAAGGACGCTAATGACCAGCAGTCACCCCCCCCCCCCTCTCCGGTGAATACATTCCTCCCCAGTGGCATTTGGCGTTCATTTATCGATGTTTGGCATTCTTTGTCCTTCATATTTTGGTCTCATTTCTCCTTCCTTAAACTAGGGCTTCCATTTTGTCTTATTTTACGCTTTTGACTTGTTTTGGAGGTCTATATCTTATAAATTTAAAAAGAGTTTTATTTTAAGATTAAGCCTTATTTCAGCTCTGGTCCTATTTTTGGGATCACAGAGAAAAATTCGATTTCGAATGGGTAATGTTCTGAACAATTTTTAAAATTGTTAAAAATATTTTAATTTTCCAAATGGTGCCTATGAACATCGCCAGCCAATTTATATCCTTATAATTTATTCAAAGTTTAATGCATCATTAAAGATGGTCTAAATATTGCTGATTCGTCGGTTCATTAATTTCAACGAATACGGTTACCATTTTTTTAAAATATGGCATTTCTCCATGTACTTTTTCATTCGAGGCTATAGATTGATTCCCCTTGTTTTTGGTCAATTTCATATTCACTGATCTTATTTTTCTAATGTTGTAAAGCATTTAAATTTTTGCTCAATAGAGTTGTGATGAATAATAATCGTATATTAAATAATAAATGCATAAACATATTATGTACAAAGTGAAAAATTTTTTTAAATTTTTTGTCCTTATTTTTCTTAAAACTTTAATTAATTTTTTGAAAATGGATGGCTTATAGATACAATCAAAAGCTATGGGAAAATACGTAAATTGCTGTTTGTTTTTTTTTTAATTTATAAAAATGGCGTAAGAAACGACCCAGCACATTTTTGCAAATTTCTTAATTTATTATTCACTAAGATTAAAATATAAAATTGACAGGATTATAAATTATGAAAAATTAATATAAATTTTAAACAATAATAATAGTAAATGTTTAAGATTTATTGCTTTCGCTTAATAAAATAAAAGTAACCAATAAAATATTTAAATTAAGAAAAATTTAAAAATAGTACAGATTTGAAAAAGAGATATTGATTGGTTCGAACATATAAAAACCCGCTGAAAACTTAAAAAAACAATGTGACAGACGAACCCCTACACCAACAACGATGCCAAGAGATTATCTAAATGGCTTATTTTACGAAAAAAATTTATTTCATTCAATTTTGAATCTCAAATTCAAAAAAAAAAAAAACCAATGAAACTTTCGCAAAAATAAATAAAAGCAAAATAAAAAAGAAATAGGAATTCAAAAATGATAGTAAAAACCCAGAAACATTTTAAAAATATAAATTTACTTATAAATTTAAACATAAATTCTTAGAGATATTATAAAGGCTATTTACATGAATAAACCCATTAAACTGTAGATTATTAACATGTTTAGTTCATAAAAAACAAGCACATGATGGTCTTTTATATTTTGAGCTAACATTTTTATATAAATGTATGCTTATGAATTTAATTCAAAGATTAAAAAAGTATATGAATTGAATTTCGCAAAAAATTAATTATAAAGTAATAAAAACGAAATGAAATAAACCCTTAAATTTACTAAAAAAGGGGGTAAAGTGAAAAAAGATATATGCAATAAAATTATATAATTTAAAAAACTTGTATTTGGAAAGTCAATGAATATAACACGCAAAATTGCAAACAATATTCACCAACAATCCTAAAAATTAATGCTTTTGAGTAATTCCTAAGTCTTAATGCATTCTTATGCTAATTAAAAGTTACCTACTTTTTACTTAAACTGAAATTAAAGTTCCCGCACAGCATGACATGAGTGTAGCCATGCTTACTGCGACGAGAGAAGGAATAAATATAAAAATATTATATGAATATTAAATATTTATTTTAAAATTGCGTATAAAATAAATAAAAATATAATAATGATAATTCGGGAGGGATTTTTAGTTGCTAAAAACCCGAAAAACTGTCCAAATAGGGGATAAAACTTAAAGAAAAATGCCCAAAAGTTGTTCAAAAAGATTATTTTTCCAAAAATTCTTAAAAACAACTTCAAAATTACACTATTTCCTTAATAATTAAATAAATTTGCTTCTAAAAATTTGTTATGGCATTTATTGGATTAAATTGAAAAACACGCTTAATCATTAAATAAATTTATAAAAAATTTTAAATCAAAGCAAAGAAATGAAAGTAAATGATTTATATGTTACATTTATTCCCAATTTAAAATTGAGTCAGATATAAAAAAAATAATTTGTCTCACAATTATATTTCTTCTTTTTTTTAATTCAAAGATTAAATTGCGTCTATTGACGAAACCATTTTGGTACAATATTTAATAAAAAAATAAATATTAGTTTAATGAAATTTTCTGACATTTGGCAAGATAACAGAAACAAGTAAGAGCTAGCGGATGATATTAAGATAAATTAATTTGGTTGCGTCTAGAAAAGTTATGACTTTATTTGTCAAAAATTCACAAAAATGACGGACTTACGAAACACGCATAGGTGGCGGAGGTTCGGATCGGTTTCAAAGGACCGATAAGGTGATTTCAAAGGGCATAAAAGCATTTCTTCATCTCGACTTATGTGATTCCGAAACCAATTTAAATACCTTCGATATTTAATAAAAAAATTTCGTCATGCGTTAAAATTTTTGGGAATCCTTAGGATAGGCGTTCGGCGGTGCCGATAGGCGTCGCCGGGAAATTATTTTTCGAAAATTGGGGGAATTTTCAAACAGATTTTGTCACAAAAATATTCAGTTCGAGGCTTTATTTGAAAATATCATAGTTGGGGGTCCGGTAGTGCCGATAGGAAAAAATTGAAAATTTTGGGATGATTAGCTAGCAGATTGAGAATTGTTAGCAGGTTTAGACCAAAAATTTTAAATATTTTCATGAAAGAGCCTTTTTTACATTTTATGGACAAAATGCCGTTTTCAAAGGACATCTTTAAAATAAAGGACGCTTCAAATTTTCAAAAGACGAAAGCCAAAAATAAAGGACTGTCTTTGAACTAAAGGATGAACCCGAAACTTTGTGGTTATATCAGAGCTCCCATTTGTACTTATTTGTAAGTATTGTACTTATTTTGAGGGTGGAAAACTTATAAATTTAAAATGTACTTATTTGTAAGTATTGTACTTATTTGAGCTCAATGTACTTATTTTGTACTTATTTTTGGAGCTCAAAGAAAATTTCCGATTTTTATAGCAATATTTAAAAGAACATTATTGTTTGAAGCGAATTTTTTAATCAAAATCTTAACAAGATTCCCTAAATATTCAAAATTTCGGCAGAAATTTCTATGTATCACATATTTTTTAGCTTAAATTATTTAGCGCAAATATAAATTTCACGATGATTATGAGCGTGAATTTCAAGGCATAAAAGGGAATATTTTTTAAAAATTTTTCCGGCGGCGCCTATCGGCATCGCCGGACTTTCAATCCTGTTGAAATCACAAATTGATTATTTTTGGGGGAAATTCTGTTAAGAAATCGGCCATAAATTTTCAAAATTTCCCCGGTGGCGTCTATCGGCCCCATCGAACCCCCACTTGCGTTGGTTTTCTCAAAATTTATTTTAAAAATTCTCAAAAATTGGTCATTTTTTAACAAGATTTGTTACCAAAAAAACTCAAATTTTCAAAATTTTTCCCGGCGGTGCCTATAGGCACCGCCAATTCTTTCTTTCTCAAAAAATTCAATTCTCATTTCAAAGCCAGAATTGCTCAGAAAAATAGTTGGAGGAGAAAATATGCCACGGTTACTGATTTTGATGAATAAAAAGCAAGATAAAGCTTCAAAACAACGTTTTCAAAAATGTACTTATTTTTGGCCCCTAAAACTTATTTTTGACCAGCAATGTACTTAATTCGGGAAATTTTCGATGGGAGCTCTGGGTTGTATGACACTTACGAGTTGGGGTTTTATTCTTATTTTTTCTCTTTTTCTTTCTATCAGTGTGCGAGTAACTTCCACCTTGAGCTGTTTTCTCTTCAATCAATCCTCGCCCCCGCCGAAGGCAGACACATCCATTCCCCCCCCCCCCCCCCCATTGGCTCTTATTTTAACAAAATTTTGGGTTGTTCAATTAATTGCAAAAAATATAAATTGAACCTTTTGGCATTGCCAATTTTAAGAGATTTAGCTAAGGCTGCGATTTCTTTCAATAAAAATCCGAAGCATTTAAATAAAAATTCAATTCTGAAAATATTGGTAGCAAAACTCAACGCCACTCTTATAATAATTGAAAATAAAAGAACATTACGTCTAAGGTCCGAGTGCAGCCAGTGCTGTCCATTCGCTATTTTGACGTTGGTCACTCGGGCATTTTGCCTTATTCATTTTTTTTGTTCTTGGCGTTATAAGAAAAAATTATTTTTAAACATTACTCTGTCCAATAAAGCGATCTAACGTCAAAAACCCAAGAGGGAAAAATTCATAAAAAAAAATTTTATAGACAAAATTATTATCGGTGAGTCTGGCAATATAATTATTGTTTGTAAATAGGTTTTAGCAAAAGAAAAGTCCGGCAGATCCGTAGACGCTTTAGAACCCTCAATCTTTTCAATATATAGTTACATTTTTCGTATGAAGAAAAAGAAATGAAAAGATAAATTTAATATAAATTTTAAAATTCTATAAATACAATAATAAACTAACTAAATTATCAAAGCACAATCAAAAATGAAATGATAGATGTTAATGAATAATTAATTATATTATAGTAATGTAAAAAAATGGGTTAATTTTAAATATTAATTATAAAGTAAAAATATCATAGAATAAAATAAAGGATACAAACAACTAAATTTCAAAAATTATATATAAAAAAAGGTAAATGAATAGAACAACACATATAATTGTATTCATTCTGGAAAAAAGTATAAGAATCCTAAACATGTGCTTTTTTATGCTAACAAAAAATGTACCTAATCTCTGCTTAAAATGTAATTAAACTGCCAAACAAACCCGCCATGAGTGTTACCACGCGCCTTGCAACGAGAGAAGGAATAAATATACAACATATATATATAATATGGATATTTAATTAACCCACTGCTGAACAAATAAATTACTTTTTTGTTAGAATCTCAATGAAATAATAAATTAAAACTTAGTTTCTTTTAATTATAAAATTTCATTAAGGCAGAGAGTTAACAAATATAATATTAGAAAAAGCTTAATACGAAAAATATATTATATTTTTTAATTTAAGAAATAAAATATGAAATAAATATAAAAAATAATACTGATAAATATGCAGACAATAACGAAATTAAAATTGAATGTCGATACGAGAACAACTTAGGGCACTTATTTTTTCTATAACATAACCAAAAGAAACTTAGCCAAATCATTCATAAAAATTCAGACGATGTTTTGTCAGAATTATTTTTGTTTTTTTACAAAATATAATAATATTCAATTATATTACTAAAATGCTCAGTAATTTGATGCCATAAAAATATATGACACGAAAATATTTTAAATCTAAACTATTTGGATAAAAATAAAATAACATGTAACGATCCATCTTAATAAAGAAATAGAAAACTGAAAAATATTCCTAAATTGAATTTATTTAAGAAATATAAAAATTTTTATAGAATAAAGTAAATAGTAATATTAAGATTTTTTAATAAAACTTACTTTAAAATATAATTAATGCTTAAGAATGAAGTTCATTTGGCTATCAGATAACTCATTGGCACATCATTAAAAAGTTTTGCATGAATTAAAAAGGATTTGTGGGGGTGTTCGGCGGTGCCGGAAGGCATCACCAGAATTTGTGAAAGATTATGTCCAAAAAAAAGTCAATTTGTTTCTTTTGCGATAAACAACTTTCAAAAAGTTTCCACACTTTTCTTAAAAAAAATTTTCTTTCGGAAGGGGGGGGGGCGGCTGCAAAACCCCCCCTTTGTTCAAAAAAGTCGATTTCTAATCGGTTCCTCTAGTTGCGGCAAGAATATAAAGCAAAAATTCTTAATTGATAAGCAAATATGAAACATAAAAAATAGATTCATCATTGAAAACAACAGCAAATAAGGGTAAAATTATAATTCAAAACTGAAAAAACATTAGCATAAAAAAACCTTTCATTTAAACATCCAAATTTTACAACAAAGTCAAACAAAAAGCTTTTTTTTGCAAAAGGAAAATTTAATTCCTGTAGAAATATTCTTATAAAAATGTAAATAAAAAAACAATATCATGGAGGTCCAAAACATAAATATGAAATAAATATAAAAAATAATACTGATAAATATGCAGACAATAACGAAATTAAAATTGAATGTCGATACGAGAACAACTTAGGGCACTTATTTTTTCTATAACATAACCAAAAGAAACTTAGCCAAATCATTCATAAAATTCAGACGATGTTTTGTCAGAATTATTTTTGTTTTTTTACAAAATATAATAATATTCAATTATATTACTAAAATGCTCAGTAATTTGATGCCATAAAAATATATGACACGAAAATATTTTAAATCTAAACTATTGGATAAAAATAAAATAACATGTAACGATCCATCTTAATAAGAAATAGAAACTGAAAAAATTCCTAAATTGAATTTATTTAAGAAATATAAAAATTTTTATAGAATAAAGTAAATAGTAATATTAAGATTTTTTAATAAAACTTACTTTAAAATATAATTAATGCTTAAGAATGAAGTTCATTTGGCTATCAGATAACTCATTGGCACATCATTAAAAAGTTTTGCATGAATTAAAAAGGATTTGTGGGGGTGTTCGGCGGTGCCGGAAGGCATCACCAGAATTTGTGAAAGATTATGTCCAAAAAAAAGTCAATTTGTTTCTTTTGCGATAAACAACTTTCAAAAAGTTTCCACACTTTTCTTAAAAAAAATTTTCTTTCGGAAGGGGGGGGGGGCGGCTGCAAAACCCCCCCTTTGTTCAAAAAAGTCGATTTCTAATCGGTTCCTCTAGTTGCGGCAAGAATATAAAGCAAAAATTCTTAATTGATAAGCAAATATGAAACATAAAAAATAGATTCATCATTGAAAACAACAGCAAATAAGGGTAAAATTATAATTCAAAACTGAAAAAACATTAGCATAAAAAAACCTTTCATTTAAACATCCAAATTTTACAACAAAGTCAAACAAAAAGCTTTTTTTTTGCAAAAGGAAAATTTAATTCCTGTAGAAATATTCTTATAAAAATGTAAATAAAAAAACAATATCATGGAGGTCCAAAACAATATCATGGAGGTCCCGCCCTTGGGACGAACCGACCATGCTTCATATATTCTTGAATGAACCAAATATTAGCAATGCCGTTGATAAAAAAAAAAATACAGACGCTATAAGACGGAGAGGGCAATTTATAAATAAATATAATAAAAAAATCATAATAAAATTTTGTAAAAAATTCTTTATTTTTATTTTTTGCATCTTTACAAATAATTTAAGTAGCCTGAATCATCAATTTTACAAGGCTAGCGAGCCTCACAAAGAGTAAATTATAAAATAATATTTATTTGATCTATTGGACCTTGGTAATATATGTGGATATCGAAGTAAGCAATTTACTCATATTGCACCTAGAAAAGATTTATAATTTTTTAATTGAAAAGTTTTAAACATTCTGCAAAGCGAATTTAATAAAAATATAATTATATTTAAAGTGTCAGCCAAAATAGCGTCAAATTAAAAAGACGTTATTGCAGATATAATAAATTTCATTGATTGTTTTGTTTGTTTGAAAAAAACTGTAATTGGCTGCTTAAACTTTTAAGACAAAAATTCATAAAAAATTGGATTTATTATTAAAAATCTTCAATAGGTAAAAATAATGAGCGGCTAAAATGTCTACTTTTTATGATCGACTCAATTAACCTGGGAAAATCAGTAAAAAATAATAACTGTTAAGAATGAGGTCAGAGGAAAGGAGAGGAATTGAGAAAAAGAAATCCATCAGTAGGTTTATTTTGAAAATAAAGTATTTGGGCAGTGTATATATTTTAAGTCATATTTTGGCATTTTTGGGTTTTTAGAGCATACTTTAAGGTTTTTAGTAGGGTGCGGCATGGTAAAGTCAGTAAATATACCGCGTAAATTTTTACAGTTTACCGATTTCCAATTTTTTGATTAAATCGGTAAAAATCGGTAATCGGTAAATTTACCGCTTTTTACTATCGACCGACTCAATTTACCGTGGTAAAAATTGGTAAAATACCGTAAAAATAAGCAATGTTAAGAATGGGGACAGAGGACAAAATAGGATAGGAATTTTCAAAAGTATAATTTTTAAACCCCAACCTACCCCCGACCTCGACTCCGAAAATTCAGCCGGTGTTCCCCGACCTTCCACCCGAGTCGGGGTCGGGGTTTTGGTCAAACTATAAAAATGTTGTGTGAAATTATTTTTAGAGAAAATAAAAGCTCATTTTGGTCAAGATTTGCAGAGGATATCTCAAAGACCGAGCAATTTATCAAGTTAGAAAATCTCTCTCGTATTTCACCCAACAATCTATTTATATTCCAGAATTGTTTAATTTAGTTGCTAATAAGAAAAGTAATGAATAAATGTAGTCGAAAATTCAGTTTTCCATATGAGAGAGAATATTCTTATTTATAAAAGATTAGAATTTTGAATGTTTTTAGGGAAAGTATAAAAAATAAAATATATAGAATTAAAAAACTTGCAGCCGACTCGAGTCGCGCAAATGATCCCAAGATCTGCAATTAAAAATCGAAACGATTTGCAAATTTTTTTATTACAGGTTTATCCAAATAATAAGACTAAATTTTTCTTTTAAATTTTCTTTTTAAAATCGTAACAAAATATTGAACTTAATGGCGTATGAATTTAAAGATAAGACAAAAGTTGAAATTATTCAATATAAATCGTGTAAGGCATAGTAATCCGGTCTCTATTACAAATTTGAGATGATATAAAAATTAAAAAAAAAACTTTCAATTTTTGTTCTCGTATTACTCAAAGTTGGTTGGAAATGTAAATTTAAAATAGTTTAAAGAAATTATAAAAGTTTCTAGTAAAATGAAAGCTTGAGAATAATATATCGATAATGACCAATATTTACCTTCACATGATTTACTCTTAAAGCAAATTAAAGGATTAAAATTTATCTTTTTTATATATCGAAATAAAGAAATAATGAATTGAGGTGTAACAATAAACATTCAAACATTCTTCTGTTTCTATGACGAGGCGGCACAGCCGAACTGAGGGAACAAAATGAACTTACTATCTGTGCCACAATACAACAAATTACACTCGTCCGTCGAGACACTTTCTTATTTATTTATATAAGATTGGGTAAAATATACTAAAATTGGAATTTTTTTTCGAGCAAGGAAGGTGCATGCGTTTTAGTTTTCGATAATAAGTGCATAAAAGACGCAAAACGGGGAAGAATTTCAACTGAAATAAATATTTAATTTCAACTGAAAAAAATATAGTGCGTCTTTATAATAATAAAAGCTTTACCTCTGTAACCAACGGATATAGCCAATATAATAATAATAATAATAATAATCTTCTTTAAAATAAATATAAATGACAAAAGGCCTTAATTCTAAATATTTTTAAAAAATTGAGAAACTTAAATATTTAACTCTAAATGTAAATGAAAATAATATTAAAAACCACAGAAATGAATAAAATGAAAGTTTGCCATAAAATAAGAAATTCAGATAAATGATAGAACTTGCTATTATGTACAGAAAGATTATCATAACAAAAGCCGTTTGTTAATGGAACTGATATTCCCAAACTTAGCGAGAATAATAAAATGAAAATAACTTTTTTAAATCAAAACAAAAGCAGAAAATCAATCCAAATAATATATAAAAATAAGTGAGAAATAAATGAATAAAATATTCGAACGAGTTTTGAAAAACTCAATAGATTTTTATTGAGAAAATTCATCACTTTAAAAGTGAAATAATTTTAATATAGAACAAAAATAACTTAAATTATAAATAATTATAACAAAATTTCATTTATAAAGGAACATAATTTTTTATTTTATTTGATGAAGTTGTGTAAAGAATGGCTCATATACTTTTAAATACTTATGCACTTTGAATACTTCACTGATCCTAATTTGAGTTTTATTATTTTAACAATATATATTTCAAATATCATGAATTCTAATTTTGAATTTTATTATTATTTGGTATTTCATGTATTTTGCTATTTTAGCATAGAATTTAGTATTAAACCCCTATTAATAAAATATTGGTTTTTATATGTATTTATTTATTTATCCTTTTAAATTTAATTCTCATTAATATTATATTTTATTATTTGATCTTTAAATTAACAATTTCAATCACCTGCTCTCATCGAAGAGTTGTTGCAAGTGTTTTACTTGCTTTTTTATCAGATTATTTTTATTTTTATACCCTTTTTCAAACAATTATTCGCATTAGTTATTTAATTTTTTCTTGTTTTAATATTTTATGACTATAGTTGATACAGCGGTGGTGTGGACTTTTGCTGAAGCACAACACGTTTTTCTTTATCTTTTTTTTTACCTTTTTTGGTTTTTGGATTTTTTTTAACTCTGGTTAAAGTAGGTATATTTTTTTTGCTTTTTTGCGCAAATATTGGAGGCGCAAATGTGCAGGCGCAAAAGAGCAAACGCATGTGGGCAGGCGCAAAAGGATAGCGCAAATGTTGGCGCACCGATACAGCAAGCCAATAGTTTGGTAACCTTATCCCAAATAAACAATTATATAATGTATGCTTTTTTGCACTTTATAAAATTAAACGAATAATTAGTTCAAATAGACAGATGTATTTTCTCAAGAATAATTTAGGTTTTTCTTCTCCCTTTGGTTGTTTATAAATAGATTTCCCAGATAAGGTTTTCCGAAATAAGTAAGGTCATCGCTGGTTAAAAATAAGGACATTTTTAAAAACACGCTTTCAAAGTTTTAATAACATTTTTATTCAACAAAATCAACTGTTTACAGCGTATATTACCGACGGCAATTTTCTAAGCTGTTGAGCATTGAAATTAGACATTAATTCTTTAATTTTGAAAAAGCAAGGCAATAGGCGCTGTCGGTAAACTTTTTGAAAATTTGAGTGTTTTTTGATAACAACCTTGCACAGAAAATGACTAATTTTTTGGCGATCTTTGAGAAAGAAAACTTTTCAAAATTTGGTTTGAATTTGTTAAATGATTTTCCCCAAAAGTGGTCAATTTTTTATCCAATTCAGAGTAGGGAATAAGGATTCTAGGCTCAAATAAGGACGAAACTAAGAAATTAGGATTTTTTTTATTTCTACTTTGACCCCTCCAAATAAGGACAATTCTTAGAAATAAGGACATCTGGGAACTCTGTTTATAAAAAAATTCTTTGTATCTGACGAATTCTTTAAATTCTAAATTATTTAACCGATTATCATTAATATTGGATTTCTTTGATGGATTTTCACGTCTCTATCTTCCTGTATTATTGAAGCTTCTCTGTGCAGTCATCTTGGCCTTGTGTATTCGCTTTTAATAATTTATTTATGGGCTCTAAATTTGGTTAATTTGTTTTAAGAACATCTTTTTGATTTTCTTTTTTCTTTCGTTATCTAAATAAAATAATTTTTAATGTTTTATTTTTAGTTTGAAAACCTTTATTTTTATTCCATTATATTTTTAAAATTTTAACATTTAGTTTTTTGGTAATTTCTTTTATCTCTTCTTTTATGCTATGTTGCACATGTAATATGGGATTGATTTCATTTTGAAAAACGCCGGCTCGATCCAGGCCAGGTTGTTCAAAATGACGGTTCCGATACAAGTTGAAAATCACGTAACTATCCGGGTTGTTTTAATAAAGGAATCAATTTAATCGAAGTTATTTTCACAGGTTTTCGTTTTTATATAATATATTTATTTATTTTTTCAATTGCCCAGTGTTCGCAATCATTTTCTCGGATGCTTCTCAATTGTTTGTTTATAAGTGGAATGTGATGTATTAATTTTTCAATTAAAACATCAATATTTACTTAAAGCAAATTTCATCTATCTTTTGCTTGGTGATCCTTTTAATTTTGTTCAATGTATTTGAAAGGTTCAAATCATTTTTATTGATTTCGCTTGGGCCAGAACTACACTTGCACATTTAAATGGGCCAATCAGGCGTCACATTAATCTCTGAGAACGAAATGCGTGGGAATTAGCCGAGAAGATTATGTTTTTATAAATTGTATTTATTAATCAGTCTGGTCATAAACATTAAATAATATTTATTTAATAATCTAATTTTTATTTATTTATTTGTATTTCTTTAATTTATTATTATTAGTTTTATTTGAGTAGAATTAGTATCGCTGTTAAACATAAATTTATAAGTTTTACGTGGGAGTTTGCTGTAAAAACTCAAATCCATTGGGAATGTAAATATATAATATATATTTATTTAAAAATTTTTTTGTGTTAATTAACTTTTTCGAATATTTTTCTTTATTTTTTTGACTTGGCTTTTTGATTGCTATTTTAAAAAGAATTCTTCAATTAACTCTGGCTAAAGCAGAAATTAACTTTTGGCGCAAATATTGGGCCATCCCTCCAATACGCCATTAATTCCCGAACATTAAAAAAATCGTTGGTTAATTATTCTAAAACCAAAATGGGGCATTAAAATTAAATGCTTTAAACCTTAATCCCCATGTTGTTGTATTGGATTTTTTAATAATATTTTTAGAATGTATTTTTCAACTTTTTTTTTAAAACATTTATTTTTAAGGAACTGCGATTTTTGCGCCTAAACAATTAATTTTATTATTTCAGTGAAGGAAATTTACATTGCATTTTCAATAAAATAATATTTTAAATATATTAAATGGTATGTTAACGAAAATAGAATGATTCTTTTCTTAACAAAGACAAAAAGAAACATTATTTTTAAAAACTCGGAAACCAAAGCTAACCGAAATTTTTTCAGGAAAAAATTAAAGTTAAAAAATAACATTTCGACGAATGAAAATGAAAAAGCAAAAAGTTTCAAAAGTATAATTTACTGTAATCAAGGCCAAAACGTCTGCAACGCAAAAACTTTTAAAGTCAAAATTAAATCCTAAAATTCTTTTATTAATTCCTAAGAATAAAAAGAATTAAATAACCAATGGAGGCACACAGAATTTTCATTGTTTTCTAAATAGGAAGGGTCCGCCTGAGAAAATTAAAAAAAAAATGAGGCAAGACTTTATTAAACAGCTTTAATCCCAAAAATATAAATATTTGCCAAAATGTGGATTAAAAACTAAAAAATGGCCAAATATGGATTTATTCTCGAAACCCCCAAATATGAATTTATATCGACTAAAAATCTTCCCCAAATCTAAAAATTTTCAAAAGAAAGATATTTTTGAGCCCCTTTCTTCATAACATAGATGAAAAAATGTGTAAATCTTTACAACTTCTTGCCTTAATGATGTGAATATAGTAATAGTTATTTTGATTTGTTTTTCTTTTCCTTTTCTTTCCATTTATTTATTTTCCATTTTAAAGTTGAAAAAAGGTATTTGCTATATCCATATTAAAAAAAAATGTTATAATAACTTATAATACATGAAATAGATCAAAAAATCGTCATTAAATTATATAAAGCTATATTATACTTTTTCGACTTTTTGTTCGAATTCGGGTTCGGGAGTCGGAAATTTTGTAAAATAAATGTCGTATTCGTGATCAGCGCCCCAAATTTACCCTAGAACGACTTTTTATTTGAAAGTTTCGGGGGGGGGGGGGTGGCAAAAAGGATAAGGACCAAAATAAATTATTCTTTAATTTAATTTTTGTAACTCATAACTTTTTACAAAATCCAATTTTGAAGTCTTTGCAACTGGTACTTTTCTAAAAAGGCAAATTATAAAAACCATATTTTGTGGGGATTTTTATTTATTTTTACCACCGAGTTATCACTTTCTTCATCCCAGAAGTTATTCAAAAAGAAAATTTCAGTAACAAAAACCATGATATCATCTTCAAGAAAGATTGTTTTTGTTTTCATTAATTTAAAATAATTTTAGGGCAGTGACAAATATTTTTTAAATATTTTTTTTTTGCTTATATGTGTTAGTAGTATAAGGTCCAATTTTGCATCCGCGGAAGCAAAAATTGCGACACGGGGGCAGAAAGGAGGAGGACGGGATTCCCATGGGCCCGTCCGCTTCCTCACTTTTGCCCCTTCCCCTTCCGCCACGTGCGTAAAAAAGGAAATAAAAATCGAATTAAAGAAGGACAAAAAAAAAAACGGAACGTGAAAAGAACAAATAAATAAATAGCTCCAGGGAGAATTTGAGGAAAGAGAGCAAAATCTAAAAGAAAATATCTAAATGAAGAATCAAAACCCAAATATAGAATTTGTAGGAAGGATGTAAAAAGAAATGTATAAGAAAAATTACTTAAGGGATTACGAAAATAAAAATGATTAAATATGGCCAAAGGCCAAGTTCCATGGGAAAAATGAAATAAAAGGCAATTGAATCGGGAATAACGGCACCAAAAAAGGATGGAAAATATTTTCAAAATGAGTCTCGAAGAGTTATAGGCTTTCAGCTTAAATTAAGCCTTACCAATATCGAGCAAGCACTTGAGTGCCCCGCCTGCCTATGTCAGCTATTAGAGCCAAAACATGTTATGTATGAAAATAAATTTTAGGCCCAAAAAATTCAATTTTAATTAAATAATGATACCATATTGACCAATTTATCAGAAATATTCTAATTTAATCTATTTCCATGTTCAGACGGAATGTGGGGATACAATCTGCTCTACATGTATTGAACGGGAGGAAAAAGAAGGACGATGATTTTAAAAACAGTAATGATAAAATAAAACATAAAAATAAATAAAAATAAAAAACATTTCATAAAGTATCGTTTCTTAATTCCCACGCAAAAATTAATATAATTACGAACTTAGCTTAACAGCGCCACCTTAAATTTCTACCCAAATAAATTTAATCTAATTGTCATAAAAATCAATGATTACCGACAGGCAAAAGAATACGCGTATTAGTACATGAGCTTGAAAAGGAGAAAGAAAATCTTTGATTATGTGAGTTTTTAAAAAACCAAGTAATTCAATATATTCATTATTAAAAAAAAAATTAATAAAAAAAATGAAAAATATTAATTAAAAAAGGTGCTCTGGAAGAGGTACAGCCTATTGACTGCACTTGGGCCCATTCCAAAATTTGGATGTCGTCTCGGAGCTCTTGGAATAGTTCATAAAAATGAAGAAAATAATTAAATAAATTAAAAAAAACAGGAAATTGGGGAGCGAAACTCTTTGCCAAATAATAAATAAATAATAATTAAAAAATAAAATAAATTATATTTAAAAAACAAAAAACTTTTCCTAGTTTTATTGCGCAAAACTAATTTTTGAATGCAAGAAAACTTATTTTTGCTTACATATCGGACTTGTAAGGTAAAGGAAGAAGTAGATCAGTTGACAAAGAACTGACATTTAATTAACTAATTAGTTAATTAAATATTTATTTTGTCAATTAACCCATCTGATTTTCATATGTTTTGTATTCCATTTAAATATATTTTACTTTTTTTTAAATATATAATATCTAATTCCTGGTGCGATTAGTCACTTATTAATAAAGAACAGATTTTAAGCACCAAAAAATCGTTAATTAAGCAATTAAATTAAGCAACAAAAAAGCCTAAATAAGTAAGAAATAAACACAAAAATGGCAATTTAAGCACAAAAATTAAAAAATAAGCATAAAAATTCCGCGATTTAAAGTAATTTTTTACAAACTAACAAAAAAAAATCTCAAATTAACAATGGATGACCAAATATATTTCAATGTTTTCTGGCGTAAAACAAAACCTTGATCAAAGGAAATTTTGGATAAAATTTTTTGGAGAAAAACATTGCAAAAAACAAAAAAAAATTTTTTAAAAAAATATTTTTTTGGTCCATGGAAGTTTATTAAGGCACCAATCTTCATATGGGTTACTTGATTGAGCATAAATTGAAATGTTTAAAATGTGACAAGCTATAAATCAATTACAATCTTTATATAAACCAAAATTTAAAAGAGAGAAAGAAATGAAAAAAATCGCAAATAATATATTTTAATAAAGTTTGGCAACATAAACAAATTAAATACCTAAGTATTAACAAACAAATAAAAATGTGATAATTCTACAATTATTTTTAAGAAAATATTTTAAACCCCTTCGATTCTTACATGAAGTGTTTTAAATTAACAAATTGATATTTCGTCAAATTATTTTTATATGCAATCAAAAGATTTTTTTAACTGGGCCTGCTTATAATTTCAATAATTAAAAATGTTCATAGGAATTCTTTAGAGAATATATATAATAAGAATAAAAAATAAATTAATATTTTGGCGAAATTTAAAACAAACTCTTGAGGCTGCTATCCACGTGGTAATGAAAAAAAATAAAACAATATATAATTAGATTTTAAATTTATATACCTCCTATAAAAATACTTTTGGAATTAAATTAAAAATTTAACTACCAAGGTTTTTAATTCAGTCAATCAATAAGAAAAAAATGCAATCTTAATTAAAATTACTAAATTTGCCCATGTTCGAAGTTATGTAAAATTATTTATTATAAAAAAAATAACACAAGTTTTTTCCTAAAATTCACCGTAACATATTCAGCCGAAAAAACTGATTTGCCTTATACAAAAGAATGAAGAATGTAGGGATAAGCGCCTTAATGTGACGAATTTGCATGATTAAGAAAAAATAAATAAATATTTAATTTGGAATAGTGATATTGGAATAAAATATAAAAGCAACGAAAGAAATTTGAAACCAAGCTAAAAACATGCATAAGGGAAAAATATATAAATATATATCCAAATTATAAATAACAATTTCATTATTTAAGCAAAATTAAAATAATGCTTAACTTGTGCGTGCGCATGGTAAATTATAAATATTAAGAAAAAAAAAAATCAAAATAATCATTATAATGAAACTCGATTCTCGAGCGAGAATTTTCTCGGGTTTTTGGGGGCTCGGACTCGGTCTCGGTATTTTAGTCTTCGTTTCCGAGACTTTTTACACCCCTAAAAATTGTGTTTTTTGGTTATAACAATTTAATTGGTTAGTGAATCATTAAATTTTAGGGCGAAATCAATAACGAATCCGGTAGGGGTCAACTGCGTCCCGCCAACTGCGTCCCAAGCCACCTGCGTCCCGAGCCAACTGCATTGCCAATTGCGTCCCAAAAGGGCCAACTACGTCCCAAATTTTTGTAGCTTCCAAATTTCAAAGAAAATTCATAAAAAATAAAAGATTTTTTAAAATAACATGAGATAATCGGGTTTTGGCCTATTTGAATTTTTTAATTTATTAAAGTTTTTAGAATTATAGGATATGCTTAATGCTCTTTCTGTCCGTCTTATTCGTTTTCCTCTAAAAAAATTTCTCAACTCCCTATGAATTTTTTCCGAATTTACTCCGGTTTTGTCGCGGCTTTTGGCCTTGACGAAAGAATAAAATGTGATTCAACCAATAAATTTGTAACAGTTGTTTATTTCCAAAAATTTGCTGAATCATTTTCGTAAAATGTGAGAATTTGTGTTCGACGCCTACGGATATTTTATATATTTAAGCCCGGTGAAATTTTTATTGTATGTTCATTCATTCATTCACACAATTTTCCTCTGAATAAAAGGAAAATATTTGTTAGTACATAAAAAGTGTACAAAATATATATTAAATTTAATTAATTAAACTAATTAATTTCTTGTTAACTGAAAGGAGTTAACAAATTGGTGCCACGACTAAACATGTCAGGACCTATTCGTATGAGAATAAACCCATCTTTTACAAAATTACGAGAAAGACTGGCAGAAGTAAGGCCAGTAATTAATGCACAACAAAGAACGCCCGAAGGCATTAATATGTTGAGGCAATCACTGGTAAAAATAAAACGATCGGTAAATTTTATCGAAGAAAGAATTGAGCAATGGCGTACTTATATGGTACAACTTGAAGCTGCTGATCGAGCAGCGGAAGAAGTTATTTTTGAAAATGTAAATGCAAATGAGCGGCATTTAACAGAATGGTTAGAAGAGGCAAGGGAGTCTATCGATGAAATAGAAATTATTTTGGTAAATGAAGCGGACGATGGTTCCGACACTTTATCAGTTGAATTGGGAGTTCAAAATGTTCAACAAAGAGCAAACGGAATTATAAATGAAAGACACGAACCAAGGGTTGCTAATAGAGAAAGAGTAGAGGTACCCTCAGTGTATTATCCGAAACTTCCTTGGCCTAATTTTTACGGAGATCCTTTGGCTTGGCCAGTATTTTGGCAAGCATTTCAAGTAAATATGGGTGAAAAACCAATATCTGATGCTCAGAAATGCACCTACCTATTATTAAGCCTTAAAGGAAAAGCCGCCCGATCATTAAGAGGTTACCAGCCAACGGCGGAAAATTATGCACTTGTAGTAAATGCATTAAAAAGATTATTTGGTAATGAAAAGGTGATAAAAGAAGCACTCCAAAATGAACTATTAAATTTGCCACAGGCAAATGAATCCGTTTCTTCGCTTAGAATATGCTTAGAAGATGTAGAAAGAGTTGTCAGACAATTAAATAATTTGGGATTTGCTGGTGATAAAGATTTTGTAATGATGACTATAAAAAATAAATTTCCAAGGACAATAATTCTGGAGACATTTAAATCCGAAAAAGATAGTGGTTTGGAATGGAATGTTGAACAATTAATTAATGGTTTAGAAGAGATAATTGGCATGAGAGAAGAAGCGATGAGATGCACAAAAATCATTAAGTCAAACATTGGGCAACAAGAAAATTGGGGGAACAACCAAAAACAATTTAATAACCCAAGAAATAATTGGCAAAACAACCAAAGGTACAAAAATAACAATAGAGAATATAACAAAAGAGAAGATAAAAACCATCAACGCGTTTTTTTAGCACAGGAAAGTAAAAATAAACAAAATAGCCGTTCAAATCTACCAAATCCAAAATGTTTTTTATGTGATGGCTCACACTGGGCGTCAAATTGTAAACAAATAACAAATCGAGAGTCTCGACTGAAAATAGTGGATGAACAAGCACGGTGCCATCGCTGTTTGAAAAAGGGGCACGAAATAAGAAGCTGTACTGGAAGAATGTGCTATAATTGTGATGGAAATCATAATAAGTTAATTTGTCCAAGTCCCATTCAAAAAATAGGGACAAACCGATTTGATAAAATGCAAAAGACAAGAAACGAAAGTCACCCTCAAAAGATGAACTTAGTTGCATCGGTAATTGAGGAAACAAACGCTAAAAAGGAAGCAATACTTATGTCGACCCGTGTACGAATTATGGCAGGCAAAAACTTCATTACTGTTCTTGTCTTTTTTGACAGCGGAAGTCAGGTCTCTTTAATCACCGATGATTTAATAAAGAAATTAAAACCACAAAAAATAAGCGAAGGAAGTCTCGAATTATTACCCATTCGGAAAGATACTCCAATGCGCTTAAACTCACCAAAATATTTAATAAAATTAGTAAAGAATGACGGCGGTTACGAAGAAATTATAGTAAGCCGCATCGATTTAGTCACCCGGAAAATAAAAAGAGCCAATATAATTTCGGGAGAAATTGAATTAATTGAGGAGAAACCGGAAATTCTAATTGGTATAAGAGAATTTTGGAGATTCTTCTTAAAAGTCGAACCACTCAGAGAAGGATTAATGAAAGTGAAAACAGTTTTTGGAACAATAATTTGCGGTGAATTAAAAGGAGCTGGACAAAATTTATGTCCACTAACAGCAATGGTAATTGAAAACGAAGAAAAAGAAACTGACAAATTTTGGGATTTAGAAACCATTGGAGTAAAAGACAATCCAATTGAAAAAGACGACGAAGTCGCACTTCAAATGTTTAAGGAATCCGTTTTCAGAAAAGATAAACGATATGTAGTAAGTTGGCCATGGAAAGGCCCAAAGGATGAATTACCGACAAATTTCGCATTAGCATACAGGAGAATGATTGGAATCATGGAAAAATTAAAGAAATCAAGTGAGTTTTTAAAACAGTACGATGAAATTTTTAAAGAACAATTAAAAGAAGAAATAATTGAAGAAACAGAAATAAAAGGATACGACGAACACTTCTTACCTCACCATTGTGTATTGGCCTCAGGGAAAAAGCCAAGAGTAGTATACGATGCATCAGCAAAAGTAAAAGGTAAAAAATCATTAAATGATATGCTATTCAGAGGTCCCATTTATATGCCAGAATTACCAGGCTTATTAATTAGGTCCCGATTACCTAAAATTGCTCTTTGGGGCGATATTCAAAGGGCATTTTGGACATTGGAATTACAAGAAAATGATAGAAATTATGTCAAATTTCTTTGGGTCAGAAATGTCGAAAAACCAATTTCAAAAGCAAATTTATGTGCATTCCGTTTTAAAAGAGTACCTTTCGGAGTTATATCATCTCCCTTTTTATTAGGAGCTACAGTGAGGCATCATTTAGAAAATGAACTTTCAAACTTGGCAAAAGAAGTTAAAGATAATACATTCGTGGACAATATATTTGTCGGATGCCGCAATTACCAGGAATCAATTGAAAAATATAAAAACTTGAAAGAATTGTTTGAAAAAGCTCGAATGAATATAAGAGAATTTATATCAAATTCTGAAAAGGTGAACAATGCAATACCCGAAAAGGACCGTTTAATAAAAGAAAATCCAAAAATTCTTGGTGTTAATTGGGACATAAACACCGACACTTACAGTATTAACTTTCCAAAAATTATGGATAATGAAAATATTAGCAGAAGAAACGTTTTAAAAGAGTTAAATTCAGTATTTGATCCATGCGGATGGCTAGCTCCTTGTCTATTACCTGCAAAATTATTCTTCCAGAGTTTATGGGAAGAGGACCGAAAATGGGATGATAAAATAGGAGAAGAAAAACAAAAAGAATGGCGCTCAATCACAAAACTATGGGAAAATATATCAATTAAATGTAAACGGAGAATTGTTCCAGATGAATTCAGAAATGCCAATTTACATGCTTTTGTAGATGCATCAAAAGATGCCTATGCTGCTTGTGTATATTTGAAAATTGGGGCAAATGAAAGCCAAATTAATCTATTATATGCCAGAAGCAGACTAAAACCTAGAAAAATAAAAATAACAATTCCAAGAATGGAATTGTTAGGAGTTTTAATTGGTGTCCGAGCAATAAAATATGTTGAAAAGGAATTAGACATTAAAATAGACCAAAAATTCCTGTGGTGTGATTCAAAACCTGTACTATTCTGGATTAAATCAACGGATGATCAACCACGATTTGTAGAAAATAGGTTGAAAGAAATTAGAGAATGCCAAGGCTTAGAATGCCGATATGTGCCCACAGAAGAGAACCCTGCAGATGTTGGAAGCAGAGGATGCACACCAAATGAGTTATTATCACATGCACTATGGTGGTCTGGCCCAAAGTGGTTACGAAATTCCCAAAACCTATGGCCAAATGAGTTTTCGTTTAAAATTGAAGAATATGCTAAGGAGGAGAAGAACGAAATTATTATGACAAACGTAACACCAAATGAAAAAGGATTATTAACATTTTCTAAATATAGAAAATGGGAAAAAATTGTAAAAACAATTGCAATAATACTTAAAATAGCGAAAATTTGGCTTAGTCGAATCGGAAAGACTGCTGCATCACCACAAATCAGAAAGATTTCAAAGGAACTCTTTGTCAATCCGCAGGATTTTGAAATAGCGGAAATTTGCGTAATTAAAGAAGGCCAAAATAATTGGTCAAATTATGCCGGGAAAGATCAAATAAAAACATTTGTTGATAATGACGGGCTAATAAGATTGGATTCACGAATAAAAAATTGTGAAATGCAATATTCATTTAAATTCCCAATTGTGTTCCCAAAAGGAGCACCAATCCTCGAATTATTAGCATGGAGAGCACACATAAAAGTTCGTCATAGCAAAGTTGACGCAAGTTTGAACGAATTTCTTACAGAATTTTGGGCACCAAATATAAGGGCAATTATAAAAAAGATTATAAAAATGTGTAGTAAATGTAAAAGACAAATGGACCAGCATTTTCATTACCTATTATGCCATCGCACCCTAAAGAAAGAGTAAAAGTTGCTAACCCGTTTAGTTCCATTGCAGTTGATTATTTAGGGCCTTCATTAACAAAATATGAAGGAAAAACAGTCAAATTCTGGATTGTTTTAATGACCTGTCTAATTACAAGAGCAGTTTATCTAGAACCAGTTTTAAACCTATCGGCTTTTTCATTTTTACAAGTTTTAAGACGGTTTGCAAGCAGAAGAGGCACACCTAAAAGAATAATATCAGACAACGCGCAGACTTTCCGTTTAGCAGCAAAAGTTGCTGGTGCCTACGAGGCAAGAGGAGGAAAAGGAAAAGATGAATTAGAAAAATATTTAGTGAAAAATAAAATTATTTGGAGATTTATACCAGCCTTAGCACCTTGGGCAAATTCTTTAGCAGAGCGTTTAGTAAAAATTTGTAAAGATGCGTTTAAAGCATCACTTGGAAGAACAGTTTTGCAATTTGACGAATTGCGAACATTTATAACAGAGGTTGAATGGACAATGAACACCAGACCGATAACTCATGTGGTAATTGAGCCGGAAGGTGAAAGAGCCCTCCGACCAATTGACTTTATCAACCCAGGATTAGAATTAGGAATAAACTTGCCAAATGAGGACAATAATGATGTAAATGATGATGAATTTAATTTGGAACCAAACACATTAGAAACCCAAATAAAAATTCAATGGGATAAAACAAATAAAGTTTTAGAATGGTTTTGGAATCGATGGCACAGAGAGTACTTAACAATGCTCAGAGATAGGACCCAATGGCATCACAAGGGCCCTAAGTCACAAGAAAAACGAGCACCAAAAGAAGGCGAAATTGTCTTAATTGAAGACGAGTTTCACCCACGAAATACCTGGAAAATGGGAAAAATAATTAGCTTAAATGGCCAAAAGGGATCAATTAGAAGTGCCCAAATAAAGTTAGCACCAAAAGGAAATGAAAATAAGGGAAGAATAATTGAAAGGCCCGTAAATAAGCTTTACTCCTTGGAAGTAAGTAATACAAACAATGAAGAAACCAAAGATAAACAAAATTCTGAGAACGAAATTGGAGAAAAAATTCAGAAAGATTCGATTGAAGAAATACAAAACAAAAATGCACATCCAATGATTACGAGAGCAAAAACTCGAAACACATTCATAGGCAAAAGTACAATTGGTATAATTATGTCAATTTTATTAATCGTAGCTAATTTATTAACAATAACAATTGCAATAAAAAATAACACAACAAAAAACATTTATAAAGTCAAAAATAGATGCACGAAATGTGAATTCAAATGTGGATTAAAAGGAATAGAACTCACCACCCCAGAATATATAGAAAAATTTGAGATATGCTGTATGGGAAGGTGCCAGACAAAGCCATACGTAAAAGAATTTACTTTTTACTTAGACAAATATAAGCTTTTAGACGAACACTACTGTTCTGTAACTTATTGGTCAAAAAAGAAAAACATTTATAAAAAACACATTATTTGCCAACCAATTGAAGAATGTAATTTAATAAATTGTTGGTTTTGTTTAGAAAGATTAGCCAATCCGGATTGCATGATTAGTGAAACAAGAATTTTAATTGGAATCGGATTAGCTTGTATTTTGTCCATTTTCATTTGCATAATCACAAATATAGCAAAATTAATAATAAATCTATTTTGGATTATCAAAATGACATTCTGGGCTCCTTATTCTGTAATTAAATTATTCTGGAAATGTAAAGATCATAATACAAATGAAAACGAATTAGAAAGAGGTTTACTTAAAAATATAAACAAAAAAGAAAAAGAAAAGGCAGAAAAAAGACGGAATAGACGATTATTCAGATTAGGAGTTGTCACCTTATTAGCTTTTACAACCATGAATATGATGATTAAGATGACAGAAGGAAAGGCAGATATCGTGGCAATACAGTCAAATTCGGAAGATTGCGTAAGAAAATCAAATGGTTCGGTTTGCAGAATTCGAGGAACCGCTGAATTAACTATTTTACCGGCTGGCCAAAAAGTCACTTTAGCTTTAAAAGATGACAACGGTAAATTAAACGGTTATTTAGACTTAACTTTACAATTTTTACGTCTTCATTGCAACCAAAATACAATAAATTGGTTACGGTCATATAAAATTAAGGTCGCATCAAAAAAGCGATGCCCAACTATGGGGTCATGCATAAAAGGCAGATGCAAACATACACGAATGAATGATACATTAATAGAAATGAAGGATTATGAGAAATTCCCCGGAAATAACTTTTGCAAAGAAGGTGAAGCAATATGGGGGCACAAATGTGCTTTACCGTCTGCTGGATGTTTCTTCTATCGGACATATGCTGAACCAATTTCAGAAAAAATATGGAAGCTAATTAGATGCACAGGCTGGGATTATGAATTAAAAATGGATTTATTATTAAATATAGGAAATATAACAAAAAGTACAGAATTAACTATGTTTCCTGGATTAACAATTGATTGGGACGAATTTTCTTTCACACCTGAATCTATAACAGCTCCGATTTCTCCTATCTTAAATGATTATTTTATAGTTTCGGAAGATGCCATTATATATGGCGGAAAAGAAATAAAAATCGATCTGAATTGTGCAGGCCTTAATGAAGCCAAAAATTTTTCATGTGATTTATCAAAAGAAGCATGCCCAGAATGTTGGCTGAATAGGGAGAAAGATATTATTGAATGCGCATGCCATGACACTATTTTTGAAAAAATGAAACCAAAATTACCCTTTTCAACCGCAAAAATGAACCTAAGAAAAGAAGGTAAGAAAATTTTAAGCGAAACAGAATATTCACCGGTAAAATTAGCAATACGAATTCAGGGATTAAAAGCAGTTACTGTAATTGACGGTACCAAATGTGAAATAAAAACCAAAAATTTTACTGGTTGTTATAATTGTGCAACTGGTGGCACATTAAGTTATGAATGTAAAACAGATTTCGGGCAATCAGAAGCCGAAATTAAATGTGAAAACGGGCCTTACTTTTTAGCAAAATGTAACGAAAAAGGTTACGAACAAAAAGATATTCTGCCATTCGACAAAGCTAAAATTGACACAATTTGCGTAACAGAATGCCCAGGTGGCACAACAAATTTCAGTTTAAAAGGAATATTAAGATATGTGCCGATTAACCAAAAAGAATATAAAACAAGAAAAACTGAAAAAATAGCAGAAGACCAAACAGATTGGTGGGATAATATAAAAATAATTGATTGGCAATATTTATTACAATTTGCATTAAATTGGAAAAATTCAGTAACTATTTTATTATGCACGCTAATTACAGTAATCATTTTAACAATTATCTCTATTTTGTATTTAAAGTTTTCACCAATTGGAAGAGGCTACAAATTAATTAGCAGAAGCATAATTACATCCATTTTCATATATTTTTTAATAAATGTAGAAATTTCCTCGGCGAGAGGGTCACATCGTGACATTTTTTATGAAAAATTTGACAAAATGTCTAAAGTATTTTATGAAAATGATTCATTAAAAATTCTGCTAAAAACTAAATATAAAATAAATGACAAAATTTTAATGAAGTGTTCCGAGGTGATTAATTCTTATTTAAAATTGTACGGAATAAACAAAGTGAACAGAGCAAAGAATAAAATTTATAATATCAAAATGAATGACAATTTAATTTACAATTCTGATCAAATGAATATGGGAAGAGTAAAGAGCACAAAGCATAAATTAATGAAAATCTTTGGATATAAAAGGGTTAACAAAAGAAGCATTTTTTACCATAAAAATCAATCGTTTATTATAAAAAATAAACCAAAAATGTCCCAAAAATCATTAATGAACTTTGCTGCGGATTTGTTTAATATTGACCCTTTAATTGTGCCTCAAATAATTTACACAAATTTTAATTATCTGTACAAACTCAGAAAAGAAATTGCCAAAGTCATTGAAAGTGACGGCAGAATTTGGAGCAAAATGAGCGGAAAAAAGCACGGAAATTTGTGCCACCGCCGATCTGATTGGGAATTGGTAAGAGACTTACCATTTGGAATGCCATTTGGAGGTGTTCAATCGGTAAAAGTACTAAATCACCAATTGAACAAAATAGAAAAATATCCTTGGACTTTTGGCCCAGGAATAATTTCAAACAACAAATTTTACCCCATAAGTGGTCTCGTAATAGAGGGCATATTAGACATTTATGATATGTTCAATGAATTTTGGGGCAAAATAGAGATAAAATCCAATGGGAATGAAACAAATTTGGCAAAAGAAAGTATTGCCAAATTCGAACAACCACAGGTTGAAAAAATAATTCATTCTGCAACCCTTGAAAACAAGGAAATGGACCAAACCGACCCAATTAAAAGGATGGAAACCACTCAAAAAATTTTGGAAAACGAAAAAATTATTCAGTTTGACATAAAAACCGAAACAGGAATTGAGTTCGAAACAATGTACCAATTCTTTAAGGAAGAAAAAGTCGGACCTGGACAAGGAAAAACAAGTGACGGGCACATGAGTTTGAAGGTTACAAGTGCCAATAACCTAAACAAGCCCATGTCCATTAAGGGAATCATAAAATTGTCCATTTTGACATTTTTTTTGTTGTTCATTGTTAATGCGGAAACAATGGGCAATTCAAAAGGAATCGATGAAAGCATCATCGATGATCCCTCGGACGATGAAAATGAAAACAATGAAAAGGAAGTCTTGAACTGTCAGCCATCTACAAGTGGCACACAGCCAAATGCCGAAAAGAACGACATGGAGACGCTCCTTCAATCGCAAATGACTACGTTGGCCAGCAAATGGCTTCGTTCGGCATTACAGCAAGAGCTACTTTCAAATACGACCAAAACCCAAAAAGGAAAAACCACGGGCACAAAACGGGGTTTCCCTTTTCCCCAGAGTAAAAATGAATGGAGCGGGCAATGGAAAAAGGCAGCAAAAGCGAACGGATCACAATGGCAACAAACACACCACCTCACTGTCGCTGCAGCAGAATCTGTCGAAGCTTTGGCCGTACATCTAAAAGAATACAATACTGCTTTGTCAATTCTTCTTGTTGCATTGGCCGCCGGTCTATCAGAGATCAATGACCACTACAAAAACTTCAAATGGAGCCGAAAGTGAAAGCATCGCCGCCGGGAGTGTCGCGGCTTTTGGCCTTGACGAAAGAATAAAATGTGATTCAACCAATAAATTTGTAACAGTTGTTTATTTCCAAAAATTTGCTGAATCATTTTCGTAAAATGTGAGAATTTGTGTTCGACGCCTACGGATATTTTATATATTTAAGCCCGGTGAAATTTTTATTGTATGTTCATTCATTCATTCACACAATTTTCCTCTGAATAAAAGGAAAATATTTGTTAGTACATAAAAAGTGTACAAAATATATATTAAATTTAATTAATTAAACTAAATAATTTCTTGTTAACTGAAAGGAGTTAACAGGTTTTAAGACTTCGAATTTTCAGAAACCTAGGAAGGAGTCCTCCGATTTAGTTGGTGTAGTTATTTTTTGAGACAATCACAAATACTTTTAATGCCCCATTTTGATTTTAGAATAATTATCTAACGATTTTTAAAGGTTCGGGAATCAATGGCGTATTGGAGGCGCACATGAACCGCTCGAGGCTCCGCCTGCCTCATGACTAAATGGTCCACCGCGCGATCCAACAAACCATGATCACAACTTATAACTTATGAAACCTTATTTATTTATTCATTTATAGGCGAATTTAAATGAGAAAGAAAAGCCAAAAACCTAATGGATACCAAGAATAAATCAAATTAAAAATACAATAATAATATAAAATATTTTTATAAAAAATCTTACAAGTCAGATAGAACATTAAAATTGCGAAATTTATGCTCATCAGTAATACTAAATTGTTACCCAAATAAAATAAATTTAAAAAAATATACAATTAAATAAATAAAAATGATTTAAAAAATAAAAAAAATAATAAAATATCTTCTCGGCTAATTCCCACGCATTTTGTTCAAAGAGAATTAAGGCGTAGGCTGACTGGATTACTTAAATGTGCAAGGGTTGTTCATGCCCAAGCGAAACAATTGAAAATTAGTTGAAGCTAAACTATCAAAAACAGACATTAATTTGTTATAATCGTGGAATCCACCTACCAATCCAATATGAATGATCATTTATTAAAATAGAAAATAAATATAACAAAAATATAAAATTAAAAAAAAACAATGAAAAATAGGGAAAATATAAGAGAAAATTTTTATAACAAAGAAAAATTATTAATTTAAATTAGAATAACGACTAAGAAATGTATACAAAATTGATTATTCTACTTAATTTTAAATAACAATAATACATCCTTAATAGAAAGATAGAACAAGATTATAACATTGGATATTATAATAAAGTGAATAACTCAATTAATTTGGAAAACTAATTATATAATTTTTCAACAAACAAATTAATAAACTTCTTGGAAAACATTTTAAAATATCACATCATTTAAATAAAAGTTTTAAAAATTAAAATTTGCTTAACACATATCATTTTTCTGCTTGCATAACCGAAATGAAGTTAGTCAGTCAATATAAAATTGCAATAAAAAAACCTTTACAAATTTTTTTTTGTTAATTTTAGCAAAAAAGCAAACACCAAAAATTTAAATATAGGTGGAAAAAAAAATACACTAATAATTTGTGTGTTATTTCTGATTATTTTATTTTTCATATTCTCGACTGGTTCTCACCGCAGAAGGCGATTATTGTGTGCCGAGAAGTGGTAGAGTTCGCTCAGGATCGGGGCATGCCATGTGAAAGAGTGATGAACAAGGTGAAGCAGCTCAAAGGAGATTTGCAGAAAGCTGAAGGAACTTAATGAAAAAACTTCCAAGAAGTCATAATATTTTATATTAAATATGATAAGTAAAAAAAATATATTTAAACCTTAATGAAAAACAATTCTATTTTAAATAATGTATTTTAAAGGAAAATTTTCATAATAAATTAATATAAAAGTCAAAACTATTATTAAGTGAGGACATAAAAAAATACGATACTAATTGAACACAGACATAATGAAATTCGCGAAAAAGGATAAAATAAAAAATTATTTTTTGGAGAAAAGCAGATTTTTGGTTTATTACTATTATTTAATATTTACGTTGAGCATAAACGCCCAGTTTATCTTTTTCCATTTTTTGGACTTATGGCCGAAATTAAGTCTGTAAGAATATGCAAACTCAAAAAAAAGAAGGTGAAACTGGCTTTTCTATTTTTAAATAAAAAATGAACGCCTTTTCCAAGGACAAACGGATTCAAATACAAAACTATCCTTTCCTTCTAAATCATTTCACATGAGGTGATATTGTAAAGAGGTGCTAGGGCGAAGTGACAAAAATATCAGTGAGAGACTCAGAGAGATGGTCATTTCAGTACGAAAAATTATTTCAATAAATAAATATAATTATTCCAAGTAATAAATTAATTTTTTGTTAAGCATAAATATAATTTTAAATATATTATTTCTTATATTTCCCCTCTATAAGAGGAAAATGTATGCTAAAGGGACCTTTTGTTAATAACTCTCGTCAAAGTGGTCGAATCGGTTCGTAGCAAAAGCCGCCTCATTGTTTTAAGGATTTCTGCTCGAGTAGCGGAAAGCGTTTTTGAAATTTTGGCTAGAAAAAAATTTCTTCACAGACATTTTGGAAATTATTCCCAAAAATTTTGGCGCGACGGCACGACAAGGGGTGGAAGGTGGTATTGGTTTAGGGGGGGTTGTGAGATTACGGAGGTACGGGGAAGTAGAGAGAGGTAGGGGAGGATGGGAGGGAAGGGTGGAGAGGGAGATAGGAGAAGTAACGGTAGGTATGGGCGGTAGGAGGTAAGAGGATGGTATTTGGTTAAGTGTTAGGGGGGTCGGTGAGGTATATTTTCAGAAACCTAGGAAGGAGTCCTCCGATTTAGTTGGTGTAGTTATTTTTTGAGACAATCACAAATACTTTTTAATGCCCCATTTTGATTTTAGAATAATTATCTAACGATTTTTAAAGGTTCGGGAATCAATGGCGTATTGGAGGCGCACATGAACCGCTCGAGGCTCCGCCTGCCTCATGACTAAATGGTCCACCGCGCGATCCAACAAACCATGATCACAACTTATAACTTATGAAACCTTATTTATTTATTCATTTATAGGCGAATTTAAATGAGAAAGAAAAGCCAAAAACCTAATGGATACCAAGAATAAATCAAATTAAAAATACAATAATAATATAAAATATTTTTATAAAAAATCTTACAAGTCAGATAGAACATTAAAATTGCGAAATTTATGCTCATCAGTAATACTAAATTGTTACCCAAATAAAATAAATTTAAAAAAATATACAATTAAATAAATAAAAATGATTTAAAAATAAAAAAATAATAAAATATCTTCTCGGCTAATTCCCACGCATTTTGTTCAAAGAGAATTAAGGCGTAGGCTGACTGGATTACTTAAATGTGCAAGGGTTGTTCATGCCCAAGCGAAACAATTGAAAATTAGTTGAAGCTAAACTATCAAAAACAGACATTAATTTGTTATAATCGTGGAATCCACCTACCAATCCAATATGAATGATCATTTATTAAAATAGAAAATAAATATAACAAAAATATAAAATTAAAAAAAACAATGAAAAATAGGGAAATATAAGAGAAAATTTTTATAACAAAGAAAAATTATTAATTTAAATTAGAATAACGACTAAGAAATGTATACAAAATTGATTATTCTACTTAATTTTAAATAACAATAATACATCCTTAATAGAAAGATAGAACAAGATTATAACATTGGATATTATAATAAAGTGAATAACTCAATTAATTTGGAAAACTAATTATATAATTTTTCAACAAACAAATTAATAAACTTCTTGGAAAACATTTTAAAATATCACATCATTTAAATAAAAGTTTTAAAAATTAAAATTTGCTTAACACATATCATTTTTCTGCTTGCATAACCGAAATGAAGTTAGTCAGTCAATATAAAATTGCAATAAAAAAACCTTTACAAATTTTTTTTTGTTAATTTTAGCAAAAAAGCAAACACCAAAAATTTAAATATAGGTGGAAAAAAAAATACACTAATAATTTGTGTGTTATTTCTGATTATTTTATTTTTCATATTCTCGACTGGTTCTCACCGCAGAAGGCGATTATTGTGTGCCGAGAAGTGGTAGAGTTCGCTCAGGATCGGGGCATGCCATGTGAAAGAGTGATGAACAAGGTGAAGCAGCTCAAAGGAGATTTGCAGAAAGCTGAAGGAACTTAATGAAAAAACTTCCAAGAAGTCATAATATTTTATATTAAATATGATAAGTAAAAAAAATATATTTAAACCTTAATGAAAAACAATTCTATTTTAAATAATGTATTTTAAAGGAAAATTTTCATAATAAATTAATATAAAAGTCAAAACTATTATTAAGTGAGGACATAAAAAAATACGATACTAATTGAACACAGACATAATGAAATTCGCGAAAAAGGATAAAATAAAAAATTATTTTTTGGAGAAAAGCAGATTTTTGGTTTATTACTATTATTTAATATTTACGTTGAGCATAAACGCCCAGTTTATCTTTTTCCATTTTTTGGACTTATGGCCGAAATTAAGTCTGTAAGAATATGCAAACTCAAAAAAAAGAAGGTGAAACTGGCTTTTCTATTTTTAAATAAAAAATGAACGCCTTTTCCAAGGACAAACGGATTCAAATACAAAACTATCCTTTCCTTCTAAATCATTTCACATGAGGTGGTATTGTAAAGAGGTGCTAGGGCGAAGTGACAAAAATATCAGTGAGAGACTTTCAGAGAGATGGTCATTTCAGTACGAAAAATTATTTCAATAAATAAATATAATTATTCCAAGTAATAAATTAATTTTTTGTTAAGCATAAATATAATTTTAAATATATTATTTCTTATATTCCCTCTATAAGAGGAAAATGTATGCTAAAGGGACATTTGTGTGAATAACTCTCTTCAAAGTGGTCGAATCGGTTCGTAGCAAAAGCCGACCTATGGTTTTTAAGGATTCTGCATCGAGTAGCGGAAAGCGTTTTTTGAAATTTTGGCCTAGAAAAAAATTTCTTCAGAAAATTTTTGTAAAATTTTCCAAAAATTTTTGGCGCGCGGCACGAAAAGGGGATGGAAGGGGGTAGTGGTTAGGGGGGTTGGTGAGATACGGAGGTACGGGGAAGTAGAGAGAGGTAGGGGGAGGGAGTGGGAGGGAAGGGGTGGAGAGGGAGATAGGAGAAGGTAACGGGAGGTAGGGGAGGTAAGGGAAGGTAGAGGATGGTAGTGGGTAGGGTTAGGGGGTAGGTGAGGTAGGGGGGTACGGGTAGGTAGAGAGAGGTAGGGGAGGGAGGGGGAGGGAAGGGGTGGAGAGGGAGATAGGGGGAGGTAACGAGAGGTAGGGGAGGTAAGGGAAAATAGGGATGGTAGGGGGTAGGGAGTAGGTGAGGTAGGGGGGTACGGGGAGGTAGAGAGAGGTAGGGGGAGGGAGGGGGAGGGAAGGGTGGAGAGGGAGATAGGGGGAGGTAACGAGAGGTAGGGGAGGTAAGGGAAAATAGGGATGGTAGGGGGTAGGGAGTAGGTGAGGTAGGGGGGTACGGGGAGGTAGAGAGAGGTAGGGGGAGGGAGGGGGAGGGAAGGGTTGGAGAGGGAGATAGGGGAAGGTAACGGGAGGTAGAGGAGGTAAGGGAAGGTAGGGGATGGTAGGGGGAGGGGCTAGGGGGGTAGGTGAGGTAGCGAGTTAGGGGGGTACGGGGAGGTATAGAGAGGTAGGAGGAGGGAGGGGGAGTGAAGGGGAGGGAGGGGGAAGGAGGGGGTGGAGAGGGAGATAGGGGGAGGTAACGGGAGGTAGGGGATGGTAGGGGGAGGGGTTAGGGGGTAGGTGAGGTAGGGAGTTAGGGGGGTACGGGGAGGTAGAGAGAGGTAGGGGGAGGGAGGGAGTAGGAGGGAGGGGGGGGGGGTGGCAAGGGGAGGTTACGGGAGGTAGTCGAGGTAGGGGGAGGTTTTAGGATTATGTATTTCAAGGGTCCCAAAGGGCCCTGAGGTGTTCAGTTATGTTTTAGTTATAGGCTTAGGCTTCGTCGGAGGGCCCTGAGGTGTTCGGTTCAGTTTTAGGGATATTCTTAGGCTTCGAAGGGCCCTGAGGTGTTCGCTTATGTTTTAGGATTAGGCTTTGGCTTCGCCGGAGGGCCCTGAGGTGTTCGGTTATGTTTTAGGATTAGGCTTAGGCTTCGAAGTGCCCGAAAAGCCCTGAGGTGTATGGTTGTATCTTAGAATAAAGCCATGAAGTTTCCCCAACTTATAGTTCCCCAACTGCTTCCCCAACCCACCTGCTCTGGCGCCAGTGTTGAAAGCGCCCCCGGCGCTTACCACAGCTTACCACAGGGCCCTTCGGGCCCTGGTTCCCTCTATAAGAGGAAAATGTATGCTAAAGGGACATTTGTGTGAATAACTCTCTTCAAAGTGGTCGAATCGGTTCGTAGCAAAAGCCGACCTATGGTTTTTAAGGATTCTGCATCGAGTAGCGGAAAGCGTTTTTTGAAATTTTGGCCTAGAAAAAAATTTCTTCAGAAAATTTTTGTAAAATTTTCCAAAAATTTTTGGCGCGCGGCACGAAAAGCATCATAAGTATGCTTTAAATTGAGGGAATTGAAAAAACAAAATGTTTGTGCACATCTACAAACTCTGCTCTTTCAAATGATATATAGTATGTCAGGGTACGGGTTCGGGAAATACTCGAAAAAGGGATGCAACGGCCTTTTAGAAATTTAGTACCTTTTTGCCCTGCTTTTTAGAATCCGTGATAAATGTGAAACGTAGGGATTCGCGGTGTTTGACGATGGGATGGAAAAATAAAAAATTAGCATCGTTTTCAGCGGCCCAAATAGGCTTAGAAAAGTGTTATTTGAAAATTTTTCGAGCCTAAAAATTTTCATGATTTTTTCGGAATTCTTGGATTCTGGGTGCTACGCAGGGATTCTGGCGGCTCAACGGTGAAAATTTGGAAAAGTAAAACGATGGAAAATCTTATTTTAATTAGTAGAGGCAGGAGACATGCGAAAATTTAAGAAAAGTCAAAATTTTAAGAAAAAAAAGTTTGTCACTGAAAATACTGTTTTGTTTAAAAATCACGGAACCGGATCAAGTAGAACATAGAAATCACGGAAAAGACCTTTTAGTTTAAAATCACGGAACCGGATCGAGGAGAAGATAGAAATCACGGAATGACCTTTTAGTTTAAAATCACGGAACCGGATCGAGGAGAAGATAGAAATCACGGAATGACCTTTTAGTTTAAGATCACGGAACCGGATCAAGTAGAACATAGAAATCACGGAAAAGACCTTTTAGTTTAAAATCACGGAACCGGATCGAGGAGAAGATAGAAATCACGGAATGACCTTTTAGTTTAAAATCACGGAACCGGATCGAGGAGAAGATAGAAATCACGGAATGACCTTTTAGTTTAAGATCACGGAACCGGATCAAGTAGAACATAGAAATCACGGAAAAGACCTTTTAGTTTAAAATCACGGAACCGGTTTAAATAGGGATACATCACGGAAACACGGAGCCGGGTTAAATAGAATTAGATCACGGAAATGGTAATAAACTTCGTGTAGATTGAGGGAATTGAAAAAACAAAATGTTTGTGCACATCTACAAACTCTGCTCTTTCAAATGATATATAGTATGTCAGGGTACGGGTTCGGGAAATACTCGAAAAAGGGATGCAACGGCCTTTTAGAAATTTAGTACCTTTTTGCCCTGCTTTTTAGAATCCGTGATAAATGTGAAACGTAGGGATTCGCGGTGTTTGACGATGGGATGGAAAAATAAAAAAATTAGCATCGTTTTCAGCGGCCCAAATAGGCTTAGAAAAGTGTTATTTGAAAATTTTTCGAGCCTAAAAATTTTCATGATTTTTTCGGAATTCTTGGATTCTGGGTGCTACGCAGGGATTCTGGCGGCTCAACGGTGAAAATTTGGAAAAGTAAAACGATGGAAAATCTTATTTTAATTAGTAGAGGCAGGAGACATGCGAAAATTTAAGAAAAGTCAAAATTTTCAGAAAAAAAAGTTTGTCACTGAAAATACTGTTTTGTTTAAAAATCACGGAACCGGATCAAGTAGAACATAGAAATCACGGAAAAGACCTTTTAGTTTAAAATCACGGAACCGGATCGAGGAGAAGATAGAAATCACGGAATGACCTTTTAGTTTAAAATCACGGAACCGGATCGAGGAGAAGATAGAAATCACGGAATGACCTTTTAGTTTAAAATCACGGAACCGGATCGAGGAGAACATAGAAATCACGGAAAAGACCTTTTAGTTTAAAATCACGGAACCGGATCGAGGAGAAGATAGAAATCACGGAATGACCTTTTAGTTTAAAATCACGGAACCGGATCGAGGAGAAGATAGAAATCACGGAATGACCTTTTAGTTTAAGATCACGGAACCGGATCAAGTAGAACATAGAAATCACGGAAAAGACCTTTTAGTTTAAAATCACGGAACCGGTTTAAATAGGGATACATCACGGAAACACGGAGCCGGGTTAAATAGAATTAGATCACGGAAATGGTAATAAACTTCGTGTAGACCATGTCAAACATGCAAAAAGAGTGCAAATGTCTCACTTTGCGCTAGCCTCTCTGACCTCCGGCCCTTACACGCTCTATGACCTTCCCTCTCGCGTATCTATCTTGGAATTTTTTTGATATATGGCTTCGCAGCAACAAATGCTTAAAACACGGTTGTTGTCTTATATCTCGGGAAGCTGAAGTGTTAGAGTCTCGGGGTCGCTTAGCTTATTGTAGAGCTTTCTGAGTCGGATTTTAACAAAAAAAAAATTGGAGCTGTAGGACCAAGTCTAACCTGTGATAGACATTGTGGAACTTGCAAAAAATGGTCAAATTTGGAGAAAATCAAAATTTGAAGATTTTTCCTGTTCAAATTGCGGAAAACACGCCAATTTCACGTGTTTCCCGGAATCTTTTTATTCAATCCAATAGGGTTCCCCCTATGGTTTTCGGAAAAAGATGTTATTTCCAGTTTTCCCTGTTAAAATTCCGGAAACACGCCGCTTTTAAGTGTTTTCCAGAAATCTTTTCCGTTTTTACCGGAAACACTTCTTTTATGATTTCTCCCAAACATTGTTTTTTTCATGTTTGAACCGGAAACACATGTTTTACAAAATGTTTGCACCGTACACCGGAATTTTACAAAATTTTTTTATGTTTTGGTGTTGCGTGTGTTGTTAACATGTTTTGGCGTAAAAAAACAAGAATTTTGTCAAGCATTGTTTTTTGACATTGATGTTTTGTCTCTTATGTAATTCAAAAGGGTCCCCCTATGGTTTTTGACCAAAATTTTTACACTATTATTTGGAGGGTCCCCCATATGGCTTTTCATCAAATTGTTAGACTTAGGATGTGAAGGAGAATATGGGAAGCCAAAAGAGAATTAAGGGTAAGGTAGGTGAAGGTAACGGGAGGTAGGGGAGGAAGGGGGAGGTAAGGGAAGGTAGGGGATGGAAGGGGTAGGGGTTAGGGGGGTAGGTGAGGTAGGGAGGTACGGGGGTACGGGGAGGTAGAGAGAGATAGGGGGAGGGAGGGGGAGGGAAGGGGTGGAGAGGGAGATAGGGGAAGGTAACGGGAGGTAGGGGAGGTAAGGGAAGGTAAGGGAAGGTAGAGGATGGTAGGGGGTAGGGGGGTAGGTGAGGTAGGGAGTTAGGGAGGTACGGGGAGGTAGAGAGAGGTAGGGGGAGGGAGGGGGAGGGAAGGGGTGGAGAGGGAGATAGGGGAAGGTAACGGGAGGTAGGGGAGGTAGGGGAGGTAAGGGAAGGTAGAGGATGGTAGGGGGTAGGTGAGGTAGGGAGTTAGGGAGGTACGGGGAGGTAGAGAGAGGTAGGGGGAGGGAACGGGTGGAGAGGGAGATAGGGGGAGGTAACGAGAGGTAGGGGAGGTAAGGGAAAATAGGGATGGTAGGGGGTAGGGAGTAGGTGAGGTAGGGGGGTACGGGGAGGTAGAGAGAGGTAGGGGGAGGGAGGGGGAGGGAAGGGTTGGAGAGGGAGATAGGAGAAGGTAACGGGAGGTAGGGGAGGTAAGGGAAGGTAGGGGATGGTAGTGGGAGGGGTTAGGAGGGTAGGTGAGGTAGCGAGTTAGGGGGGTACGGGGAGGTAGAGAGAGGTAGGGGGAGGGAGGGGGAGGGGAGGGGAGGGAGGGAGATAGGGGGAGGTAACGAGAGGTAGGGGAGGTAAGGGAAAATAGGGATGGTAGGGGGTAGGGAGTAGGTGAGGTAGGGGGGTACGGGGAGGTAGAGAGAGGTAGGGGGAGGGAGGGGGAGGGAAGGGTTGGAGAGGGAGATAGGAGAAGGTAACGGGAGGTAGGGGAGGTAAGGGAAGGTAGGGGATGGAAGGGGGTAGGGGTTAGGGGGTAGGTGAGATACGGAGGTACGGGGAGGTAGAGAGAGGTAGGGGGAGGGAGGGGGAGGGTGGGTTGGAGAGGGAGATAGGAGAAGGTAACGGGAGGTAGGGGAGGTAAGGGAAGGTAGGGGATGGTAGTGGGAGGGGTTAGGAGGGTAGGTGAGGTAGCGAGTTAGGGGGGTACGGGGAGGTAGAGAGAGGAAGGGGGAGGGAGGGGGAGGGGAGGGGAGGGAGGGGGAAGGAGGGGGTGGAGAGGGAGATAGGGGAAGGTTAGAGGTAAGGCAAGATAGGGGATGGAAGGGGGTAGGGATTAGGGGGGTAGGTGAGATACGGAGGTACGGGGAGGTCGAGAGAGGTAGGGGGAGGGAGGGGGAGGGAACGGGTGGAGAGGGAGATAGGGGGAGGTAACGAGAGGTAGGGGAGGTAAGGGAAAATAGGGATGGTAGGGGGTAGGGAGTAGGTGAGGTAGGGGGGTACGGGGAGGTAGAGAGAGGTAGGGGGAGGGAGTGGGAGGGAAGGGGTGGAGAGGGAGATAGGAGAAGGTAACGGGAGGTAGGGGAGGTAAGGGAAGGTAGGGGATGGTAGTGGGTAGGGTTAGGGGGTAGGTGAGGTAGGGGGGTACGGGTAGGTAGAGAGAGGTAGGGGAGGGAGGGGGAGGGAAGGGGTGGAGAGGGAGATAGGGGAAGGTTAGAGGTAAGGGAAGGTAGGGGATGGAAGGGGGTAGGGGTTAGGGGGGTAGGTGAGATACGGAGGTACGGGGAGGTAGAGAGAGGTAGGGGGAGGGAGTGGGAGGGAAGGGGTGGAGAGGGAGATAGGAGAAGGTAACGGGAGGTAGGGGAGGTAAGGGAAGGTAGGGGATGGTAGTGGGTAGGGTTAGGGGGTAGGTGAGGTAGGGGGGTACGGGTAGGTAGAGAGAGGTAGGGGAGGGAGGGGGAGGGAAGGGGTGGAGAGGGAGATAGGGGAAGGTTAGAGGTAAGGGAAGGTAGGGGATGGAAGGGGGTAGGGGTTAGGGGGGTAGGTGAGATACGGAGGTACGGGGAGGTAGAGAGAGGTAGGGGAGGTAAGGGAAGGTAGGGGATGGTAGTGGGTAGGGTTAGGGGGAAGGTGAGGTAGGGAGTTAGGGGGGTACGGGGAGGTAGAGAGAGGTAGGGGGAGGGAGGGAGTAGGAGGGAGGGCGGGGGGTGGCAAGGGGAGGTTACGGGAGGTAGTCGAGGTAGGGGGAGGTTTTAGGATTATGTATTTCAAGGGTCCCAAAGGGCCCTGAGGTGTTCAGTTATGTTTTAGTTATAGGCTTAGGCTTCGTCGGAGGGCCCTGAGGTGTTCGGTTCAGTTTTAGGGATATTCTTAGGCTTCGAAGGGCCCTGAGGTGTTCGCTTATGTTTTAGGATTAGGCTTTGGCTTCGCCGGAGGGCCCTGAGGTGTTCGGTTATGTTTTAGGATTAGGTTTAGGCTTCGAAGTGCCCGAAAAGCCCTGAGGTGTATGGTTGTATCTTAGAATAAAGCCATGAAGTTTCCCCAACTTATAGTTCCCCAACTGCTTCCCCAACCCACCTGCTCTGGCGCCAGTGTTGAAAGCGCCCCCGGCGCTTACCACAGGGCCCTTCGGGCCCTGGTTTGATTATAGAGAAATAAAATGCATAACCATTTGCACTTTTATTCATATTCACAATTGTATGATAGACTAAGCTTTTTTGCCAAGTCATTACTTGTGAATTGGCCAATTTATTCTCTATTATTTTTATAAAATTTCTCTTTAAATAAATTATTTTATTCTTATTCTTATAAAATTATTTCAACGCCAACCATAATTTTTTGTGAAAATCAAATTTTAACCCACACATTTACATTCACGAAAATAAATGTGCCCTAAAGGAGCTATTTATTCTTAATAGTAAAGGCGGAAAAATAATTAATTGCTAAATTGGTTAAAATATTGCCGGCTAAACAAAAAAGGGTAGCTACTAAGTCTTGGTTGAAAAAAATATATTAATATATTTTCAAATGATAAGAAATTGATTTTTTTTTTTGGTTAAAACGTGATTAAAATAATCATATTTATTTATAGAAATAATTTTTCGTACTGAAATGACCATCCCTCTGAAAGTCTCTCACTGATATTTTTGTCACTTCGGCTCACCACGTTGTGTGCTTGCGCGTTTTATAAAAACCGCCATTTTTACTGATTTTTCCTATAAATCATGTCATAACTTTTGACAGAAGCAACCAAATTAAACAATCTTGGTATTATAAGATAGCTCTTGGATTACTCTATTAGCTGGTTAAAATTCAAAAAATTTCGTTACTTTTTCAAGAGTTATTGTAATTCTTTCTACTTTTTTAGCTCCAATTTTTTTAAAGTTAACGAAATTTTTTGAAATTTAACCAGCTAATAGAGTAATCCAAGAGCTATCTTATAATATCAAGATTGTTTAATTTGGTTGCTTCTGAGAAAAGTTATGATAAGATTTATACGAAAAATCAGTAAAAATGGCGGATTTATAAAACGCGAAAGCACGTTGTAAAGATGTCTGAGTATTGCACTGTACTCATTTCTTCATCGTTCCGATTCTCTATCAAGTCAAATCCCTCAATCAACCCATGGTTGGTAGAAGGACCAAAAGTGCAAAAATTCCCGGCTGCGCCTGTCTGCATCGCTGGACACAATCGGACCAAATTATTGAACATCATTAATTTTCAAAAGTTCCCCGGGCGGTGCCGACGGGCATCTCCGAACCTTCGAAAAAAAAAAAATCTTTTCTTTTTTTGGGTGCGCCAAGAAAACCAATGAAAAATCCATTCTAGTTTTTTTTTTAGTTAAAGATGGTACTTTCTTTTTGTTTATGCAATTCTTAAAAAATTTATTTTAAGAATAAAAAAAAATTAAATTAAAAAGTTAATGTCTTTAATAATGTTTTTTTCTGACTTTAAATTCTTTTTTTTTTAAATTATTCATATACCACCCCTGAATTAGGAGTCAAAGTTCTTCATTTAAAAAATTTAGAAAAAATTTATTAATATCTATACCTAATATATAGGGCTGCCAATTTTATGCAAATGCATATTTTTTGTCCTGGATTCTACACGGTCTAATTAGTAGGAAAACAACCTTTTTGTAATTTGCTTAGATCCTTGGTAAATATTTTCAGTTTTCGTGCTTATTTTGCCATTTTTTGGTTTTCTCTGTCTCTACAGGTTTCTCTCTCTCTTTCTTTTTTTTCGGAATTTTCGTGCCGTGCCTTAAATGCCTTTTTTGGCATTTTCGTGTTTTCATGCCTTTTTTGGCGTTTTTTGGGTGCATTTTTTCTAAATTTAGAGAAATTTTCTTAAGAAAAAAGGCAAAAAAATAAAAAATAGACCCCTAAGAATCGGCTTTAAAATTTTTTAAAATGTACAACCTCTAAGAATGGAAAAATTTTTCAAAAAATTGCCCTAAAAAATTATATTTTTTATCCAAAATTTTGATTCTCAAAAATTTTTTTTGTTTTTTTTTTTAATATTAAATTTATTTCGCTTGTCTTTGGTGATAGAGAAAAAAAGTTTTTCTTTATCATTTTGACTAAAAAATTGCTTTAAAATTTTTTTTTGGCTTTAAATGGCAGAAAAAACGTGCATTTAAAAATTTAAATGCCTTTTTTCATGCCTTTTTCGGGATTTTCGTGCCTTTTAATGCCTTTTTTCAATTTTTTTGGTGCCTATTATAGTGCCTTTTTCGGGATTTTTGGTGCCTTTTTAGTCGGTCTCTAGTAATTAATAAAGACAAGAAGATTCAAGATCTTCTTAATATTATATTCTTAGCTAATCTTCTACAATACGTTTCAAAAAGCAATTAAAATATAAAACCCAAGTTAAATATAAAAAGCCTCTTAACTAAGTTCTCTTAAATCAAATGCTTCAATATATTAAATGTGCATAATCCTCACTCATATTTATTTGGAGTACAAATGTTCCGTGGCTGTCTATTGGCACTCATACTCTGTGGTGTTTTAAAAAAAAATTGTTAGGCAAACGCACCGAATGTTTTGGCGCCGCCAATTCTTCATTTATAACTATTTCCTTAATTAATGTTGCTAGATATTCAGTGCATTGCTTTAATATAATGTTTTGCAAACGAAATAAATTTGAAAAACTTAAATTCAATTCAAAAGCTGCGGCTTGACTAAATGATATTACTTAATCTCTTAAAATTTTTCTTTAAACATTATTTGTTTAATATTCCTAATATTCAATTAAATAAAATTGCATCATAAGTTGTATTTATAAAATTCGCTGGAGAATACTAATAAATAAAATTTAAAAAAATCATAATTAAAAAATAAAGATTTACCCGCCAAAGAGTGTCCCAAAATGTGGGAATAAATTTTTGAACTTTTTTTCGTAACAATTTTTTATCAAGCAAGATTTTTAATTTTTATAGAAAATAACCCAATAAAGATTACAAATAAATTACCTTTCTTAGGGACTTCAACATTCGGCCATTGGAATTGAGAATTGGAGGTATAAGGCATTCTATTTTCAAAGCAAGGACAAAAAAGAGAGCGAATCCTCATGGCCCAGCACCTCCCATATTCCTGCGCATGTACAAATGTAATCATATTTTATGCAACACGAATAAATAAAATTCAGTTTTATTGAGAAATTAAATATCACAAAATACGCTACGCAAGGCCTTAGTGTCTCATTAAATTATTTTAGCAAAAAAGGCACCTCAAAAAAAATTGATTTTAATTGAAACAAAAAACACAACTATTAAAAAATGATTTACACAAAAGTTTAAAAAAAAGGTTATTTAACAAATGCAAAAAAGTAATCTTTTATTACCAGAGATGCCAAAAGATGCGCAAAAAATCTAAAATAAAAAAACAACACTTAAATTGCTGCAATATGCACTAAAATATTTAAATTAAGGGTGCAAATTTATTTTAAAAAAATTTATTCCCATAATTTTAAATCAGAAAATTTTGTCACTTTTGAGCCAATTTTTAGTCATTTTGTAAGAATTAATTTTGGATAAAAAAATCTAAATTTTTAGTGGCAAATTTTTGAGAAATCTCCAGATTAAAAATAATTTCGGTTAAATTTCAATTATACCTTAATATGATTAATATTAATTAAATAATAAATTATTAAAAAAAGGTAAAATTAATAAATATTGAATCTAATTTTATAAAAGACATAACTTATTATTGATACTAAAAAAATATTGGAAATTAATAGAGAAAAACCATGTGTGCCAATGAATTAAAAAAAATTTTAAATTTATCATTACATATTTTTAGAAAGGATTTTATTCTTTTTTTACAATACATTTTAATTTTTGGACAATTGAAATAATTAAAGGTTGTGAAGAAGATTGTCATTAAAGTATTTGTTTTCATTTTAGCTTTTAAGTTCTGTAATTATTCTTTTTTTATCAGCTATTTAATTAGTAAAAACCTATAGTCTTTTCCTAGCTTTTGCTTGGATTCAAATTCACCCTGTTTTCTTTTTTAAATAATTTTCCAGAACTTTTTTTTTATAAAACATAGATCCACTTTACCAAGAGCAATTATGTAGAGAATTTAGTCTTTAATTGCTATCGAATCTTAACTGCTAAAAATTTTTTGCACCACCTAGGAATTTTTTTCGAAAATTTTCCAGGTTTTAAGCCATTACCGGCTTTTCAGAGCACCATGAAGGAGTGGTCTGATCACTTCGTTGTCCATAACTTTTTTGATCAGCACTAAAAGTTAAACTAGCTGGGATTTTCTCAGATTTTTTGGACCAAAAAAATGAGAAAACAAGACTTTTTTTGCCCCCAAATTTTTCCGTTCCATATCCGTTTCCAATATCTTAAATATTTCTTTATAAAATTTTACAATATTTTGCATGATAAAGTGCACATATAATGCGACGAAAAAAGTCTTACAATACATTCTATTGGCTATCTTGTTTATTTCCAAAATCACAATTAAATAAATTTTGTGTGTTTGGAATAAAACAACAAAAGCGCCCTTACTTATTGGACACCCCAATATAAAGTGATTTAATTATCGGCATGATTGATTTAAATTTGTTTTATTCCGCTATTTTTTAATGTATTCAATATTTTTGTTTTAATTCTCTCGAACCAGATTATGTACCACTTTCGCATTTCGCGGCATTGCATTTTGAAAATAATTTCAAAGATGGAAATTGTCTAGTTTATTTTAAGCAAATGTTCAGCATTTTTTATATGCTAAAACACATTTTCGTTATTAATTTATATTTTTGTTCATAGTGAATATTTTTTATAGCAATAATTTGGTCAAACTCAGTCCAGATAATGGACATCACAACAAACACGGTCTTATTTGGGAACATCAGTTTAAATTTTATGACTCGTAAAATTTAATTTATTTGCGTTGTTTTGAATGTACACTTTTTGTTATAAAACCCAAATTTGAAGGGCTTTTGTCTTAATGTCTGCTCATTGAATTTGGTCACTCAAGGAATTTACTGATTTATGCACCTTAAGTTGTTAATTATTGAGGCCTTGTATTGTTATGAATTTTATGTCAACAAATAAAAGCATATTTTTACAATATTTAGTAATATTACATTTATCGTTTTGTAAATCGTTTAATTAATTGTCCATCTTGCAAGTCATTTGCTGCTATATGTGCAGCTGTTATGACGATAAAGAATCTCATTGTTTAGGTTAAAAAATATATTTGGCGTTATCGTTTTTAGCAAATGTTATTTTATTTAATTATTTCTTTTATCTTTATTTTTTAGAAAAAAAACAAATTCTTAGATTTGAAACATATAATAATGAAGATGAGTTATTTCTTGGTTTTCATTTGTTAGTTATTGATGGTAGTTAAAATAAATAATTAATATTTTCTTACTGTTTAAGCCGATAATGCATTTTCTTTTTTTTATTTTTTTTTATTATAAAAAACCTAATATATTCTTTTTAAATGGTTTATATTCTCTTTTTTGATAGGTAAAAATGTAATTGTGTAGTTTTTTAAGGTAAACGCTCAGCATTTTTGTATGTTTCCTACTCGACGGTCTATTGTTCATTATTCATTATATTCAGTCAATATTCAATTTCAAATTAATTTAAATCATTTGTTTGTATATTTTTCTTAATAACTTTTTAATTAAATAATTTTACTTTAAGAAACTTTTGATTGCCATCTTAATATTTATACTTCCTTCTCAGACTATTTTTCCATTAATCATTTTTGTGTTTTCAATAAAATTTTATTTGAATCAATTTAAAAAAGGATTGAAGATTTAAAAAAATATTATTGCTGCATCTTATTCTGATTAATTACTTTGGCTTTTTATTTTTAATTAGGCCGCGTAAGATTTTCATATATTTGCTTTGCTTTTTAAATTATATTTTTTATACTTATTAATAAACTAAAGCTGATATATATATATATTATTATATTTTTAATTTTGTTTATCTTTTGTTATTGCGGATAAATGGAAATAAGGCGAGTGTTCGTTTATTTTATTTTCAATTTTATTAAGAAAAAGATTTATCTAATTAACTTTATATTTCTAATTTTGCCATAAAATTCCTAATTGAGGTCAATTTGGGTTTTTCCATAATACGATTGATTATGATGTGACAAGAGTTAAAAAAAGACTTGAGTTCGTCATTTTTTAACATGCCATTGATAAAAGATGATAAGAAAAATAAATAACCTATTATTTTTGAATTATTCCTTTTACTATATTCCTGAAAACTTCTTTAATCATTAAAATTGATATTTATGGTAAAAATTTCTTTGAGTTGGAAGTATTTAATCGTAATTCGATTTCCTTAATATTTAAAACTGTAAATTAATTTTGAGACAATTATTTTTTCTTTGTTTATATTTTAATTATTTTGTGGTTTGACGGTTTTTAGCTTTTAAGTTAGTTCTTTTCTTTTCGATTTTATTCATACATATTTTATTTTATATTTATTAAAATGTCCTGACATTTTTGTCTAGAAGTTTTAAATAACATTTTTTTTAATAAATTTAGTATATTATGTCCTTGATGCTTTTCTATTTGTAGAGTTTACTTGTCATTTTCTTAAATAGTAATTTTTTTAAATTCTTTTCTTATAAAAGTTATTTATATTTCCATTTCAATAAAAATTAAATTTTCAATGAAAAACACGAAATATTGGTGAAATAATATAAAAAGGTAAAATTTAATTAAAAAAATGGTTTTTTTGCATTGAAAATTGTGATTTTTGTTTAAAAAACGATCTTCAATAGGCTTGTAGGCACCAACATGATAATGGAGTGCATTAACGAAAAAACCTTACATATAAACCTCTTGGTTCCGAACCCGGAAATTGCGTCTGATTGTTTTTAGATTAAATTTTATGAAACTATAATTAATAAATAATTCAAAATTTCAAAATTTATTTCCATTCTGATTAAAATTGTATATAGATTACGCATTTGTTTTTGTTCTCTCGCAGCAAGGCTGTTTTAAATAGCCCGTCCAAATCGCCATGCACACTCGTGAGGTTTTTGTTTTTCCATGTTCGTATAATTTTTTTAATAAAATCATTATAAAAATATATAATTTGACCATGACTTGTGCGCCCTGAAATTCGTTTGACTTTGTTAAAATTGTTTCCAATTGCCAATAGATGCTTTATGCAGCCATACTCGATAAAAATTAAAAGATTATCAATTATTTAATTTTTTTTTATGGAAATTTTTAAAATTATTTAATCTAAGATGAATTTATTAATCAAACTGTAAATTATTAAATGTTTTATATATTAGGTTTCGTAAAAATAATTTTTGATAATAATTAGCCCCGTGAGAAGACTGCTCTTCTTCCCGATGAATGGCGAATCTGGACTGCCCTTTTGATGCTTTTTTTCGTTTTTCATATTTCTTTGTTTTTAGTTCATCCTTTTAATTTGAGTGTAACGCTGGGTTAAGTAAAACTTATTTTCTAATAAATTCACTTATTTATTTTAGAAAAAGCATAATTAGCTTTTATATTAATTTTTCATTTTTCTGGCATAATTAAATTGATTTCGCAATTTAAAAAAGTCAAGTCACGATCACCATTTTCTTGGATTGTATTATAATAATAATATATGCACTGTAAACATCGATGCTCAGCAGACTAATTAAACTAATTTTATTTATTTTTTATTGTAAGTCTCGTGTCCACATTTATATTCAGAATTGTCTTCAATTTTAATTTTGATATTGTCTGAGTATTTGTTATTATTATTTTATTATATTTTATTTATTTTTTCATACAATTTCAAAAAAAAATTCATTAATCAAATATATTTTTTTCCTATCTCGTGGCATAAAGCGTGTCCGCATTCATGTTTGGTTTTTTGACTTCGAGTATGTTTTTAATTACATTTTTTCTAACTCTTTTTAATTAAATTAAAATTTTGTTTTTTTTATTACTTCTTAATTAATTTTTGCAAATTTAATTCATTTATTTTTTTAATCTTTGATTTAATTCATAAGCATGCATTTATATTAATTATACTGTTAACTCAATATATTATAATCTATCATGACCTTGCTCTTCTATGATTTAACAAGTTAATAATATTCGGTTAAAGTTGTTCATTCCTGTACATATGTAGCTTTTAAAATAGAATTTAATCAAATTTTTAGATTTTAATTGGTTTTTATATTTTAAATAGCTTTTTGAAATTTATTGTAAAAGATTAGCTATTAATGTTTCTAAGAATATAATTATTAAGACGATCTTAAATCTTTTTGTGTTTGTTAATTACCAAATTAGGTATACAGTTTTGCTTCTTCGATCATTTTTTTCAATTTAAAAATGAATGTTTTTAATTGAAAAATGCAAATATATTTTTTCATTGAAATATTAATTTGTGTTTTTATTCGAAAATTTATTTTGAATGTAAATCGAACAGATTATCATCCCTTACCCAAAAATACACTTATAATTAAAAAATCATAGTTTAAATTTGTTTTAAAGTGTTACTCATAGTTCTAAAATAAATCATATGTTTAACAAATTAAGGCAAAAATATTTTAAAATTTTTTTATTTCATTTTAATTTTTTTGGGTTTTCTTTTTTCAGTTCATTGCATTGTTAATAATTTTTAAAATTTTCCGCTAGGAATAAGATTAATCGGACTAGCTTCTCGAAAATTCAAAGCATACAGGGTACGCCAAAAGTCTTGTCTTGGCACACTCTTTTTTGATCATAATTTCATTCGCAACTAATATAGAGAAAAATAACTAAGTCCATTTGATAGAGAAAGGTGCGGCCTCGATAGTGAAAATTTTTTCACCTGAAAAGGAAATGGGTGGACCTGCGTGCCGCCGAAGGAGCAGTCGGCATCTTTTGACCCAAATTTGCTTTATCCTGTCTATTCGGGTTTGGGCTTTTTTGAGCTTGTAAGGCAAATATCAGTGTTCCTTTTTGTTAGTTCGGCGGGCGAATTTATCGCTTATGCCCGTTTCGCGCGCAACTTTTTCATGGTAACCATAAGGATTTGGGTCACCCGAATCTTCATCAGTTTACGGTCCCATGGAGTGTTGGCGGACCGGGGTTTCCCGCTGTGGTGAAAGCCCTTAGTAGTGCCTTACTCTCTATGCAACTTATTTAATAATTTTAATGGAAAAATTTTTTACTGGATTTTTTTAATCCTTTTATAGACGGTCACTTTTGAGACATCGAGAAGAGTCAAATTTTTCAGACATTTATTCCGTTTGAGAACATTGCAATTTTGGAATAAGGTTGGTTGGACCCTATAGAGGACAAAATTAGCAACAAAAGGACTATAAAAAATGTGTATAATACCCAAAGTAAAAAAAGAATATGGCAAGTTAAAAACAGTGCCAAGACTTTTGGCGGACCCTGTAATAGAGTAATCATTTGAGACTTCAACTACAGAAAATGTTTTAATTAAAAAAACAAATATTTTTTGATTAAAATATTAATTGTTGACTTTGAAAAGCTAGAAAATGTCCAAAAAAAATTTTGCGCATTATTTTTAAACGCTCACATTTTTACAACAAAAAATCACTTATATACACAATTGCTTAAGTTTACAAAAAAGATTCGCTTGAAATAAGCGGAGTAAAGACTGACCGAAGAGATGGTCAACGAAAATGTCTTTTTTTTCTTTCTTTGTTTTGACCGTCTTTATTGTAAAGTTTCCAAAGTATGATTTACTATAAAGGCCAAAAAACTTTCTTAACGCAAAATCTTTTAAAAGCATAATTAAATCTTTTTATAGTTTTGGAATGGAATATTAAAAAAAACAATTGAGTCTAATGGAATAGAAATCAAGACAATATTCACCACTACACATCACTTATAAACAAAATTAGAAAAAAAACAAGTTTTTTACTCTTAATTCACAATTAATTTCTGCTTATCTATTTGCCCTTATTGGTCGATTTCGGAAAACCATATTAAAAGAAAGCGCGGTTCATTATTTGTTTTTCGAATCTGAAAATTTTGCAACATTATTCATTTGTTTTTATTTATTAGTATTATTTTTCATTTTTTAAATTCATGTTGCATTTCCGCCGTCTTTGTGTATAAATTATTTTGTTTAATTATTTTCATTATATTTTTTTTTAAAAGATTTAAATGAATTTGTTTTATTTATTATTTTTAAAAACCTTGCTCTGTGGTATTTGTATCCTTCATACTTAAGGTTGTTGCCGCCCCTTTTTCTGTTGAATAAATTATGGAAGGATATTTTATTCAAAATTTTGTATGATTATTAAAAATTTTAATTTAAATTATTATTTCTTTAATGAGGATTAGTATTGTTCTTTACTCCAGCAGATTGAATATTATTTCCAATTATTTGTTATATTCGTTCATTTTATAATTTTATTTTTCAATTTATATTCATTTATATGCTTCATTTTCATTTATAATTTGTTTTTTATTTTATTTATAATTTATTTTTCAAATTTAACCCCTTTTTCTCAATTACTATCATCATCTTTTGGATTGAATGCATAGACAATTCTTTTTAATTACTATTGTAAGCTTTAGAATTTAATTCATAAGCATAACAGCCGGAACTTTCTTTTTGCAAAAAAAACTATCAACATTTTTTTCCTATTGCCAACCACCAGAACGATAATTCTTAAACTAAAAATTTTAAAACTAATCAAAAATCGAAAACTGATTTTACCTTTTTGGAAGTCGGTTTTTAATCAATTATGCATCTTTTGAATCATTATTTTGTATTAATCAATTTTTTGAAATTTTGCAAGCGAATTGAAAACACTTAAGTATCAAAATTTTCATTTTTATCGGGGTACTTTTTTTATATAACTTTTTACCACATTTCATTCTTAGGGATTTTTTCGTATTTCTTTCGGTTTTTTAAGAAAATTCCGAAAAAAAGATTTTTATTTTTATTCAAAGTTAATTTTCGTTTTAAAGTTGAAAAAGGTATTTTTGTTATGACTCGTGTAAAATTTTAAATACTTTTATGCTACAATCCCTCAACAGATTAAATCCAAATATTCAAAAAATTTTCCGGGAGGCGTCTATCGGCACCCCCAGCCCCTGCCCCTTGGAATTTTTTAAGAATTACAAAAACAGCTGAAATAGTTCAAAATAAATGCTAAAATATTATGGAAAACAAAAAACAATCATTCAAGAAGTGAATTTGAGCTTTTATCATCAAATTAATCAAAAGTGTGAAGATGATGCTAAACATATGACCATGACTGTATCTCATCTTTTTTCATTCACTGCAAGGAAAGCTTTAAAACATTGTTTTCAATTTAGCAAAAGTGAAAATTTTTCTCATCGAAATTGGCTTAATTTATTGTTACTTTTTCCCTAAGTATATTGAAAATAAATTAATTTTAGTGGCCTATGAAAAGTGAGTTTTTCGCTCAATTGGAGTGTAATATATATAATAAATGTTGCAAAATTAAGCAATCCTTGCAAGCCATTAGCTTTTTTGTTGTGCAGCTGTTTTGTCGACAAGTTGAAATTAATTCACAAGTGCTGTTTTTTTTCTTTTTATATATTTTTTGGAAGAAATATATTTTTGTCTTTTTCAGTATTTTCGTCAATAGTTCGGCCTTTTTGTAGTAAATAATAATTATAATAATAAATTATTCATTCGATTTTGCTGCATTAAGAACAAAAAATTGACAAAATCATTTTGAGCAAATGTTTGGTGAAGGTTGGGAAAATGAGAAAGAATTGGAAAAATAATTTATGGATGAAAGACTCTAAGAAAAAAAAAATAAAAGAAAAACAATAAATTTGAAGAAAGTTTTAAACAATGAAAAATTATTTTTTTTTTTTTGCCTTTGCTTAATTGCCTTTTTTAGGTTGTATTTAGGCAGTTTTAGTGCACATTTTAAGTCATATTTTAAGAGCTTTTAGGGTATTTTATGCTCATATTTGGCGTTTTTGGAGCTTATCTGGGCCGGTTATTGAGATGAGGTACTACGGCATTTTGATAGAAAAAGTCTGCGGACAAGGCGGATGGGTAGCCTTTCCAATTCATTGTTTCTGAAAAGTAATGGGTGGTCAAAAATGAGTGCTCTATTATAGGGGCCAATCAAATTGGGCCAACTTACGTCGGATGTGCTTATATCGATTGCTCTCTTAAAATAGTGCCGGTTGGCAGCAGTTCCGTTTGCTTTGGGCAATGGACTGACTAAATAACTGCACATCATGCACTTTTTTGGGTGGATTGAGACGGTGAGCCAAAATTGGATGTTACTCCTTTTGCCGCCAAAATTTATGTGTTCTGCCATCACAACATATCTTAACCCCGGTTTAGGAATGGAGGTGTAAAAAGATGTGAATTTTCTCATTACTACTGGTCATTTTTAGGGGCATAATTTTGGATAAAAAAAATATTTTAGAATTTAATTCATTTTTTTTTCATCATATTAAAAAGCGCCCCTACTTATGGGACGGACACCTCGATATAAGAAATTTTAATTCCATCTTTTAAAAAGGCTTTAACTAAAAATTCTCATTAATTTATTATTTTTTAATTGACAATTTTAATCACATGCTTTCATCGAAGAAATCTTGTAGTTATTTGATTTTCTTCCCCTTTTTTTGTTTTTAAATTAATTCTTTTGTATCTGGCAATTTTTTTCTTTTAATTCAAATTTCAAATAACTTCATAAAAAATAATAATAAAAAGAATATTTTTTATAATTTAATTTAGCAAGAAAATTCTGTTTTTTACATAATTTTTTTTTAAATATTCAAATTAGTAATTTAGACTTGTTTTTTTAATTTGTGTTTTTTTTTATAAACTTATCTTCTAGGTAAATCTGTGTTTCCTATGAAAATTATGTGTTTTTATATCGTACTGTTTTTTAGGCTCCATTAATAAATTTTACTTTCGTAACCAGTTTTTTTTAAAAATTGGGATAATAGTTTAAATTATTTTTCCTATCATAGTTTTATATTGATAATTGTTCTTAGCGACATTAAAAATTGTTTTCAGCTATAGTTTTTTTCAATTTTTATTTTTAATTAGATTATGATTTTTTTATTTTTTCGGTTATCATTAATATCGGATTGGTTTAAGGATTTTTGCGTATCTCTAGCCCCATTTGCTACCATAGCTATTTACATTCAACCAGAACTTCTGTATTCGCTTTATTTTTTGTTTTAAGAGTATCTTTTCATCTTTTTTTCATTTCTTATAAAATATTTAAATTTTTACTCAACTAATATTGTCTTTGATTTAAGTATTTTTCTTTATAAGATTATTGAATTTATTTATCATTTAAAAATTTATTTTCCCAAAAAGTTTCAATGCTAAAACAATAAGTAATTTTGCATTTTTTCATTTTTATTTTCTTTCAATTACCTCAATATTTTTCTCTTTTTCTCCGTACGAAATCGCGAATTTCTGGATCATATACGTTGAATTTTATTAATGATATATAATCGTTAATTTATGTAAATTTTATTTATGAGATTTGCTTTATTTGAGTTCAATTAAACCAATGGCGATAAAAATAAATAGATATAATTGTTAAGGGAACAGAATTTTTAAGAAATCAAATAAGAATAATAATAGGAAAAAAACCCTCCAAAATACGTCCAGTGACGCAAGCATAATTCATTTGCATGACTTGAGATTGGGCTTCTCAGGAGTACTGTACAGTGAATTGTATTGACTTTATTTTATTTAGTTTAATTAAAATCTTTAGTAATTTTTAAATATTATTCTTTTTTTGTTAATTTACATTATGCAGTAATAAAAATTGTCAAATTATATTTCTCTCATTAAAAATTGTTTTTTTTTTATCAATCTTTTAGCATCTTGGTTTTAACATTAATGTTATTGATTGATAGATCAGTTATACATACAAATACTTCATCATTTTTTATTACATATTTTTATACTGCGGCATTTGTTTTTACAGAGAGTGGGTGAATAATTTGAATTTAATTATTTTTAATTCTTGAAAGTGTGTTTTTAACTAAATTGGTAAGTGATGATTTAAGGCTTATCGTGTTGATAATCCAGTAATCCATCTTGTACGGCATTAGATGCTTTGCCTGCAGCTGTTATGTCGAAAACATTTAAAAAAAGAAATGTTTATTTCCAATTTTTTATTTTTTATGTTAATATAAATTAGAAATATATACTTTTTAAATTTTGTATGGCAATGTTTAAAAATTTTTAATTGTATCGAACGTATCTTTTTATATTAGCATAATATTAAAAACATGAAAAAAACTTAATCAGTTAAATCAACGTTTTTTTTGAGTTCAAATAAAAAAACAATTTGAAATCCCGCCTTGGGTAGTTGAGTATGTTCATCAAAGTTTTATTTTTGGAGTTAAAGCTATTAATAGTAATTAACTTTTAATTTTGGGAAAATTTTGCAGTAATTTATTTTTTAAATATAATATTTAAATTTCTCGCATGCAAAGAGAATTTTGTATGAAATTTTTCGGAAATATTTTTCAGACCGTTGGATTTTTATTTACCCAAATTAATCCATTTTGGGATTTCCAATCTTAATGAATGACTGGTGTTACAATTCTGGTTAATTTAGTGCGTGCATTATGGCATTAAACTGGTGCCGGGTCGTTTCGTAAATCCGCCATTTTTTTACAGATTTTTCGTACATAATTCGTCATAACTTTTGGTCAATAGCAACCAAAATAATAATACAGCCAATCAAAAGCTATCGGACGATATCAACTTCGTTAAATTTGGTTGCCTTAGAACAAAATTATGACGAAAGCAAAAAATGGCGGATTTGCAAAACGCCCATAGTGGTGGAATTTAAGAAACGACCAGCACATTAAAACTTATTAAAAGAGCTCAGATTTTTAATCTTTTTTCGGCGCCGCTTTGTAGTCAGTAACGCACAAAAACGAAATATTTATGAAGAAAGAAAGAATTACGAATTGTCAAACTCAGATTTTTATTATAAAAATTCAATTTATAAAAATAAAACTCTAAAATTTGTTTGGATATTCTCATCAAATAAATCGATGTCAAAAGTGAGCTTTTGCAATGGCATAGGATGAATAAGAAATGACTCTGTTCTGTGGGTTTCTTATGTTCACCACATTAGAAGTGTTAGAGAACACAAAAATCTTTTAAAGAGATAGATAATGGGGAAAAGATTGTATGAGAGAGAGAAAAAAAATTGATTTTTCTTTTTTAAAGAAAAATTTATTAATGATTTTTTACAAACGCGAAAACGGCTTTAATTCATTAATGTGAAAATTGATTTATTCGTTAAATGTAATCTGTCATTCATTCGTTAATTGCCATCATTCATTAATTAACGTTCATTAATTCGTTAATTGTTTCTGCTTGTGCTGCCATCGATGGTAGACTAAAAAGATTGCCAAAAGTCCAAAGCAGCAAAATCCATCTTACCAAATATTCTCATCATTAACATTTAAGTCGAGTTCATTCCAGTCTTCGCTATATATTTCTCGCTCCCATTCGGCCCATTGTTTCCCATTTCTCTCATTCGGTCCGCGCTCAATCAGCCACAAATGAGAATATTTCTCGGGTACTGTAAGATTCTAGGGCTGTGCGGGATTCCCGGTTCCCGACTCGGGAAATTTCCCGGGTTTTTCGTATCCCGTCCCGGTTCCCGGGTTTTACACTGTTAAAGATGGCTTTGAAGTTAAAGACAGAAAGATACATGATGTAAAAAGAATTTCTTTTCCCAAATTTTCCTGTGTATTTAAATTTGCAATGCAATGTGTCGAATACTTTTAATAAAATGAAAAAAGAAATTAAATTTAAAATAAATTAAATCTTAAAAAACTATGACTTTAACTAAACCAACATTGCATGTGCATGACAAAATTTTACAGGGTTTCCCTACAAATTGAATTTATAACTTTAATATTTTTATTTCTGCCAAATGGATATTGAACTAAATCAGGGTTGCTTGTGTGAGGGTCTAGCCTCATTTTGTGGTTTTTTGGGAGGCCAATGAGCCTAAATTTTCAAAATGAGGCTTTGAAGATTCTTGTGGTTTTTGTCATTTCAATTTTGATGCATAAATTACATGCTTTGTTTAAAAATTTAGAACAATTTGTTAAAAATTTCCCGGTTTTTCGTATCCCGGTTTCCTTCCCGGTTTCCGGGTGCATTTCCCGTCCCGGTTCCCGGTAAAAATCATTTCCCGCACAGCCCTATAAGATTCCGACATTGATTGATTTTGACAGTAATTATTTCTTTTAATTTTTTCTGAACACATTTAGACATTAAAGCAAAGGTGCCATTGAAAATTTTCCTAAATAAGACAATCAGAGGTCAAAAATAAGATTTTGGGGTCAAAAAAAGGAGATTTTTTAAAAACATTGTTTAACCGTTTAAAATTGCACTTTATTCAACAAAATCAAGCATTTACACTATATTTCTCTCCGCCAAAATTTTTTTTGAGCAGTTCAGGCTTTGAAATTAAAATAATTTTTAATTTTGAAAAGAAAGGGTCGGCGGTGCCGGTAGGCGCCGCCGGGAAATTTTTTTTCCAAAATTAAGTATTATTTTGGTAACAAACTTGAAAAAATGACAAATTTTTGAGTTTTTAAGAATTTTTAAAATTATTAATTTGAGAAAACCTACGCGAGTGGGGGTCCGGTGGTGCCGATAGGCGCCACCGTGGAAATTTTGAAAATTTATGACCGATTTCTTAACAGATTTTTTCCATAAATAAACAATTTTGTGTTGTCTTATTTTGGAAAATTCCAAAAGGATTGAATGTCCGTTTGAAAAAAAAAATTCCGGTGGTGCCAAGGTGACTAATAATGGCACCACCGGAGCACTAACTACGCTAAAAATTTTGCAAATTTTGAAAATATGATCAAGTTGCTAACGTAATTTTGAGGTTTGAAATGCAGACAATTCTTATGGAAAACAAGAATTACTCGAATAAACTCAGTTGGGTGAAAAACTTGAAATTCTACTGAAACAATGTTTGAACACAAATCTTTCTTATGCTAAAATAAAAGAGACCTTATTTTTGGCGCAAGAAATATTTGTATTCAAACATTATTTCGGTAGAATTTCGGATTTTTCTTAAACTCCCTTAAGTACTTTGGAATCGCCTTGTTGATACTTTGAATTAGGGTTGGAACCCCGACGTCGGGGTTGAAAAATGTTGGGGTTAGGGTTTGTCGGGGGCAGCAGGGTTGGGGTCGGGGTGAGCAAAACAGTCGGAGTTTCAGGGTTTTTCAATTTTGGCTTTATGCCATAAAGTCGAAAAAAAAATAGAACACCATTTTTTTATTTATGTCTACTGCATCTTTGGTTGTAAAGATTTGACTAATCATTTAAAATTTAAGACATACATTAAATGTTAGGGCCCGGACCATTTTCGTGCGGTCGTTTTCATGCGAGTGCCCATTTTAAAGGAATTTCATTGGGATTTCAAAAAATTCCCTAGTAAAATTCAATAAAGTGAAAAAGACCGGCGGAACGGGTCGGGGCACCTTGGCGTGGCCATCTTGCCGTTGTTGGATATATTTTTTTGAACATAACTTTTTATTAGCTTGACCAAATTTTTTGAATCCCAATGAAATTCATTTAAAATGGTCACTCACACGAAACAGACCTCCACCGTAAATATTAGGTGGAGATCTTTTTTTGTTGCTTTTCGCCGTGAATCAATTTCGGACAATTTTCTGAGACAAATTTTGAGAAAATCTAACGTAAAAGATGCCCGGCGGTGTCGATAGGCACCGCCGGGAAAATTATTGAAAAATCAAATGAAACACAAAGAAAAATTGGCTCTACTGCAGTTTACGCGACCATTTCCGGAGTATTCATTTTTCGGTTTGGCCTGCGCTCTTTCTTAAGTGTAGTGCCCCCAAATGCCAAATTTTTCAAATGCTCCAGGTTTTTGGGCTTATGCGCCTCCCAGATGATATTAATAGTTGGTAGACCCAAGGACTTCTTTTCGTAAGCTAAAATAGTGGCGCTTAAAAAAGTGAAGTTTTGAAGAATATTTTAATTTTAAAGAAAAAGTGGGCTTATGAAGAATAATTTAAATTTTTTAAAATTTTTTTGCCAAAATCTTGTCAAGAAGATCAAATTTCTTATCTTTGGTAGTATTTTTTTCAGAATTTATCAAGTTTTTTTTTAGGAGTGCTTCTTTCGTTTTTTGTTTTTGGAATTGGTCTAAACTAGGGTTCCAAACCCGCTGCCCGCACGGTACGGGTTTTACGGGTTTTGCGGGTTTTTATGGAAAAAATCAGAAAAAAGGGGGAAAAACCCGCAAGCTATTTTTTGCTTGACCCGTACGGGTTTTACGGGTTTACCCGCTCAAATTTACCCGTTACGCGCATAGGCACTACCCGCATGCGGGCTTGGAACCCTAGTCTAAACTGCTGTCCCAAAAGTATTGGGATAGAACTGGTGGGCCGCATCGGCTGGACGGAACTGGCCCAGGTCGTAACTGGTCTGGGAAGGAACTGGCAATTCGGAATGGACTCATACCTTCTTTATCATTGCCAGTTTTCCAAAATCTTAACCGTTCACCCGTACACCAATTCGTCAATTCAAATGGGACCGGCACCACTATGACAGGAATAAATTGAGCAATGATAAAGTTGACGGAAGTGATGGCATTCAGAAAAGTCTTAAGGGAGGAGGGACTGATTGTGTTAATAAATGCAAATGTCACTAATTTAATTACTTTCTTTTTCTTTTCTGACAAATCCCTTCGATTGATTTGGAAAACTGACCGTTTTCAGTTGATCAACCCATGGAGACATTTCCTCAAAATAGTAATACCATAACACTTTGGGTCGGCCATTTTCAAGCGGTGTGTGCAGCCATTTGCACAATGCTTGGCCATCGGATGACCCGGCACTGTCGTCGGGCGGAAATTGTGGCAAAAGATCAGTGTCAGAGATCGATCGGAGATTGGCGCAGTCGCGAAGAAAGGATGGCGAAAAGCGAGTGCGTAATTGGCCTAATATGTTGTTGTTTTCGAGTTTTATATTGGCGATGTCGCGCAAAGGCTGAAGGATGTTGAGGAAAAAATGCCAATTTTGTGGATGGTTCAAATGTAAGGAATAGCCAAAAGTAACATCAAAAACCCGAAAAATACGGCGAATTCGGTGGAGAAAGTTAATGACATCGGAATTGATGAAACTGAAACCAAACAAAATATGACATCATTACAATTTGATAATGATAAAACGAATATTTAAATCCAAAAATTCGATCTATAAGTTGGTTAAAACTCACTTAATGGCAATGCATTGAAATCCGATGATACCATTCGGCAGCGGTACTTGCGGAATTGGCCATTGTGTTTGGGTGTTACCGACTTTGACAAATTGTGCCGTGCCATCGCCCTTCTTTGAACGCTCAATTCTCCAATCAAAAACACAATTGCCAATGATAAAACGAATATATAAATCCAAAAATTCGATCTGTAGTAATAAATTTGTTAAAACCCACTTAATGGCAAAGCGTTGAAGTCCGATGATACCATTCGGCAGCGGTACTTGCGGAATTGGCCATTGTGTTTGGGTGTTACCGACTTTGACAAATCGTGCAGTGCCATCGCCCTTCTTTGAACGCTCAATTCTCCAATATCCAAGTGCCCATTTTCTGCTCATAAAATGTGTGTCCGCAAGCACATCAAATCGATCGGAGACCAATGCCAATTCCAAGCCAACTTTGGCAGGTGCCAACATACGGTAACAGTCCAACCAAATGTTGTCACAAATGTACGGTATGTCCTTCAGGTCGAAAATGCCTTGGCCAAATCGGGCGAACATTCGCCGTGCCGCCCTTTCACTGATTGTCCCCTCTCCGTACCCTTGGCAAATTTTTTGGGCTGTCAAATGGCGGTTCCATTTTTGTAATTTCCTTTTTTGATTTTCAAATTGGGAAATGAAATATCAGCAAATTAAAAGAACAGATTTTAAGACAAATACACTTTTGGAAGAAAGGAGAGAACTGCAAGAGAAATAATAAACGTTCTTCTTAATTGCGCCCATTTTAGGTCAGACTTTCCAATTTTTAATTTATTAAAGCAAAACAGTGACCTAACCGCAGAAAAAAAAGAAGAAAAGTTCGGCATGGGAAAGAATATTACTGTACAATGCCCCTTAAACCAGGGTACCTAGATGAAAATTTTCAAAAAAAGGACATGCAGTCCAAAAAAAAAAAATTTTGGGGTCAAAAAAAAGGACATTGCATAAAAATGATTTTGCAGCAATTGTACAGCAATTTATTCAAGTAAAGAGTATCAAATATCATATTTTTCATTACCAATTATCATTTTGAGCAATTTGGGACAGGAATTTCGGGGCAAGTGAGATCCTAATTCTGTTTAATTTTGGCGATATTCTTAACCTATTTTTTTAGGTGTCGGGCTTTGAAATGAGACATTAAATTTTTAATTTGAAAAAGGAAGAATAGGCGGTGCCGTGAAAAATTTTCAAAATATGAATGTGTTTTGGTAGCAAATCTTGATAAAAAAAGACCAATTTTTGGGGATTTTTCAATTAATTTTGAGAAAATTACGCGAATGGGGTCCGGTGGTGCCGATAGGCGCCACCGGGGAAAATTTTGAAAATTTGTAGCCTATTTGTTAACAGATTTTCACCAAAAATGGTAATTTTCGGTCCTTTTTTTAAATTTCAAAAGGATTGAGTGTCCGGCGGTGCCGACAGGCGCCGCCGGGAAAAATTTTGAAAAAATACTAAGAAATCGCTTCAAAAATTGTAAAAAAAAGTATTGTTTTCTTCTTTTTTTACCTCACAGTAAAAAAAAAGGACAAAATATGAGCAGTAGGCTGAAAAAAGGACATTTTTGATTTAAAAGATTCGACCCCATCAAAAAAGGACATATCGGTACCCTGCCTTAAACTGTTTTTAACACATATTTTTGGAAGAAAAGTTTTTATTTAATTTTAAAAAGTGAGATAAGTACCAAAAAATGCTTTTGCTGGTCGTTTCTTAAATCTCTTGTTTAGATTCCGTGAACATATCGTCAAAAATAACACATACATCAACGGGGTAGGTAGTTTCTGCAGCGTCTAGTTTAGATTTTTTGGTAACAGATATTGCTCTAATATGATCAATTTTAGTGATTTTAAGAGCTAAATTTTTTTGAAAAAACCTACACGAATTGGTAAATGTTAAAAAGCGTAATTATCCTATATAATAAAGTTTGGTGTTTGTATGTGTCATATGGTTTGAATGTGGCCTTTTGATTTTGCGTTAAATAAGTATTTGAAAAAAGAAAATGTTTGGTTTTGCTTTTTCATTAACATATTTTGATTTGATGAAAGAAATTGTTTTATTTGCTTTGATTTTGTTTTTTCTTTTTTAAAGAATAGAATTTCATATCCTTTGGTTATTGTTTATACTACGCAAAAAGAATTTAGAAATGAATGCTTTCTATTGCGTTTGTTTAGATGATAGTCTATATTGTGGTTGACCTTTTATGAGGAGCTCAAAGCTATTCCTTGTGGGACAAGGCTTGCGTAAGTTATGTTTGGTTTTTGTTAGACAGTAGTGTGGTGTGTGGTTTTGTTAGACAATAGTGTGGTGTGGTTTGTAGTGTGGTGTAGTTTTTGTTATACAATAGTGTGGTGTGTGGTTTTTGTTAGACAATAGTGTGCTATGTTTTGAAAAGACAAGAAAAAAAAAGAATGGATTAGGCTTTGCCAAAAGGTAGGCCAAAAGCGAAAAAGCTTCAGAAATGCAAAAAGATAAGGGGCGAGGCCACGTAGCGGCCGAGCCCGTACCTTCAAAGAAAATGCCGAGAAAAAAAAAGAGAAAGAAAAGATGAAGAAACATGATAAGAATATAGCATAAGAATCTTTACTGTGATGTTATGAATCCACATTAATGTGTCTCAGTACCTTTAAGCCACACTAAAGTTTCCCATGTTTTGAAAAGACGATGAAAAAGAATGGATTAACTTTGCCAAAGGTTAACCAAAAAGGTTAGGCCAAAAGCGAAAAAGCTTCAGAAATGCAAAATGATAGGGTGTGAGGCCGCGAAGCGGCCGAGCCCTATTAGTATTATCATTTATTACTGTTCACAACACATTCGTACTACCTAGCGGGGGATGCGCCGAAGGCGCTAACCCCGCTAGTTATTAAAAAATTATTTTCCAAGACATAAAATTGATTTTTTAATTAACAAAAGAAATATTGATTTTAATTTTCTTCCTACTTATTTAAAGTGGTTTTTTTAATAATTAAGTATTCAGAAAAAAAACAAATCTAAATTTCATTTAATTTTCCAATAGTCACTCCGGCGACTCTATAGGAATCACAGGAGATACTTTTCCATATTTTTTTCTTAATTTTATCTCCAAAATTGACCTTTTTTACCAAATCTATTAATGAATTACACCCAATTTTTTAAACCGAATTGTTACATCGCGGTATCGGTCTTATATGAAATACCGAGCGGTATACCGTACGTAAATATTTTAAAGATCTCGTTATGCTTTCGGTATCTTATATACCGAAATACCAATACCGAGTACGGAAAAATCGCATTCGCCGAACACTAATTATTTCATATATTGTCAAAATTTTTCTTCACCAAGTTGTGTTCTACTCCGAGTGCATCGAAATTGGCTGAGCATTTCCGTTTTTGGTAAAGTGCGTTTGTTGCGTTCGAATTTTGATGAATTTGTTTGGTTCCACGCAAGCACTTTTCCTTTTGTTTGTTCACCTATTCATTTATTTCACACTGTTATTCGTAAAGTTTTGAGGAGTTATTTTTTTGCTCGTAATTAATCAGAAATTTTAATTTTATATAGATCGCGTCCTCAATTTACTTGGGGTGGGGTCGTTTCGGCCTCCCCGTTTCGGCCCCAGGCTCAAATAAATGACTAAAACGGTGCTGGCGCGTTTGGTAAATGGGCCAATTTCACTGATTTTTCAACTAAATCTTATCATAACTTTTCTCAGAAGGAACCAAATTAAACAATCTTGGTAATGAAAGATAGCCAAGGAGTTGTTCTATTAGCTTGCTAAATTTCAAAAAATTTAATTAATTTTTTCAAGAGTTATGCCAATATTTTATGCTTGTTTGGCTCCAATTTTTTTAAGCCTTAATGAATTTTTTTGAAATTTAGCAAGCTAATAGAGTAATTCAAACGCTATCTTTCAATACCAAGATTGTTTAATTGGTTGGGTCAGAGCAAAGTTATGACAAAATTTCGTCAAAAAATCAGTGAAATTGGCAGTTTTAAGAAACGCACCAGCACCGACTAAAACTCTTTTGTTAGTAAAGTAAGTAGAGTATATTCGGTATCATTCGAAGTAAGCTATTGCTAAGCGATTGACACGCAAAAAAGTCAGAATTTTTGTATATTTTGGTATTTTGTAATCAGCTATTCATTAAGCATTTTAAAGCGCTAAAAGAGCTCAAGAAGAGTTTTCTAACGATAATAAATTTATCGCTTTGGTTGATAAATAAAAAAGTTATGCTACTTTAAATGTTGCTGGGGCAGAAACCCGGGGGCCGATACGCCGGTGGCCCATTTATTTGCAACCAAAGAATTACGCATAAATAATATTTAAATTTTGCCATAAATTTAATATCGAAAATTTATTTGCGCTTTAATTGACAAATATACCAACGAATTGGTTTAGACTTACACAAGAATAAACTAAAGGTTCGGTCGGTTTTTTTTTTTGGTAAAAAAGGTCGAAAAACGCCGAAGTCGAAAAAGTCGAAAAAAATCCTCGACTTTTTTCGGTTTTCGATTTTTTTAAATTTTTTGAAAATTTTATTGAATGTAAAAATATCAATAATCAAATTCCCGAAAACCCCATATGCACTATAAGCTCAATTCGCTATAATTTTATCAATTAGAAATGTCTTCTATCTCAAAATTCGAAAATACTGATTGGAAAAAAAAAAAAAATTTCATTTGGCATGAAAAAAACTCATTTTAGAATAATTTGCAAATGCCATTTAATACATTTTTTGTCATATTTTTCGCTTGAAAAAGAGAAATGCTCTTTCTTATCATTCTAAGCATAGTAGTTAGATTAACATTTAGAAAAGCACAAAAAAGGATTTCAGATCTAAAAAAAAAGAAACGAATTATTTTACATGGTGGCCGATCATTTCGTCAGTGAATCATTTGGGCAGTGGTTCATTTAAGCAAAAGTTTTGAACAAAAACTAGGGGTAGGCTTTCAGAAACGAACTTGAGAATACTTTAGGCTTAATTGTTTATCCGTTTGGGAATGTCGTTTAAAATTTTCTTTCACTGCCCAAATGATAGGGAACCTTTTACATTCAGCGCTTATTTACATTTGGTCATAGCCTTTTTCTACTGAAATTCTACGAAATTATCCCAAATTTTATTTTTTTAATATTTTTCTTTTCTCCAAGATTCTTCTATCTTCCAAAAAAAAAGCAATCTTAGGCTGTAGTTTTATTACGCTTTTCACGCCAAAAAGCGAAAATGCGTAAAAGCGAAAGGCGAAACTCGCAACCTTCCCGAGATCTGAGTATCTAACAAATGTTCTTAGTATCCGAAATAAACATGTATTTTTCCAAAATAAATAATTGAAGCAGGCTTTGAAAAATCCTAAGAAAGGACAGTTAAGACCGATAGGCGCCGCTGAGTGAATTTAGAAAATTTGCAAGATTTGATTCGGAAATAGTAAAGAAAATGATCAGTTTAGGAAATTTGAAGATAATCAAAATATCTTGGATAAAATCAGCCAAATTTTATCTTTCTTTTAAAATTTTTCTTCTCCTTTCATTCATTTCACCGCAGGGGAAGCTTCAAAACTATTGTAAAATTACAAAAGGGATTTTTTTTTTCATTGAATATTAATTTATTATTTTTACTTTAACTACACTAATTCGATGTGTCCGTCACATATTTTTTTTGATTTAATTATTTTGTTTTGTTTTATCTTATATTAAAAATTCTTTATTTTGCATATTTATTTTATGATGTCAATTTGGATCAATATTGGCTTTTTTGACAGTGACTGTTTCGTTTTTCGGACATTCAGATTTCGGCAGGGCTATTTAAAGAATAAATAAAAATCATACAGGGTCCGCCAAAAGTCTTGGCACAGTTTTTAACTTCTCATTTTTTTCATTACGACAAGCCATGGTTCCGGGAATGGGACAAAATTTCCCTCCAGGAGCTGCGTGCTTTTGTCGGAAATTTTTCCGAGCGTATGCGTCTCTGCATTCGCGTTTAAGGCGGGAACTTTGAAACAAATAGATTAGTCTTTTTCTCTATTAAATTCTCTATCAAATGGACTTAGTTATTTTTCTCTATCTCTGTTGCGATAATGTTATAATCAAAAAGGTGTGTGCCATAACTTTTGGCGAACCCTATAATAAAAAAAAAAAAAAAAAAAAAAAAAAAAAAAAAAAAAAAAAAAAAAAATTAATTTTAGCATTTGTTTAGTCAATTCTCCGGGTCGGGGTCGTTTCGGCGCCAACATTTCGACGCCAGACTCGATTAGGACGTATTAACTTTTTTTTGTGAACCAAATACACAAATTTGGCTAGGAATAAGATTTCCACGATAATGACCAACTCTCAAAGAAGCTACAATTTGAGGAACTCACAAAAGTCAGAATTTTTGTTAATTATTCATAAAACTTTTTATACGAGTAATTTTTTTTTTGACTTATTAAAGGGTTTTTAGAGACCATAAACAGAATTCAAAAGACACTAAGTCTCAAAAATTTGATTGCCTAAAAAAAGTTATGGCGAAACCGAAAGTTCGCAGGCACCGAAACGTTACGCTGAAACTTTCCTTCCCCAATTATTTTGAAAGCTCGGAACAAACCATTTGACTGGTAGGCACCAATGAATCAAAAAAATCTGATTTATTTTTTGTGATTGTTTTATTTCATTTAAATAAAGTAAAGATGAATTCCAAACATTAAATTGATTATATGAGAAAATTTCAATATTTTGATTATGACAAATGGTCATATTTTTTAAAATTTTGTTTTTTTTCCTTAATTTGTTATTATTTGTGTTGGTAATTACTTAAAAAAATTTAAGCGTAATTCTTATCATTAAATTTCTTTAAAAAACACCTCCATGTTTTAAAATTTAAAATAAATTTGTTTTTTCCAAAAATAATCTTACAGTTTTATTTATTTTTTCTCAATCATTATGTCTGTTCAAATAATATCGCAATTTTATGTCCTCACTTATTAATAGTTTTGAGTTTTATATTCACTATCTTTAATTATAAATCACTAATTATTGTTTGTGATTATGTGAAAATTTTCCTTTAAAATACATTATTTAAAATAGAATTGTTTTCCATTTAAGGTTTATATATTTTTATTCACTTTCATATATTATTAGAAAATATACTAATTAAATGGAATTTTCTTTTTATTATACTCTTGTTCTCCCTGCCCCTGGTGACCATTTGAAACATTTTTTATTTTTTTGGTTTTTTTTTTTTTTATTTAAAATTAACCAAAAAAAATAGTAAATGTTTTTTTATTGCAATTTTATATTGACTAACTTTGTTTCGATTATCAAGCAAAAAATGATATATTTAGGGTGTTAAGAAAATTTAAATTCTTGAACATTTAATTTAAATGATGTAATAATTTAAAAAATTTTCCAAAAAGTTTATTAATTTGCTGTTGAAAGTACTTAATAATAATTTTTAGGAGTTAACGGTATTGAGTGTTTTCCGGATTAACAATAATTTATTATTATTTTATTTTATTATTTAAGGCATCAAACAACAATTTTTATAAATTTTTTGGTCGTTATTTTAATTTAAAATAATAATTTTTCCTAGTTATAAAATTGTCCTCATCTATTTTTTCATATATTCATTGTTTTTTTTTTAATTTTTATTATACTTGCTATTTTTAATAAATTATCATCCATATTTGATTGGTAGGTGGATTTTCACTATTAAATAATTAAAGTCTATTTTTGGCTATTTCTAGTCTTTAAATTTCAAATATTGTTGAGATGTTTATTTTTTTTGTCAATTTCTAGGTTTAAAACTAAAAGTAATGGACCTGAATGCGAAATTATAATTTTAAATTTACGTGATTATTTCCGACAAATCCCTATCCCACTTTTTTTTTGACTTCGTAATTTTTTGGTGGGATATCGGAATTCTGACCTTATTTGAAGGATTGAATAAAAAATTCACCAAATTTACGTCCTGTGGCTCAATTTAATTCGGTTGCGTGCATAGTGAGTCAATTCATAATATTAGCATAAAATGACTATTCTTATATCGTTTCTTTCTGGCATTTGTTTATTAATTTATATAAATTTTTAAAAAAATATTAATAATTCTATTTTAAATATGCAAAAAGCATTATTGCGGTTGAATGCTTCTTCGGCGCTTCAAAACTGCAAGAAATGACGCGTACATTATGACTTATGACTATTGGTTCAATTATTACTAAATAAAAAAAGCATAAAATATTTTAATGCTGTTCAATTAATTTTTTGTTATATTTTTTCATTTTAAAATGATTTAACAATATACTGGTTATTCTGGTTGGTTTTTTTTTAATATTCAATTTACCATGTGCGCAAGTTAAGCCTTTTTTTTTTACTTTTCTTAAATAATGAAATTGATATTTATAATTGAATATATATTTTGTTTTGTTTTCTTGCATTTGGAAATATTTTTAAAATCTTTTATTGTATTTGCATGTTTTTCGCTTGGTTTCAATTTCTATCATTGTATTTAAATTTATTTCCAATATCAGCTATCCCTAATTAATTATTTATTTGTTTTATCATAATAATGCCAAGGATTCCTCCCATTTTCATTCTATCGTATAATGCACATCAGTTTTTTCGGCTAAAAATCTTACGGTGAATTTATTAAAAAGAACAAGTAAAGGTTATTTCTTTCCTAATAAATATTTTTACATAACTTTAGACATGAAATATACGAGTTTTCGTAATCGAATATGGATATGTTTAGTAAATTTGATTTTAAATATTCTTATTTTCGTTTTGGACTTTAATAAATCATGTATTTTATTATTAGATAAGTTCTGCTTTTATTTTCTTAACTTTTATGAATCAAGTCCAGGCGCGCATTTCAAAGTAAAGAATAAAAAACAAAATCTATCTTAGTATTCGTTTTGAAATTTAAGTCGAAAGGTATTTTTTATAGGTCGATATAAATTTTAAAAGTTATAGTGAATGTTTTCTATTATTTTTTTTATCACTCACGGCGTGGATAGCTTCAAACCTTTGTTTTCGTTAGCAAAATAAAATTTCTTTCAGGGTTTTTTTCTTCTTATTATATAAATCAAGGTTTCCCTCCTTCCTTTATTTTAAAGGACGTCCTTTCTTTTTGGCTTTCATCCTTTGAAAATTTGAAGTGTCATTTATTTCAAAGATGTCCTTTGAAAAACGACATTTGGCCCATAAAATGTAAAAAAGGCTCATTTCATGGAAAATTTTTAAATTTTTGAAAATCCATTCTGGTAAAAAATACAAACATTTAAATGATTGTTATGTCCTCCTTTGAACTGGCAAATTCTCCCCATTATGTCCTTTGAAATCACCTTATCTGTCCTTTGAAATAGAGCTCAGCCGATGGCAGCCCTGATATAAATTATTTAAAGAATTCCTACGAATAATTTAAATTAAATAAAAAGATTCTTAATTCAAAAATTAAATTTTTAGCTTTTTTCATAAAAATAATTTGACGAAATATTTCGTTTATTGAATTAAATCACTTTTATGTAAGAATTAAACATAAAAAAATAAAGCAGTAATCGCGGGCGTCTTTTCTTGGGTTGCTCATTGATTTCTGGGAGGTAAAAAAAGATTAAAAAAATTTTGCCACCTCTTTTGATACACAATTTTATGGTGCATAACAAGGATGCCGCCGATTATCGATTTCCGATGTTTTTTGGACCGGAATTCCGATTTCCGAAAAAAAATTAGGGGCATCGGAATTCCGATTTCCGATTTTTGAAATCAGAGATCGGTTGCATGCGTGGTGCATAACCATATGATGTTAATTTTTTCACTTGTTTGCCTATATCTTTTAGGAAAGTGAATGAAATTTTTTGAAATTAATCATGCTAATAGAGTAATCCAAGGGCTATCTTATAATACCAAGGTTGTGAGAAAAGTTATGACTTGATTTATACGAAAAATCAGTAAAAATGGCAGATTTAAGAAACGCGCATAGGTGGCGGAATTTAAGAAATGCACCAGCACCCTTTAAAGAGGTTCCTCCATAAATGTTCGTTTTTATATTATATATTTTATTCCAAAGTATAATTTACTATAATCAAGGCCAAAAAAACTTCCTTAACGCAAAATATTTTAAAATCAGAATTAGATCTCTAGGGACGGGTTTTTAAGGGCGAAAAAGTCCAAAATAAGGATTTCTAAGGTTGAATAAGGGCGTTCAAACGAAAGTTTTTCGAACAAAAAATGTGTTTTTCGTGCATTTCTCGTCGAGTTAAAGCCGCAGAAAAAATAAGTGAAAACTTATAAATCCGTTCCCTATTGATCTCTTTATTTTGAATTGGAATGGAATTAAAAAACAATTGAATCAAAACATAATTGAACTCAAGACAAAATTCACCACTATACAACACTTATCTATCTCTGTATATAATTCATTATTTGTTTTTCGAATCTGAAAATTTTGCAACATTATTTATTTGTTTTTATTTATTAATATTATTTAGCATTTTTTAAATTCATGTTGCATTTCCGCCGTCTTTGTGTATAAATGATTTTGTTTACTTATTTTCATTATATTTTTTTTTAAAAGATTTAAATGAATTTGTTTTATTTATTATTTTTAAAAACCTTGCTCTGTGGTATTTGTTCCTCCGTACGTAAGGTTGTTGCCGCCCCTTTTTCTTTTGAATAAATTATGGAAGGATATTTTATTTAAAATATTGTATGTTATTAAAAATTTTAATTTAAATTATTTAAAGGTATATTAATTTTTTCAAATTTAACCCCTTTTTTAAAAATTATTATTATAATCTTTTGGATTGAATGCATAGATAATTCTTTAAATTTTTCCTATTGCCAACCACCTGTGAACGATAATTCTTAAAATAAAAATTTTAAAAATTAATCAAAAATAAAAAACTGACTTTACCTTTTTGGAAATCGGTTTTTAAACAACCTTTTCGTGATTTGTGAAGAGAAGCTTCACAGAGAATAAAATTAATGAGACCTATGGAGGAGAGGAGTGTTTTCCTATGATCGGTCAAAGATGGGATCCGCAGAGAAATGGATCGGTAATTCAGCTGCAGGCTAGCGCGTTTCGTAAATGCGCCATTTTTATTGAGTTTTCGAATAAACCAAGTCACAACTTTTCTCAGACTACACCAAATTAAGAAAACTTAGTATCATAGGATACCTCTTGAATAGCCTTATTAGATTGCTTAATTAAAAGAAAAGCAGTTAGCTTTTTCAAAATCTGTGGCAATTTTTTCCACTTTTTGGTCGCTGTTTTTTCAAAGGCTGATAGAGCCAACCAATTCCTATTGCATATAATCTTCGATATTACTTTTCTCGGAAAGAACCAAACGAAATAGTTTTTAGAAGCATGCATAGCTCTTGGCAAGTTCAATAAACTTCCAAAATTTCAAATATCTTTGTCCAGCTAATAAAAAATTGTGAAGGAAAAAGTATGAAATCACCATTAAAAATTGGTCTGATTACTTTGGCCCAAATATATTTTATGATCAGCATAAAAAGTTATGTTAAAGGTTTTTTAAGATTTTTTGACCCAGAAAATATTGTTTTTTTAAATAGCTGAAAAAATGCATTAACATTTTATCAATCAGAAGTGAATTTGAGCTTTTTTATCATCAAATTAATCAAAAGTGTAATGCTGATGTTATGACCATGGGTGCATCACTCCTCACATTCGTTTTTCATTCTTTGCAAGAGAAGCTCGAAAACTTTTTTTTAATTTAATTCTCTCCAAAGTGGCTTGTTTTTTCTTGTTATTTTAGTTTTCCCTAGGTATAATGAAAATTAATTAATTTTAAGTAGGCCTATTTGAAAGTGGGCTTTTCCCTTAATTGGTGTGTAATCTTATAAGCTTTATCGTGTTGATTAATTAACATATTAAATAATCCATTTTGAAAGCCATTAGCTGTTTTGTTGTGCAGCAGTTTTGTCGACAAGTTTAAATTAATTCACAAGTGCTTTTTTAATAATCTTTTTTTCTTTTTTGAAGGAAATTTACTTTTTAATTGTGTGTTTTTGTCGTCATTAATTTGTTTTTGAGTGAGCTTTTTATAATGAGGTACTAATTGTTTTGCATATTTTGGGATATTTTTTTGTCTATAAGTTTAAATAATTTATATATAACATTTATTTATTCTTGTTAAGGAAGATCGCGATGCATCGGTGTAGGTATATGAATTGGTTGATCGGCAAAACGAATAAATTTCAATTCAACCCAATTTTTTTAAATATCTTTTCTTAATCATTAAGATTATTTATATGAAGTAAATTAAATTTTTTAAATGGTAATTATTTTGAGCAAGCAATTTTATTAGTTGGTTAATTTTTTTTCCTATACCCAGTTTTTGGTGTTTTATTATAAACCCCATTAAAGGATATTTGTTGTGAGTTTAATTACTTATATTGAAATTTATTGGGCTTATTTAAAATATATATTTATCTTCACTTTTATTTTTTAATTTTTGTATTGGGTTGTCCGATAAGTTTTGTCGTTTTTTTTCTACGTCTTTAACCCTTTTTAAAAAAGAATTTTTAAAAGATAATAAATATAATTTTGGTATCATTTTGAAGCTGAAATCTCATGGTTTTGTCTAATATTCTTGGAAATATGGCCAATTTTGTAGGGTCGGTAAAATGGGTTAAAAATTAATTTACATAACGATGTCCAAAACACCCATTTCCAGCACAGATAGCAAAATGGTGCCATTTTAAGCAACAAATAGAGTTAAACTATCAATTTGTATACCATTCGATTCCACTCGTTGAGTTAAGTCGAATGGTACCCTATTTACTCGGCGACACTTCTAAAAAAACTTACAGCTCAAGAAACATGGTACTGAAATGGCATTTGACGATTAAATTTTTGGCCAAAACACCGCACACTCGACTACAGCGGCCAGTAGGTGCGGCGCCGCTCGCTCGGGCGCCCCACTACTTGCTCCGTCTTCGCATGCTCGCTAAGTCGAGCGCTCCGCGCCCCAAAAAAATCTTAACAGGGCCATTTCAGTACCAAGTTTCTTGAGCTGTAACTTTTTTAGAAGCGTCGCCAAGTAATAAATATGGTACCATTTGACTTAACTCAACGAGTGGAATCGAATGGTATACAAATTGATAGTTTAACTCTATTTGTTGCTTAAAATGGCACCATTTCAGTACCATGTTTTTTAGGATTAACTTTAGTTAGAAGCGTCGTTGGGTAAAAAAAAATGGTATCATTCGACTTCTCTCAACGAGAGGAATCGAATGATATATAATTTAATATCAAAATCAAAGTTGGGTGTTTCCTTCACTTTTTCCAAAATTTATTATTGATATTGCAATTCCAGGATAGTTACGTGAAATTTAATATTTTAAGAATTTTGTTAAATTTATCTTGGAAAAACTTTAGAAGTGGCCCCGCTAAAAAACCGCTCAAAACATGTTCCAATCAATCTCTTATGACCTCTAATCATCGTAAAAAATATTCCCGAGGTGCGGAAATGCCAAAAAACAGGGTTTCGAACAAGTTAAAAATGCCGAAAAAAGACGCAAAAACAAGCAAAATTTGGTTATAAATTAAAATTTTATGGACATATATGGTATCAATCAAGAGGCCTAGATTAGACCAAGCGATCTAGAGGGTAAAAAAGGTGATCAGACAAGATTTGAGAACCAGACAACTGAGTCCCTGGGAAAATGGACACTTCAGTACCGGGACCCAAAATTAAAGAAACCTACTTAAAAATGGTGCCATTCAATTTATTATGAAATCAATTGGCCTAAAAAATACTCCCGGGTTGCGTAACTTTTTAATGCAACCTTACAAACTTCATTACACGCAAAGAGGAGCATGCGAAGACAGAGCAAGTAGTGGGGCGCCCGAGTGAGCGGAGGGTTGCGAGCGCCTGGTTAAGGTCGGGCCGAAGGCCCGACCTCAGGCGCGAGCAACCCGGAGCGAGCGAGCGGCGCCCCACCTACTGGCCGCCGTAGTCGAGTGTGCGCTGGTTTTTAGCGCAATAATTTAAGATTATTTTGAATATGCCGACAATATGAATACCAGAGATCGTATTTCGGGACATAATTTTGAAAAATAACTTTTTCGTCCCTCAGGAATATTTTTTAGGCCAATTGATTTCATAATAAATTGAATGGCACCATTTTTAAGTAGGTTTCTTTAATTTTGGGTCCCGGTACTGAAGTGTCCATTTTCCCAGGGACTCAGTTGTCTGGTTCTCAAATCTTGTCTGATCACCTTTTTTACCCTCTAGATCGCTTGGTCTAATCTAGGCCTCTTGATTGATACCATATATGTCCATAAAATTTTAATTTATAACCAAATTTTGCTTGTTTTTGCGTCTTTTTTCGGCATTTTTAACTTGTTCGAAACCCTGTTTTTTGGCATTTCCGCACCTCGGGAATATTTTTTATGACGATTAGAGGTCATAAGAGACCGATTGGAACATGTTTTGGGTGGTTTTTTAACGGGGCCACATCTAAAGTACACCCTTTATCTTAAATTGGTCAATTTATAGTTTTAATAATTTATTAAGAATTAATCATAAATTAATTCAGAAAAAGAAGATTTAATATCCACCAATTAGAACATTTATGAAAAAACAGAAGAAAAGGAAAATTTGAAGACCATAATGTGGAGGACGAAAGAATGCAAACATCGATAAACGAATGCCAATGTGCAACTGGGGAAGGTATTCACCGGGGGGGGGGGGGGGGAGAGACTGCTGCTGGTCATTAGCGTCATTTTGTGTGTCCTTAGGAGAGAACACTCTCAAAGAAGAGAGACAGAAAAGAGACAAAACATATTAAGAAAGGAAAAGATGAGAGAGGATGAACCTAAAGAGAAAGAGAGAATTTGGTATTTTTTCGGTATCGGTATTTACCGAAATACCGATACCGAAATACCGATTTAACAACCCAAAAGACCGCGATTTTTTTCGGTATTAATTTGCACTAGTAATAAGTGGACATTTGATTACAAAATGGTGAAAAAAAAGTTGGAAAAATGTAAATATTATAAATTTTTAACTCTATCGATATTTATTTGTAATCTTTGGACAATCCACCAATCTTTTCTTAAAAAAATGGAATTTAAAAAAAAGGGACTTATTGACCATTTTTGGAGAAAATCTGTCAGTAAATCACGCCTAAATTTTCAAAATTTTCATATGCAGAATTTTTGTAGTAGATCTATGTATAAAATCTATGGGCGTATTTTTAATATGAATGCATTACTTTTATAGTAAAAAATTGTCGCACACCGGACCTCCATTCATGTAAGTTTTTTCAAAATTTTCTCTAAAATCCAAAAAATTTGTGATTTTTTGTGCAAAATCTGTTACCAAAATACACCCAATTTTCGAAATTTTCTCCAGTAGCGCCTGTCGGCAGGGTCGGGGTGCTTTTGGCGCCCATGTTCGGCGCCAGACTCATTTAGGATTTAGTAATTTATTTCTTTGTTACTAAATGCGACAAATTCGGTATCACTCGAAAGCTCGAAGTGTTTAGAAGGTATGAAAAGCTATGCCTAAAAAGTTATGTCTAACGATTTACCAATTTTTAAAAACAACAAAGAACGCAAAAAAGTCAAAATTCTTGTAAGCCTTTTTATGCGTAATTTTTTTATAAGTGGGTTTTTTTTTTTTAATTCTTAGATCGTAGCGTTTAATAGAGACTCGGTTTGGGACCCCGGTTTTCGGTTAGGCCGGTTTTCGGACACCCGGTTTTCGGTTTCTGTTTTTGGCCCAAAAAAACCAGTTCTTGGTTTCGGTTCGGTTAACCGTTCTTGCCCTACCCTATTTTTAATGATAACCAATAGACAGTTATTTTCAAGCCACAAAAAAATGTGCTAACATATATAGCAAATTTTAAAAAATACCGAAATACCGCGGTATTACCGAATTTTTTTATCGGTATTTTTCGGTATATATCGTTCGGTATATCTACCGAAGCTTTTTGGAAATTTGGTATTTTTCGGTATCGGTATTTACCGAAATACCGATGTGAGGGACAGATGATTTAAACTTTGATCCTATTCTTTGGCGATGTGTTTCATTATCGATTTATTTTTGCAAACAATTTCCAATTTTTGTATTCAATATATATCTTATCTTTGTTCTTCTGGTGAGTAAAGAAAATTAAAAAATCTTTTTCCAAATTTATTGTATTGGAAAGAATTAAAATTGTGGTACAATCATCCGGATAAATTCTGACCAATCCCATCGTCTTAATCCCAATCCTTTGTATCGTCCCGAAATCCCAATTTTCATATCTGAGCTTCGACGTGTCATCCCCCAATTCCGTACTTGGCGCTCCTGGTGCGACTCGCGGATTGCAGCAACCTTTCGGAAAACGACTGACTGCACGCCGGAAGCGACACAAAGCATTTTTTGAAAGAATTGGGCAAAGAGAAGATGTCTGGTCGGGACCAAGGTTTGAATTTCGAACCGAATCAAGGAGGACGGCCACCGGAAGAACGTCGTTACAATTTGCGGGACAGGCAAAACCGGCGAAATTGGGCCCAAATTGAGGAGGAATATGATGCTGAGATAAGTAGAGAAGTTCGCAGAATGGAAGGAAATCGACCCCGGGCTGTTAACGCAGGTGGTCAGGAGAATGTGAGAGAAATGTCTGTAAATCACCAGGGAGTGGAAAGAGAAGGAATTCAGGCTGTAAACGCAACTGTTAGACAGAATGTGAGAGAAAGGTCTAGAAATCGGACTCATCCTATTTTGCCCAATCGTATTTTGAACTTTGGAAATGGGGGCCGTGAAGTGGCTTTGTGGAACCCCGGAAGAGAAAGACCGGACAGAGTGGAACCGAATGAAGGAGATACCTTTGGAAGGCCGGTAGCGCAGTCGACTTTAATCCGAGAAAATATTGGGCGGTTGAATGATTTGAGCCCACACATTTCATATGGAAGTGAATTAAGAAACAGGGCTGTGGAAGCACAAAGAGTTGAAGGATTGTTAAGGGGTGAACAGCAAAACAATAGACCGGGAGAAATGAGAGAAAATACCGAAAATAGGAGAGAATTCCCCATTCGGCGAGGTCAAGGCGTACAGGGGGAACGAGATTTTGAACAAAGACCATACCGACGTGAAGAAAGAAACGAACCGATGGAGGATGAAATGTTCTTAAGGCGTAGAATGTATGAGCACGGAATCAATGAAGGTCGTTTTGAAAGGCGTGGGCAAATGCAGTATGGACGAGAACACGAACCGGATTTTGACCAAAATCGGAGGCAAGAAAGAGAACGCTATGATTTTCGGGAATTCGACCGAGCCCAACCACGTGAAAATGTCCCGTTGCTGGGGTATCAGAGAATGAATGATGATTTGGCATATCAAATGTACAAAATGACATTGGCCACTCAATACGCTAGTATTTTAAGGGAAATTCCAACGATTGAGGGAACCGAAGGACGGGACAAGATTCAGGACTTTTTCCTTACGGTTGAGACAATAACAAGCGATTGGGATATTGAAAAACAAATTAATGTCCTAAAAACAAGGATGAGAGGAAAAGCCCTTAAGGCCTTGAACATTGCACTCTCGAAATTCGGACCAGAAACCCCCTTTAAAATTTTGAAAATGGAAATAATGTCGATTCTGAGAGAGACCGATTGCCGTGAAGCTTCGGCATTCACCGAACTTACCCAATTTGGGAAAAGACCGCCGAATGAGGATTTAATGAAATTTGGTGAAAAAATTTATAGATTGGTAAAATGTTCGTACAGTGGCCTGAATGAGAGTCAAATCGATGAAATTGCAAAAAAATTTTTCATCACGAATGTGAATGACGGAGAGTTGGCTAGATTCCTGGAATGTCAGAACAAAACAGAACAAACTTTCGACCAACTATTAATGCTGGCGAACCGCATTCACTTGGCAGATCCGGAGAAAGTGAGGGCCAAACTTGAAACGAGGACTGGCCGTGAGCAGCAAACACAGCACTTTCAGATGAGGCCAAATTGGAATAGGGCTGAATGGAACCCTCGTTTTCGTAGTCAAAATCAAAATTTTGGAAATTCTTGGGGAAATAGACGGAACATTTTTAACCAAAATCAGTCAAGTACCAGTTGGAGAAATAATCAGTCAGATCGTTTCACTGGTGCTAATGCCATGCCGTTAAATGCGTGCCTCTCAACACAAATGCCGGACGGAGCTAATTCAAGAAGAGCCAATTCAATTCTCCTTCAAAAAGAGCAAAAACAGGAAGGAGAGAATATAAATTTGGCACACATCGGTTTGTCGGAACATGAAAAGTTTTTTAATGCATTAACAATACTTTCGACAAATTCGCCGGCGGAAAACCCCGCTGTTCCTCAAATATCCGAATGCATGACTTTGAGTTTGTCAGTGAATGGAGTGAATGCTAAGGCACTTTCAGACTCTGGGGCTGAAACGGCCATAGTCAACCCAACTTTTCTGCATAATTTAGCAAAAGAAAAAGGAGTAAATTTGCTTAATTGGGGCTTCAACCCTAATTCTGGCCTGACCAAATTGCCCTTTGCCGTTTCTTCGTTTACGGGCACTAAAATTAACGTGCTAGGAGTAGTTAATGTTCCTATTCAAATGAAAACGATCGAATGCCAAATTCCGTGTCTGATAACACGTGATTCTTTTTCTTATGACCTAATTCTGGGAACAACGGCTTTAAACAATTTGGGATTTTACATGGTCAATTCTAACACCAACGAAATACTGGAATTTCCCTCAGAAAAAAGCCAGAAGGAAAACAGTAAAATGCATGAAGTTAAAGTTCTTGACTCACATTTCATATTGCCATTTTCTTCAAAAATTGTTCGAACATATATAAACAGTTTTCAGTGTTCAGAAAATCATCAATTTTTAATTATGGATAACAATGACATTGAATCGCTCCTGGACTACGACGAAGAGCAAGACAAGAGAGCCGAACAAATTTCAAAAATGACAGGAAGGGATGAACAATTGGAGCTGGAGAAACTCGGGGTGATTGAAAAAGAGAAAGTGGTGAATGTGAATTACCAGCCAATCGTCGAACCGGGAATTGTGGAGCCAGGAGATGAAGGTTTGGTGGAAATACTGGTACACAATAAATCGTCAGAAATGTTAAATTTGGAAATTGGGGACCGACTTGCAAGAGCAGAAAGGATCGAGTCAATTTTTAAACCGGGGATCGAAATATTACCAAAAGTTTTTGATGCTATTTGCCAACCAGAAATTTCGATCATGAATCTAAGTAAAAGTGGAAATGAAAAACGGTTATCTGATTTGTTGTCGGTGTTAAAAAATAATTTGGGCCCACTCGAGCCAACGGAACAAAGTTCAATAGAAGGGCTTTTAAAAAATTTTGAAGACATTTTGGCATTGGATGAATCGGAGTTGTCCCAAACTAATTTGGCTGAGCATAAAATTGACACGGGTAATTCGGACCCAATAAAATGTTCACCCCGTCCAATACCATTTGGAATTCGCGCGAAAGTTTCAGAAATGTTGGAGCAGTATTTGGACAAAGGAGTTATAAGACCTTCTGATAGCCCATGGGCTGCACCCGTTGTATTGGTGAACAAAAAAGATGGGAGCCTAAGATTGTGTGTCGATTACCGAAAACTAAATTCAGTAACCCGGAAAGACAGTTATCCCATTCCAAATATCGAGGAAATGCTCATGTATCTTGGAGAAAGAAAATTTTTCTCATGCCTCGATTTAATCAGTGGTTATTGGCAAATTAAAGTCTATCCTGACGACGTCCAAAAAACCGCATTTGCTGTTCCAAGTGGTTTATTTGAGTTTGTGGTCATGCCTTTTGGGTTGAGCAATGCACCGGCAACATTTCAGAGAGTAATGAACAAGGTGCTTGAAGGTTTGATAAACAAAAGTGTGTTTGTATATTTGGATGATATCTTGGTGGCCAGTCCAACATTTGAAGAACATATTCACGATTTGCAGCAGGTTTTTGAATGTTTAAGACACCATGGATTAAAAATTAAAATGAAAAAGTGTAAATTTGCACAATCATCTGTACCATTTTTGGGTCATGTTCTTACAAGGGAAGGCCTTAAGAAGGACCCAGAAAAATTTCAGCCTATTTTGGACTTTCCACGACCAAGAACGGTCAAAGAACTACAAAGATTTATGGGAATGCTCAATTGGCACCGTAAATTTATTAAAGACTTTGCGAAAATTGCTGGTCCTCTAAACCGTCTAATGAAAAAATCTGAAGATGGCAAAAAACTAGAGTGGAATGAGTCAGCTCACAATTCCCTTCAAACATTAAAAAAGCTAATCGTCGAAGATGTCGTTCTCAAATATCCAAATTTTGAATTAGCACAGAAAAACACCGAATTTCGTTTTCACGTTTACACGGACGCTAGTGCAAGTGGACTCGGTGCAGTGCTTTGCCAAAAAGATATTTCGGGGCATATGCGACCAATTTGTTATGCATCTCGCCGTTGCAGTGACGCGGAGAAGCGATATGGTCCTACAGTGCTTGAGTGTCTCGGAATAAAATTTGCTGTGACAAAATTCAAACATTATATTGCATGGCTGCCAACCGTCATTGTCACAGATCACAAGGCACTTCCGTCAATGTTTCGGACAAAAAATTCCGTTGGAAATGCAAGGGTAGACCGTTGGATCATGGAGTTGGGAGCCCCATATGAATTAGAAGTGATTTATTCGCCAGGAAAATTGAATTTCGTTGCTGATGCTCTATCACGTGCTTACCAATCCGAAAATAGTCCAAAAATAGAAAATCGAAGACAAAAGAGCAGAAACTATAGCAAGAAATTTTATTGAGAAATGGGTTTTGAAATACGGTGCACCCGAACGAATCCATACTGACTTAGGCAAAGAATTTGTGAATGAAATTTTAAAAGAAATTTCTGAAAAAATGTTAATTGGGAGGTCTACAACAATGGGTTATGATCCTGCCTGTAACGGAATGTGTGAACGTCTGAATCGGTCGATTGTTGAAATGATGCGAAAATGCATTACTTCTCCTTGGGAATGGGACACGCGAATCGGATATGTTGTGTTTTCCTATAATATCACCCCAAATGACTCTACTGGTTTTCCACCATTTACACTCTTTTTTGGGAGAAATGTTAATTTTCCAACCCATCTTACGGATCCAAAGAGACCTAACCCGAATTATTTGGTTGACCATGACGATTACCTTCAACATTTTCGTGAAAATTTTGAAACAATTCTAAATGAAGCAAGGCAGAACATGATAAAAGCACGAGAAACTCAGAAAATCCAATTTAATGCCAAGCCTAACGTTTTTCCAAATAAATATTCGTTGGGTGAAAAAATTATGGTTTTCTTCCGCCCAAAAGCGCAAGGCGAACACAAAAAACTCGAATGGAAATACTATGGTCCGTACAAAATAACACAATTATCCCCTACTTCTGCCTGGGTTGTACCAATCGATAGAAAACATATCGAACCAATTAAAGTGCCTTTGGAACACCTAATCCGTGTACCAAAAGAAATTCCTGATAAAGTCTTCTTGCCACGACAACAACGGAAGAAAGTGTTAGAAAACCCGTTAGCCGAAATTGCCAGGAAAGAACCGAACAGTCAAATTCGAATTAATTTTATTACTTTAAACAATTCAATTTCTTTCAATTCAGACACCGCGCTGCTCAACACAATTTCTTGGCTGTCTGAGTGTCATGGAGAAGATCATTCGGATTGTTGCCGGATTACATTGGGAAAAATTTTTTCGGATCTGCCGGACAATGATCCACTACGCCGCCTTCCAATTTCGAAATTAAGCGAATTGATTTGCCTTCACTTCGCCTCCGACATTCTCCATGGACAACTGCGCGAATGGGCTGTGAAAAAGGACCGTGACCCTATGGCACTAATTAAATTCGTGTCAGACCCAAAAAAGAAAATTCATGGAATTGAAAGGGCCTTGGAAAAATGGCTGAATAACTGCAGCAAGGCTTATCCTGAACTGAAGGCCTCAAAATTTAAGCCGATTGTTTTTGAAATTCCGCCAGGGCCATTACAAAAATTTGGACCCGAAATCGCCCGTGCTTTCGAGAACATCCGTACTGTCAAAATTCATGGATTGCACCGTACAATCCGCACTCCTTTTGTGTTTGCCGGTGATATGTTGGCGGAGGACCTTGGAAAGCGATGTGAGGCCGAATTAATCCAGGCTGATAACTGCATGGGATTAAGTGACATGTTGGAAAAGGTGGCATTTGGCCAAGAAGTGGAGGAAATAATGTTGTGTATTGGAACATCTGAGTTGGACAAGGACATTTCGATGGAATTGTGTCAAAAGGCGGTAAAAAAAATGCTTTTGCACATTAGCCAATTTCAAGTGAAAATCTATGTCATACCACCACCGTTTTATCGTCAAAAGGCTGATAAGCATGACAAATTTATCAAAATGCTTCATGAAACTGTCCCCGATTTTGATCTTTGTTTGATCAAAGGATATCGATCCATTGTTGAAGTAACAATGTTTGGAAACCAGGAAGAGAAAAGAAATGTTGATGAGCGGGGACGACTGAAATTTTCAGGAATCACTGCTATGATGAAGCATTTGAAAGATGTCTTTGATTTGAAGGTGCCAATTAAAAAAATGTCTAATTCCTTTGGCTTGGAAGGACCAAAAAGACATGATCAAGCACAGAAATTCGGAATTTCATCTCAAAATCAAAAATTCGGAAGGCTGGACAATGCTAATTCGAATTTGGGAGGAACAAAAAATTTCCCAAACTCACGGCCAAATTTCTTTTATGGACGCGAACAACCGACGAAAAGAAGCGGAACCGATCAGAATTTGTGTTTTAAAAAAAGGAAATATGAATGAGCAATATGGAATGTAATGTGCTGAATTTGGACGCCTCAGACCTCATAATTTTGTTTTATTTGCTTTTATTTGTTAGTGATCTCGAGTGACTTAATTATCTTTATAAACCTCTAAATATTGTTTGCTCATTTATTTTTTGTATTTGGACTCTGCAGAAAGAACGATTATGAAACATATCGCCTCAAAAAAGCTTACTAAGAACACAAAATTTATACCTCTATTGCCACTAATGGATGAATCTTGCTTAAAAACAAATTATTTCCCGTCTTTTAACTCTTTTTTGTCTCAAACCAGTAAATTTTTCTACTTTCATTCAAATCCAATTACTGTAATCAGAATGGTAACCCCATGGCTGAAACAGTCTTTCCCTATTTCCTTTATTGCCACTTAAATTATAATGGTAATCCCATGTCCCATGGCTGTAAACAGCATATTTACAAAATCATACCCAAAATAAAATCCCCCTTCCCCCCCCTTTTTTCATTTTCAGGATTTTCAACAAGACCATCGCCATGCGCCGGGACGTCGCATCAGTGGAGCCGGGGGAGACTGATCAGAATTGGGGACCAATTCTTGTGTTGCCGGGAGCATGTGAGGGACAGATGATTTAAACTTTGATCCTATTCTTTGGCGATGTGTTTCATTATCGATTTATTTTTGCAAACAATTTCCAATTTTTGTATTCAATATATATCTTATCTTTGTTCTTCTGGTGAGTAAAGAAAATTAAAAAATCTTTTTCCAAATTTATTGTATTGGAAAGAATTAAAATTGTGGTACAATCATCCGGATAAATTCTGACCAATCCCATCGTCTTAATCCCAATCCTTTGTATCGTCCCGAAATCCCAATTTTCATATCTGAGCTTCGACGTGTCATCCCCCAATTCCGTACTCCGATACCGAAAATCGCATTTGCCGCACACTAGTCAGCACATCAAAGCGATTGGAAACCAGTGCTAATTCCAAGCCATATATTTTTTTAAATAAAGTATATTAAATTTGAGACAGGAAAAGGCCAAATTGACTTCGGTTTTCAATTATTTGAGTGTCGGACAAAAATGAAACTGAAAACCGTCGGTCACAAAACTGGCTTAACCGAAAACAGGAAGGACCGGTTTAAAACCGGTCGCGAGTACCCATAGTTGGTGTTAATCTGCAAAACCCCAAAGGCAACAACAAAAGATAAAAAAAAAGTTAATTGTTAAATTCAAGAGGAAAATTCTGCACTTTGTTCATCCTTCTATAATTTATACGTTTTACAGTAACGAAATGATTTAATTAAAGTTAAATTAGCATTCTCAAAAACCACTCTTTCCTTCCCTCTTTTTTCTTCTTTTTATGTATGACTTTTGTCGCTCGATTCCTCTGCGGTATTTCTTCCTCATTCACTTTCTGGTCTTCTTATGTTTTTAAACTTGTCCCAATCGGCGGAAAAATCAGGCGCATTTCCTTCTTCGGGCGGTGGCAACCCTCGGTCTTTGCTTTCCTTTTTCGTGTTGACTATGGGCTCACTTCCTCCACTCACAGGTGGATGGGGGCTGCGCTTTGCAACTTTGGGATTGGTTTCGGAGGTGGAGCATTGGACGACGACAAGTGCCACAATGAAGAAAAGGAGCAGTGCGGAGCGCATTTCAACAGAGAATAACTTGGAAATAATAATTAATTAATGAAGATTTTTAGATGGGCTAAATTGTTTGTGCTGTCGCCTTTTATTCTCCCTTTTTTTTGAGGCATTGCCATTTTTTTCGCCTGACTTTTTTCCCCCATCGTCTGATCAAACAACAAATTCAGCCTAATTGATACAACACATTTTATTTACCGAATTTTTCATTGTGAAATAAATGAAAAGGTGAACCAACAAAAGGAAATGTGTTTACGCGGAACCTAACAAATTCTTCAAAAATTTAAATGCAACAAAAGGACTTTAAGAATAGCGAAAATGAATTAACCTTTTTGATGCCCTACTTGAATAGAACAACTACCACAACTTGTTGCAGAAAAAATTATACCAATACATTTAATCATTTAGAGTTCGAGTTAAGAATTTTTACAAAGGAAATTACAAGAAAAACAAAATTTATTTTTGAGAAAGATTCAAATTTTTAGAGTTTTTTTTTTTTGAAATTTTCTTAAAGAAATTCTCGCGGGAAGTGGATCGCGAATTAATGAAACGCTAGCGATATAAAACGCCCATTGTTGCTTATAAAAATTCTGTGAGTACCAATGCAAGGTCGGAAATGTCTTCGCAATTTTCGTCTTTTTAATAAATAGATTATCTTTTTATAATAATGACTCATAAAAAGAACCAAAATTGATAATAAATGTTTTTGATAATTTTCCAAAAATTAAACCATTTTTCTTAAATTGACAGCGAACATCACCAAAACCATTAGGACAAATGCATTGCCAACTTTAGCTTGAAGTTAAATAGCGGCCATTTAAGCAAATGTTTCCGATTATTGCACTTTTCTGAAAATCAAAATTCTCGTGTCCGCTCATTAAATCTTGTTGCAATTTTCCTCTGTGTTCGGCTGAGAAATTTCCCTTAGTTTGCCCTCGATTTTCAAGAGTTGAAAAAATTGTTTGTTTCTTTTTAAAAAAGGATTGGAATTTAAGGCAAATGCCCTTTTTTTTTGCTGACTTGGGATTAATATGCACTAAAACCTCTTTTTTTTCTTTGGTTTATAGCTTCTACGCTGATTTTCATAATGCCTTTTTTTCCTTTTCTCATTTTTCAGGATTTTGTGCCTTTTTGTATTTTTGGGCTTTTTTGGATATTACTCTAAATTTTTTCAACAAAAAAAGAAAAAAGAAAAATAGGTCCATAGGACCGGGTTTGGGTTGCTCTCGTAGGTTTTAATATTCTTATCACGATTGATTCAATGAAAACGGAAGTTCACGATTTGAAGAAAATAATGGTGTGGTCAATGCAGTTAATTCCGAAATGCTCAATATCATTGCTTATGGAAGGGATTGGCAACACCACAATGGCAAATCATTAAAAAGAAACAAAATTAAACAGGTCTAGTGGTGCCGATAGGCGCCACCGGAGGAAATTTAATAATAGACCTATTCGGTTTATATCATTGTCACCGTACAGTTTAAACCCATTGTTATGTCAGGTTTAATAATAGACCTATTCGGTTTATATCATTGTCACCGTACAGTTTAAACCCACTCGTATGTTTGGTTTAATAATAGACCTATTCGGTTTATAATCATTGTCACCGTACAGTTTAAACCCATTCGTATGTTTGGTTTAATAATAGACCGATTCGGTTTATATCATTGTCACCGTACAGTTTAAACCCACTCGTATGTTTGGTTTAATAATAGACCTATTCGGTTTATAATCATTGTCACCGTACAGTTTAAACCCATTCGTATGTTTGGTTTAATAATAGACCGATTCGGTTTATATCATTGTCACCGTACAGTTTAAACCCATTGTTATGTCAGGTTTAATAATAGACCTATTCGGTTTATAATCATTGTCACCGTACAGTTTAAACCCATTGTTATGTCAGGTTTAATAATAGACCTATTCGGTTTATATCATTGTCACCGTACAGTTTAAACCCATTCGTATGTTGGTTTAATAATAGACCTATTCGGTTTATATCATTGTCACCGTACAGTTTAAACCCATTCGTATGTTAGGTTTAATAATAGACCTATTCGGTTTATATCATTGTCACCGTACAGTTTAAACCCATTGTATGTTAGGTTTAATAATAGACCTATTCGGTTTATAATCATTGTCACCGTACAGTTTAAACCCATTGTTATGTTCAGGTTTAATAATAGACCTATTCGGTTTATAATCATTGTCACCGTACAGTTTAAACCCATTGTTATGTCAGGTTTAATAATAGACCTATTCGGTTTATAATCATTGTCACCGTACAGTTTAAACCCATTGTTATGTCAAGGTTTATAATAGACCTATTCGGTTTATAATCATTGTCACCGTACAGTTTAAACCCATTCGTATGTTGGTTTAATAATAGACCGATTCGGTTTATATCATTGTCACCGTACAGTTTAAACCCATTCGTTATGTTCAGGTTTAATAATAGACCTATTCGGTTTATAATCATTGTCACCGTACAGTTTAAACCCATTGTTATGTCAGGTTTAATAATAGACCTATTCGGTTTATAATCATTGTCACCGTACAGTTTAAACCCATTGTTATGTCAGGTTTAATAATAGACCTATTCGGTTTATAATCATTGTCACCGTACAGTTTAAACCCATTGTTATGTCAGGTTTAATAATAGACCTATTCGGTTTATAATCATTGTCACCGTACAGTTTAAACCCATTGTTATGTCAGGTTTAATAATAGACCTATTCGGTTTATAATCATTGTCACCGTACAGTTTAAACCCATTGTTATGTTAGGTTTAATAATAGACCTATTCGGTTTATAATCATTGTCACCGTACAGTTTAAACCCATTGTTATGTCAGGTTTAATAATAGACCTATTCGGTTTATAATCATTGTCACCGTACAGTTTAAACCCATTGTTATGTCAGGTTTAATAATAGACCTATTCGGTTTATATCATTGTCACCGTACAGTTTAAACCCATTGTTATGTCAGGTTTAATAATAGACCTATTCGGTTTATAATCATTGTCACCGTACAGTTTAAACCCATTGTTATGTCAGGTTTAATAATAGACCTATTCGGTTTATAATCATTGTCACCGTACAGTTTAAACCCATTCGTATGTTTGGTTTAATAATAGACCGATTCGGTTTTATATCATTGTCACCGTACAGTTTAAACCCATTCGTATGTTTGGTTTATAATAGACCTATTCGGTTTATAATCATTGTCACCGTACAGTTTAAACCCATTGTTATGTCAGGTTTAATAATAGACCTATTCGGTTTATAATCATTGTCACCGTACAGTTTAAACCATTGTTATGTCAGGTTTAATAATAGACCTATTCGGTTTATAATCATTGTCACCGTACAGTTTAAAGCCCATTGTATGTCAGGTTTAATAATAGACCTATTCGGTTTATAATCATTGTCACCGTACAGTTTAAACCCATTGTTATGTCAGGTTTAATAATAGACCTATTCGGTTTATAATCATTGTCACCGTACAGTTTAAACCCATTGTTATGTCAGGTTTAATAATAGACCTATTCGGTTTATAATCATTGTCACCGTACAGTTTAAACCCATTGTTATGTCAGGTTTAATAATAGACCTATTCGGTTTATAATCATTGTCACCGTACAGTTTAAACCCATTGTTATGTCAGGTTTAATAATAGACCTATTCGGTTTATAATCATTGTCACCGTACAGTTTAAACCCATTGTTATGTTCAGGTTTAATAATAGACCTATTCGGTTTATAATCATTGTCACCGTACAGTTTAAACCCATTGTTATGTCAGGTTTAATAATAGACCTATTCGGTTTATAATCATTGTCACCGTACAGTTTAAACCCATTGTTATGTCAGGTTTAATAATAGACCTATTCGGTTTATAATCATTGTCACCGTACAGTTTAAACCCATTGTTATGTCAGGTTTAATAATAGACCTATTCGGTTTATAATCATTGTCACCGTACAGTTTAAACCCATTGTTATGTCAGGTTTAATAATAGACCTATTCGGTTTATAATCATTGTCACCGTACAGTTTAAACCCATTGTTATGTCAGGTTTAATAATAGACCTATTCGGTTTATAATCATTGTCACCGTACAGTTTAAACCCATTGTTATGTCAGGTTTAATAATAGACCTATTCGGTTTATAATCATTGTCACCGTACAGTTTAAACCCATTGTTATGTCAGGTTTAATAATAGACCTATTCGGTTTATAATCATTGTCACCGTACAGTTTAAACCCATTCGTATGTTTGGTTTAATAATAGACCGATTCGGTTTATAATCATTGTCACCGTACAGTTTAAACCCATTGGTTATGTCAGGTTTAATAATAGACCTATTCGGTTTATAATCATTGTCACCGTACAGTTTAAACCCATTCGTATGTCAGGTTTAATAATAGACCGATTCGGTTTATATCATTGTCACCGTACAGTTTAAACCCATTGGTATGTCAGGTTTAATAATAGACCTATCGGTTTATAATCATTGTCACCGTACAGTTTAAACCAATTGTTATGTCAGGTTTAATAATAGACCTATTCGGTTTACAATCATTGTCACCGTACAGTTTAAACCCATTCGTATGTTTGGTTTAATAATAGACCGATTCGGTTTATATCATTGTCACCGTACAGTTTAAACCCATTGGTATGTCTGGTTTAATAATAGACCTATTCGGTTTATAATCATTGTCACCGTACAGTTTAAACCCATTGTTATGTCAGGTTTAATAATAGACCTATTCGGTTTCTAATCATTGTCACCGTACAGTTTAAGCCCATTGTTATGTCAGGTTTAATAATAGACCTATTCGGTTTATAATCATTGTCACCGTACAGTTTAAACCAATGTTATGTCAGGTTTAATAATAGACCTATTCGGTTTATAATCATGTCACCGTACAGTTTAAACCCATTGTTATGTCAGGTTTAATAATAGACCTATTCGGTTTATAATCATTGTCACCGTACAGTTTAAACCCATTGTTATGTCAGGTTTAATAATAGACCTATTCGGTTTATAATCATTGTCACCGTACAGTTTAAACCCATTGTTATGTCAGGTTTAATAATAGACCTATTCGGTTTATAATCATTGTCACCGTACAGTTTAAACCCATTCGTATGTTTGGTTTAATAATAGACCGATTCGGTTTATATCATTGTCACCGTACAGTTTAAACCCACTCGTATGTTTGGTTTAATAATAGACCTATTCGGTTTATAATCATTGTCACCGTACAGTTTAAACCCATTGTTATGTCAGGTTTAATAATAGACCTATTCGGTTTATAATCATTGTCACCGTACAGTTTAAACCCATTGTTATGTCAGGTTTAATAATAGACCTATTCGGTTTATAATCATTGTCACCGTACAGTTTAAACCAATTGTTATGTCAGGTTTAATAATAGACCTATTCGGTTTATAATCATTGTCACCGTACAGTTTAAACCCATTGTTATGTCAGGTTTAATAATAGACCTATTCGGTTTATAATCATTGTCACCGTACAGTTTAAACCCATTCGTATGTTTGGTTTAATAATAGACCGATTCGGTTTATATCATTGTCACCGTACAGTTTAAACCCATTGGTATGTCAGGTTTAATTATAGACCTATTCGGTTTATAATCATTGTCACCGTACAGTTTAAACCCATTCGTATGTTTGGTTTAATAATAGACCGATTCGGTTTATATCATTGTCACCGTACAGTTTAAACAAATTTTTGGAGAAATTCCGAAAACAAGCACCCATGAATGCAAAAAAGTACACCAAATCTTTAATGAACTATCCCACGTTTGATTTGTTGGCGGATATCACGGATATCCGCGGATATGGCCTTCATATCCGTGTCCTTTAACCGATAAATTGATTATAATTTTTCTAATTATATCATTTCTTTTAATGATTGATAGGCAATAAAAAATATTCTTTCCCATGCCGAACTTTTCTTCTTTTTTTTCTGCGGTTAGGTCACTGTTTTGCTTTAATAAATTAAAAATTGGAAAGTCTGACCTAAAAATCAGTGCAACTAAGAAGTACGTTTATTATTTCGCTTGCAGTTTTCTCCTTTCTTCTAAAAGTGTATTTGTCTTAAAATCTGTTCTTTTAATTTGTTGATTTTTCATTTCCCAATTTGAAAATCAAAAAAAGGAAATTACAAAAATGGAACCGCCATTTGACAGCAAAAAAATTTGCCAAGGGTACGGAGAGGGGACAATCAGTGAAAGGGCGGCACGGCGAATGTTCGCCCGATTTGGCCAAGGCATTTTCGACCTGAAGGACATACCGTACATTGTGACAACATTTGGTTGGACTGTTACCGTATGTTGGCACCTGCCAAAGTTGGCTTGGAATTGGCATTGGTCTCCGATCGATTTGATGTGCTTGCGGACACACATTTTATGAGCAGAAAATGGGCACTTGGATATTGGAGAATTGAGCGTTCAAAGAAGGGCGATGGCACTGCACGATTTGTCAAAGTCGGTAACACCCAAACACAATGGCCAATTCCGCAAGTACCGCTGCCGAATGGTATCATCGGATTTCAATGCATTGCCATTAAGTGAGTTTTAACCAACTTATAGATCGAATTTTTGGATTTAAATATTCGTTTTATCATTAGCAATTGTGTTTTTGTTTCAGTTTCATCAATTCCGATGTCCTTACCTTTTTTCACAGTATCCGTCGTCTTTTTGGCTCTTCTATTTTTGTTTTTGGCCCCTCCTTCCGTTTGTCCAATCACAAAATTGGCATTTTTTTGCCAATTCTTTTTTGCCTCTTCTTAATCTCTCCGGCATAGTCAAAACGCAATTCGAAGAGGACGACAAAATTCACAGTTACGCACTCGCATTTCGCCAACTTTTCTCCGTGATTGTGCCAATCTCCGATCGTTTTCTGTCGTTTCTGGTGATATTTGTCCCCAATTTCCGCCCGACGAAAGTGACGGGGCATCTGATGGCCAAGCATTGTGCAAATGGCTGCACACACCGCTTGAAAATCGCCGACCCAAATTTATCTGGGAGTACGGTAGCAATGACATTTCTTCATGGATTGAACAACTAAAAACGGTCCGATTTAAAAACCGGCCCATTAAACAATAAAATTTAAAAACAAATGCATTTTTAAGCTTAATTCGCTGAATTTGTCGCATTTGGTGCCAGAATGAATGATGCGCAACAACTAATTGGGAGAACAGATGGAAAATGGTATGAAAATGAAGAAAATATTGTTCCATTAATTTTTTTCACCATTCTGTTACTCTTTTGGCATGTATTTTTTTTTTTAATTTTTGATGTGTTATAAATATATTTCATTTTTTTATGCTGAACCTCCGGGTATATCTTTTGAGAAGTGGGAATTTTTTTCTTTCCATTTTATTCTAATAAGCACTCCTTTTTTGTCGAGAATAAGCTGCAGAGCGAAAATAAAGGTAATTCATTTGCGCTAAAGTGACCATAAAAACCAAAATAAAAGACTTTCGAGCGTTACTAGTAAACATTCTGGAATATGAATTGACGATCAATGTATTCCAACTTTTTTTATTCATTTTTCAAAAAACTTTGTAATCAGAGAACTTGCTGCCAAAAAATTGTTAAGAAATAAAACTGTTGTTAGGCAGAAAATGTTAAAAAAAAAAGCATCCGACTTCTATTCATTCTTTATACAATGCTCTCAGATGTGATGATTTTGTCATTTTGAGGGATCAAAGGTATTTTTTGAAATTTGTTTAAGTTTCTCAAAATTTTATTTCAAAATTTTTTGTGCAATTTGTTTATAAAATACGCCCAAATAAATAATTTTCCACAACCCCCGCCCCTCAATGTTTGAAAAATTAAAAAACAAGCCAAAAAATAAATATTAAGAGCTAGTGAAAAATAATAATTGATCATTGTTTTTTATTCTTGTAATAAATTTAAAAAAAGGATGGGCTTTTCAACCAAATAATGATTTTTGCCAGTCAAAAAATGCTTTTAAAATTTTATCTGAAAGCCCTTTTTTAAAATTTACTTTTTATTTTTTTTACTTTTAATATTTAACCAGTGAATATAAATTGGTCTTTGGACTTTAAATGAGTTGTTTATTTGAAATTGCAATTTTGTTTACATAACAAGCAGCAGCAGCAGAAGAAGAAAACCTTTTACTTTAGTCAGAATAAAGCGATTGATTTAGTTTTTGTTTTCCCTTAAATTAATGTCCGGCGCTGTCGGCTTTCTCAACTTACCACTATTTTCAATCATTTTCGATTATTTTAGGGTTTTCGGATTTCACAACTTTTTAGTCTTACTTATAACAAAAATCATTTAAATAATTACACGCGCCTTAATGGTCAATCAGTGCCCATTTAGTTGGATTTTAAGTTTTGGCAGCATTATTAAACGTTTGTTCATTAGTTATAGCATTTTACAAAAAATGGAAAAAAGTGGCGCTGGCGGTAGCGGAGGAGGAAAAGGCGGAAGCGGAGGAGGCGGCGGAGAGGGACAAAGCGGTGGAAGCGGAGCGGGTAAAGGAGCCGTAAAAGCGGAAGACGTAGACGTACGCGGAAAGGGGCGCGGACAAAACGCATCCGCGAAAGGTTGGTGTCTAATTACGGGGTTGATTAATAGGTATTTTAATTTTTAAAAAGTCACAGTATGCAGTTTTAAATATATTCAAAAAATAATCGCAATTTTTATTTTTTTTTATTCTGAAGTTAATACAAAAGCGCGTGCCGGTGCCATTGCCCATAGTGCTGATGAAAGTGTTAAGTCAACGGCGGACAGCGGCTTAGCCGAAGCTCGTGCGACGCGACCCGTTAAGTCATCCGCTTCCCATGAGCATGGGCGATGATATGAGCCGCAATGTTGAAAAAGATGAGCAATTTTGAACAAACAATTTGTGATTTAATGACAATTATTTTGTGGACCTTTGAATAAATAACTAATTCGGTCATATGTAAACAAAGGTTGGTAAATATGTTGTGTTGAAACCCAAAATATGTACTAAGAATGTGCTAAAACCGAATGAAAAATGTCGAAAATTGTTCAAAACCTGTAACCCTGTTCCGAGCCCGGCGACTTGAAAAACAGGGTTACAGGGTTTTCAGCGCAGGGCGCGGAATCTCCCCTTTGGGGGAGATGCGCCGTTCCCAGAGTTCGTGCTGAGTCATTTGGCCACAAACGTCAATGTGGGCGTTTGGCCACACCCGCCAATGTACTTAAAAATAAGCAAATATGGGTTTCTACTTAATAAGCCAAAAAAATGAGGCGAAGCAACGTCGGATTTGGATTGGTAATGAATTCTTCGAATGCAAAACGGAAACAAATAAGATTTTCCAGGAAGACAATAATGCTAATTATTATAAATATATTCATTTCGCTTAATTTAAAACATAAAACATAAAGAGGGAAAAAATCTAGAATATGGGTACCTCGCCAATTATTTTTAAGTACATTGGCGGGTGTGGCCAAACGCCATTTTGGCGGGTGTGGCCAAATGACATAGCACCTCCAGAGTTGTGCAAAATTGTGACGACGCATGTGGTCAGGCGCGAACAAATGCCCTCGCAATTACCAATCTCCAAAAAGTTGATTTTATGGTAACTAAGCAAAGAGCTCCCACGGAATGGATGAAAATAAAGGTGAATTCCGAATACAAAGAAAAAACAAAAATATATAAGTTATGAAAAATCTGTTTGCAAACCAATTTTTTAGCGCAGATTACTTTGGATTAAGGTCAGCCACTATTCGTAACTAAATTAGGCCTCTATTTGGCATTTTTGATTAAGTCCTTTTACAAGGACACGTAAAGGAGTTCCTTTTCAAGGACGCATACATAGGAAATCCAAGGTCCCAATTAAGTAATTATTTGAGGTACTTATTTTATATTTAAGTTTTGGTAAATCAGGTTGGCCAAAGTTTTTACATCGCCAATACTCGCGAAGGCCATCCCCGCTAAAATGATGAAAAACATGGAGCGCGGCCCCATGTTCCAATTCCAATTTGGGATTTTTTGTTGTTAAAATTTGTGGTGGTCAGCCATTTTCCCTTGAATAAACCCTATTTTACTAAATAATAACTCAAAAAAATTATAAATAAAATGGATTAAAAAAAAACTTAATAAAATAATATTTTCGTCGTTGTAATGAAAATGTTCTCCGACTAAATTGAATGCAAATTTGCGCCACTCACTTCTTTGACAAAGTAATTTCGCATAATTTTCATCAACATAGAGATGCTATTTTAGGGTGCATAGATTCAATTATCTCAAGCGAAAAATAATCAAATGAATTTTTATTTGACTTAATTTCTACCCAATCTTTTTTTCTTCTTTCTTAGTTAAAATTTGAAAAATTAAATTATCTAATTTTAGTGGTAGGGCTTTGCTCAAGTAAACAATGTCAAAGTCAACCGCGAGTTTCAAAATAATACGTGTATGGAAAATATATGGTTTTATTTTTTAACAACACTCCCAAACAGAAATAGCATCGAAACGAGCGCTTGGGGGATCCGGACGGATTTTTCCGGATCCCAATCCGGAATCCTGGTTTTTTGGGCCTCACCGGATTTTTCCGGATTATCCGGGAAAATCCCACCGGTAAATTTTTGAAAATGAAAATCCGGTTCCGGATCCGGCGTTTTTAAAACCGGATTTCCGGATTTTTCAAGATCCGGATGAAGGTGGCACTTTGATGAAAGATGTTGAGATTTAGTGGAAACGCCAACAAAATAATGAAATTTTTGAAATCAAGCTTTTTTGTTGCAAAATTTGTTGCCAAAATACACTCAAATTTTGAAAAATTCTCCCGGCGGCGCCTATCGGCACCACCGATCTCCCGCCTCTGTGAATTAAAAAATTAATGATAATAATTTCAGAAGATGATTTTGACCCCAAATGATGATGGTTTTAAAAATTTTCATCTGCGGTACCCGGACACCAAATAAATCAGCAGATGGACTGTTTTGGCAAAGATATTTTCTGTATTCCCGCGTCAAACAGTGACAATGAACCTGCTCCATCAAAAAAAAAGAAAGAAAAAAAAAGTCACTTTTGGCGAAGTTTTCAAAATCCGGAACCGGATCCGGCTTTTTGAAAACTAAAATCCGGAAAATTTTGAAAAATGAAAATCCGGTTCCGGATCCGGCCGGTAACTTTTAAAAAATGAAAATCCGGTTCCGACCCCGACGAAAAAAATTTGCAGTTTGAAAATCCGGTTCAGGATCCGGGAAATCCTAACCCTAATTAGTATATTAGATTTTTCGAACAAAGGAATCCAATAGTCAAAAAATAAGAACTTAAAATATGCTTAAAGCTTTAAATCGCATTTTATTTTTCAACAAAATCAACTGTTTCATTTTGTATATGATTATATAGGTTATATATACATATATATGTATATATATATATATTAATTTAGTTGAAATAAATCTACTTTTTAATGCTTAACCTCCGTAATCCATCAGTTTATTATTCTCTTTTAAATAACAATAATGATAAATCCGCTTTTGCTGAATCTACAACAAACAAATCCACTAAAGTTTTTTTGTTCCTTTTCCGCTTTCCTAAAATGGAAATTTCCAATTCAGCAAACTTGAGCTGAAGATGCATTTCAACATTTTGGGGGATCATTCAAAATTTGGTTTCAAATGTTTGCGATTGGTTTTCTTCCACTGCTGTTTTATGCGGTAGAAACACACATTTGGATCAGCTCTTTGTTCAACACCAATTTGGCATTAGCTTTTTTAATTATATTTTTATATTATTTGTTATTAAACATTTTGAAAAACTCTTTGGGTTTCTTTCCCTCAACTTACTCACAGACAATGTCAATTCTATATTTAAAAACAGCTAATCAAAATTGACCTATACACTTAAACAAAGTTTGCAGCCAGGGGCCTATTTCAATTTCCGTCATATCACTGATATGACATCATATCAGAGGCTTCTGTCTCAATAAAAACGTATGATGTCAGCCAAATTCCGTCTCAATTCAATTTTTGCATCAGAAATATGACGTCATATCAGTGATATGATGGAAATAGAAATAGGCCTTACAATTAGGGGGAGAGGGGATGGTAATCCCCGCCGGTGAAACTGGGAAACGGAGAACGAATGGATGGCCAACCTGGAGAACTGAAACTGAACTCACAAACGGGAACCCGGAATGCCCGCGCGGATAAACGGGAATAAGAACCAAGAAATAGGCTGCCTTTTATTTTTTTGACACATAGTGCAAAAATTTTGTTTGGAATGATTTCGGACGAAAAAACAAACTTTAATTGCCCCGCGGTAACGCCGGTCTCGACGGACGATTATCACCCCCCCTCCCCGTGGCCCAACATCCCCCAAAATGGAAGGATAAAAATTTATGAAATAAACAAAAATTATGACAAAATTTTCGACTTTATGGTCTTCCTTCCGCTGAAGGTGATCCACATCATGTGATCATTGAGAATTTGAATCATTGAGGTAAATACGAAAACTTTAATTGCACGCATTAGCAATTAAAATGTTGTAACATTTCAGTTTTTGGGCCTAATTATGTTTTTAATAAATAGCAATAAAGGGGGCGCAGAATTGCATTAAGTCTGCTTCAACCTTTATCAATTCCGTTTTTAGAATTTTCTTAATATTAAAAAAAAATTATTTTCTGAACAATGACTGCCCATCACTCTTTGTTGGCAATTGCCTTTGTGTTTGGCACTGTTTGGCTCAAATGCTCTGTTGCTCAATGGTCAATGATGGGCAATCCGATGATGGGAATGGGCGCCTGGGGCGGTGAGTCGGCATACCCATTTTTGACAGTGATATACTGTGTTGTAAAGACACATAGATACTGTATAATTGTTATTATTAGTTTTTAAATCACCAATTATAAATTCAAAGACTGTTGTTATAAAAAATATGTTTTTTGTTTTCTTTTCTTCTTAAAATAATTCCAAGTAGCCAGAAACCGTATTTGTTAATTCTTGCATTTGATCGATAAATTTATTTTAGCAAAAACATAGTTTTTCGGTATTACAAATCGATTCTGTCTTTCTTCTTCAGGTGGTGGCTGGCATCGCCCAATGTGGGGCGGCATGATGGGGGGCGGCGGCGGCGGTGCGCCAATGATGATGGGCGGAGGAGGATGGGGTGCCGGACCGCCAATGATGGGCGGAGGCGGCGGAGGTGGCCCCTGGGGGACAATGGGCGGCGGGATGTTCGGCTAATTGATCGACGCATGAATGCACTGACAAATTAATTGGCTAATTACCCTTGACCCAAAAAAGGAAACACATGTTTAATCCAAAACCCAAAAGCAACCTCCAAACTCAATAAACACTGAAAGACTGCATGAAAAAGTTTTAGTCAAGCAAAGAGATCTGTCGGACCAATTTTTATGGTCAAGGTAGTAACCAGAAATGAATTGACTTGTTTGTTTGTTGGATACAATATGATTTTAAATACCATGTTTTGGTGTCAAATACTTCCAAATTTTTGTTTCCCTTAATTCAATATTTATTTTGCATGATATTGCATACGTTCACAAATTTTGTGCAGTGTATAAATTACATAAAATTTATAAGGCTCGGGGGAGGGGAGGATGTGGAGTGATCTTTGGTTAGTGAATTGATCAATGGTCCTTATCAGTGCTAATCCCTGCGATTTATCTCAGCAGCACATTCAGTCAGTCTGCCCCTTTGTTTTTCTGAGTTCAGCAGTTGTGCCATGCCTGTTGCTGTTCGTTCAGCGCCGTCCCCAACCGCCACCTTAACATAAGAAAATATGAGTGAAAATTAGTCAATTCCCCTTTAGTAATAAATATTTAGAAAATTTAAAAATTTTACAAATATAATATTTGAATTTTTAAAAAATTCACCGCGTCCGCCCCAACCGCGTCCGCCCCATCCGCCGCCCCAGTTGCGTCCTCCTCCCCCCCAACCGCGTCCACCACCTCCCCAGCCACCACGGCCGCCTCCCCATCCGTTTCCGCCCCAATACTGCGCGGATGTTTGGTCGACCAAGGCGCAAGCGCAGAACAACGCCACCAAAAGGACCAAAAGAGCGAGACGAGACATTACAAAAATGCAAATTTAGATGATTATCCTTTTTTAAAAATTTCAATTTAAATTAGTAAAATTTGAGCGAAACTTAAAAACCCATTTTATGAATTTGGCAGAAACATTTAAAACAGTAAAAAATACGGGGGAAACCTCGGAATTGGGACAAATGGAAAATTCGCTGGAAAACCCCATTAAATGAGAACAAAATGATTAGGGGATAAAGTCTGATAATGAAGCTGATGTTGATTTGTGAACTGGATGAATGAATGATGGCATTGGGAAGAACGGCGTCCTTTTATAGCGACACATTTCGCCCGTGGCAGCGAATGGATGAGTAAGTGCACGGCGGAGAAGAAGCATTTTTATGGGGCAAATGCGTTGTTCGGCGAATTGCCGTTAAAATTGGCGAACAAAATCGCGCGAAACGGAACAGGAAAAGCGCTGTTGTTCTGCGACTGATCAGTCAGTTGATCTGCCACTGATTGGGATTAGTAATCGCTAAAGCGAGCAAAGATTAATTGGAGAGTCGGTTAATGAGCGGTGGGATTAGTGGAGGGGGCGAGGAGGGGGGAGGGGGCGGGGACGACCATTGGGTCTCGGAGATGGAACGGAACGGTGGGTGATGTAAGGGTTTTTGGTCGGTGCTGTTTGGGGAAGACGAGCGGTGGCGGCGATCTGATCGGAGATGGGGCGACGAAGGGATGGTGATGTAAAGAGGGTTTTGGTCAGAGATAATTTGAAAAAAGGGTCAAAAAAGAACGAGGATCTGCGTAAACTCATATGGATAATGGATGAAAAAAAAGGATTTTTTATAATTTTATCATTTCATAATTTTAAAATTAAAATGCGTTCTCTGTGAGAAGCAACAGAAATAGTTGTTTTTAACTAAAAAACAAAAAGAGGGTACAAATTAGACAAATTTTTTTTGTTTTAATTCTTCCAAGAGCCAAAAAAAAATCAAATGGGGATCCGGTTATGCCCATAGGCGCCGCAGGGGAAAATTTGCAAATTTGGGTCTGATTTGTTCGTAAATTGTAGCCTAAAATGACTGTTTTTCAGCATTTTTTCAAAAAATAATCAAAATGATGGTAAATCATCCGTGCTGGGTCATTTCGTAAATTCCGCCATTATGGGAGTTTCTTAAATCCGCCACTTTTTACTGGTATTGCGAACATAATTAGTCATCTCAAATGTTAACAAAATTGATATCGTCTGATAGCTTTTGATTGCCTTTATAATATCTCAAAATCAAGGCTGCCAAGTTTTTTTTTCAAAATAAGAGCAAATGGGCTTAAATCTAAAAATTGGACCCCAAAAATACGCTTCCGATCCGAGTGCCGAATGGTCCGAGTGCCAAATAGAACAAAAACAGTCCGAGTGCCGAATAAAACAAAAAATATCCGAGTGCCGAATGGTCCGAGTGCCGAATAGAACAAAAACAGTCCGAGTGCCGAATGGTCCGAAAAAAGTCAGAATTCTTGTGAGTTTCGGTTTATAACTTTTTTACAGACTTTGTTGTTTGAAGTACTAATAGACCTATTTAAGGTTTTTCAAATGGTACTAATATTGCAGAACTTGATAAAGTTAGAAAAAGTTATGAGGTTCTAAAGTTGGCTGGTCCGCAGTTGAGTCACTCCACATTCGTCTTTGGTACCCAAAATCAAATGGCAGAATGAATTTATTAAAAATAACTGAGGCACAAATTTTTTGCAAAAATGCTAAATGTAATCGTGATCAATATGACAAAACGATGGCATATTTTCTTTCACATTTTCTTCCGCCATCTCTTCTGGATTCTCGTCAACGACACCCGCTTGAAAGTTTGGCTCAATGCGTTGGAGTGCCATCGAAATTGCATCAAGAAACACGATAATCTGTTGGTCAGTCTCGAGAGCAGTCGAATTGACGAAATGCAGAAGTTGTCGGTCCATCTCAATGAATTCCGGGCGACGCCTAATTACATAAAAATTTCATTTTGGAAATAAAAAAGGATGATAACCTCGGTAACTTTTTGTTAGAGGCTTCTCTGACTTCCTGAATTTTTTTCGTGTCCCATTAGTGCAGCGCGGTCAAAAAATCGAACATACGTGGCCTCCGTTTGCAATTTTTCTAAATAAAAAAACCATTTAGCTTCAAAACTATTCTTACTTGAAACGCTAAGTGAGTCGCCTCCATTGAGGCTTGGCTTCTCGGCAGATCATCCTTCACGCGGTTTCTGACATTCCAAAATGGTATTTGGAAGATTAGGTCACGAATAATTGGTTGAGTGTATCTTGGGCCCATAATGTCGCCGATTATCGTTGACTCAGCCGACAGGTGAGCGTTCCCAAAATAATGTTCATTTGAATGACGACTGTAAGACGAGAGAATCAGAGAACGCACTTCATTGACAATGCAAATTGATGTAGAGGCTAAAAAGGGATTTAAATTCGACCCAAATTTTAATTTTTCACTTAATTACATAAGTCCACATGATTTTGGGAGGTGCGTATGCTGATCTGCTGAGGCCGAAGGAAAAAATTTTCCATTTCCGTAGTCGTTGAGTCCAGTGATTGCGGTCACTGAACAACCATTCTTTCTCGATGCACACCGCCAGTAAACATTTGCATTCGTTTTTTTGTTAAACGAAAAACGGAGACCTATTAAAAAAAACAAAAAACAGTAGAAATTGTCTTTTATTACCTACCTTCATGCCACAATATCTCACCGCCTTGGCGTGAACAGCCGATATCAAATTTCACTTGCTGGTGGTCCACTGTCTCTGTGCCATTGTTTGGGCTTTCCGCTGTAACTTCACACTGTTCTTCTGGCACCTTCACTCTTTGTAGTTGCATTGACTAATAGTTCGCGTATATTCATTTTTGACATTAAAAGGAACAAAAAATTAATTAGTGGTGATTATCAAAAAGGATACTTATTTGTTAGTTAATTGTTTTGGAAATTTCATATTAAAAATTGTAAAATGATTTTTTATTCGGCACTCGGACTGTTTTTGTTCTATTCGGCACTCGGACCATTCGGCACTCGGACCATTCGATACTCGGACATTTTTAACACTATTCGGCACTCGGACTGTTTTTGTTCTATTCAGCACTCGGACCATTCGGCACTCGGACCATTCGGCACTCGGACCATTCGGCACTCGGACCATTCGGCACTCGGACCATTCGGCACTCGGATCGGTAGCCCAAAAATAAGGTTAAACGTTCAAAAAGCACATAAAATCTTAAACTGAACAATAACATGAAATTTATTAAAGTAAAAATATAAAATGAATAAATTATGAGTATTCGCCTATCCTCCGATTTGATCCAACATTTGTGATTAGAAATAAGCATTTAATACATTTGATGACAAGTGAGATGAAAATTGATTTTGTTTGGACCAATGCCTTGACTGTTTCAACCGCCAACAAAATTTCTCGTGTCCGTCCACTGTGATTCGAAAAACGAAAACACCCTCTCAACGAACGCATTTGAGACAGGGATTAAAAGCACAATGGTAATCAATTTGTACGGCCACAGGACATTTCGCCACCTAAGCCAAAATCGGACGATTCGCCACTTAAGCATAAATAGGACGTTTCGCCACCCGACGTTTCGCCACCCAGACATTTCGCCACCCAAGCCAAAACGGACGTTTCGCCACCCAAGCCAAAAACGGACGTTTCGCCACCTAAGCCAAAATTAAAGTTTTAGCATTGAATGGATTAGTGATAACACATTTGAGTTTTTTGAAGGCATATGGGTGGCAAAACTGGTGGCGAAACGTCCTATTTTTGCTTAGCGGCGAAACGTACGATTTCTGCTTAGGTGGCGAAACGTCCAAATTTGGCTTGGGTGGCGAAACGTCAGGTGGCGAAATGTCCGTACACGATTTGTACAGATGCGGCAACTCTGCTACGAACAGTTTCCTCCACTTGTCCTCGGGGCTTAGCTTCTGGAACTCCTCCCTTGGAAATGAGTTGAGAATTTGAAAACAAATCGTTTGTTAATAGGGGCGCAATTTGTTTGGCGAGAGACAATGCATCTTCATGCGGAATCTGGCCGGTTAAAGAAAGCCATTGCAGCTTTTCAGGAAATTGGTAAAAAAAAGGGAAATCAAAACAAAATGCAATTGAACCCCTCAAAAGGAGAGTTTAATATCTGATTGTTAGGGCCCGTGATTTTTAAGTTTTAAACCTTTTTTTTTGCGCATAGTTCTTGATGAGAGAAGCCCGAAAAACACCTTTTCTCCGAATAATTTGTTTTAGAGCGACTTTTTAGCACCTATTTTTACCTATTTTGGGGTTTAGCACCTAAAAACTATTGGTACCTATTTAGGCATTTTGCAGCTATTTCACAACTATTTTTGCTTGTGATTAAAAAAATTGTGAAGAAAAATTCAAAAACTACAAAATATACACCTAAAACCCGACTTTTTTTTTAAAAATGACGAAAAATTTTGTCGATACAAAAATTTTCAAATTTTTCTTGACAAGATAGTGAAAAATCCAAAATTATTTTAACAATTTATTTCAAAATTTTTATGAAAATTTCTTAATTTTTAAAAAATCCTTTTTTTAATTATTTAAGACACTAGTGTTATTTTGAAGTTGTTTTTAAGAGTTTTTGGGGTAATAATAACTTTTTTTGAACAACTTTTGGGCATTTTTTGTTCAATTTTTAGCACCTATTTTGCACTTTTTTGGCAACTATTCAGGTAACTATTCGCGATTTTTAGCACCTAGAAAATCCCAGCCCTACTGATAATAGAATGATAGAAAAATTATATAATATAAAGGAAATAAAACAATCGCTTCAAAACACTTTTTTAAACAAAAAAAAACATCAAAATTCCCAAAATAAGGCAACGATAAAAACAGAGGGCTGAAATAAGAAAAATCTTAGAAATAAGGACACTTAGCAACCCTGCCCTAAATTTCAAAAAATTTGATTAAGTTTTACGAAAATTAACTGTCAAAGTGAAAAATAAATGGTTTTTTGGCCATATTTTTCTTTAACTAATGAAATTTTTTGATATTTGGATCGCTAATAGAACTAATTAATCGCTATCGGACGATATGTACCTAAAATGTACAAATTGGTTGGTTTTTGAGCAAAGTTTTGACGAAGACGCGACCTTTTAACCTGGTGGCCTATCCAACTGAATTAAAATGGCGGGATATAAAAGGATGGTGGCCAAAACGCGGGAGAGTTAAGTTTCCTTTTTTTGGGTTTGCTTGGAGTGTTAGCTTTTTTTTTAATTTAATATAATTTCAATTAATCACATTCTCATCAACCAATCTCTCTTTCCTTCCCTCTTTTTTCTTCTTTTTTTTGCATGACTTTTCTGGTTAATTCCTCCGCCGGTGTTCCTTCCTCAATTCACTTTGGGCTCTTCTCCGGTTCTGTTATTGTCCCAAAAGGTTTCCTGGTGGCCTAAATGGGCGTCTTTTTTTGTTGCCCCCTTTCGGGTTGGTTTCGGTCTTATTTCCTCCACTCGCTGGTTGCTCTTCGTTTCCGTCGGGGATGTTCTTTAGCATTTTGTGATGGATTTTGGGCTGGTTTTCTTCGGGTGACATTAATTGACCAATTGAGCATTGGACGACGACAAATGCCACAATGAAGAAAAGGAGCAGTGCGCAGCGCATTTCAACAGAGAATAACTTGGAAATAATAATTAATTAATGAAGATTTTTAGATGGGCTAATTTGTTTGTGCTGTCGCCTTTTATTCTCCCTTTTTTTGAGGTGTTGGCATATTTTTCGTCTGACTTTTGGCCCCCGCCGTCTGATCAAACAACAAACTTAGCCTAATTAATAAAAGGCATTTCCTTTAACGAATTTCATTGGGAACTTAAATTTATAGGTGAACAAACAAAAGGAAAAGTGCTTATGTGGTATCTAACAAATTCATCAAATTCGAACGCAACAAACGCACTTTGAAAAAGCGGAATTGGCGAAAAAAAATTTTTGATTGTTACTTATATTTTAAGAATTTTTTGCCAAATTCTTGCCAAAAAATTCCAATTTTTCATTTTAAATTGTTCTTTTTTTGTAAATTTTTAAAGTTAATTTGGAATTTTTTCAAAAACTAGCGGGGTTTTGTAATTGTCTTTCTCTTCTAAGTTGTTTAATATTTTCCGGGTTTTTAGAAATTTAAGGGTTTTTGATTAAAAAAAATTTTTTTTTCAAAGTTATATTTTTACGCAAATATTTCTCATTTTACATTTACAATCCGTTTATAAAGCAAATTCAAAATTCTTAGGCTTTTGTGAAGGGCTAGAAATTTTTATCCTAGAACCAGAAAATTTCTCGCTTTTTGAGGTATTATCTGAAGAAATTTTGAGATAAAATCTAATCTAAAAAGAGTCAAGCGGTTCCGATAGGCATGAGCGTGGGAATATTTTCAAATTCAACAAGAATTTAAAGGAAAAATTGTGTAAAAATGGGAGAAAACAATGCTTTTTTGAGAAATAATTTTCCGGGCCGGGCCGTTTTCGTGCGGCCAGTTTCGTGTGAGGGATCGTTTTCGTACTAGTGGCTTTTTATTAAATATCTATAAAAAAACATATTATGCCCAATTTTAATACAAAAATAATATTTTCGGCTAGGCCCCTAAGAAATTTTCATGGAAAGATTTCATAAATTGGGCTTATTTTGGTCACTGATCACGAGTCTGAACCCAGTTTTTGCTATGACACCGTTAAGGTGCCAGAGTCCCTGCGTATCTGCAGGATACTGAGATAAGCAGCAGGATTCTGGGTGGGGGCGGGGGTCTATTCGGGTCCTCAAGCTTCCGCTCCGAGTTTCGAAACTTCTGAATGTCGAATAACTGAATGTTGAACAATTTTTAGAACAGACGTTAATTCTACACATAAGTCTTAGTTAAGGTCTAAACGTTTGTATTTAGTTGTTTTCTTTTTTAATTTTTTTTTAAATCCAAAATTTTATTCTAGGGTGCCTAATGTTTTTTGAATTTTTAATAAGGAATTTTTGAAAACCCAATGAAATTCCTTGAAAACAGACCCTGGCACAAAAACGACCCCTCGCACAAAACTGGCCGCACGAAACTGACCCAACCGAGAATTTTCGAAACATAAATTCCTCTCCCATTTTTGTCCTCCATTCTTACCAGTGCTTATTTTTACGGTTTTTTACCGGGGTAATTTGAGTCGTTCGGTAGAAAAAATCGGTAAATTTACCGACTTTTACCGCGGTAAATTTTTACCGTGCCGAACACAAAGTTGTTATGTTGGTCAGTTCATATTTAAGTGATAAGTTTAATGGATAATAAAAGATAACCGCTTGAAAAAGGTGCATTTCCGGTTTTTTTGAAACGGAACCACCTAGTTTTTTAAAAACAAGTTTTTTTCAAAACCCTTTTTAGTTTTTTTGAAAAAAGAAATTGATAAACCTTAAAACATATTTTTTATTTAATGAATAATAAAATTAAGAATATAATTTACTTTCTAGCAATTGGCAATTTAAAAAACACACTAGCACCTTTTTATTTCTTTTATTTAATAAATAATTTTAAATGTTCCATGAATAATTTATTTATTATTGTTTTGGTCATACATTTCGGTCATAAACCATTTTCATTGCAAATATAATCCCCTCTTCTTTTGCTGTGTTTAACTATGACACGAATCAGTTGATGACAGCAATTAGGAGCACTTGCTGAAAATAAATTGTTTTGTTTTTGAGTTACTGTCAAATATAACAAATTTTTTATAATTAATTAAAAAAGTTAAGATTTAAAACGTAATAAAACTTAAAATAATATGTTGCCCATACACTTTGAGAATGGTGTGACTACAATAACTTCAAGAGGAGGCAACCACAAACACCAGATAGATATCCAAAATTCTAAACTTTTAACTATTTTCCTTGTGAAGGAAGTTTGTAAACACATCATTCAAACGCCTTTGTAGAAAATTTTGTGCATTTTATAACGGTTCTTCAGTTTTTCATGCGCTTTTTTTATATCCCCAAAAAATTATGCCATTAATTTTTTTAGACTTTTATTTGGCTCGACCCAAAAAGAATGTTTTTAAAAAAGATGCGGCTTTATTTCATAATAGAATTTTTTTCAAAAAATCATAATTTTTTACGTGTTGGGGCGTTCTCTTTAAATCTTTGATTCAAGATAAAAAAAAGCTTGAAATTAAAATTAATTATTTTACAAAAACTTTCTCATACTCAAATCCGTTATTGTTTTTTGTGTTGTCGTTTCTTCTGGATGAACCAATTCGGTGGATGGTTGATCACCGATAGAGGTGGGCGTACAAGAAGAAGTTGAAGCAAAAAATTGGGATATGATAAGGAATACGGTAAGGGTTATTTGTGCAATTACGGTACTCATTTCTTATTTTTAAATAGTTTTAAATAAAATATTATAAAAGTAGAAAGCGCATGTATAAATAAAATAAACAAATATTTATTCCAAAATTGTTGAGTTTGTTCGGACATTTTACTGTTTTTGGAAGTGAATTGGGTCATTCACAGAACGGCAAAATTGTTGACGATGAGGCTATAAAAAAAGATTATCCATCGTTGGGAGACGAAAAGCACCGCAATTTGTTGAAAATAAAAAGCAATTTAATGGGAAAGACGAACAACCACTGATTGTTAAAAATTACTTTTCAGTAATTATTTAAGATTTAAATTTCCTCACTAATTGAGAGTGCTTTTATTTTCAAATTTTTTGCAAAAATTGTACTGGTCAGGGGAGGGGCGCGCACAAAAAATCCCGCGGTCGCGGATCGCGCAAATCGATTCTAATCGATTCTTAGGAGTGTATTTTTTTTTAATTTTTAAGGCCTATTATTAGGGTTCATTTTTCTTTTTTATTGCATTTTCTCGAGAAAATTTTCAAAAATCCTAAAATAGTGACGAAACCCTAAAATAGTGAGTTAACAATTTTAGTGACAAAAGCTGCAGAAAAAATAGTAAAATCACTAAAAATTGCAACCCTATAAAGATTTAAATAGGCGGAGGCCGGTGGTGCCGATAGGCGCCCCCGGGAAAATTATTGAAAATCTGGGCCTGATTTGTTAGGGGATTTTGCCCTAAAAATAGCAATTCTGAGGGTCCTTTCTTTTTAAAAAAATTCATTTCTTAGTAATTACAAAAAAATTTTGGTTGTGGGTATTAGACCAGCAACCCTGAATCGGCGACTCTGAATCATCCGGGCACGTTCCCGGGGACCAAACGTGGGGTCCCAAACGTTCTTGCCCGAATATTTCATTAATAGAATATTAAACAAATCGTTTCAACAAATTTTCTTTATTAAAAAATGGTCAAAAATCCCGCGGTCGCGGATGAAATTTGCCGCGTATCGCGAACCAAAAATCTCGCGGTCGCGGATCGCGAATCGCGGTTCAAATTTGCCGCGGTCGCGATACGCAAATCGCGCAACAAAAAAAAAAACGCCGCGAATCGCGGATCGCGCGTCGCGGATCGTGCCCAGCCCTAGTACTGGTACGTCCTCATTACTGCATTTTTTTCAACAAAGGCGAACAAAAAACAATATTATATTTGACGAGAAAATTAAAAAAAATTAAAAAAAAATGAAAAAAGAAATATCAAACTAATAAAGAAAATTTCTACAAATGCCAATCCTTGCATCAATTCGTAATGTCTGACTATCTATATCTGTCCAGCAGAGAATCCATCATTCATACCAAACCTAATTTTCTGTTCGCCTTATTGGCCAACCGAACAGCTTAAAAGCAGGGTTGGCAAAAGATTTTTTCAAAAGCCTCCTCATTTGGAGATTGAAAAGCATCATTTGGGTTTAGAGGTGCTAGTGCGTTAGTTAAATTCCGCCACCCTGCGCGTTAGTTAAATGCGCCATTTTTACAGAATTTTCGAGTAAGATTTGTTATAACTTTGCTCAGAAACAATTAAATCAAACATTCTTGGTATCATTCGATAGTTATTAAATGGCTCTGTTTGCTTGGTAAATTTCAAAAAATTTCATTGATATTTAAGAAATTATGAAAATTTTTTCAACTCTTTTGCCCATATCTTTATAATTCAATGAAATTTTTTTGAAATTTCCCAAACTATTAGAGCCATTTAATAGCTATCGAATGTTACCAAGATTTTGATTTAATTGTATTTGAGTAAAGTTATGACAAGATTTAGTCGAATGCATTTTAATATTTCAAAATTTTATTTACTATTCATTTTTAAAAATGCCACAGGCTTATGAATACAGGTTGTTTCTGATTGAATTAAAAATGAAAAACTACGAAAGTTTAATTAATAATAATTTCCTATGCTAAATTTATTATACGCTCGAAGAAGAATAAGTTTTGGCCAAATAGAACTCCAAAATTGGTCATCATTTTTGTCCAGATTTGTTGTAAAACACATTCTAATCTTGAAAAACTCTGGCGGCGCCTATCGGCACCACTGACCCATTCTTTTTCAAAATTGTATTGTCTCATTGCAAGGCCCAGCTAAAAAATCTTGCCTCGAAATTTACGATTTACTTATTTCCAGTACCAAATTGCTTAAACCGCAAGGGGAAGTTTGGACACAGGGAATTCAAGATAGGACGTATAAAAATAGTACACTACTCGAGACTAAATTTCTCGAGTCGAGACCGGGACTTCATTATAAAAGTAATAACAAAAGTTTATTTTAATTTTTTCATTAATTAAAACTTTTGGCAGATTTACAGCAGGGCTGGGCGCGATCCGCGATTTGCGGCATTTTTGTTTAAAAAAAATTAGCAAAATTTCTTCTTCGAACGTATAATAAATTTAGCATAAGAAATTATTATTAATTAAACTTTCGTAGTTTTTCATTTTTAATTCAATCAGAAACAACCTGTATTCATAAGCCTGTGGCATTTTTAAAAATGAATAGTAAATAAAATTTTGAAATATTAAAATGCAATTAAAATATTAATTTACTTAATAAGATAATTTTCCGGATTCTTGAACCAAGATTATATGTATGCATTTATTTGAATTTGATGTCTTTTTTTTTTTTATTATTGTAGTTTCTCTCGCCGTTGCATTGAGAACAATTCAAAATTTATTTATTTATTGGTAAAAGTTATTAATAATTATAAAATTATTAAATGTTGAGTAATTTTCCATACTGAAACGGCCCTCCCTCTGAAATCCCACACTTGCACCATTCGGACTTCGCCCACACTTGCACTATTCGGACTTCGCCCACACTTGCACTATTCGGACTTCGCCCACACTTGCACTATTCGGACTTCGCCCACACTTGCACTATTCGGACTTCGCCCACACTTGCACTATTCGGACTTCGTCCTAGCACCCCCAGAGCGATTGACCCTGGCCCTGAACCGGCAACTTTCAGCGCAGTTCGTACAGCGGAACGACCAGTGACAGCGGCAATAGTTTACCATTGCATTTGTGCAATGAGGAAAATTGTCAGGCAAACAAAAGCAGTAAGAACGGTGGTGAACAAAGAAGATTTGAAATGCATTTTAACAAAAAAATATAAATTCTTGGCAATCCTGCAGAATGGGGGTCCCTAATCTAACTTTTTTATTTTGAGCTAAGTTGGTACATGGAGGTTTTTCGGGGTGCTGATCACGAATATGACCTCAGATTTGTCATATGATTTCTATTTAGGGGTTTTTAGGAGCGCTGAGCACGAATCGGAACTTAAATTTATCGTAAGGCATCATCTAACCTATGATTTGGTCGATTTTTGTGCACTGGGCAGCACCATGTTTTCAGTGAAAATGAGTATATACTTGATGAAAAATCATAGATCTGATGAAATCTTAGATATGATGTCATACGATAATTTAAGGCCAGATTCATGCTCAGCACTTGAAAATCCCCAAATACCTATTTTCAGCCAAAAATAACTAAATTAAATTTTTATAGTTAAATTAGGGACCCCCATTCTACAGGATTGCCAAATTCTTTTTTTATGGAACAAACGCTTTTATTTTGGGCATTTTTATCATAAGTTATATAATTGATTGAACTAATGAAAGTGTTTGCCATTCATGTGATTTTTAATAACGAAAAATGGAAATATGCTTAAGAATATCGTACAGAAATTGATTTTTATTTATATTATAATGCATATTATTTATTTTAATTTTAAAATGGTGTCTATTGAAGAAGTTATGGTTTTTTGCTAAATTACAAAAAAAAAAAAAAAAATTTGAAATGAATGAAGATGCTGTTTAAAGGAAAAATTTACAGGACCTTCCCGTAATTTGTAAACTAAGTCCTCGAAACTCAGGATTCCGAGAGTCCTTCCTGAAAGGTACATTTTTTGATTTTTTCCTTCAATAATAAAGTCCGTAAAAGCTTTAGAACGATTCTAATTTCGCTTAATTTGTTTGGCTAACACGCTCGCACGAAATCGGCCCGCACGAAAAAGACCTCCACCCGACTATATTTGCCCATATTAACATTTTTTTGAAGTCAAATTGTGTAGTCAAATAGAGAACTAATTTTTTTGAAGCGGTGTAGATTGGACACAGCGTCAATAGGTCACCAAAACCAAAAATAGTCGATTCGTCGCCAAATTTTAAAATCTCTTTTAGTTTTAAGGCTTTTAAGCTTAAAGGAACTAAATATATAAGACCAATTCGTTTGTCCAAGGTAATTCTATTTTTGCTCGACCTGACATTTGCGGATAAAAAGGAAGAGTGTGTCAACATCATCAGTACGGTGGTCTCTTCCGTTTTAAAAGCATAATTAGTCTTGTGCAACTCGTTCCTCCTCTTTTAGAACAGAAATTAATCTGGAAATTGTGCCCATTTCTTGTTAATTTCCCCTATACTGGGGATGACCCACTCTTCCTTTTTATTTGTAACAAAAAAAAAATTTTAGATTCCGTCCGCAAATGTCGATCCGAAAATGTCAAGTAGCCCAATTTTTGTTCACTTTTCTTGCCAATAAAAGAAAGTTTTATATGAAACAGCACAAATGCCCATGGAGAATAGGCAAGGAAATTGGGAACAAACGGTACCAGCCTATGGATCAAAATTTCGAAAATTTTCTAAAAAAATCTGGTTTATTGTCGAAATCACTCATCTTCGGAATGTAGTAGCATCTAAATCCGGAACTGGCTTTTTGGAACATCCTTTTTCTGGGAATAATGAAAATACCGCCGTTATTGTTGCTGCAATTCCAAAAAATCAAGGCAACGGCAAAGGATTTATTTTTAAAAAATTTCAAATTTGGATGCTCAAGTTTTGGTTTAGTTAATGCATTGCCCTCATTTAGCTTTACCGTCGGATTGCCCCCCTGGCTTTCTCAAAGTTTTCATAGATTTATCTGATTAATGAACTCTTCAATCCAACAGAAAAACGCTACTTTTTTTTATCATTTTTATATTTATCAACCACAGCAAGGAATATAATTTTCTGTCCAACTCCTCAGGTGTTTTCTTCCTCCATTCACTTTGGGCTCTTCTCCGACCGGTGTCTTCCTTCGTTCTTCGGTTTTGAGTTTATTATTGTCCCAAAATGACCGGTGGTGGATCTATGCTGTCGTCTTTTTTCGGCTCGATTTCGGCATTATTTTCTCCACTTGCGGGTAGGACATTTCCATTCGGGTCCTTCTGATTGATTTCGGGTTGCTCTTCTTCGGGTGACATTAACTGATCGGTGGAGCATTGGAGGACGAGAAGTGCCACAATGAAGAAAAGGAGCAGTGCGGAGCGCATTTCAGCAGCGAATAATTTGGAAATAATTAATTAATGAAGATTTTTAGATGGGCTAAATTGTTTGTGCTGCGCCTTTTATTCTCCCTTTTTTTTGAGGCATTGCCATTTTTTTCGCCTGACTTTTTTCCCCCATCGTCTGATCAAACAGCAAATTCAGCCTAATTGATACAACACATTTTATTTACCGAATTTTTCATTGTGAAATAAATGAAAAGGTGAACCAACAAAAGGAAATGTGTTTACGCGGAACCTAACAAATTCTTCAAAAATTTAAATGCAACAAAAGGACTTTAAGAATAGCGAAAATGATACATTTAATCATTTAGAGTTCGAGTTAAGAATTTTTACAAAGGAAATTACAAGAAAAACAAAATTTATTTTTGAGAAAGATTCAAATTTTTAGTTTTTTTTTTTTGAAATTTTATTAAAGAAATTCTCGAGGGAAGTGGATCGCGAATTAATGAAACGCTAGCGATATAAAACGCCCATTGTTGCTTATAAAAATTCTGTGAGTACCAATGCAAGGTCGGAAATGTCTTCGCAATTTTCGTCTTTTTAATAAATAGATTATCTTTTTATAATAATGACTCATAAAAAGAACCAAAATTGATAATTAGGGATGCAGAAAATATGGAGTAAAAATCGCGAAATATGGCCATAAAATATGGTCTTAAAATCGCAAAATATGGACATAAATATGGAAAAATGCCAAAATATGGACAAATATGGACCAAAATATGGGCATAAAATTTTATCAAAATAGTGCAATTTTTTCAAAAAAATTTAGCGTTGTTTATAATTGCAAATGAGATATATATTTCCAAATTTTGGAGTGAAAACGCATTCGATATCAATTTTTTTGATCAGAAATATAGAAAACAAAATTAGAAAAAATTTTAGAAAAAACTTGAATTTTCTTTATTTTTGAGGGCATTTTTTGATAATTTTCAAGAATTTTTTTTTTCGTTTTTATTGCATTTTTCTCATGAAATTTTCCAAAAATGCCAAAATATGGACATAAAATATGGGCAAAATGCCAAAATATGGACAAAATATGGAATATGGACATAAATCGCGAAATATGGAAAAATATGGAAAATATGGATTTAAAAAACCATCCTAGAAGCTTCAAACCAAACTAAAAAGACGTTTTTCGTGCGTTTCATGCCATTACAAGTTCAGGAAAAAAATATGGATTTCCATATTTTCTGCATCCCTATCTCGTGTCCGCTCATTAAATCTTGTTGCAATTTTCCTCTGTGTTCGGCTGAGAAATTTCCCTTAGTTTGCCCTCGATTTTCAAGAGTTGAAAAAATTGTTTGTTTCTTTTTAAAAAAGGATTGGAATTTAAGGCAAATGCCCTTTTTTTTTTGCTGACTTGGGATTAATATGCACTAAAACCTCTTTTTTTTCTTTGGTTTATAGCTTCTACGCTGATTTTCATAATGCCTTTTTTTCCTTTTCTCATTTTTCAGGATTTTGTGCCTTTTTGTATTTTTGGGCTTTTTTGGATATTACTCTAAATTTTTTCAACAAAAAAAGAAAAAAGAAAAATAGGTCCATAGGACCGGGTTTGGGTTGCTCTCGTAGGTTTTAATATTCTTATCACGATTGATTCAATGAAAACGGAAGTTCACGATTTGAAGAAAATAATGGTGTGGTCAATGCAGTTAATTCCGAAATGCTCAATATCATTGCTTATGGAAGGGATTGGCAACACCACAATGGCAAATCATTAAAAAGAAACAAAATTAAACAGGTCTAGTGGTGCCGATAGGCGCCACCGGAGGAAATTTAATAATAGACCTATTCGGTTTATAATCATTGTCACCGTACAGTTTAAACCCACTCGTATGTTTGGTTTAATAATAGACCTATTCGGTTTATAATCATTGTCACAGTACAGTTTAAACCCATTCGTATGTTTGGTTTAATAATAGACCGATTCGGTTTATATCATTGTCACCGTACAGTTTAAATTAATAATAGACCGATTCGGTTTATAATCATTGTCACCGTACAGTTTAAACCCATTGTTATGTCAGGTTTAATAATAGACCTATTCGGTTTCTAATCATTGTCAAGTACAGTTTAAGCCCATTGTTATGTCAGGTTTAATAATAGACCGATTCGGTTTATATCATTGTCACCGTACAGTTTAAACCCATTCGTATGTCAGGTTTAATTATAGACCTATTCGGTTTATAATCATTGTCACCGTACAGTTTAAACCCATTCGTATGCTTGGTATTCGGTTTAACAATCAGTGTACCGTACATTCGGTTTTAATACTCTAGATAATAGACCTAGTCGGTTTATATCATTGTCACCGTACAGTTTAAGCCCATTCGTATGTTCGGTTTAATAATAGACCGATTCGGTTTATATCATTGTCACCGTACAGTTAAACCCATTCGTATGTTCAGGTTTAATATAGACCTATTCGGTTTATAATCATTGTCACCGTACAGTTTAAACCCATTCGTTATGCTGGTTACCTTCGGTTTATAATCATTGTCACCGTACAGTTTAACCCATTGATTATGTCAGGTTTAATAATAGACCTATCGGTTTATAATCATTGTCACCGTACAGTTTAAACCCCTTGTTATGTCAGGTTTAATAATAGACCTATTCGGTTTATAATCATTGTCACCGTACAGTTTAAACCCATTGTTATGTCAGGTTTATAATAGACCTATTCGGTTTATAATCATTGTCACCGTACAGTTTAAACCCATTCGTATGTTTGGTTTAATAATAGACCGATTCGGTTTATAATCATTGTCACCGTACAGTTTAAACCCATTCGTATGTTTGGTTTAATAATAGACCTATTCGGTTTATAATCATTGTCACCGTACAGTTTAAACCCATTGTTATGTCAGGTTTAATAATAGACCTATTCGGTTTATAATCATTGTCACCGTACAGTTTAAACCCATTGTTATGTCAGGTTTAATAATAGACCTATCGGTTTATAATCATTGTCACCGTACAGTTTAAACCCATTGTTATGTCAGGTTTAATAATAGACCTATTCGGTTTATAATCATTGTCACCGTACAGTTTAAACCCATTGTTATGTCAGGTTTAATAATAGACCTATTCGGTTTATAATCATTGTCACCGTACAGTTTAAACCCATTCGTATGTTTGGTTTAATAATAGACCGATTCGGTTTATAATCATTGTCACCTTACAGTTTAAACCCATTCGTATGTTTGGTTTAATAATAGACCTATTCGGTTTATAATCATTGTCACCGTACAGTTTAAACCCATTGTTATGTCAGGTTTAATAATAGACCTATTCGGTTTATAATCATTGTCACCGTACAGTTTAAGCCCATTGTTATGTCAGGTTTAATAATAGACCGATTCGGTTTATATCATTGTCACCGTACAGTTTAAACCCATTGGTATGTCAGGTTTAATTATAGACCTATTCGGTTTATAATCATTGTCACCGTACAGTTTAAACCCATTCGTATGCTTGGTATTCGGTTTACAATCATTGTCACCGTACAGTTTAAACCCATTGATATGTCTGGTTTAATAATAGACCTTGTCGGTTTAAAAAAAGGCCTCCGACTTAAAAGAAAAGGTGCAAAAGTAAAATACCAATTTATTTCTGAAAATAACAATCAACAATGGACCAAAAAACAAACTATTAAATATTTTCAACGAAATTATTTAAATGTTTAATTATTTTTCTGAAAATAAAAAATAAATATTTCTACACCAATGAGTGAGCGTAACTAAAATATGGATCACTCAATAAAAGTGAGACATACGCAAATATATTTGTATAAGTCATGTCATGGCAATTTTCTGATTAATAAAAAAAGATGATATGCATACATTTGCTTACTTCTCAGTTTTTTGAAGCTTCATATAAAAATTATATATATACATTTGCATTACTCTGAAAAAATGTATATAATATTATTATACGAATTTTTTTTATTCGACATTGCGAACTTAACCAAACAAAAACTGCAAAATGAAACATTTGACAAAATATTTGGAGAAGGATGGGAAAAGGGAATATGGGAAGAAAATGGACAAAACAACGACCTACAAAGAATTACTAAACAAAAAGTAAATTTAACTGATCGAACAGAAAGAATTTCACAAATATTTCGAAATCAATTTGAAGAAATGTTTGATGAAAATTGGGAGGGAGAAGAAAAGAAAGCGAAGAAAAAGGAGGAAGACAAAATGGCACCCAAAAGAACGGGAAAAAATGCAAATAAAATTGGAGAAATTCGAAATGAACAAAAAATTAAAATTGTCGAGAAATTCAATAAAATTAAAGAAGAATGGAAGAGGAAAGGAAAATATATAACAAAAGAACGAAGTAAAATTGAAACAAAAATTGCCAATTCTTTGGGATTAAATCGTGACAAAATATATAAATTGAAATCGGAGATTGAATTAAGTAAATACAAAAATTCAGAGGAGAAAAAACAAGAAATTATTGACAAATTTATGGAAATTAAAAAAATATATAAAGAAAAAGGGAAACATTCGCTCAATGAATGGCACCAATTTCAAGCGGAAATGAAACGGAAAATTGGGATAAGTAATCAGACAATTGTAAAATGGAAAAAGAAACTCGGGATGAGCCGAATTTATTTGAGAAAGGAACATATGAAGACAATACTCGAAAAGATTGACCAATTCGATGCATTGAAAGCGAAATATATGCATAAAGGAAAACCTTGGAAAGAAATTAATGAAAAAATAACCGAGGAATTGGGCACGAGTGTGGCCAATATTTATAAATGGAAGAAAAAATATGGGAAGGAAGTGAACCAAGTAAAAATAAATAAAAAACGACGACATTCTGAGCAAAATGTTCCATAAAGGACCATGTTTGCAAATTCCGGGTCTTTTTTAAAAAGTATGCAACAAAAAAAATTGAACAAAATTCGCTAATGTCTTTTGAAAAACCGAAACATTCCTGCGGTGCCTACAGAAAAAGCGCAAATGTGAATTTTCTAATTGCGATAATCCTTAATTATTGAGTAATGTACTTTTATTCGTTTCGTTTCCTGAAAATATTTTTCTTTTTACTCTTTCGCTCAGAAAAAAACATTGGGTAGTACCGGGACCCCGACCGGTATTGGTCCCGGAACCCCGTATTTTTAAGTCACGGTTTTTTAAAAAAAGTCAAATCCCAATCCCGACTTTTTAGACCACCGGGATATTAACATTTTATTCAGCATAAAAAACATAACTTCAACCACCACAACATCAAGGGCTCCCAGATGTGAGGCTTTAGCCTCATTTTGTGGTTTTTCGAGAGGCCGGTGAGGCTAAATTTTCAAAATGAGATTTTGCGGCTTTTGGTGGTTTTTTGAGAATTTCTGAGATTGTTTGTGGTTTTTTTTAGAAAAAACAAAGCAAATTTTCCCCGGCTGTGCCTCTGCACCGCTGGCCCCCCTTTCGCCTATTTAAAATTTTTCTCAAAAAACACATAAAAAACGAATTTTCCTCCGAAATTTTCCTTTTCCCCAATTTTTCTCAACAATTTATTATTCAAACCCCAATTCTTATCAGTGCTTTTTTGCTCTGACGAAAACGAAACAAAAATGTTTGTCAGACACAAACGATATATGAAACTCAAAAAGTGCCAAAAATGAATTTTAATTGCATATGCTTTTAAGCAGAGATCGCATTTGTCCTTATTTGGAGGGGTCGAATTTTAGAAAATAAAAAAATCCTTATTTCTAAGATTCGTCCTTATTTGAGCCTATGATCCTATTTTGTCCTTATTTCTTACTCTGAGGTAAAAAAAATTAGAAAAATGGGTGTTTTTTACAATTTTTTGAAGCGATTTCGTTATTATTTTTTCAAAAATTTTCCCGGCGGCGCCTGTCGGCACCGCCGGACATTCTCTTTACCTTTTGAAATTTTTCAAAAAAGGACACAAAATTGACCACTTTTTGAGAAAATCTGTTAACAAAAGGGCCATAATTTTCAAAAAATTTTCCCGGTGGCGCCTAGCGGCACCACCGGACCCTTTTCGCCTATGTTTTATTAAAATTTATTTAGAAAAGTAAAAAAAAGATAATTAAGAAACGGCTTTAAAAAAAATTACAAATAATACACTCCTAAAAACCGAATTTCAAAACCAAAAAATTTGGCCAAAATTTGTCAAAAATAATTTTTGTTTTAATTTTTTACAGAAATATTGCAAATTTTTGCCCGAGAATTTAAAATGTACCTCGCTTATCAATAAACTATTAATTTTGTGAAATTTTTAAAGTAAATTTTGCGAAAATCTAAGGCACCGCCTGGAAAAAATCTGAAAATATTAAAGAAATCGCTTCAAAAAAAGAGTAAAAAAAGTAAACATTTTCTTATTTTTTAGCCTAAGCTTAAAAAATAATGGAGCTGAAACCAGAACATTCTTAAAAATTGATTTGTAACATTTGGGTACCCCTCTTTTGATAAACATGCCATATAAATGCATTTTGAGCTATTTCAGCAAATTTTTAGCGTGTTTTTGAGCTTTTTAGTGAGAGTACCGGGTACCGAGTACCGAGTCGGTAAAAGTACCGTGTTTTTTGGTACCGGTACCGGAACCGAGTACCGGGATCGGATACAGGAACCGAAACCGAGTACCGGGGTCGAGTACCGGTACCGGTACCGACTCCTGGGTACCGGGAAATTTCTGGTACCGAGCAGCCCTAGTTGATATGAATATAATTAAGTTATTTCTAGTATTTTCTAAGAAAAATATTAATAAAAATTCGTTGATTTTTTAATTAAAATTTGATATCATTAGAGCAACCAAAAAAAGGCCCAAAAATCGCGAAAAAGGCACTAAAATAGGCACCAAAAAAATCCAAAAAAGGCATGAAAAGGCACAAAAACTCTAAAAAAGGCATGAAAATAGGCATTTAAAATTTTTGAACGCACATTTTTTCGTGCCGTTTTAAAGCCAAAAAAAAATTTTAAAGCAATTTTTTAGTCAAAATCATAAAGAAAAATTCTTTCACCTATCACCGAAGACAATCGAAATAAATTTAATATTTTAAAAAGGTATATTTTCGATAAAACTAGGGTCAGGTTTTCAAAAAAAACTAGGGTTACAAAAAATGTTCGCTTTTTTCTATTTTTGGCTTGGGCCGAAAAGATCCCGGGGCCGAAACGCCGGTGGCCTTGTAAAAAGTATTTACTAGTTTTCGGCAAATGCAATTTTCGGTAACGGTAACGGTAAAAATAATTACCGGTTACCATTTTTACCGATTTCCTTGCAAAATCGCTAATCGGTAAAAATTTATGAGGTAAATTTACCAATTTTTAGCGTAGTAAATTTTACGGAACACTAGTATTCACTTTTTAAATTTTAATGCAATCTTCGATAATTTTGGGAGAAAATTTTGTAATATTTAAATGAATTTTAAATTGGACTTCTTATATTAAATTTAATAGAATATTAATTTCCGCATCCTGTATATGAAAAAAAACTGTAAATTAAAATTTGTTTTTTAAATAAATTATCAAAAATGGTCAAAAAATAGTCTAATAAATTACCTTTTAATAAAAATATTTCTAATCTGGGTGAGCGAGCATAACTTTATTTTAATGTATTTATTGGGCAATGATAGCACAATAAAATTGAGACGAATCAATGAAATCGGCGATTCAAGAATTTAAGGGTCCCTTAATCAAGAAGAAAGTTATGGCCCATGAAACTCCAAAAAGGCTTGCGCCAAGATGGCCGCGCCAAGATGGCCGCGCCAAAAAAGCCACGCCAAGGTGATCCCGACCGGCTTTTGATGACTTAATGTGTTTATAATTGTTATGCTTATCAATCACATATTTGGAGCTTTTATTTATATTCTTTGGATAAATAATAATTTAATTCACTAAATTTATATTTTTTTCCACTTTTGATCAGCAAAAAAACAAAATTTGAAAAAAGTGAGTAAATCCATCACCATTATTAAATTGGGGGAGAGCGATGTGTCGTCGTAAATGAGGACGGGATGCGCAAGATCAGCAGCAGCATATGAATCGCGTGACCACCGTTTGATTTTTTGTTTCCCCCCCCCCCTTCTCCCCCCCCCCCGTCGTCCCCCCCGTCGTCCGATCAAATAATTTATCCCCCCCCCCGAGGTGTTCTCTTTTTCTGCTGATAACGTACGACAGCAGCTTGATCAGCTGGCGGATGATGATCACCGAGACCAAACGAATGGTGAGGACGGGCACTGATTTCGCTCCGATGTACAACACCAAATCATCTCGGGGGCATCACCCGTGAGAGTTTGTTCACACAATTCGCTGAATATACCCACCACCCCGCCCTAATTTTTCTCCATTAAATCCGGTGTCCTCCAAACTCACAAAAACCACCCAAAAGCGCCACGCCGGAGGGCGGGGGAGAGGCTATAAAAGGAAGACGACCTTCTCCAGTGCCTCCATCATCGCATCCATTCGCCCATTTCAGCTTTCCCACCCAAAATTGAAATAGTGCATCCTCGTCCTTATCCCTTCCCCTTTTCTAGATTACCGCTCTCTTAAAATCCTTCTTTTAAAAACTTTTTTCGTCATATTATGCTTGCAAATTTAAAATTTACCGTTTCCCGACAGTAATACCTAAAATTTTCTTTAGCATTAAAAACAAGGTCCAATGATTCCCATTTCGGTCCAATAATTCCCATTTTTCGGCGCCAGTTGAAAATATTGTATTATATAAAGAGAAAGACCAAAGGGGTAATAACGAATGAGCATATTAATTTTTGTCAATGATTCAACACTTTTGCATAATATTAAGAATTTGGTCCAATGATAAAGCGATAAGAAATAATTTTTAGCGCTGAAAACACTTTCTAAATTTGCTTTTCCTGCAATGTCTCGTCTCGCCCTTCTCGTCCTTTTGGTGGCTTTGTTCTGCGCTTGCGTTTTGGTCGATCTGTCATCCGCGCAGGGGTGGGGCGGTGGCCCGTGGGGCGGCAGCCGCTGGGGCGGATGGGGCGGACGGTGGGGCGGCGGCGGGCCATGGGGCGGCCGATGGGGAGGCGGATGGGGCCGAGGTAATGAATTTATGACAAAATGATAATTAATTAATTAATTAAGCTACACTTTTATGGAGGGAGCGGTCAAGGCCGAACTAATTAGCCTATTGAGAGGGCTGGTGTTTAAAAAATAAATTACCGAATAATTAGCCAAACTAGCAAACTGCACATTAATTGCGGGTCTGCAAAACGTAGCCTTTTTTAACGAAATTTTCATTCACAGGTTGGGGATGGGGACGGCGTTGAACCAAATAAATGCGCGGAACTAACGGATGGGATTTGGAGTGCCAGGGAATTGTGCAATTTGTGTTGGGAATCAATGATCAATTCACGGATCAATGGTCACCCTCGAATATTAATTTCTGTAAAACATTTTTTGTAATTTAAACTTTGGTCACTTACAATAAATCGTAATTACATAGAAGCAAGATTCAACTCAAAAAATTAGCATCAGACAAAATGAATTTACCAATTTCACACCAAAAGAATTCAAATTGTTAAATTTGATTAAAATTATTATGAATATTATTGATAATAATTAGTAAATTTAATTTACTTAATTTAAAATTTTGCCTTGATGGCAGAATTAAAGAAATGCATTAGCACCACTTTAATGACGAACAAGAAGGTGGTAACAAGATTAATCTGGTCTAACTATTCATTCTGGAGTTTTGACCAAAAATAACTTGAAATGGTGGTAAATTTAGAAAAAAAGTGATTAGTCTTCTACGTATACCAAGAGAAAATGGCCCAAAAAAATTTTTGAAACAGATTGAACATCTTTGAGCCTAAATGACTCGATAATGGATACATAAAGAATTAAGGCAATCTGAAAGCTTTTCAAATGGATTGCGCGAGGTGCTAGGTCGTTTCCTAAAAACCGCCACCATGGGCGTTTCCTAAAAAACCGCCATTTTACAGATTTTTCGACAAAAATTCTTTATAATTTTGGTTAAACTCAACCAAATTGTACATTCTTGATATGATCCGTCAGCTTTTGTTAGCTCTGTTTGACTACCAAATTTCAAAAATTTGGCAGAATCTTATGAAACGCCCAAAATGGCGGTTTATATGAAAAAACCCAGCACGCTTTTTTTCTATGTTTTTTTCTATAAATGAGCAATTTTAAATGGTTTGAGTGCGGAATGGCAAGGTCATATTAGGGACCGGAAACCCCAAATATACTGGCATAGGTTGCGGAATTGTAATTGAAATTTACTGGACTGGGTCCGACGGTTCCCGGTCCTCACTTTTTTGATTCCGAATTTTTGGTGGGACTTTGGAATTCTGACCGGAAAATCTGTAAAATGGCGGTTTTAGGAAACGACCTAGCACGGATTGCGACACTTGCATGGCACTAATTCTAACACATTGGCTTATATATGTAACAGTATTTGTTCCATTGTCTCCATAAAAATTCGAAAATTTTTGCCAAGATATTCTTGAGTAGGTCAGATTCCAGTATTCTGTATAAAAAAGTAATTTATTTTGTCTCATTTAAACCTAAAAAACCCATATTGAAAATTTCTCATAATTTATATCAATTCAAGAAAATGAGATTTTTCTTATTATAGAGCAAAACTCGGTAAAAATTACCAATATTCTTTTTTCCACTGGCCATGATATTGTTTTTTGTAAAATTGAAACTTTTTGTCGCGATTTTTTGTTTCTCAGTAAAAGTTTGATAAAATTGTCAGGAATTTCTAACTAAATAACACAGGCACTAATCAGGACAAAATATACCATCCCTGGTATAAAAGGACATTCTGTAACATAAAAGCAGGTGAGCAATTTGACTTTTTTGTTTTTAATAATCAATTTGAATTGAAAGACAAAGATTGGCACAATAAAATTTGTTATTTCTCAATGCCAATTAAAATGATACACACACAAAAGGAAAACAGCACAAGAGAAAAATGGATGGTCGGTGAATATTAATTAAAATAGAGTATATACTCTTTTTTTTTGTGATATGTACAGTACCCAGAGTTTCGCATTTCTTAATTAGGCCATTATGGTACATCACAGCAACAGCAGTTCGTTATCATCATTATTACATTCTTTATTCCTCCTCTTTCTCCGTTTGCTCCTCCTCTTTCTCCGTTTGCGTCTCTTTTTTCTCCTCCGTCGTCGGTGTGTCGATGGCGCTGTCATTGGCAACTTTGCGCTCCTCCTCCAACACCAATTGTAGATGTTCCGCCTCAACAAAGCTGGCCACCTCGTCCAATTTTTCCTGACAAATTACCCAAATTATTAATAATAATAATAATTAGTAACAATACATAATAATTAATTTTTAATTTTGGCGGTAAAATTTCAATAGAATCAAAAACGAATACTCAATAATGGAAATGACGAAATTGAAAATATTACAGGGATGGTTTCTATTAATTGGAGTGACAAAAAAAGATTTAAAAGCTATTTTAATTAATTTTTTTTAGGTTTTTTTAATTAAAAAAAAAAAGTTTTCTTTATTTTACCGGAAAACAAATTCAAAGGTAAAGGGGAAAAAGACAAAAAAAAAAAAATCGCTTTTTCTAGTATTGTGTCCCCGGGTTTGAGGCTCTAAGCCATTTTGAGTTACCGGTTATTAGGAGAGGAATTTATTATAGGAAAAGCATTAACAAAATATAAAATGTGATTAAACCGGGAATTTGGTCGAACATTGGCAGAGCAATTTGGGTGGGTCAATGCAACATTGGGGAAAGGATTGCCAATGGCATAAAAACAACACAGAGCAGAATGACCCACTGCAGACATAACGCAGCCCCCGAAAGGGAATTGGGGTGGACTTATATAATGACACAATTGGGCGGGGCAGACTTTGGATAAGATGAGGAGAATGACGGCAACACAAAGGGAATGATGGGGAAGAACATCTTAGGCAACAGAAGGGAATGGGAAAGGATATGGATGGCACGATAACATTTGGGGATGAACAGAAGGATTGGCTTGGGATTGAGACATGACAAGTTTATGGGGAAATGGCACTGAGAAAATAGGTCAATTTACATATAAAAAATACTGCGGATACAGCATCTAGGATTTCTAAGGTTTTTTTATGCTATCTCTTTTTTTAGGTTCTTAAAACAAAAAAGTAAAAAAATGGAAGGAACAACCTGAAAATCAAGAAAAAAGGTCAAAAAAACAGAATAAAAATAACAAAAATGCTTAGAAAGCCAAAAAAAAATTTTTTTTTTTTGGTTAAAGAAAAATAGCCTTTCCATTGTATTTACTGAAAGCCGTTTAAAAATGATTTTGTATAATGTGTTTGGTCGCTCACACCTTTGGAATGTCCGTTCCTTCCAGCACAAATGTCGCATATTTGTCAGCCACCAAACGGCGCAAATGGTCCAACGCGGAAGAGGCATTACTGGAAGGAATAATATTAAGTAATAGTATAATATAATAGCAAATTTTATTTAGTTGGAACAAAATTTCAAATTTCTTTTAAAAAACTATTTTATTTCCCTTATCCAACGGGTCTCGGACCAATCACTGATCAGACCATTGATTCGACTTTAATCAGATGGTATGACAGATTCTGATCACAGCAATAAATTCAGACTAAGATTTTTTTGCGGTAAACTTTCCCATAATTTTTTTTCAAGGGTTATATTTTTGAGAAAATTTCAGAAAAAAAAATTACAATTTATTTATTTCCTTTATTGTTCATTGTATCTTCTGGGAATTCTAAACAAATTCTCTCTACCATTCTTTTGTTAAAACTTACACAATTAGTGTGTTAACTCTCTTCCACTTTTCTTTCTGTCAATTACCTTTTCACCATGTCTTTCGCCTCCTCTCCGTTATTGTCCTTCCGCAGTCTTTGTTCGTCTCCCTCTCTCTCTTGCGTTCCCTTCTCTTCTTTTTCCTCTCCAGCACTGCCTTCATCGTTCTGCTGCTCTTCCTCCTCTCTCTCCTCCCTCCTTTTCTGCTGTTGCTGAAATTGTAGCTCCAAAAAGTCCAACATCATTTCCATGATGGCTGTGCCTGTCAGCAATGGGTCCAAGTCGCCCTGAATGGCTAAGTAACGCGCCACACGGCCCGGCACCAAAAAGCCAAAGTCGCTGAACGATTGGTGCACAATGTCCCTAAACATAGCAAATGATAAATTCGCCTGTCTTTCCGTCCGAACTCGGACTTTTTTAAATCTTAAAATTCCCTAAAATTTCTGTAATTTTTAGAAATTAACCACAAAAAAAAGCTTTTGGAATTTTCTTTTCGACAACGTTTAGGCTGGAGACATTTTGGGTGACAACATCTCGACCCTGCTTCAAAGTTTAGAGATTAGTAATGGCTGAACTATCCATTGTCCAAAACTTTACACGACGGCACAATTTTTGTTTATTTATTTATTTCCTTCCCATTCACAACGCACTTGATCGTGAACATCATTCGTGTGTCTGTGTTGGTGAAGGCAGCACTTGTGTTTGTGGTCGTCGTGGTGGCTTTGGTGTTAGTGCCGACTTCCTGCGCCGTCGTCGCCGTTGTGCCGCCGTCATTGTTCGTCGTCGTGTCAGTGAAGGCAGCGGTGGTCGTCAACAGTCGGTGCATTCGTCGCACATTCCGTGCCCATTGCCACTTGCTGGCATTCAGCATCAACACGGGCTGTTCCCAAAGAAAAGATGAGCAAGCAAAATGAAAAAAAAAAAAAACATATTTTTATTGGGACTAAATTGGGCGCACCAAATACGCCATCGAACCCAATAAAACAGAGCAGAGCTTTCCCCCCGGTACGCCCCAAAACACCGCCGGCCCAAAAGACTGCAGAGACAAATTTTAAAAACATCTATTAAAGTTCGTTTCCAAAGATTATTAAATTTTCAGGTGGTAAATTTCAAGAAAAGAAATTTTCGCAAAACTAAAATTTTTGAAACTCTGTCAAAATCATGATAAATTAGAATTTTTTCCTTTTTCGACATCCCCACCACCTGTCCAATTGTTGGAAACATTCGGCGCTCCACCGGGTAGAGCCAGGCGTCGAGCAGTACACAGGCGTGGAACAGCGATGGATGCTCAGCACAGGCGGTCAACGACGAGGCGGCACCAAAACTGTGACCCATGCACACGCAGCGGTCCAAAGCAAGACGGCACTGTGAGAGAGGGGAGGAGGGGGAAACTAGTCGTCATTCTGGAATGAGACAAAACTTCATCGGAAAAATTCCAGAAACCGTGAAACTTTTTCGGATAAAATCCTGAAATTTTAAAGGAAAAAAGTCAAATCTGAAAATTTTTAAATTTTCGAAACTATAAAATTTTCTGAAAAGTTTTTGCCCAAAAAATTAAATGATTTTCTTTAAAAAAACACTATTTATTAGAAAATTTTTTCTGCTGGCGTTTTGAGTGGCTCCGGAGAAAAGTATATAATGCTAAAAATATCATAGTTTAGACCTATTTTAGAGGCAAGTCAACAAATTATTCCCATCCTCTCTTATCGTTTTCACCTTAAATTGTGTCCAGTCGAATGTTTGGCCATCCACAATTTGGTGCTGTTGATCAAAAGTGCCGTTTTCTCCCTCTTTTTTCAGCCCATTTTCGTCCATTTCGACGAACAGTCGTCGCATCTGCACCGTTTCGTCAACCCGTTTTTTAACCTGCGAATTAAAAATTCAATATTGGAAAATGAAAAACATTCATTACCTTTACAGGTTGACAAAAAAAAAAAAAAATTATTAAAAATTCAGACAAAACCCCATAAGTTCGTGTTCCGACGTTCTAACTATTTCGGTTATACCCAAATTGGTTAAATTTATATAAGCATAATTCCAAATGCCTTAAAAGCTTTAGTAGATGACAATCCAAAAATTTCGTACGAGCCTTGTTTTTGAGTGTTTTGTTTTAAATCATATATTGCTGAAGCCTTATTTTATAAAAAAATTTCTATTTTCTACTAATTTTGTCGTCTCCCACCTGTCCAATTCGTGTCTCGTACTCCGTTTCGTCATGTGGCAAAATATGCATTTCAATCGGTTTTTTCACATGCGTCGGCGGCGGTGTCGTCGTCCTCGGCGGAATGATCGGCTGCTGTTGCGGTTGTTGAGCTGAAAAAGGGCTAAATGAGTGAAGAGGGATAATAAAAAAAACCGGGCCATAAACTTTCGAAAATGAAAACCAAACCCCTGAAAATCGAAATTATTGGTACCCCCACCCGGCTCGCTTTCGTGTTTCTCACCCGCATTTCCTCCTCCATTTTGAAGTTGTTGTTCTTCCGTGGCGGAAGGTGGTGTCGGTGATGATATTGGTTGCGGAACGGGTTCAAGAGAATATGTCCAACAGCAGGAACCGTCCCTGAAACAACATTTTTAATAGGCCCAAAACAAGGCATCTCTAATGAAATGGTCCTATACATTTTTTGAATATAATCCTAGAAATTCGCATACATTGACAAAATACCAACAAAAAAATTGAGCAACAAATGAAAGGGAAGGAGGGAAGAGAAGTGGCCCGGAAATCCGTAACAACCAGTTCCGTAGGGGTGCATTTCGTTTCCCCCCGAAAATTTTTTTTAAAAAAACTTCTAATTCTTAAAAATTTTCTCTAATAAATTACTAGGAAATTTTTTTAGGCAGGAAATTTCAAGAAAAACTTAATTTTCGAAAATTTTGAAAAAATTAAAAAAAAATCCTCAATTTTTCGAAAATTTTAAGTTTTTCCTGAAATTTCCTGCCTGAAAAAACAACCTAATCTGCTCCGGTTCCGTAGCCGGTCCTGCCCGGCCCACCCACCGGTGTTCCAATGCGGCCACCACGTATCCATGAGATGCCAACGAAGCGCACACCGTCGTGTAGACGAACCGAGTGCCACTGATGCCATGCGAGAAAAGGATGAGCGGAAATCGCTGTTCCCCCGGCAAAACGGGAGCATGCCAACGGACGGGTGTTCTGTGGAGGGGGGAAAGATAATATGACAAATGAAAATTGGAAACCATTTCAATGTATTCTCACTTTTTGTCGCCGACAACCCAGTCGAGGAAAATGTTGATCTTGCCCACACTCATGCCCTGATAGTTGGCCAAGCCCTGCGTGTACTCTGCGTCCGGGCGCCAACGCATCAACTGATTGGGCGAGGAGGCCTAAAAAAATTGGAAAAAACACTAGCTAACAAGAAAATCTCAAGTTTTGAGCTACCAAAGCCGTAGACGACGACGGCGCGGACGACCCATTGGCACCATTGGGAGAAGAAACGGACGACGACGACGTCGGTGAGGCGGGGTAAAAAATGCGAGCGAACACTCCCACGGATCGCTGCTGTTTGTCTTTCTCACAATTGGCAGCGGACGAAACAGTTGCAGAAGAAGATGTGGAGTCAGAGAGCTGAACAAAAAAAAAAAAAGGAAAATTTTAAAATACAATTTTTTGTAAGAGATTTGCAAGGTTTGTAATGTCAAAAAAATCTTTGGAAATTTACAAGGACTGTTTGGTCAAAGAAATTGGTGAGGCCAGTTTTTTCAAGCAAGGGAAACCATAAATTGGGAACACAACAACTACATAAAACATTTTACGTAAGTTTGCGGGGTCGCTGACCACAAATTTTACCAACGGACCCCGGACCCGAATTCGAACAAAAGAAAAATTATCTTTTTCAAAATTCACTTTTATTGTTGAAATGCACGAGGAGTCAATTTATGCCTTTTTAAGTGTTCGGTGACTTACCCGAAAACATTTTCCCCATTTCTAAGAATCTTGTAAATTCTCCAAAGGGGAGGAGGAAACATATTTTCTAAATATTAATATTTTTCCTTTACCAAAAAAAAAAAAAACTTTAAATTGAGGGAAATCTTATAAAATTTGTCCATCACCATAATGTCGGCACATCCAACATCGTATTTTCCGTTGGCGAGCAGTGGCAGCACATTGCCAGCAACAGGCGATGGCGCCGCCGTCGTCGTTTTTGCCGTCTCCTCTTTTGGCGGAGGCGGAAGCGGTGCCGTCGTTGTCGACAAAAACAGCCACGAAGACAGTGACGGCGGTGGCGGCACAACTTCGTCCGTTGCAATTTCTGCTTGCGGTGGTGGTGAGGGCAGTGAAATGTCGTCCTAAAAAATACTTTTTGCATTGACCATCAAAAATTGGCTAAAATGTTTAAAAACAATTTTTTTTTCAGTCCACCCCCCCCCCCTTCATCGCCATAAAATGGTGCCTTCGAATGTGAAACAAAAAATTCTCACATTATTTATTTGGCAATCCGGACGGACAATTTCAAACAATAGGCCCAAACTCAATAAATTTTTCTTTATTTTTCAATTTTTCCTTAATTTTTTGCCCTTTTTTCGCCACAAAAATACGGGCTTTTGCTATAATTAATTACATGAAATGATGCCCATTTTTAAGTCTGTGCTCCCAAATAGATATTACTATTTGGGGTCCGCATAAGTTACGCGCTTTTAATCATAAATTTCTTTAAAAACCTATTGTGTACCATCTTCCGCTGTGGTTGTTGTTGTTGGTCAGCACCAGCATCGAGCTGTGTGGTTGTCGTCGTCTCGTCGGTCGTCGTCACTGTCACTGTAGTTGCCCCATCAGTTGTCGTAGTCATTGGTTGCTGCGCTTGTTGGTCAGCACCAGCATCGAGCTGTGTGGTTGTCGTCGTCTCGTCGGTCGTCGTCACTGTCACTGTAGTTGCCCCATCAGTTGTCGTAGTCATTGGTTGCTGCGCTTGTTGGTCAGCAACGGCATCGAGTTGCGTCGTTGCCGTCGTCACCGTTCCACCAGTGCCATTGGTCGTCGTCATCAATTGTTCATTTTGATTTGTGGTGGTGGTGGTGGCAACAATTGTCGTGGTAGTAGCAGCAGTTGTATCGGTAGCAGCGGCAGTGGTGCCATACGCAAAATATGAGGAGGTGGACAAATTGCCCATTTCAATTGGTGTTTTTGTGGCAATGGTAGCGCTGAAATAACACTGCAATTTTTTTGTTTGGTGGTGGTGATGGTGGAAAAAACAATATTTTGTGGTTGATGTAGTGGAACAGCAGCAAAATTTGGCATTGTTTTTGTTGCTCACTTTCCACAACAAAAAATGGTTGCGCAAAAGGGACAACGACGACATTGATGGAGGGCCCAAAAAACGCAAACTTTGAGGGAGGAGGGCAGAAGTGGGGGGGGGGGGGGGGAAGAATTTTTTTACGGAAAGGGGATGATGACAATTTTTTCGTCATCAATGGGCCAAAAGGAGGGAAGAGCACGTGGTCGGTCCACCCGACCGACCCGTTCTCGTTCTCTCTGCTGATGCTTCCGCTCGCTGTGTTTGTCCCCCACTTTTCGTCATATGTACACATACAACGCATCACCACCACCACCAGAAATTCAACTCACATGAACATTTGACAATGGTGGGTTAGGTATATTCATTCATTCATACGCCATTCATTTTTTTGTGTAAATTTGGGTCATGCCACGAGGTCGGTGATGGTGGTGAGTTTATTGAATAGGTAGAGGAAAAATAAAATATAATAATAATCATAAAAGAATTTTTTAAATGAAATTTCGACAATTTTGTTGTTGTAAAAAACGAAATGCAAAGAGAAGGATGGTATTTTGAGAAACGAACTCCATCATATGACTTGAAAAAGGGTTGGAAATGATTTTCAATACTATCAACCAAACAAAAAATCATCATTTTTTCAGAGGCGATTTGTGGCTTTTAAATTGATGGGAATTGCCTTTTTATACAATTCTAAAAAACAAATTGGGTATGAAAAGCCTTTTTTTCATCCTCCTACAAATATTACAAGCAAAATCATCAGCAAGGTTGTGGGTTCGGCGTTGCCAGAAATTTAATAATTTGTATTTTCGAGACAAACAAAAACAACAAAAACCCCCGAAATTTTGAAAAAGAAAAAAATCCTCGTCACGTCCTGTTCTTATAAAAAAAAAAAAAAAATAAAATCTCTTTATAGCAGGGCTCCCAGATGTGCTGATTTTGAAAGCATTATGCTGACTTTTTGCTGATTTTCAGAAAATTTATGTTTTCCGATGGCTTAGTTTTTTTTTTTTTTTGAAAAAAATAAAGAAAACCCCTTCAGTTGTTTCAATTTTGTATATTTATGGTGTAATTAATGTCCATTTTTGGGGTAAAAAGACGATTCGTTTCAGGCCATTTCGTTTTTACCCCGATTCGTTTTTTTAAGCCTTTTTTGCGTTGGAGCGCAGACAGCGGTAGGTTAGACAGTCCTTATGCTTATAACACGCAAAAAACGAATAGGAGAAAAAACGAAATGGCCTGAAACGAATGGTCCGTCGTCCCATTTTTGGCTGTGACTTTTTCTTTTAAAACAAATTTTTTTTTTTGTGTTTTTCGGAAAAAAAATCCCCAAAATGACTTTAGAATACCTTCCATTAAAAAATTTGACCTCAGTTTTCAAAAATTTCTCCGGTGGCGCCTATCGGCATCACCGGACCCTATTTCGCTTAGATTAGTTTTCCTCAATGAATACCCAAAAATCCACAAGAATTGGGCATTCACATTGGCAAAGAAATTTTCAACTTTAGTTTTCTGGTGAAATTTTTATAAATTTTGAGCAAAATTTGCAAAAAAGGCAATGAATAAGGCACCAAAATGACAAAAAGTCATTTAAGGCACGAAAATCCCGAAAAAGCCAAAAAAGGCCTTATAAAAGTCATCCTTGAAGCTTCAAGCCAAGTTAAAAATGCGTTTTTCATGCTAGCCAGGGGTCGCAAATTAAAATTTTCAAAAGCCTCAATCGGCTGCCAAAAAAGCCTCATTTAAAAAAATTTATTCAAAAAGCGGAAAAAACAGTAACAGGGGGTCGGTGGTGCCGACAGGCGCTGCCGATAGGCGCAACCGGGCAAAATTTTAAAAGTTGGATTTATTTGGTTAACAGATTTTGCACCAAAAAGCCCGGGTATTATTTTTTTGAGAAAAATTTTAAGAAAAATATGCGAAACGGGGGCGCCGGCGGTGCCGATAGGCTCCGCCAGGAAACATTTTGACAATTTGGGTCGGATTTGTTACAGATTTTGCTTCAAAAATGTTTCTATTTTGAGGTTTTATCCAGTTTTTTGTCTTTTCTACTGTTTTTTTCTAAAAAACCATAATAAGCATCAGAAAATCCCAAAAAACCAAAAAAAGCCTCATTTTAAAAATTTAGCTCCATCGGCCTCTCAAAAAACCAAAGGCTAAAGCCTCACATCTGCGAACCCTGATATTAGCTCATACCAAGTCAGCAGAAAAAAGGCATTTGCCTAAAATTCCCATCCCCACTGAGGCAGACCAATGAATTTCGTAGTCGAACAAACAAACGGCTGACCACCACCACCCTGTGCTGTTATTTTTATGTGAATTAATCAAACAGAAAAGAATATGACGAAACATACATATGTTCATACATATAAATACATGTGTACATTTTATGTGTGTATTAATGTGCGGAAAGGCAAAAATTATCCCGGTAAAATCGGTTAATTTACTGGCGCACTGTTATCGATTACCAAAAACAATCAACAAATTATCGATTATCAAAAAAAAATTTTTTGGAATTTTCTTAAAACGGTAATTATTTATTTTTACTGTTACCAAAAAATCGCATTTGCCGCTCATTAGTAAACATTACATATTAGGCATGTAGCAAAAAAAAAAAAGTCCTAATCAATAGGAGACGGAAGAGAAAACAAAAAAAGATTTCTTTGACTATTGTTAATAAGTATTTTAAATTTTAAATTTGTTTTGAATTTGGTACAGGCTGGGGTGGTGTGGGGGGGGGGGGTTGGGATGGTTCGGAGCGGCTGTCCTTCTCTGCTCTCTCTCTTTGTGATGATGGCCTCAGATGGCCTCTTGCGTCTGCTCCCCCTCCCCACTCCCTAAACTTTGGTCCTTACACATTGGCCAATTTTGCGCTCTCTTACCCCTTTGTGTGTCTGTGTTGTTGTATTACACTCTGTTCTCTATGTTCGCTGCGCCATTCATTACACTGTCTTCATTTTCCTTCATGTTTTCCTTCTATGCTATTTCGTTTGTTTTCATTTCCTTTTCTCTGTTGGATGTTATTTTACCAGCATTCTCTTTCTTTCTAACTACCTTAATAATGTTCTATTCCTTTTTTTCTCTTCTCTTTTCTCTTCTCTATCTTTATTTTATTATCATTTTCTCTACCCTCTTACATACACATACACTCTCTCTCTTTTTCTTCTGTCCGCTCGTGTTCCCTAATTGTCTCTCATTGCCAAGCCATTCTTTCTATTTTCTTTTGTTCTTTTCGCTATTTCCCTCTCTTTTTTTCCCACGAGCAATTTTCACTTAGAATTGTTAAAAAGAGGGCAACACAACAGAAAAAGGCGAACCAACTGAGTACGAAAACCCATTGGGAACAATTTAAAAAAGGCTTTTCAAAGGCAGGGAGAGATAATTTTGATGAGAGTAAAATGGGGAACACAAAGTTTCGGCGCCAGCCAACTTTCGGATGAAAAAGTTATGAACAAAAATTTACAAAACCCGACTTTTTGCATTCTTCAAGTTGTAACATTTTATACATCAGTCGACTGCTTAGAAATAGCTTATTCATACCTTCTTAACACTGAAAGCTTTCGAATGATACCGAATTTGTAGAATTTGGTTCACAAAGAAAAAAAATTACACATTACACAGCCCTGAAAAGTCTGGCGCCGAAATGTGGGCGCAGAAACAACCGACACATTATAATGGGCTGCCAAATGAAATTTTTCACAAATATCTCACATTTGGTAGCCCTGGTTATGATGGGTTATAGCGACTTAAAAACGACCCTATCGAACACCTTGTTTTTAAAAAGAATTTTTTGGTTTTTAATAATGATAATTCTTGTGGTTTTTTATTAAAGAATAAAAAATCGAAAATTATCAACAAAAAAAAATAATCTCTTGACAAATTCGGCTCAATACGGAATGAAACTTGGCTTGGAGGGTGGTTCAAACAAAATATTGATTAATTTACAAAAAAAGAAAAAACAAAGTCATGTGAAATTTTACAGAATTGACAGAACAACAGAATTGAAATCAATGATGGAATTTATGAATATAATATTAAAATATTAGGGCTAGGAAAATTTGATTTCCCGGATCCGGAACCGGATTTTCAAACTGCAAAAATTTTTCGCCGGAACCGGATTTTCATTTTTTAAAATTTACCGGTGGGATTTTTCCGGATTACGTTTTTTTGAAAAATTTCCCGGAGTCCGGTTTTCAAAAAGCCGGATCCGGTTCCGGATTTTTAAAAAATTTCACTTAATTCATAAAAAAAAATTATTTGAAGAGCAAAAAATCAGCAAAAATGACCAATTTGATAGAAAATTTGCGCAAAAAAAGCCTAATTTTTTGTGATCGATTTTAAGAAAAATCTAATAAATAAAGCAAATGGGTTACGGCGGTGCCGATAGGCGCCGCCGGGAAATTTTTTTTAAATCTGGGTGTGCTTTAGTAACAGATTTTGACCAAAAGCTGGACAATTTAGGAGATTTTTAATGTTGATAGACGTCGCCGGAAAAGATTTCGAAAATCTTAGTGTTTTCGTGAAAATCTTTGCACTTAGAATGACCAATTTTAAGGGAATTTTAAGATAAAAAATCTACGCGAATGGGAGATGGGTGGTGCCGATAGGCGCCACCGGCGGGCGAAATTTTTGAAAATTAAAAGTCCATTAGTTAACAGGTTTTCGCCAAAATTGGTCAAGGTTTAAGCTATTTGGAATACAAAATTTCGAGTAAATAATTTTTCCCAGATCAACCCATTTGTTTAAATTTTGTTTAGAAAATAGAAAAAGGCTTATTGACAAGATCTTTCGAATAATACCAAGAGTATGTGATTTGGTTCGCAAACAAAAATTATTAAAGTTTTGCATTGAATTGCTTTCTGGTGGTATCGAACCAAATCAAATTTTTTTGTTTTTTGGAACAGGAGTCAACCAACTAAAGAACTAAGCCACGAATAATCCATAAATACTTCAAAAAAATAATTTATTTTGGTGCAATTTCCCACTAAAATTCTTATCTCAGTATCTTTCTTCAAATTACCATCATTAGCCGGATCAGGAAAAATCCGGAAATCCGGTTTTGAAAACGCCGGATCCGGAACCGGATTTTGATTTTCAAAAAATTGCCGGTGGGATTTTTCCGGATAATCCGGAAAAATCCGGTGAGGCCCAAAAAACCCGGATTCCGGACCCGGATCCGGAAAAATCCGGCCGGAGTCCGGTCCGGTTCCTAGCACTATAAAATATAATATAAAAATAACAAATTAAGTATGATACAATATGTACCCAAAGGCCAAATATAAGAAAAAGTTAAGGTAACTTAGTAATTTTCAAAAAAATATATATTTTTTTAGTATTTTTTTCTGAAAATTTAACCTAGTGTATGAAACTTTTGCATTGCTTTTTTAAAGTATTGGTAAGCTAATTGTCTATTACACTAAGCCTGAGGGAACAGTAGCCAGCCAACTTAAGCTATAAGCTTGCTTAGGCCTAAGCTTGGGGCCCCTACTTTTTTTTTATATAACTATTTTATTTTGCTTTTCTGGCTTGGGTCATAACGATTCTGGGGCCGAAACGCGGGCCCGAAAAACGGGGCCTAACGCGAGAACCGAAACGCCCCCGACCTCACTGCAATATGTACAGTAAATATAAGTTCAAACATGTATGCGCCAATTTAACCAACGTTCGCAGTCGAAGCTTTTTTTGAAATGCTAATTTGCCATTTTTGCTGCTTTAGGAAATTGAGAAGTTTTATGGTTTTTAAAAAATCCTCAAAATGATCATTCTTAAACAGGGGTCGCATTTGATTGTCCTTATTTGGAGAGGCCGAATTAAAAAATTAAAGAAATCCTTATTTCTTTCGTCCATATTTGAGCGGTGTTGCGACATTTGCGGCCCAGACATTTGCAGCCCAGACATTTGCGCCCAGACATTTGCGGCCCAGACATTTGCGGCCCAGACATTTGCGGCCCAGACCTTTGCGGCTATGCCCAAAATTGGTTTCAAATTTATGTTGAATTAATCCCAAATTCCTTAAAAAGCTTTAAGAGAGGCTAACCCATGAAATTGTTCCGAAAATATGGCATTTGGGATTAAGGCAATTCAATTTGAAACCGATTATAGACAGAGCAAATGTCTTGGCCGCAAAAGTCGTATAACCATTTGAGCATAGGACCCTTTTTTATTCTTTTTTCTTATTTTGAGTTAAAAAATTTATAAAAATTAATATTTTGGAGAAAATCTGTTAACAAATGGGCCATAATTAGGGCTGCCAAAAATATGGAAATAAAATCGCGAAATATGGCCATAAAATATGGATCAAAAATCGCAAAATATGGACATAAATATGGAAGAAAGCCAAAATATGGACTAAAATATGGGCATAAAATTTTATCAAAATAGTGCAATTTTTTCAAAAAAATTTAGCGTTGTTTATAATTGCAAATGGTTGAAAAACGCATTCGATATCAATTTTTTGATCAGAAATATAGGAAAAAAATTGGAAAAAATTTTAGAAAAAACTCAAATTTTTGAGAGCATTTTCTGATAATTTTCAAGAATTTTTTTAGGAAGGTATTTTTTGTTTTTATTGCATTTTTCTTATGAAATTTTCCAAAAATGGCAAAATATGGACATAAAATATGTGCAAAATGCCAAATATGGACAAATATGGAAATATGGACATAAATCCCGAAATATGGAAAAATATTGAAAATATGGATTTAAAAAACCATCCTAGAAGCTTCAAATAAAGCTAAAAACATGTTTTACATGCGTTTTAGGCCGTTCCGAGTTCAGGAAAAAAATATGGATTTCATAGAATTGGCAGCCCTAGCCATAATTTTTCAAAATTTCTCCCTTCTTTTCGTGGCGCCTATCGGCACCACCGACTTTTTCTTTTAAAATTAAAAGTTTCATTTTAAAGCTTAACGGCTAAAAAAATACTGCCATAGGGAATAAATATGCCGAAAGCGATGTCCTTATTTCGGAAAATTTTTGATGCGACCCCTGTTCTTAAGCCTCAATCTTGATTTTTTGTCGCCAAAGTGTGCTTTTGAAAATGTTCATTTGCGAATCCTAAATTATTTATTTTCACAAAAAATTCTACCATCACTATTATTTAAATCAACAAAACTATATGATACTTTGGCATAGGAAATTTAGTCCTAACGTCCCCCTAATGATAAGATAAGATGGGAAATAAGAGAGAGGAATGGTAGTGACATGCATAGGACTATTACATATTACTACATATTGCTCTGATAGGAAGGATCTGCTGCTATGGTATTGTCTGAATGATTGACACACAAAACTTGGGCCAACGAGGCACTCAAAATTTGATAAGAAATTACGCCGAAAGAAAAACAAATGGAGCGGAAAGGGACCAACTCTGTCTTGGGCCAATTCAGCCCCGGGCAACCCCGTACCAGGCAAATCTGTTACCAACTAACACGCGGAGTCGTGCCAATTCGATCCCATTACATTAAAGCACAACTCCATTCAAAGATAATTTTGAAAAATTACTGACAAATTAAATATTCTTTCTAATACAAAGTATAAAAAAGGGTGCACGTTAATTGGGGGCTTTGTTTTCAAGGGTTCCCTCCTGGACTACTGTAGCATATAGTAGACCATTAGTGTCCATCAGAATAAAATATGTAAAGGACTGGTTAGTCTGAAATGTATATAGACTGTTTAGACAATGTTTTACCAATGCTCACTTTACAAATCTGGCACTGCTCAATTGCTTGTTTTCAACCGCACTCAAGAATCAAACGCAAAAGGAGAAGGTTGAAACTCAGTTACATGGTTAAGGAAAGAAAAACATTGGAATTGCACAAATAACAATAATTGACAGTCCGTGCAAATTTAGTGCGAAAACTGCCAAAGAATGACTTCCCCCACCCCTCCCCCATTTTGCCCATTGCCCCGTGTTCAGCCCATTTTTTCGCCTCCATTCTTTTTGCATATGATTAACACGTGGACGAACAGAAAAATGATCAGTATTTTATTGCTGATGAGAGGAGAACAACAGAAAATGAGAAAGTGATGCGAAGAAAAGAGTCCATTCACATTGTTTTTCCATAATATCAGCAGAAACTTTCCAATAAAATTAGTGTTAGACGACGAGACGGGGAAGCATAAAACATTATGGAACAAAGGAAAAACTAAAAAAAAAACTCTTTCAGATCAATAGAAATATCAGCAGATTGAAAATAATTGCTTACACTATGATTTTTTTTTTTGGTTTTTGCCAAGATTAATGCAGCACTCAAAGAGCTTACGGATGATATCTCGGAACCCGTCAATTGGGCGCTCACCATTGGGCGCTCGCGATTGGGCGCCACACGATTGGGCGCCAAGCCAAAAATATGAATAATCCTCTAGATTTTTTTCGAAAATCCAACCCCCTAGTTTTTTTTTTGAAAACCCACTTCCCTAGATTATTTCGCAAACTCAAACCCCTAGATTTTTTGAAAATGTAACACCCTAGATTTAAAAATTTTTATTTTTCAAAAAAAACTAGGGGGTTAGGTTTTCAAAAAAATTCTAGAGGATTTTTCATATTTTTCGCTTGGCGCCCAATCGTGTGGCGCCCAATCGCGAGCGCCCAATGGCGAGCGCCCAACCGTGGGCACCCAATCGTGAGCGCCCAATTGACGTAGACCGTGATATCTAATATGTTTAAATTGGCAGACTTAGAAAAAAGTTACGCTGCCGTACGATTTTCGTCCGGACCACGATTCGTCCGCCCAGCCAAAAACGTACGATTCATCCGCCCAGCAAAAGAAATACGATTCGTTCGGAAGACGATTCGTCCGCCCGGCTAAAAAGTGCCAAAAACATAAAACTATTTCAATTTTTTAACATCTGACATAACTAATAAGAGAACTTATAAAAAATGCCAAAAGAAAAACCACAAAAATTTAAAGTAATTTTATGTTTTTGGCACTTTTTTGGATGGGCGGACGAATCGTTGCCGGACGAATCGTAGTTTTCTTGCTGAGCGGACAAATTGTACGTTTTTGGCTGGGCGGAAAATCGTCATGTAGCCAAAAGTTATGGCTTCTCAAAGTTGGCCGCGCCGAACTGACCCTGACCACCAAAGGGTGCTGGCGCGTTTTTTAAAAATTCCTATTTACTGAATTTCGACTACATTTATTCATAACTTTTCTCAGAAGCAACCAAATAAAATAATATTGGTATTGGAAGATAGCTCTTGCTTGGCTCTATCAGATATAAAAAAGTTTTATGCCAATTTTTTCATCTTTTTGGACCACAAACTCGCCAGCACCTATTCAAAGCAGTTTGAGCATTTCTGTTGACGCGAACCGCATCCGCGGACACCTTTGTTCCGTGCTGAGTCTTTCATAAAAACGCCACTTTGGGCGTTTCATAAATTCACCATTTTTCAGATTTCTCGTCAAAAACATTCTACGCCAGATTTTGTCCATGCGCTGGTACCCAGTCCTGCTGAAGCGTAAATTCATTTCGCCAAAGTGTTGTCGGGCCCAGCGCTCGAGGACGCCCCGTATAATTTGGGTTTTGTACACCTGGGCCGTTCCTGTCGATGACACCATGGGAGTCTCTCCGGTGGCACAAATGCCGGCCCAGACCATCACTGATTGGGGGAACAGCTTCGCTACACAAGTCGAGTTGCGAGTAATTTGTGTGCCAACAATTGCCGATGATTTTGGCTGTTGTGAACTCGCAGGACTGTGAAGATCTACTCGCCCGTGAACAACCCTCGGGTTCTGAAAAAAATATAAAAAGGCATTATAAAAGTCATCGTAGAAATTTCAAACAAGGGGTGGTCACGAACAGGGACAATGCGCGGATTGTCCGGATACGGATGGACACGAATAACGATTTATGTAAAATCTTACGGACACGGATATGAAGGCCATATCCGCAGATATCCGTGATATGCGCCCGCCATTCATTAAACGTGGGAGAATTCATTAATGATTTGGTAATTTGGTGTCTTTTTTGCGTCTTTGGGTGCTTGTTTTCGGAATTTTTGAGAAATTCATAAGAATACCATAAAAATAAAAAATAAACCCCTAAAAATTGGGGAACCGCCCGTTTCGGCGTGGAACATTTCGGTACGACTGGCAATATTTTTCAAAGACCTAAAGTTGTAAATTTTTTATCCAAATTCACAAAAAAATATTTCGAGTTTTTAATTTCGCTGGTCTTCTGTGATAGGGAAAAGAATGCTTTTCTAAGTGCTATTGGCTAAAAAATGCTAATTTCTCTGCCTTTTTTCCAATTTTTCGTGCCTGTTTAATTGCATTTTAAAAAAGTTTTTAATTATGATCAGATAATATTTTACATATTTAAAATTCCGGTCCATTTTCGTATTGGTAATTAATGATTTTTTTGGCACCGATTAATACAAATAATGGATGAATGGCATTGGCGTCACTTACATTAAAATTTAATTGCTCTCGCGGTTTGGTTCCGGCTAAACGAATGGACACCACAGAAAAAATTGAAGAAAACAAAGAGAGAATGAATGAATGCCATTCATAAGAAAACAAATAGCAGCGGAGATGCAAATTTCAGATATATAAAAGTTCCATTGCAAACTTTTACCTTAGTTCATTTTCACTAAAATTTATTAAAAATATTGAAAAATTCTCTTATTATATATATATATATATATATTTTATTTTTGCTGAATGTCGAATGCCTGGAAGGGAATGATTGTCTTACTCATCGCAATTGCATTAATTTTATTCGTTATTTTCATAAATGAACAAGAACTCACCACAACAATTAATAACGCTAAAGGTTATGTATCAACAGAAATTGAAAAAGATTTCAATTGACCGTACGGGAAAGGTTCCCCGGCGAGGATTTTCCGGGGGGGGGGGAAGGGAGGGGCCGTTCTCGGTTTTTATGGAAAATACCGGGAATGGGGGATTCGGCGGTAAAACGGGGAACTTTGCCCCGCTTTCCCGGTTTCCCATTTCAAGGGTTTTCAAATTTCGTTCCTTAATCATTTTGTTTCAAAATTAACCAGCTTTTTAAAATAATCAGATGCCCCACTGAGATTCAAGCAAAGCAAATTGGCACATCGGTTGTTGGATGGCAAACGTGGCATTGAGATTGGCGCGTCCTTACACAATCCGTTCGGGTTGGACTCTTTAAACGTGGATTACACCGACAATGAGTCAGCATTCTTCCAGCAAGACCAAATCAGAAGATCAGGTGCCTACCGGGGAACAGCATAGTTCGGCACCAATTGGCTATTATATTTTTCATATTCTTTTTTGCTTTTTCTCCCAATTCAACACAGCAGACTTTAACATTTCAGGCAAAGTAAAAAGAACTTTATAAGACAGCAAAATATGCTTACTGGATGAGTTAGTTGGGTTGCGCGTAAAAGTTCTGCACCGAACGGACGCGGAATAAAATTTCTTAAAATTCTTTTTTCTTTGAAATCTTATCGAGATTTTACGAGTTTTAACGTTCTGTCTGAGGTAAGTCCCCGCCGTTTGGGTCCCAGGCTTTTAATCTAGGCTTAACAAAAATTTTCAAATTCAATTTTTTTTGCGGTTTTCAGACTGCAAGTTTTTCGAAGGGCGAACAAAATTATTTAATACATCGGAAACATACTAAGAAGCTAGAAACTATGGAATGACACTTCATTTAAAAAATTTGGTTGACTAAGAAAATTTTTTCAAACCGTTTTCCTTTTAAGGAAGGGCAGCAAAAGTTCACATAATTTCTTCGGCAGACAAATTACCATTTGCAAATGAATCCTTTGACTTTGTGCTTAGTGCGCATGTGTTGGAACACATTTATGATCCAATTAAGGCCATCGAGGAATGGCTAAGAATTGTGAAGCCAGGTCAAAAAAAAATTAAAAATAAATAAAAATATACTTTTGTTTATTTACTCAGGAGGCTTTGTTTACATGGACATTCCCCATAAAGAAAGGGTATTATATACTATTTCTTAAATTAGTTCGTATAAATCAAATCCCGGCTTCACCCTTTAGAATGAATACTCTCAAAAATAGGATTTGGCTCCATTCAATTTCATGAATTTAAACCATCCATTTTTGCAGACTTTTGACCGAAACCAAACCCGAACTTCTTTGTCCGAACTGCTTGACCGGCACAGGCATCCGAATGCCAATGCGAATGCGGACCATGCGCATGTGTCCTTTTGGATCACTGAGGATTTGCTGGAGTTATGTCGGCATTTCAATTGGACGGTGGTCGAATGGCGGGACACGGATGACAAAGTCGGCAACGGGTTCACCATAGTGATCAAAAAGAACCAAAAGATGGCGCCACCCTTTTAATGTGTTATGCCGCTGCTTTGACTGATCAGTTTATCTTTTTCAATTTTTCTTTTAATTTCTATTTTATTGCGAAATAAATGGTCTTAAAACTGCCTTAAATTAATGCTTTGTAGAGTCGGTCTTTTAAACACAAAAAACTCTTAATTAAGCAATTAAAACGTCAAAAAAAGCAAGAAATTAGCATAAAAATGGCAAATTAAAAAAAAACCACAAAATAAGCAAAAAATTTTGCGATTTTAAAGCTAAATTTTGTCAATACAAAAATTCTCAATTTTTCTTCTTACAATGGGAGACCAATGGTTATATTGTTGAATGGACAAATGGCCATTCAATTGGGAGGGATTTGTTGTTGGGCCACCCAATTTAAACAATCTTCCGTTTATCCTCGCAAAATGTGTGTTTTGCATTCATTTCTTGGTACCACGGGCCAAATCATTGTGAAAGACAAAGAAAACGAAGAGACTTACAAAATGTGGAGAAAGAGTGAGAAAGTTCGTTAATATTATTATCTCGGAAAAAAGACACACAGAAAAATGTCAAAATTGTGGTTGTCCCGACAACAAATCCCTCACATTCGGCTGACCAATGTCCACCCAAATTGCTCCAAGCTCATGCAAAAATGCTTATTTGACATTCTTGGTGCTCTTATTTGGTACTTAATTTTGGATTAAATTTATTTAAATTTTTTCGGAACGAATAATTTTGTGTAAAATTCATTAAAAAGCACTAATTTAAAAAAAAAAGTTTTCCCTGCCAATAGCCAAGAAATAAAAAAGGATTTAGTACAGAGATCGCATTTGTACTTATTTGTAAGTATTGTACTTATTTTGAGCGTGCAAAACTTATAAATTTAAAATGTACTTATTTGTAAGTATTGTACTTTTGAGCTAAATGTACTTATTTTGGACTTATTTTTGGGTCTCATAGGAAAATTCCGCTTTTTAGTGCAATATTTGAAAGGAAATTATTTTTTGAAGCGAATCTTTTAAACAAAATCTTAACAGATTCACTAAATATTCGAAATTTCGATAGAAATTTCTATGTATCAAATCTTTTTTTAGCTTAAATTAAATTTCATGCTGATTATGAGCGTGAATTTCAAGGCACAAAGAATATTTTTTAACCGGCGACGCCTAACGGCACCGCCGGACATTCACCTTTTGGGATTTTCTAAAATAAGGCACCAAATTGAATATTTTTGGGGAAAATCTGTTAAGAAATCGGCCATAAATTTTCAAAATTTTCCCCGGCGGCGCCTATCGGCACCATCGTACCCCCAGTTGCGTAGGTTCTCTCAAAATTTACTTAAAAATTCTCAAAAATTGGTCTTTTTTGACAAGTTTTATTATTAAAAACACCCAAATTTCAAAATTTTCCCCGGCGGCGCCTATTGGCACCGCCGACCCTTCCTTTTTTAAAATTAAAAATTTCATTTCTCATTTCAAAGCCAGAATTGCTCAAAAAATTGTTGGAGGAGAGAAATATGTCGCACATACTGATTTTGATGGAATAAAACGCAAAATTAAGCTCCAAAACAACGTTTTCAAAAAATGTACTTATTTTTGACCCCTAAAACTTATTTTTGACTAGCGATGTACTTATTTCGGGAAATTTTCGATGCGATCTCTGATTTAGTAATTCAATAATAGAATGCCAATTTATTTAAACATTTCACAAAGGATGGCGCCGAACGCGCATTTAAAATTTGAAGCGGGTTTGGATTCGTACTTTAATTCAATGTGCCTTACTTTATTTGTTCAAAAAAAGTTTTCAGAAAAAGTTAAGGTTAAATGGGTGATCAAAAAGAAATTTACAATGAAAAACGAAATTAATAATAAAATGATGCAACCGATTCTTCATAAATTTTAGTACTGTAAAATAAATTAATTATTAAAATAATTCGCTTGCTAATAGAAATCAAAAAGACTACAAATTTCTTCAAAATTTTAGATATTTTCGTAAAAATAAATAAAAAAAGGCATTGTGGTGCAAAAGTCGGGGGCGCGCAAATGTCGGTTAACCAATTCGACATATTCCAATCCACACTAAAAAAATATTTCTCGCCTCCATTCGAATTGAATAAATTTTGTTAAGTTCTTTTAATTCACAAAATTTTTCCCCTTATGTCCTTTGAAATCACCTTATCCGTCTTTTGGAATCAAGCTTGGCAGATACCAATCCTGTACTAGAAGTAATTCGATGTGGTGGTGTGACGACGGCTTTGTTTTTTGTTATTTTTAAATATTTATTAAATTAAAAAAAAAGAAAATTACCGACAAAATATTAACAATAAGTGAATTTTCTTTTGATTTTTACGCCAACTATTCTTTGCTTTAATTGTCGTTTTTGTAATTCATTTTCTTCCCATTTATGTCTTCTGTGTTCTCTCTTATATATTTCAAGTTCTCTTTGCCCGAAGCAAAGAAATAAATAACCTAACCACTGAAAAAACCAATTAAAAATAAGGGCATGGGAATGACTTACTTACCCAATAAATAAAGAAAAAAGAATTTTATAATTACTATAATTAGCGACTTAAGTTATTTTTCTTAATGGCCTTCAGCAAAATTTGGCAAAAAATCATTTAAAATGATTTTTGGTTGCACTTTACGCAACCACTATTGCGTTGGCCTCTTTCGATAGAGACTTTTTGCCCAAATTTCACACGAATCTTAATGCAAAAGTTTTGCGTCTAAATGATCAAGTTTTTTTTTACTTTAATTATGCAGAATAAATGAACAAAATGGGTTTAATTTTGCTGCACACTAAGTGGGTTTAGGCTTTTCACTGCCAATTATTATTTTTATATTTTGCAAAATGTTTTTTAATCTCCATAGAATTAGCTGCTGTGTCATTCGATTTTGATAGATTTCATTTTGATCGAAAGCTGACATAGAAATTTTTCTGCTTTCCTTTTTTTGACTTAAGTCCCTGAAATAAAAGAAAAATTCCATTAAAAAAATTAAATTGGTTATTTGTTTCTATTATTTTACACTCAATCACATAAACTAATAAATTTAACATTTCTTATGCCTGATCGAATGTAAAATTTAAAATTTAATTTTTTTTTTGCTGTCTCTCCCCAAAACTTGGCCAACTTTTGACCCCCCTCCCCTCATTTTGTACTTTTTCTGATCACTCTTATCAGTTCCATTTGATCACTTTCTCCTGCCCCACCCCCACCTATTGGTTATACTTTGGTCGGACTAAAGTGGAGAAATGGTATTAAATTGTTATGCATTTTTGATGGCCGATGATCTCTCCCCCGCCCAACCCGTGGGCCGTCCTTTTCGCCCGTCTTTTCTCCACCCTCAACGGATCGATCATTTTGGGGGCGGTGATAATAAAAAATAATAATAAATAATCTTAAAAATGATAAATGGTATTGATGGATGGATGATAAACAACACACCATATTATCACCCAATGCAATAAGAATTCTCATTCCATTCGCTGACTGATAAATGATGTGATATTTTTGATACTTTTATCATTGTCAGTCAGAAGAGCAGCAGAAGCGCATCACTCACTCATTCATTCATTATTCGTAACAAATTTGTTTGGAAATATTCGTTCCATTAGTTGCTTTCATTTTCTAACAGAGCATAGAAAAAGTCTGATTTTACTAAATAAAAAAAAGTAAACGCGCCTTCCTCAGGTGATCTTTTTAAAAAAGGTAAAAATTGGCATTCGTTGTTATTTATCAGGAAAAAAAAAACTTAAAAACATATTTTATGAAAATAAAATTCTTATTTTCGATAAACCTCAAAATTTGAATTCAATTCGAAAACATAAATTTTTAAATAATTCTTTTTAACGCTCTAATTTATGCATTTGAATAATCCTCCAACGAAATGGTTTGTTAAATTATCTTTTTTTTTTCTTGTTCAAGTTAATCTTTTTTCACCAATACATTTTTTATAATCGCCTCCCAAAATTTTCCCATCGTAAAAATATTTTTTCTCTTTTTTTGTGTATTTGCCTCGTACCACGGAATTTAGTGGGAAAAAATTGAAAAAAAGAAAACTTCCCATTTTTGTCTTGACTAAAATTTGATCTTCGAAAATTTTACTTGGTGCCCAATTATTTTAGTTTTAATTTTCAAATTGTGGGAAAATTTTGAAATATTTTTTATTATAAAAAATCGCAATAAAAAAAATGGAAACATTTTATCAAATGGAATAGTTGCACATCTGCCGGGTGGGATGGATGCGCGGCATTGGTGCACAATTTACGTTTTGTGATGAATTGATGCGCGGGAATTGATCGATTTGCTCCCCCTTCTCTTCCATTTTTTTAATATTTTTTTATTCGATTTTTTTAAAATAATTTTACTTTTTGATTAAATATAAACACTCAAAATTTGTACCAATTTTTTAATTAGGTTCTAAAATGACTTTTTCTTTCCTTTCTTTGCCCCGTCGTTTATTTCCGCCGTACCATCGAAATTTGGTTTACGTCCTTTGCGGTGCGCACATTTTGTTCGGTTCAATTGCGTTAGCAGTCCGTAAGTATTATATATGTGCTTTTAAAAACTGATTGGTTCTTATGTTATTGCTTTATTAGCAAATGTTTATTTTTGAATTTTTATCGGGATTAAAAAATGTTATAATAATTGGGTATTTTCGTAAATACAAGAAGAAATAATAATTTTAAATAAATTAACAAAAAATTGCAAAAAGATTTTTATGGCAAAAATTTTGTCCTTCTAATAACTGGACGAAAACGGGATCCCAACCGGGTCTTGTCACGGAATTCCGCCTTGTTACTAGGGCTGCTCGGTACCAGAAATTTCCCGGTAGCCGGGACTCGGTATCGGTACCGGTATTTGACCCCGGTACTCGGTATTCGACCCCGGTACTCGGTTCCGGTACTCGGTACCCGGTACTCTCAGTAAAACGATCAAAAACACGCTAAAAATTTGCTGAAATCGCTCAAAATGCATTTATATGCCACCTTTATTGAATTAAAAAATGTTGATAAAAATGCCAAAATAATTAAAATTAGTGAGAGAAAGTCCAAAATAAGGGTACAGGGCGTTTCGGGCCCCACAATTCAGCCCCGAGGTCGTTTCGGCCCCAAACCAAAAATAGTATAACCGAGCCCCCTGGTTTTAAAAATCGAACCCTTGGTTTTTGAAACGGACCCCTAATTTCTTAAAACTAGCCACAAGTTTTTGAAAAATTAATTGGATAAATTTTATAAACTAGGCTTGGAAGAAAAAATTAGGGCTTTTTTGGTGTAAAATATGTTACCAAAATACACCCAAAATTAAAATTTTCCCCGGCGGCGCCTATCGTTCACCGCTGACCTACTTTTTTCGAAAATAAAGATTTAATGTCTAAGTTCAAAGCTCAACAGCTTAACAGCTTAAAAAAAACTGCCGCAGATAAAAATAAGCCGAAATAATTGGTTTTATTGAATAAAAATGTTATTTTATCGCTTTGAATGCGTGTTTAAACAAATTCCCTTATTTTTGATCCCAAAACCTTAGTTTTGTCTTGCGTTAACCTTATTTTGGAAAATTTTATCTGGGAACTCTGATTATCAGGGATGTTAAATGTACGAAAAATGGCCAAAATATGTACAAAAAAATTAAAAATGTTGGGAAATTTTTTGAAAAATCTCCATTCTTAGGGGTATATTTTTTTGAAAGAGCCTAAAAAGACATTAAAACTGAAAATATGTACTAAAAACTCTGAAATATGTATAAAAATATGTAAATAAAATCCCAACTTTTATAAGCAAATGCAAAAAAGAAGTTGTCTTTCTTACTAATTAGACTACGTTCCAGGAAAAAAATATGTATTTACATAAAATTGACATCCCTGCTGATTATAAAGATATTTACTTAAAAGCAAACGCCAAATAATAATATGTCGAAAAAGAAGTAAATCGTGTCGATGATTAATTTTTAGAAAATAATAATGGACCCAATACTTTCCTTCGACAGCTTTTAAATTCTTGACCAAAACCCAATCATTAGGGGTGTAAAAAAGTACCGAGTAGTCGGTACCAGAAACCCGGTACTCGGTTCCGGTACCGGTACCAAAAAAACCCGGTACTTTTACCGACTCGGTACTCGGTATCGGTACTACCGAGCAGCCCTACTTGTTACTCCCTGCCCCTTCCTGAGTTTAGGGTCGGGACTGACCGGGTCCAAAATTTTTGTTTTATTTTATGTTCAAGGCAAACAAAAAAAAAAGATGTGATCGTTAAAGTGAATTTAATAGTTAAAAAATTCTAAAAAAATAACCTAATTTCGTCTTTCTTGTTTGGTTGCTCCTCTTTTAACTTTTGCTATAAAGAAAAACCTTTGCCAGTGTTAAAACAATTTTTGAGAGTTGCCTTAACACCATTTCGAATTTGTTGAAATCAAAAAATTGCTAAAATCTTTAGAAAATAAGTCAAATTTCATTTTACATTGTTAAGAAAATCAAAGATTATACAGTAATATTAACATTCATATAGGAAACATTACTAAAAAACAGTAAAAGGGAAATAAAAAAAGAATTTTTAAAATTTGATTTATCCCAACCCATTGGAGATCAGACTTTTTGGGTGCTTTCCACTCGCATTTTTCCCACCGCTTATGACATGTTCGACGACACGCGCAACAGAGAAGCGAATTATGCAGCAATTTGGAATTTAGCCAGCAGGTGTTTGGAAGGAAAAAAAAATGAAAATTATTTTTGAATATTTTTTTTGTTTTGTTTTGCCAGACAGCAATTGGACAGATATCAAAACCGACTTACGATCAGCTGGGTAATTGCAACGTTTGGTAATTCTGTTTAATTATATGCTTTTTAAATTTAAAGATGCCAAAGGGGTAGTTAGGCGACCCCTCCCCGGTGCCAAAAAACTCACAAAAAAGGGAATATTTTTTTTTAACTTTTGAAATAGATGTTTAGGGGTATTACCCCAACTCGTTTCGGGCCAATTCGTTTTTACCCCAACTCGTTTTTTACGTGTTATAAGTATAAGGACTGTCTAACCTACCGCTGTCTGCGCTCAACGAAAAATACGGGCAAAATAGGGTTAAAAAAACGAGTTGGGGTAAAAACGAATTGGCCTGAAACGAGTTGGGTGTCGTTCTGTTTAGGGCCCTAAAGACATTTCAAAATAAGATTTCATCTTTCAAAAAAACATGCATTAAATATCAATTGACATTTATGCTTATTTTTGAACCATTTCATGTCCACAAGGGGTGATTACATTATTTGTATATTTTTACACTGTTGATACACTGAATATGAAGCTTAATTGAGCTCAGACTGAGAACTAAGCCCCCTGGATCTTATTAACCGATTTTTTAAAAATTTTGGTTTCTATTTTCTGCAGAACACTGACTAGGGGGGAGGGGGGGGGAGGGGGGTTGGCCTGCCTGCTTCATCAATTCTCATGAATGTATTATCCTGGTTGACCCCTTCCCTTAGTTCTTTTAATTTTCAATGATTTCTTTATTTGACCAATAAAACAAAAGATTGTTTAAAAAACTAATTTCTCCAGAAAATTTTCTATTAAGATATTTTCATGGCCATTCTGTGCATCATCCCTCAGTTTTGCACGGTCGAAGTGGGAGAAGGCGCCAGGGTGGAGGAACTGGACTTGGTGAGTTGGCATCCGTGCTTAACGGAGTGTAATGAGCGTAAAATTGCATTAATATTTAAATATTTGATTTTTTCTTATATAAACCATTATTAAAAGCATAAATTTTGCTTTTTTAAAATTTAAAAATTTCTTTAGAAAATTTTTTGTTGACAAAATTTTGGGGCTCTTAGTCAACGGAATTGATTTACCAATTTTGGGGTCAAAATTACAGTATAATTACTAGCTTGACATATTTAATGAGTGATACCATGATTTGTTCTCCACTTTCACTCCTTTCTCAGTGCGTTCGTCGTCCGGTGATTGCCAAACTGATGGCCCCGTTGCTTCTGTTTGCCAATGCGTTGTTGGCCGTCTGTTTGTGTATCGAACGATGGTACTGCAGAAGTGATGACCAACTGTTCCACACCCTTTTCCGGGATGCCATCAAAGAGGAGGAGTTCCTGACCAATTTCGAGCGCGAATTGGAATGTGTCAGTGACGAGGACAAAGAAGGTGGTGCTAATTGGGCTTAATTAGGGAGGGCGGGGGACTAATGATGCACTCGATTTCTTCCTCCGGCTCTTATCTCGTCAAATTTTATAGGCAATAAAATTTTACAAGATTAGTTGTCAGAAAATTTGACAAATCGTAAATTCGGTTCTACTGCATTTTATGAGAGAGATTAAAGAATGGACAATCCTTGGGTGCATGCTTCTTGGTTAACCAATCCCGACATTCTTGGTATCATTCGAAAGCTTAAAGCCATAGAAGCTTAATAAACAATTTAGAATATTTAGAAAACCGACAGAAAATGTTATTGACAAAACTGAATTTCCATTTTCCTCTATAACTTTTTTAGACGTAAGTTTTCTTGAATGTTTCATTAATAAATAGGGTGCGGATTTTTAGTGGCAAAAAACCCCAAAATAATTAACTAAATAGTGACAAAAATGGCAAAATAGTGACAAAAATAGTGGTGAAAAAGTCCCAAATTTAGGGGTGTAATTTTTAAATAGCTGTTTTTAATTTGAAAATACCTAATTTAAAATTAACGTTAAACAATTTTATTCACTGGTTACAGTTACAAATGAGGTACATTTCAAAAATATCAGGCAAAAACGCTGCAAATATCTTAGTAAAAATTTTGTTTAAAAAAAATTTATTTGACAAAGTTTGGCCAAAATTTTTTGGTTTTAAAAAGTCGGTTCTTAGGGGTGTATTTTTTGAAATTTTTTTTGGCCAATCCTTAGGGGTGTATTTTTTCTTTTTTATTGCATTTTTCTTAAGAAAGTTCCCAAAAATCCTAAAATAGTGAGTAAAATAATGACGAAACGCCAAAATAGTGGCAAGAAATTATTTTAGTGGCCAACTTCCAAAATAGTTTTTTTTAGTGGCGAAGCTCCAAAATAGTGATTCCTAGTGATGAATAGTGGCGTTAAAACGAAGAATTTCCGAGCTAAAAATGTGTTTTTGTGCATTTCTCGTCGAAATAAAGCTGCAGAAAAAATAGTTAAAAAATTAAAAATCTGCACCCTATTAATAAATTCTTGAGACTACCGAATGATATCAAGAATGTAGGAATTGACTGATCAAAAAGTTTATTGTCCAAGAAACCAAGGATGGTCAGTTGATTAGACCCATAAAATAGAATTAATAACAAACCATCAAAATATTGTTTCGAAATAATTTTGCTCTTTTTTTAGGCACTGATGTATGGGTATGTATCGCCATAAAGAAGAATAATAATTTTAGGATTATGAAATGAAATATTAAATAAAAGAATAATTATTAAAAAAATTTCAACTAATAAATATAAAGTCCTAAAATTAAACAGAAATGCGATGGGATAATGGAACGTTCAATTCTTAATGAGCATTGGCTTGACCCAATGCTTGTGGCCCATGCCGTAATGGTCAGCCTTTCTCTGCTGGGATGTTTATGTTTTAACTGGCAAGGTAAGAAAAACAATGAAAGAAAGAACAAATTGTGGAATTTGGTGGGGAAAAAGAAAAATATTAATCCTGAGATATTCAAACAATTTTGAGAAGCAAAATCAAAAAAAGAACAAAAAATATGTGAAAATCTTTTTTTTTTAATGGAAGGTTAGCTTTGAAAACCTTTAAAATAAAAGAACCATTTTAGGCTTTGTTTTTGAGAAAGGCCACATTTTCCATTAATAATTGAAAAAATAACAAAAATCGGCTTTTTTATTTTTTTAAAATTCTAAAAAAACAAAAATGAGTAAGTTTTCAAAATGAAATATTTCATGGAAATAAAACGCAAAAACTTTTTTTATTTAAAATTCAAAATTTAGACCGAATTTTCAAGCAATACAATGAAGTGGATGTGGAAGAAAAAGGGAATGATGAGGAGGCGAATAACAACAAGTAATACTTTTAGTCTCTCTGCTGCTAATATAGAATCTCCAATTTTGACAGATAATTTTTATGCTCATATTTTTAATAATTAAAATTTCCTTTATTTTTATATATATTTTACATTTTAGGCTAATTATCATAAAATAAAGAATCAGATTCACAGAACTCATTAAGAGCCTTCAGGGTGTTCGTTGAACATAAATTAGGGTGTGCGTTTAAGACCCCAAAAAGATATGCAATCAAAACATGGAAAATTGATAAATTTGCAATAAGTTTGGATTTATTTTTAAACTCGCAAAAATGTTAAAAATTGTATTAAAAGTTATTAAAAACCAAGCCTTTTGTCAAAATAAAAAGAAATTATCTGTTTTAAGAACTCTAAGAACTCTTTTTTACTTATTTTCCCGGTTATCAATCCATGAAAATACATAAAATACTAAATAAAAGTAAATAATTCATTGATTGCATATGACCAAAATGAGGAAAATATATTTAATAAAATCATAACGAAAAAGATCATGTAAATAATCAATTATTTACCTTAAAAAGGGAATATTAACTAAAAATTCATATTAAAATGAAAATCTATTTTTTTTTTATAAAATAGTTGTAGAATATGCATGCGATTCCGTTAACTTAGTTGGCAAGAAAAAATTAGCAAAATCATTTGTTGAAATATTTGGCGAAGGATGGGACAATGAAAAAGAAATGGAAAAGAGAAAAACAATTGGGCATCAGCAAAAGGTCACACACACATGAAGAAAAACAGGAAAAGATGAAGCAATATTGGGAGAAGAAAAAGGAAAATCCAAAAATGAAAGATGAAAAAATTGCTAAAAAATTACAAATTGCTGCGAGGAGCTTTTTTAGATGGAAAGCCATCTTTAGATAAAAAAAAATGATCTGACTTCTGTGCCGGTCTTTGTAAATCTTTTTTCGTTTGTTTCTGTTTTTTGTAAAATAATAAGTAAAGCGATGTCGAAATAGGATACTCGACATTTGGGACTGACTTAACGGTTGAATTGGCAAATTAATCTGAAAGCATTCATTACCCACAAAAAATATATAAGCGAGAAATTTGAAAAGACAAAAATTTAACTTGTTTTTTTTTTTTCTTAAATCATACTAACTTTTGACAAAATAATAACAAAAAACAGTGTTGAATCGCATAAATTGTTAACGTGTCACAAATCCTAAAATTTTCAAATAAATTTAAAAACATCAAATAAAATTAAGGTTCCAGAATGCAATTTCAGATTGATAAAAAATATTTTGCATTAATCATTTACTCCTAAAAGATAGTTTTCGGAATCCACGGATTAATTCTAAAAAAATCCGTGAACCGTCAATTATTTTTTTTCTTTCACTCTCCCAAATTAATAAATAACATTTATTCATTTAAAGTTGATGGAAATCGCTTTTGATGAATCATTTGGCCCGTTGTCCATTTTACGCGTTCAGCTTCGTTTTTCCACTCATTCATCCATTTTACCCCCCATACTTTCCCAAACGGATGAAATGAATAAAATAATAATGTTAATAATGCATAATAACCAAACACATTACACCACCCATCCATTTAGTTAATTCGGTGTCCCTCTGTTTGGGTTATTCCAAATTAAAGTAGTGAATCATTTTGTCCATTTCTCCACTCGCCGATTCGCTTTTCCCTTTTCTTGCATTGCTCAGCTCCATGGCTTTCTAAAAAGCGATCTGTCCGTTTCCATTGGCCTATTCTATAAAAAATTTTGCAAAATCATGACTTGGAATTTGAAGGTGAACTGGGAGGGTCATTTGATTACCAGTGTTATTCCTATTTTAATTTATTTTGCCTTAGAAATTTTTTCAATTTGTTCTTTTTCTTTTTTGCTTGAGCTCCTTTGAATTATCTGACCTGGTCCCCAATTACTCAATTGTTTCTTCTTCTTTTTTTCACCTTTTTGAAAATGGTCGGCATTCCATGCCGTCCACTTCTTTTTCTTCTTTTTGTCGGCGCCTCTTTGTTCGCCCATTTCGCCCTCAAACCCAACATCGGAACAATGGTCAGCCCAAACACGGCATCCTTCGCCAACCACGGATTTACCATCGACCGCCAAACGGAATCGGCCAAAAATGGCCAGACGGAAATCCAACGAGAAAGGGAATCGCCTCACCAACCCAAATTGGACACTACCCAATCGCTTCTGTTGGTGGTTGTCGGACTGGTGCTGTTTTTCTGTGCTGTCGATGGTCAAACCGGAACAAGTGATTCGCCTTCTTTCGTTTTGCCACAAATTTTAACTATTTTTTTTACCTTTCGTCTCACTATCTTTGATCATTCTTCTCGGCTTATTGGATATTGGTGATTTGGTTGGATACAGTACAACCACTTATGGCATGGATATCCCGGTCAATTTTCAATGTTAGGCTTATGGATTTACTTATGTATTCAGATGCAAAAATATATATAGAAATACTTGTTTTTAAAAAAGAGATTAATTTAAAACAAATCGAACAATAATTCTCTTGCTGATTACTTTTCCCTGTTTTGCCTCCGAAAATTGAGAGTTTCGCACTTTCTTTGATTTTTGATCATAATTAATTATTATTGAATTTTAAAGCTGTTACCAAACCAATTGAAAAGGGAAGCTGAATGCGCAGCAGCGCATGCAAATTGCACGTGCGGTTGGGCGAGATGCATTCCGCAAGATGGGCTCGCTGCAAGTCAATGTTGTTCTGCAGGTTACAACTTTACCTGCTGCACGGAGGTAAAATTACAATATATTAAAAAAAAATATTTAATCGATAAAAGTTTTTTACATATTAAACATACATTTGGCGCTTTTTAAAAGAAATTTTTGAAGAAAAAAATAACCTTGGGGTTGGTCAGTAAGAGTTTTTTAACGTCAATACTTTTTCCTGAAAGCTCCGCCAATAAATTTTTCATTATTTGACAAAATACAAATTCGTTCATAGGAGTTGAATTATAAAATTGTAATAGGTTATTCCAACTAAATCTTGTAATAAGAAAAAGGATGCAGGTTAAGACTCAATTAGTGAACGCCTCTGTCACATTAGCGATGCAGCTAAGTGCCGGCCTAATTTTTTTAAAATTTTAATTGAATTTCTTTACCCATTAATTTTCTAGTAAAGCAAGCCTATTTGGTCCAAACCTGACAAAATAAAAAGGTACTGATTTTAAAACTATCTTTTTTTGAAGCAATCTTTTTTTTTTAATTTCCCGATTGTGCCTTCCAACACCACTAGACCCCCTTTCGAGTAGGATTTTCAATTTTTTCTCAAAAGCTCAAAAACAGATGATTTTTTGGGCAAGAACTAAAACCCAAACCAAAGCATGGTTCCCAGAGATGCTGATTTTGAAGGGTAAAGCTGATTTATTTTTGAAATGCTGACTTACTGGTTTTTGCTGCTTTTCGTGAAATATGCTGAGTTTTTTTGCTGATTTAAAGAAATTCTATGCTTTCCGGTAGGTTTTTTGGATAAAGTAAACAAAAAATCCTCAAAATTTTTCGCCTTTAAATGTTGATTTTTTGGATTTCACTTTTTCTTTAAAAATTATTGTTGATTTATTTTGGGCTCAAAAAATTTGCTATTTTAGGTCAAATCAATAAGCAAACCAGACCCTGAGTTTCAAAATTTTCCTCGATGGCGCCTGCGGCACCGCCGACCCCGCCCCATGAAATTTTTGAAAATTAACGAAAAAATACATAAACAAGAGCTTAGAATTACAAGGGAAAGTAAAAAATATTTTGTTATTTTTAACTTTTTTTTGCTCTTGGGATAAATTTTTATTGCAAAATGTTGATTTTGAAAATTTTCGTCTGGGAATCCTGTTTTTAAGTAATATTCTAATTTTTACCCAAAAATCTGACTTTTTTAATTTTTAAAGATACCATTCTTTGGGCTGGGTTTACCTATATTCAGACATTTCTAGACGAAGACCCGTAAAACTGAATAAATACCTTTAACGCTTGAAATCTTACGAATTTTTTAAATTATTTTTTCTATTTTATAATATTCTTTCAGCCACCTTCGGTAAGTTGCATTGTGCGCCTGTTCATTAGGCAATGGCCGTAATAAATTGTCCGTTAGGAAAGCTCGGAACAAGTGTTATGGAACAAAGAATGTGCTGAGCTTCAAACACATTGTCCATGTGGCCATGGAAAATGTGTTCCCAAGCCAGGACAAGCGGCGACGCCGTGTTGCGCAGCAAATTTTAAATTTAAATGCTATGTTTTTGATAAAGACATGGTGGTGAAAACGAAAAGCCAAGTAATCAATATGTGATCAATTTTGAGAGTTAATAAAAAAAATAAGGGGTTTTTTGAGTTGAACTCCGACGGAGGCAATTAACGAATCCGTGCTGGGCCGTTTCATAAATACCGCCAAATTTACAAATATGGCAGTATGCCATGGCATTTAAAAAAAAATAGTTCCTGAGATGCAATAAGCACTAAAAAGGCACCCTTAAGAATCGGAACCGGTCAGTTCGGCGATCACGATTCGGCGCCCATCGGCGCAAAGCCAAAAATAAGAAAACTAGTCAAGGTTTTGAAAACTTTATCCCCTATTTTTTAAACCCAACTCCCTAGTTTTCTGAAAAATACCCACTAGTATTTTTAAAGACCTCTAATTTTTTTTTGAAAACCTGCCCCCTAGTATATTTGAAAACCCAACCCCTAGTTTTTAACTTTACCCGCTAGTTTTTTTAAAACTTCACCCCCTAGTTGTTTAAAAAAGCCAACCCCCTAGTTTTTTTTGAAAACCCAACCCTCTAGTTTTGAAAAATATCACCTCATCAAATTTTTTTTTGAAAAAATGATTTTTGAAACTAGGAGAGTCGGGTTTTCAAAAAAAATTAGTGGGTAAAGTTTTCAAAAAAAATTGTCGAGTTTTCCAATTTTTTGCTTGACGCCGAATCTGTGGCGCCGAACTGTATCAGCGCCGAATCGAGTGGCGCTCAATTGTATCGGTGCCGAATCAAGTGGCGCCGAATCATGAGCCCGAACTGACATAGACCCCTTAAGAAGCAACTTATTTAAAAATTTTCAAATTAGAAGGTTTCTGGCAAATGTTTTTTATAATTGTTTTTAAAATAAACATTTGAGTTGATAATTTTTGTCTTAATTTTGCTTTTTCGTTTATTTATTTTGAATTTCGGGATTTTTTATCCATATTTTATGGCCATATTTTGCGATTCATATCCATATCATTGCCATCCCTAATTAAAACTAATTGTTAAGACATTTACTCTATGAGGCCAGTGGAGTGGGTCTGCCGAAGTAGGATTAAACCTGAATGTCCATGCGGATATGCTTGTTGTGTGTTCACCGGACATGAGACAAATACAATTTGTTGTGATAATCTTTATGAATTCCGCTGCTGCCCTAATGTATAATATTTCCTTTTTCTTAAGTTTTTATTGTATTTTTAGGAAAAGACGACAACGGTCTAAGGAATTTGTATGCTTTTCTTTAAATTAAAATATGGAAATTTCAAAAATTGCGGGATTTCGTTTTTTTTTATTCAAAATCAATTCCGAAATTGGCCAGGATTATTGCCATTTTCTTAATTAGTTCTTCCGAAGACCCCGACACCTGAATTTTGGGGTTAATGAATCCATTTTTTATTCTATTTTGTGCAATGTCCTCGGGTGCTATCATTTTTGATCTTTTCACATTTTTCCTATCACATTAAGCCATTTTTATAAACTGTTCACATCATTTTTCAACTTTCGCTTTTTTAATTTTGTTTACTATTTTTAATCATTTTGTTATACTTTTTTATTGTCTTTTAACCTTTTATTATTGCACTGTTATAAATCAATATGCATTTCCAAAAGCTTCAATTATTTATGTATTGTAATAATAATACACATGTATTCATATCATCTAGCCAATAAATTTATAGTCCAATTTTCTTTCTATTTCAAGCAATTCAAAAATGTATATAATCCATTTTAAAATAGTGATAAAAAAATTTATGAAAAATTTATGTGTAAAAATCTTATTTTATTTCCTAAGAAATTTTACGAATTGGGTAATTTTAGTCGGAGTGCCAGTTGAAATATAATTAAGATTTAATGCGCAAAAAGGGTACATGACAACTCGCCGACGGACGACTAGCCGACGCCGACTCGCCGAGGGTAAGACTACGCGCCGACGGACGACTAGCCGATAATTTTAAAAAATAAATATAAAATTCTTAAATAAATTTAAAGCAAAAAAATTAAAACGCCAAAACGCAATTATGTCATAATTTGCACATCACATTACGAGAATCCGTCCATCTGATTCTTCGTATCTGGGCCTCAATAATGTCCCTTCCTGGCCACGGACATCTTCATAATTACGCGGATGAGCATAACCAAAAAAAAAATTTCTGAATACCTTGTACTTTTATAAAAAATATTTATAAAGGGATTTATAAAATTTTAATATTTTTTTCTGTGAATTTTGCTTAATTGAACATTTAATTAGATGTTAAAATCATACAAAAAATCAAATGCTTTCCCCTTTTGATTTTTTGCTAGCGCCCCAATATACCAGAACAAGTGTGCAGCAAAAAAACGCATATTAGGTCTATAGCCATATTCATAATAAATAAAAACGTCGTAAAAAAATTTCTTTCTTTCTATTCTCTGTTCTTATTCCATCATTCAATTTTCCTCCATTGGCCAATGACAAAAATTGTTGAAAGTGAAAACAAAAACAACAACAATTTGTCCTTATTACCAATTGCAGTCAGATGAAATGAATCTGAACACTTTCCAATCATTTTCCCCATCTTCCAATGCGTCTCTCCGGTCGGTGCCGGTTCGGCGCGTTCGGTTCGCGCACGTTATAAAATGCATCTTTGGGCGCCGACTATAAAATCTTATAACGCTGACAATGAAATAAAATTTTGGCGATGCGAACAAAAGGAAAGAATGCTGTGAACGAATACACTTCGAGTCATTGACAGATGCATTTGAATATCATTGTATGGACCCATGAATATTAATGAGGGACGGGTGTTGGGCCAAGAGGATTGATGGATGGGAAAGGGAAGAAAGAAGGGTTTGGGAAGGGACGAGGGAAATGCCGATAGAATGTCGAAGGAATGGCGCCTATCCCAACGAGGGGCTTGTTCGAATCTCTAATCCCAACCCAGAAACCAACTCCGACTTCGGACCAATCGTTTATTACTTCCAATAAAAGGTGTACAAATGATTGAATAAGAGAATGGAAGAATGAAAGAATATAAATGGAAAAGAGATCGTTAAATAGCCGTGAAGAGATAGGCGGAGCCAAAGAGAAGAGAAAGATAATTGGAAAGAGAATAAACGAAGAAATATAATTGTGGAATATAACTGTCGATTGAAATATAAAGAAATGGATTAAATAATATATAAATGAATAAGCCTTAAAGCCTTACATATTCATTATGTTTATTAGTGGGTTGAAAAGGAAAATCTCGAGCTGTATAAATTGTTAAAAAAATAAATTCTTTGTTTTATAAAGCCGGCGCCGAAAGATGCATTTTTAACGTGCGCCGAACCAAGCGCGCCGAACTTAGCGCGCCGAACTGGGTGGTCCCGCTTCTCTCTCCCATTCAGCCCATTGTTCCGTATTTTTTTCAATTGGACTCCGTTCGATCACCCACCACCAATAATTATCACCATTTTGAATATGTCCACTTGTCAATCGTTCATGCGTCAGTGAATGGACCAATACAAATGGGCCAACTGAAGGAATAAAGAAAGGTGAACGGATGAAAAAACTGGCAGAAGTTTTGGCACTCAAAAAGGTCTAAAAAACAAACCGAAAAAATGCATGAAATTGGCCAGAAAATTCGTTATGAAATTTGACCGTTTTGAGTGCGTCTATTGGAAAATAATACCCTCCCGAACAACTTTTGAGCACTTTCGGTTGGCCATCCGTGCGTGTCGTGTGCAACCATTTGCACATCGCTTGGCCATCAAACCTCTTCCTAAAGAAACCGCCACAGAATTCTAAATTTTCTAATTTGTTCTTTCTTAACATAAAAAAGGTTTTACTCGGGGATTTCAGCCGCCAGGATGGTCTGTCTTTCATGCAGTTCGATGGAGAACTTAATATGTGCTTGCATTAAAATCAATCTCTTATTTTCTTTTATTTAAAAAAAAAACTGAAAAATTTAGCTTTAAAAGGTCAAGTAAACAATTTTTGGGAATGATTTGGGTAACCAAATTAAGGCTTTTTAAAGGGAATAGCATTCTATTTATTTAGATAATTTTTAGTCGGTAAGTTAAATAGAAACCTTTGTCACGCAGGAACACCTTCGCCGCTTCAGTGGCTGCATCAACTTCGCTGGCAATTGCCCTTCTCATCGCCCTCCTCCCACGCGCAGTTCGCCCAAATGTTCGGCGATGCCTTGGCCTCCAATTATGGTTGCCTTGATGAAGCTCTCCGGCATGTTGGCCTGGAGGATGATGGCGGCAGAGTGTGCCCCTTCGTGAGAGGCGGTCAATGCGGCGGTAGTCTGACCAGTTCGACGAGCCAAATTTATGCCGTCATAAAAGCGGCCCCTCTTTTGCCATCGCATTTTTTGTGCCTTTGAGGCCTTCCTTGATTTAGCCATTGAAATTGCTAAGTACTAAATTCTATAGTAATTAGGGCTGGATGGACGTGATCATTTCTACCTTTTTCAATATTCAGGGCTACTTGGCACACCAAAAATTTGGTTCATTTTACCTACGATCACGACCAACCCAGATTATTTTTTAAAGATTTGTTGTTCCTCCGAAAAAAGCTCAAGTTTATAATTAATGACAATTTGGGGCAATTTTTGGAAAAAAAGTCTTAAAATTTCTCTTCTCACTTAATGATTTTTTCTGTGAATCTTAATATTTATGGGTGAGACATGTTTGTATTTAATGTCTATAATACATACAAGCAATAATCGTGTTCGATTTTTCCTGTTTCGTTTAATTAATAATTATTAGGGACCGGATTTTGTGGCATTTGCCTTTTTTTTCTGCACACTAGTTTCGTTATATTAAGCATAAATAACGCATTTTCCACTTGGTTTGAAGCTTTTACATTGACTTTTATAATGCCTTTGTTTGCCTTTTTCGGGATTTTCATGCCTTAAATGCCTTTTTTGGCATTTTCGTGTTTTCATGCCTTTTTTGGCGTTTTTGAGTTGTCTTCGGTGATAAGGAAAAGAATTTTTTTCTCTATGATTTTGACTAGAAAATTGCTTTAAAAAAATTTTGCCTTTAAAACGGCCGGAAATATGTGCATTCAAAAATTTTAAATGTGCCTATTTTCATGCCTTTTTCGCGATTTTGGTGCCTTTTTCCGGTCTCTAATAATTCTAAAGGTAATTTAATGAAAAAAAAACCATGAAAAATGTTTGGGACGGAACCGGATCGGGACGGAACAGGCGGGACGGAACCGGCTGGGAAGAAACTGACCTGTTTCGTGGCATTTCTCATCAAAAAAAATAATCTTATGCAATGCAAATTGTTTTCGATCTTCGAACCGAAACATTTGCCATTACTTTTATTCCACGGTTGCGAATCGCAGAAAAAATCCGCGAATTGCAGTCGTATTTCGTGTTACTCGTCTTGTGCAGTTTGTTAAGTGCCATCATTTTTACTAGGGTAGGGCAAGAACGGTTAACCGAACCGAAAACGAAAACCGGTTTTTTTGGGCCAAAAACCGAAACCGAAAACCGGGGTAGCAAAACCGGCATAACCAAAAACCGGGGTCCCAAACCGGTCGGTTTTCGGTTTGAAAAATAGACCCCTAATAATGGGATTTTTTGTATAAATAATTGAAATTTGCAAAGAAGATTTTGAATGTGGTATAAGACATTTGGCCAAAATGATATTCCTTTTACTCCCGTCTATTTTTTGGTAACTGTTTGCATGGTTGTGCGGTGCTATGTAATTTCGACACTGAATCTTGCCGGAGAAAATTGCCTTTTACCCGTTTGAACTAGACCAAAACTAATCAAAGATGAAGCTTTCGTTCCTTTTAAAATTTTATACTGCTTTGAAAAAGGAATAATCAGAGTTGTTCATCGAGCAGTTCAACGACCGTGATCCACTTATCTTCGCGTCATTGCTTATATTTGCACTTTTAAAAAGTTTTAATTTAAATTTTAAATAAACAATGGGAAAATTCCCATCAAATCAATTTTGTTTTTGGCTTTGTTTTTTAAAAACACTTTAGTGTCGAATTTACTCAGTGTCGAAATGGCCCAATGTAGTGTATTAAAAACAGTAAAAGTTTTGTAAATAGTTCAGTGTCGAAATTACCAACACGGTTGTGCTTCTTGTTCCAAAAAAATTATTTGGGTTCAGTACCGACCGCCACTAAACAAATGTATCTTCTTTTTAATTTTTTCAGAACAATTTTTTAAAAATATCCCTAACTATTTGAAATTTAATTATTTTGGGCTAAAATCTCTGAACAAAATCTACCCAAATAACAAAAAATTTTCTCCGGTGGCGCCTGTCGGCACCACCGGCCCTCACCCTTTGAAGTAATAAAACTAAAATTTTTTACTGAAAACAAATGAGCTTTTTTGGCCTTTGTAAAAGGAAAAAGAATTTACTTTATTTTATTTAGACTAAAAAATTGGTCAAAAATTGTAAAATTTTTCTGCCTATTTTTCAATTTTTTTTACTTATTTGGATTTTCTTGTACCTAAAAGTAGAGTGTATTAATGTTTTTTTTTAATCCTTTGATTTTTTGAGAAAATTTGTAAACAATTCGGCCATAAATATAAAAAAAATTCCTCCGGCGGTGCCTGTCGGCACCACCGGCCCTCACCCTTTAAATTTTTTGGATGAAAACGGAGAAATTGAAAATTTCACATAGAAAAAATTTCAGCAATTTGTTATGATCTTTTTTAAAAGCCTTATTTTCTGGATAAAAAAATTTTGAAACAAAAAAGTAAATTTTTTTAAAAACCGAATAAACCGAAAAACCAAAATTTGAGATTTGTCCTTTGTCTTTTTAGTGAAAAATATTTTTAAAAAAATAGGCAATCGTGCAGAATGGGGGTCCCTAATTTTTATTTTGAGCTAAAAACTTATATATCATGGTTTTCCATGGCGCTGATCACGAATCTGACCTTGGATTTGTCATATGACATCATCTAATCTAAGATTTGGTCGAAATATGATTTTTTTTTTTTATCAAGTACATACTCGTTTTCAATAAAAAAAATGGCGCTGACCGCTGCACTAAAATTGACCAAATATTAGATTAAATGATGTCATATGACAAATCCAAGGTCAGATTCGTGATCAGCGCCATGGAAAACCTGATATATATGTTTTTAGCTCAAAATAACAAAGCTAAATTAGGGACCCCGATTCTGCACGATTGCCAATAATGTGTGGGGGGGGGGAGGGAAACTTTTCTGGGGTAGAACGGAACGGCCAGGCACGTTTCGGCCGGTGGGGGTCAACTGGGCGCTACCAAGTGGGCGCCACCAACTGGGCGCCACCAACTGGGCGCCAACTCAACTGGGCGCCACCAACTGGGCACCAGCCCAACTGGGCGCCAATTCAACTGGGCGCCAAGCCCAACTGGGCGCCAAGCCCAAAAATTCATAAATTAAAAAACTGTAGTCAAAATTTCAAACCTCCTCTTTTCGAGAAAGAGACAAAGCAAACATAAATTGTGACGCTCTTTATTTTTTATAAATTGCAATAATCAATCTACTGATTCATTCGGTAATTCCGCGAAATGCCCGTCAAAAATTCCATAATATTCAGTGGGCTAAAATTGCGGACTCGGCGCTGAATTTGTCGAAAACATAAAGATGACCATTAAATTCAATTTTTTTCTGATTGCGCTGAGTTAAAACATTGGTAGCCATTGCAAAAATTTAATCGATCTAAAATAAGCGCAAATATTTTTAAGCTCATTAAAATGTGTCACAATAGAAAAAGAAAACTATGAAAGCAATAGAAGAATGCAATTGTATTATAAAAACGCAATAACTTTTTTAATTTATGAATTTTTGGGCTTGGCGCCCAGTTGGGCTTGGCGCCCAGTTGAATTGGCGCCCAGTTGGGCTGGCGCCCAGTTGGTGGCGCCCAGTTGAGTTGGCGCCCAGTTGGTGGCGCCCAGTTGGTGGCGCCCACTTGGTGGCGCCCAGTTGACCCGGTCCGGTTTCGGCCCCCACGTTTCGGCCCCAGACTCGTTTAGGACTTTGAAACTTTTTAAAAAGTCAACCAAATTTCACATAAAAGTCAGAATTTTGGTATTTTTTGGTTCATACATTTTCTGTAAATCGACTATTCTTTAAGAAGTCTAATAGAGCTCATGAAGAGCTTCCGAATGATAATAAATTTGTTGCATTTGGTTGGCAATGAAAAAAGTTATGATACTTTAAATGTTGCTGGGGCCGAAACGTGGGGGCCGAAACGACCCCTCCCCAGAACGGAAGGTAGACTCAAAATTGACAGTAGAGTGTATTAATGTTTTTTTTTAATCCTTTGATTTTTTGAGAAAATTTGTAAACAATTCGGCCATAAATATAAAAAAAATTCCTCCGGCGGTGCCTGTCGGCACCACCGGCCCTCACCCTTTAAATTTTTTGGATGAAAACGGAGAAATTGAAAATTTCACATAGAAAAAATTTCAGCAATTTGTTATGATCTTTTTTAAAAGCCTTATTTTCTGGATAAAAAAATTTTGAAACAAAAAAGTAAATTTTTTTAAAAACCGAATAAACCGAAAAACCAAAATTTGAGATTTGTCCTTTGTCTTTTTAGTGAAAAATATTTTTAAAAAAATAGGCAATCGTGCAGAATGGGGGTCCCTAATTTTTATTTTGAGCTAAAAACTTATATATCATGGTTTTCCATGGCGCTGATCACGAATCTGACCTTGGATTTGTCATATGACATCATCTAATCTAAGATTTGGTCGAAATATGATTTTTTTTTTTTATCAAGTACATACTCGTTTTCAATAAAAAAATGGCGCTGACCGCTGCACTAAAATTGACCAAATATTAGATTAAATGATGTCATATGACAAATCCAAGGTCAGATTCGTGATCAGCGCCATGGAAAACCTGATATATATGTTTTTAGCTCAAAATAACAAAGCTAAATTAGGGACCCCGATTCTGCACGATTGCCAATAATGTGTGGGGGGGGGGGAGGGAAACTTTTCTGGGGTAGAACGGAACGGCCAGGCACGTTTCGGCCGGTGGGGGTCAACTGGGCGCTACCAAGTGGGCGCCACCAACTGGGCGCCACCAACTGGGCGCCAACTCAACTGGGCGCCACCAACTGGGCACCAGCCCAACTGGGCGCCAATTCAACTGGGCGCCAAGCCCAACTGGGCGCCAAGCCCAAAAATTCATAAATTAAAAAACTGTAGTCAAAATTTCAAACCTCCTCTTTTCGAGAAAGAGACAAAGCAAACATAAATTGTGACGCTCTTTATTTTTTATAAATTGCAATAATCAATCTACTGATTCATTCGGTAATTCCGCGAAATGCCCGTCAAAAATTCCATAATATTCAGTGGGCTAAAATTGCGGACTCGGCGCTGAATTTGTCGAAAACATAAAGATGACCATTAAATTCAATTTTTTTCTGATTGCGCTGAGTTAAAACATTGGTAGCCATTGCAAAAATTTAATCGATCTAAAATAAGCGCAAATATTTTTAAGCTCATTAAAATGTGTCACAATAGAAAAAGAAAACTATGAAAGCAATAGAAGAATGCAATTGTATTATAAAAACGCAATAACTTTTTTAATTTATGAATTTTTGGGCTTGGCGCCCAGTTGGGCTTGGCGCCCAGTTGAATTGGCGCCCAGTTGGGCTGGCGCCCAGTTGGTGGCGCCCAGTTGAGTTGGCGCCCAGTTGGTGGCGCCCAGTTGGTGGCGCCCACTTGGTGGCGCCCAGTTGACCCGGTCCGGTTTCGGCCCCCACGTTTCGGCCCCAGACTCGTTTAGGACTTTGAAACTTTTTAAAAAGTCAACCAAATTTCACATAAAAAGTCAGAATTTTGGTGTTTTTTGGTTCATACATTTTCTGTAAATCGACTATTCTTTAAGACTTTTAGAAGTCTAATAGAGCTCATGAAGAGCTTTCGAATGATAATAAATTTGTTGCATTTGGTTGGCAATGAAAAAAGTTATGATACTTTAAATGTTGCTGGGGCCGAAACGTGGGGGCCGAAACGACCCCTCCCCAGAACGGAAGGTAGACTCAAAATTGACAATTACTGCAACAAAAACCTTTATTATGCAAAACAAATTTTTCAATAACAATAGATACAAGGAAAATATCAAAGTCATAAAAATGACGAACAATATGTAGTGAATTTCATCAAATATATATTTTAAGACTTCTTTGGCTCAGTGATCAGTTTCAGCTGCTCAACGATCAGTGCCCCATGCAAATATTTGTACAAGTCCGTCACATTATTCTTCAACAGACTCTCTTTGAGCTTTATGGACTCGACGACTTGACGAAGGGACGGTCCAACACACTCAGCGAATGGTCGTCCAAATTCTTTTGAAAAAACTCCTAAAAATAATTGACCAGTACAAATAGCTATCACGAATTTGGATGAATCGGTTGCGGTGCTTGATACGAGAGCTCGACTTTTTGTCCAATCCACGGTTCGGGTTAGGTCATTCTAACAAGCATACAATTGAAAAAGAAAGACCCAATACCTTATGAAAAAATAGGGTTTTCGAGGGGGAAAAAATCCCACATAAAATTCAAGATACCGGCATAAGATTAGTTCGGTTTAGATAAGTCAAACTGCTGGTTTCGGAATCTGGGTCAGAATTTTAATTACTAGTAGAACCCATACTCCGAAAAATAACATTTTTTTTGTCCGAAAACCTTGAATTCCCAATTAGGGCTTTTAACAAAAGGGAAAATGCCTTAGGCAAAGGTCAATCAATTACTTTCCATACAACACACAATCCATTTCGAGGATCCTATTACCGGAACCCATACGAACCAATGTTTTTGGAAGAATCTGAAAATGAAGGTCAAGGCAATGTCCGGGACTTACCTCGAGATGTTGATCAATTTTCTTTACTCATATTGTAGTTACAGTATAAATTTACTCATATTGTAGTTACAGTATAAATCAATGCAATGCGTAAGCAACATTTGCAAAAAATTGAAAAATTTGTATTTTTTGAAAATGTTCAAATCCGGGTTCGGGAATCGGAACTGGTCGAAATGGAGGCCGGAATCGTGATCATTCGACCCCGAAAAAACCCTAAAAAAGTGTTTTTGGACTTTATTCTTTTTTAAGGGACCAATAATCTGCACAAGTGCCACAATGTTGGGGGGGGGGGGGGAGCGAAACTTTTCGGGGGTAGAAGGGAAGGTAAACCCAAATTGACAATTACTGCAACAAAAACATTTATTGTGCAAAACAAATTAGGGAAATATCAATGTCATAAAATAACGAAGAACAATTATGTAGTGAATTTCATCAAATATATATTTTAAGACTTCTTTGGCTCAGTGATCAGTTTCAGCTGCTCAACGATCAGTGCCCCATGCAAATATTTGTACAAGTCCGTCACATTATTCTTCAACAGACTCTCTTTGAGCTTTATGGACTCGACGACTTGACGAAGGGACGGTCCAACACACTCAGCGAATGGTCGTCCAAATTCTTTTGAAAAAACTCCTAAAAATAATTGACCAGTACAAATAGCTATCACGAATTTGGATGAATCGGTTGCGGTGCTTGATACGAGAGCTCGACTTTTTGTCCAATCCACGGTTCGGGTTAGGTCATTCTAACAAGCATACAATTGAAAAAGAAAGACCCAATACCTTATGAAAAAATAGGGTTTTCGAGGGGGAAAAAATCCCACATAAAATTCAAGATACCGGCATAAGATTAGTTCGGTTTAGATAAGTCAAACTGCTGGTTTCGGAATCTGGGTCAGAATTTTAATTACTAGTAGAACCCATACTCCGAAAAATAACATTTTTTTTGTCCGAAAACCTTGAATTCCCAATTAGGGCTTTTAACAAAAGGGAAAATGCCTTAGGCAAAGGTCAATCAATTACTTTCCATACAACACACAATCCATTTCGAGGATCCTATTACCGGAACCCATACGAACCAATGTTTTTGGAAGAATCTGAAAATGAAGGTCAAGGCAATGTCCGGGACTTACCTCGAGATGTTGATCAATTTTCTTTACTCATATTGTAGTTACAGTATAAATTTACTCATATTGTAGTTACAGTATAAATCAATGCAATGCGTAAGCAACATTTGCAAAAAATTGAAAAATTTGTATTTTTTGAAAATGTTCAAATCCGGGTTCGGGAATCGGAACTGGTCGAAATGGAGGCCGGAATCGTGATCATTCGACCCCGAAAAAACCCTAAAAAAGTGTTTTTGGACTTTATTCTTTTTTAAGGGACCAATAATCTGCACAAGTGCCACAATGTTGGGGGGGGGGGGGAGCGAAACTTTTCGGGGGTAGAAGGGAAGGTAAACCCAAATTGACAATTACTGCAACAAAAACATTTATTGTGCAAAACAAATTAGGGAAATATCAATGTCATAAAATAACGAAGAACAATTATGTAGTGAATTTCATCAAATATATATTTTAAGACTTCTTTGGCTCAGTGATCAGTTTCAGCTGCTCAACGATCAGTGCCCCATGCAAATATTTGTACAAGTCCGTCACATTATTCTTCAACAGACTCTCTTTGAGCTTTATGGACTCGACGACTTGACGAAGGGACGGTCCAACACACTCAGCGAATGGTCGTCCAAATTCTTTTGAAAAAACTCCTAAAAATAATTGACCAGTACAAATAGCTATCACGAATTTGGATGAATCGGTTGCGGTGCTTGATACGAGAGCTCGACTTTTTGTCCAATCCACGGTTCGGGTTAGGTCATTCTAACAAGCATACAATTGAAAAAGAAAGACCCAATACCTTATGAAAAAATAGGGTTTTCGAGGGGGAAAAAATCCCACATAAAATTCAAGATACCGGCATAAGATTAGTTCGGTTTAGATAAGTCAAACTGCTGGTTTCGGAATCTGGGTCAGAATTTTAATTACTAGTAGAACCCATACTCCGAAAAATAACATTTTTTTTGTCCGAAAACCTTGAATTCCCAATTAGGGCTTTTAACAAAAGGGAAAATGCCTTAGGCAAAGGTCAATCAATTACTTTCCATACAACACACAATCCATTTCGAGGATCCTATTACCGGAACCCATACGAACCAATGTTTTTGGAAGAATCTGAAAATGAAGGTCAAGGCAATGTCCGGGACTTACCTCGAGATGTTGATCAATTTTCTTTACTCATATTGTAGTTACAGTATAAATTTACTCATATTGTAGTTACAGTATAAATCAATGCAATGCGTAAGCAACATTTGCAAAAAATTGAAAAATTTGTATTTTTTGAAAATGTTCAAATCCGGGTTCGGGAATCGGAACTGGTCGAAATGGAGGCCGGAATCGTGATCATTCGACCCCGAAAAAACCCTAAAAAAGTGTTTTTGGACTTTATTCTTTTTTAAGGGACCAATAATCTGCACAAGTGCCACAATGTTGGGGGGGGGGGGAGCGAAACTTTTCGGGGGTAGAAGGGAAGGTAAACCCAAATTGACAATTACTGCAACAAAAACATTTATTGTGCAAAACAAATTAGGGAAATATCAATGTCATAAAATAACGAAGAACAATTATGTAGTGAATTTCATCAAATATATATTTTAAGACTTCTTTGGCTCAGTGATCAGTTTCAGCTGCTCAACGATCAGTGCCCCATGCAAATATTTGTACAAGTCCGTCACATTATTCTTCAACAGACTCTCTTTGAGCTTTATGGACTCGACGACTTGACGAAGCGGACGGTCCAACACACTCAGCGAATGGTCGTCCAAATTCTTTTGAAAAAACTCCTAAAAATAATTGACCAGTACAAATAGCTATCACGAATTTGGATGAATCGGTTGCGGTGCTTGATACGAGAGCTCGACTTTTTGTCCAATCCACGGTTCGGGTTAGGTCATTCTAACAAGCATACAATTGAAAAAGAAAGACCCAATACCTTATGAAAAAATAGGGTTTTCGAGGGGGAAAAAATCCCACATAAAATTCAAGATACCGGCATAAGATTAGTTCGGTTTAGATAAGTCAAACTGCTGGTTTCGGAATCTGGGTCAGAATTTTAATTACTAGTAGAACCCATACTCCGAAAAATAACATTTTTTTTGTCCGAAAACCTTGAATTCCCAATTAGGGCTTTTAACAAAAGGGAAAATGCCTTAGGCAAAGGTCAATCAATTACTTTCCATACAACACACAATCCATTTCGAGGATCCTATTACCGGAACCCATACGAACCAATGTTTTTGGAAGAATCTGAAAATGAAGGTCAAGGCAATGTCCGGGACTTACCTCGAGATGTTGATCAATTTTCTTTACTCATATTGTAGTTACAGTATAAATTTACTCATATTGTAGTTACAGTATAAATCAATGCAATGCGTAAGCAACATTTGCAAAAAATTGAAAAATTTGTATTTTTTGAAAATGTTCAAATCCGGGTTCGGGAATCGGAACTGGTCGAAATGGAGGCCGGAATCGTGATCATTCGACCCCGAAAAAACCCTAAAAAAGTGTTTTTGGACTTTATTCTTTTTTAAGGGACCAATAATCTGCACAAGTGCCACAATGTTGGGGGGGGGGGGGGGAGCGAAACTTTTCGGGGGTAGAAGGGAAGGTAAACCCAAATTGACAATTACTGCAACAAAAACATTTATTGTGCAAAACAAATTAGGGAAATATCAATGTCATAAAATAACGAAGAACAATTATGTAGTGAATTTCATCAAATATATATTTTAAGACTTCTTTGGCTCAGTGATCAGTTTCAGCTGCTCAACGATCAGTGCCCCATGCAAATATTTGTACAAGTCCGTCACATTATTCTTCAACAGACTCTCTTTGAGCTTTATGGACTCGACGACTTGACGAAGCGGACGGTCCAACACACTCAGCGAATGGTCGTCCAAATTCTTTTCAAAAAACTCCTAAAAATAATTGACCAGTACAAATAGCACGAATTTGGATGAATCGGTTGCGGTGCTTGATACGAGAGCTCGACTTTTTGTCCAATCCACGGTTCGGGTTAGGTCATTCTAACAAGCATACAATTGAAAAAGAAAGACCCAATACCTTATGAAAAAATAGGGTTTTCGAGGGGGAAAAAATCCCACATAAAATTCAAGATACCGGCATAAGATTAGTTCGGTTTAGATAAGTCAAACTGCTGGTTTCGGAATCTGGGTCAGAATTTTAATTACTAGTAGAACCCATACTCCGAAAAATAACATTTTTTTTGTCCGAAAACCTTGAATTCCCAATTAGGGCTTTTAACAAAAGGGAAAATGCCTTAGGCAAAGGTCAATCAATTACTTTCCATACAACACACAATCCATTTCGAGGATCCTATTACCGGAACCCATACGAACCAATGTTTTTGGAAGAATCTGAAAATGAAGGTCAAGGCAATGTCCGGGACTTACCTCGAGATGTTGATCAATTTTCTTTACTCATATTGTAGTTACAGTATAAATTTACTCATATTGTAGTTACAGTATAAATCAATGCAATGCGTAAGCAACATTTGCAAAAAATTGAAAAATTTGTATTTTTTGAAAATGTTCAAATCCGGGTTCGGGAATCGGAACTGGTCGAAATGGAGGCCGGAATCGTGATCATTCGACCCCGAAAAAACCCTAAAAAAGTGTTTTTGGACTTTATTCTTTTTTAAGGGACCAATAATCTGCACAAGTGCCACAATGTTGGGGGGGGGGGGGGAGCGAAACTTTTCGGGGGTAGAAGGGAAGGTAAACCCAAATTGACAATTACTGCAACAAAAACATTTATTGTGCAAAACAAATTAGGGAAATATCAATGTCATAAAATAACGAAGAACAATTATGTAGTGAATTTCATCAAATATATATTTTAAGACTTCTTTGGCTCAGTGATCAGTTTCAGCTGCTCAACGATCAGTGCCCCATGCAAATATTTGTACAAGTCCGTCACATTATTCTTCAACAGACTCTCTTTGAGCTTTATGGACTCGACGACTTGACGAAGCGGACGGTCCAACACACTCAGCGAATGGTCGTCCAAATTCTTTTGGAAAAACTCCTAAAAATATTGACCGGCATAAATAGCTATCACGGATTTGGATGAATTGGTTGCGGTGCTAAGCTCGACTTTTTGTCCAATCGACAGTTTGGGTTAGGTCATTCTATCAAATCATACAATTGAAAAAGACCCAATACCTTATGAAAAAATAGGGTTTTCAAGGGGAAAAGAATCCCCCATAAAATTCAAGATACCGGCATAAGATTGGTTCGGTTCGGAAAGTCAAACTGCTGGTTTCGGAATCTGGGTCGGAATTTTAATTACTAGTAAAATTCGTAATCCGAAAAATAATATTTTTTTTTGTCCGGAAACCTATCCAATTTGAATTCCATGTCGGATTTTGGCTGTGGCCGCAAATGGCAGAACACGCTCAGAATCAGGAATTAAAATCCTTAGTCCGAAAAATAATATTTTTTCGTCCGAAAGCTGACCCACCATCACTTCGTCAGCTTTGGCACTCGAAGCGAAGCCGGTCGTTGCACTCTTCATGCAGTTTCGGAACAAACTGCTGTTGACACCCCCGTACTTCTCGAGCAGCAGTGCAAAATTGTTCTTGACACACCATCGGTGCCATTTGCGCTCCCGCGAAGCGACCCCGAAAACCCTTTAAAACATGTTTTTATAACTTTTAAAATTTGGGGGGGGGGGGACAAAGCGCACTATTACCATCAAATCCCTCTAAACTAACCTCATTGCAATATTTCCGCCAAGAAAGCCCAGTCGGGCTGGAGCTCAAGCAGTAAAATCGGTATTTCCAGTTCAGGTTGTTGCTGTTGAAGTTCTGGTGGTGGTGGTTGTCCCTGGGCAAATGCCGCCATTTCTTGGAATTGTTGGCGCCGATTAATGGCTCTTTGGACGAGATGATGATTAATATTATCCATTTCATTAGTACCTATGTTCAATTTTAGCATTAACAAAAGCAAATACAATATAAATAACATTCTGTAGTTTTTTAGATGGTTAAAAGCTTTAAAGTTAAATTAATTGATCTTTTAAATTTATGGAATTTGCCAAATGCTAGAAAATTTGATTTGTTTCTCAGAAAAGTTATATATTTTGCACGGTAAGAAAGGGCAATCCTAAGAATGGGGGTCCCTAATTTAAAGTTGTTATTTTGAGCCAAAAATTGCTATCTAGGGGTTTCAGGGGCGCTGAGCACGATTCTGAACTTAACTTTATCGTAAGGCATCATCCAATCACTGATTTGATCAATTTTTGTGCACTTTCTAGCGCCATGTCTTCATTGAAAACGAGTATGTACTTGAAGAAAAATCATAGATTTGATGAAATCAGTGATTAGATGATGTCTTAAGATAAAGTTAAGTTTGGAAACGTGCTCAGCACCCTTGAAAACGCATGTGCTATTTTTCAGCCAAAGATAACACACTTAAACTTTACAAAGTTAAATTAGGGACCCCCATTCTTAAGGATTGCTGGAGAAAGAGTATTTATAGTTAAAGGAAAATTTTCAATTGCTCGCAAAACTTCCACAGTCATTTTCTTGCAACAGAAAAAAAAAAGGCGGAAGGACAGGTTCGGTTTAGCATCAACAGCCTAACAGTTTTAGGAGCTTATGCATTTAAAGCAATTTTCTCAGACTATTTTTGTCTGTTTTTGATGAAAATTATTGACAAAAATGCCAAGAGAAATGCGAAAAATAGGGGGAGCAGCCTTGTTTGTCGCGGCTAGAGAATGGGCAAAACAACTTTTCCGCTTTAAAATTGTTGTTTTTGCGGTAAAAAATTAAGAAATTGTTTTAACTAATAACAATATTCATTTCGCCAACAACGTAAATAACAAATTTTTTAAAATAACTAAATAATTGCGTAAATTCCAGGGGTGGTCACGGACACGAATTTTCATATCCGTGTCCATCCGTGTCCGTCGGGTTCATATCCGTGTGCAAGTGGGGGATTTCGGAGGAAGGGCAGTTTCAGTACGGAAATTAATTTATTAAATTGACATTTTAATAAAAATAAATTTAAGTTGTTAAAAATAAATAAATCTTGATACAACGAACAGAGAAATACAATAATTAAAAAGCGAATTTGTAAATTCTAATAAATGCATATACCGTAAGTACTCTAATAAGAGACCCACCTTTGTTAGAAGACCCCCCTTACTATAAGACCCCCTAAAAACTTTTTTTCCTTTAGTATTCGAAAATTTCTCTATTTTAAATCACTAGATTCTATTTTTTTAATAAAAAAATAGAGTCAGAGTCAAATGCAAAAGGGGTGTACTTCAACTGCGAACCGGCAACTGCGAACCAGCCAATTTAGAACCTCATAACTTTTTTCTAACTTGATAAAATTCGGTAATTTTGGTACCATACGAATGCTTTACGTGGTCTCCTATTAGAGTACATACCAGGGATGCTGCCGTACATACGGTATATGCATTTATTAGAATTTCAAAATTCGTTTTTTAATTATTCTATTTCTCTGTTCGTTGTATCAAAATTTATTTATTTTTAACAATTTAAATTTATTTTTATTAAAATGTCAATTAAATAAATTAATTTTCCGTACTGAAACTGCCCTTTCTCCGAAATCCCCCACTTTCACACTTGCACTATTCGTACTTCGTCCTAGCACCGTTAAAAACATAATATAAGAAGATATCACGAAACAGAGTTGGATGATTATCAGAAGGGCTTCTACTTTTATGAAAAAAAAATCGTGTTCGTAGAAATTTGTATAAAGAAATACATGAAATGGTATTTGGGCGACTCAACTGGGGACAAATTGGCTGATCAGTGATTAGAAAAGCGTTTCTTTAATAATGTGATTTGAATGTGTTTTGGAGTTAATTTTAACAATTTTGAACCTCAAAGTTCTCATGTGTTTCGTTAGGCATCGCCAAACATACAATCTCTTTGAATGTGAATTTTAGCTAAAATTTTTAACCCAGACCCTACAAGATTTCGTTATTAATCCGAAGAGTTTTTGCGACGATGGCCAACAATTCGGACAAATTCAGCAAATTGCCCAAGTTGGCCAAGCCTTCGCTGTATCAAATCTTTGTCAGTGTCAATTTGGACACGTGCAAATTCAACGGCAAAGAGACCATTCATCTCGAGGTTTGTTGATAACTTTTGCGTAATATTATCGATGACCCCCCTTTTTTGGAATTCATTTTTATTGAAATAAAGTTAGTTGAAGAATTCGATTTTGACACTCAATTTGTCCCATTGCGAACTCTGAACCAGGACTCGAACAAAATATCAAAAAATGGAGACGAAATGAATGTCAGAATCGGATACTCTGACCATTCAATCCTTTGAAACTTTTTCGAATAAGTTATTTTAATAAATAAATAAAAATATTCATCAATGGATGAGAAAAGGAAGAACAAAACCACCAATTCTCACGAAACAAGGGTTAATCAAGATGCAACAATGAATTGAATGAAAAAAAAATTAAAATTGAACTATTCTTATTAAATTGAATATATGAATAAAAAATATTTATACAAATAACATATAAAAAAAAATTAAAATACGATAAAAGAAAATACTAATCCACATTTAAACCAAGTAGGGATTAAAAATAAAATTTTATTTTTTTTGAATTTATTTTTATTAGTAATAATTTTTTGAAGATTTCAAAAAAGCTTTATTAATTAGTAACAAAAATAAATATTGGGATGGTAAATAAGTCCGTGCGCTTCTCAGACTGAAAAGAATTTTTCCGATTTCAGAAAATTTTTTGGTCGTCGGAGTTGTGATTTTCCAAATATTCGGCAAAATTTCCAAATTTATTCCCAAATTTACTCAAAATTCCCCAAGATTTACCTTATTTTTAATCAAAATTTGTTAACAAAATTTTTTCCCGCAGTTAATGACGGCACCACCCGCGGACGGACGCCTTTACATTAGTTTTTTCAATATTTGTCTCAAAAATTTCTAAATAACCAATTTAGGTAAAAATATATTCCAAATCAAAAAATAAGCATTTTGTCGAAAAATCCTGATCCGTGCTGACATTTTAAAATTCTTGTCTCTATTATCGACCCTCGTTACAAATTAATTTTCTGGAATTATCTTTACTTAACCCATCGACCTATCAATGGTTAATTTTGATTTCAAAATTCTTGTTATTGTCAATACAAAATTCAAAACATTTTTTTTAGGGATTCCGATTTTCCCGCTTTCCGAAATTTTTGATGACTCGGAATTTCGATTCTTAATTGGACGACGGCTGATAATTCTGCATTATACTGTCAAAGACTTCTTTTTTTTGAAATTAAAGAGCAGCGGCGGGGCAGTCATGATACGCGCGCGCCACCAAGGAAAATTTGTGACATTTAGGGGTACTTTTCGGTTTTGCGACCCCCCCCCGAAACTTTCAAATAAAAAGTCGTTTCTAGGGTAATTTGGGGCGCTGATCACGAATATGACATTTATTTTTCAAAATTCCGAACCCGGAACCCGAATTCGAACAAAAAAATTAGAATTCAAAATTCGCAAACAAAACATATTTCTAGGGGGTTTTCGGGTCGTTGAATACGAATATTGCATCCGTTTTGATCAATTCCAAGCCCGACCTCGAATTCGAACAAAAATTTTATTTAACTAATTCTCCAAATTCATATAAAAGGATATAACACTGATAAAGAGCAACAAAACACTCCAACATGTCCGAAAAGCTCGTAATATGCATCTTAGCACTTTGGCCAAGACACCGCACACTCGACTACGGCGGCCAGTAGGTGGGGCGCCGCTCGCTCGCTCCGGGTTGCTCGCGCCTGAGGTCGGGCCTTCGGCCCGACCTTAACCAGGCGCTCGCAACCCTCCGCTCGCTCGGGCGCCCCACTACTTGCTCCGTCATCGCATGCTCGCCATTGGCGGGCCGTTCCACGGCCTTTAAAGGGTGTGTGGTGATTTTGCCAATATACTAAATTTTATTTTAGGGGGACGCACCCTTTAAAGGCCGTGGAGCGGCCCGCCAATGGCGAGCATGCGATGACGGAGCAAGTAGTGGGGCGCCCGAGCGAGCGGAGGGTTGCGAGCGCCTGGTTAAGGTCGGGCCGAAGGCCCGACCTCAGGCGCGAGCAACCCGGAGCGAGCGAGCGGCGCCCCACCTACTGGCCGCCGTAGTCGAGTGTGCGGTGTCTTGGCCAAAATGCTAAGGTGTTTTGGTCAAAACGGATGCAATATTCGTATTCAACGACCCGAAAACCCCCTAGAAATATGTTTTGTTTGCGAATTTTGAATTTCAATTTTTTGTTCGAATTCGGGTTCCGGGTTCGGAATTTTGAAAAATAAATGTCATATTCGTGATCAGCGCCCCAAATTACCCTAGAAACGACTTTTTATTTGAAAGTTTCGGGGGGGGGGTCGCAAACCCGAAAAGTACCCATTTAGGTCTGGTTTGTCAATGGAACCTAGCGAAAAAGCAACATTTTTGAAGATTTGCTCAAAAAAACAAAAATCATCATTAAAAAATCTCACTGACTCCTAAAAATAATCAAATTAAGATAAGTATTCATAAGATTAGGCAACCCTGGTAATTGCTGAGTCTAATTTTGAAAAATTTTAAGAAGGTTTGTGAGTCTGGTGGCGTCTATCTAAAATTTAAGGCAGGGAAAAAAACAGTCATTTTAGTCAATGTCGCGCGCATAATTAATTATTCTTTAAAACTTTCTTTGTTTTTTTTCTATTCAAAGTTCCATCTTAAGTGTTGTATTTTTTAATTTGTTCAAACTGAATTCGGAAACCCAGTTATGAAAGGCCCAAGGTGTGGTTTTTAGAAAACGACTTAACAACATTATTATTATTTTTAAATAACACATTAATAAATGAAAAACATATTTGAAATTGAAAGAAATTAAAAATTTAAATATAAACAAATATACCAGCCGACCATTTTGAATTTTACTTGAAAAGTAATAATGGAAGAATAAAATTTCATTAAATAAGAAATCGTTTCAAATATATTTTTTAATTAATTGGCACAAAAATCAATTTTAAATATTTCTGAAGAAAATTAAGTGTGCAAAAAACATATATTTCAATAATATGCTAAAAATAAAATATAAAAATTGCCTTAAAAAATACTTTCTCTTTCGCATAAATTTCAAAGTGAATTTCCATTGTAGCACCAATCAAATGTTATTTGCTTTGCAAGGTTACAAAAATCCTTTTCTAATTGAGAAAATTCCTTCTACGTTGACTTTTATTATACCTTTTTTTTGGCATTTTCGTGATTTTCGTGCCTTAAATGTCTTTTTTGGCATTTTGATGCCTTTTTTGGCATTTTTGAGTGTTCATTTCCGAATTTTAAGAAAATAAAAATGGCAAAAAATTAAAAATAGACTCCTAAAAATGACTCTTCAAATTTTTATTTTTTTAAATTTTACAATATTTCGCTTGTCTTCTGTGTAGAGGAAAAACTGCTTCTCCTATGTGTTTTAAACTAAAAAATTCTTTAAAAAAAATTTTTGGCTTTAAAACAGCAGGAAAAATGTTTAAGATAATTTACTTCATACACTACGCGCAATTATATAATTCATAATTAATTATCCAAGCGCATTTGCGTCAGCTATAATAATATATCATAATGAATCGATTAGCTTTTTCCTCAAAGAATTCATATGAAAAATAAGATTATTTTTTTCTATAAATTAGGATTTTATAGAAGCAAACATGTGTTATAGCCATGAAAATATAAATTCGCATAATCGATAAGCTTTTTCCTCGGAGAATTCATTATGACAATTGAACAAATTATTATTTTTTCGATAAAATAGAATTTTTAGAAACAAAATGAAAATAAACCTAATTTTTAAATTATTTATTGCTATACATTGCTTCGATATTACAAAAAATACGAAACTAAAACTGCGAAATATTACTTTTGGCAAAATATTTGGCGAAGAATGGGAGAGAGGCAAATGGGAAGAAAAAGAACAAAAGGAGAACATAAAAAGAAATACTGATCAAAAAGAAAATGAAAGAAGACCAACTGATCAGAAAGAGAGAATTTCACAAATTTTACGAAACCAATTTGGAGAAATATTTGATTAAAATTGGGCGAAAAAAGAGGAGGACGAATTGGTAGAAAAAGAAAGTGCTAAATTAGGGAAAAATTCAAATAAAATTGGAGGGATTCGAACGAATGAACAAAAAAAGGAAATTGTCAGGAAATTCGATCTGATCAGAGAAAAATTTACAAGGAAAGAACACATAGGCAAAAAACAGCAGAGTAAAATAGAAACCAAAATTGCAAAAAGATTAGGAGTAAGTCGGAAAGAAATATACAAATGGAAAAGGGGAGAATTTGATTATTCGAAATCCAAAAATTACTCTGAAATAGAAAAGCTTCAAATTGTACAAAAATTTATTGAAATAAAAAACAAATTTAAAGAAAAGGGAAAACATTCCAAGAAAGAATGGGGCCAATTTCAAGCGGAAACCAAACGGAAAATTGGGGTGGGTTATACAACAGTTGCAATTTGGATGAAAAGATTTAGAACTAGCAAAGTTCAGAAGACAGAGCAACTAATTTTAAAAATACAAAAAATCTCCAAGTTTGATGTAATGAAAGAGAAATTTAAGCAAAAAGGGAAATTTACAACAAAAGAATGGAAAGAAATTTACGCGAAAATAGCACAAGAATTGGACACGAGTTCGACAACTATTTTTAGATGGAAGAGAAAATATGGCATTGAAATGGGAACTGAACAGCACGAAAAGGTTGACCTTTGAAAGCAAATTTTATTAGATCAAAAAAACACTCATTTGGAAAAATTTTATTTTTGTATAAAATTGGGTAAACTAATTTAAATGAACTTATTACGTTACGTATATACACACATAATACCCGAACTTCTCAAAAACTTTCCGAATCCTATTTCGCTGATACTCCTCTTCTTCTTTGATTCCATTGATGAATCTTTAAATTTAAAATTTCAATATCAGGGCTATAGTAATCACTTTGAAAGTGCTGGATGTATGCCGCGGAATCTCTTTGCAAATGAAGAATGCCATCCCTAATAAAGGAACTTTAATAAAATCGCGGTCTATTAATATAAAAATATTCCGCTTGCTAAATTTTCTGTTGATGACTTAATTCCCTTCCCTAATAAAAATACGGCTTTGCCTCCATGGCGTTATTAGTCCTATGAAGGTTTTCAATTGTAGCGTCGTGCATGTTCCAATTGTAGTGAGAAAACAATGGTGGCTAAGTTGACCGATCGAAAAAATCGATGCCTATCCTGTTGATGTATGCTCTGATGAATGAAAAACGTCTGGAATTGTTCTTGTGTTGATCAAAAAATAGTTCAAATAGAACATATATAGTCGGATCGGATTAAAAATCGCTTGATAATAAATAAATGCTTTATTTTGTTATTTTTTAAAAAATGATCCCTTATTTGGTTGGGGCCGCAAAAGTCGGGTATTTGCTGTGGCCGCAGCGGGGCCGCAAATGTCGGGGCCGCAAAGGGCAGGACCGCAAATGTCGGGGCACCCCCGGCTTCGCACCTCCAAACACCTCAATCCTTTTGGTCTTTTCAATTTGACCCAATATTTATTTTTGGAGTTAAATCTGTTAATAAAGCGGCCATAAATTATCAAAATTTCCCAGCCTATCGGCACCACCGTACCCCCTCCCCCCCGCCATTCACTTAGGTTTTCTCAAAAATAATCATGGCGCACCTACGTTTTGTCGACTCGACGTTTTGTCGACTCAGTCAAAAAACTACATTTTGTCGACTATATGTTTTGTCGACTATGCGTTTTGTCGACTCAGCCAAAAATGCACGTTTTGTCGACTCAGTCAAAAATCCTACCTTTTGTCGACTCCACAAAATGTCGACTCAGCCAAAAATGCGCGTTTTGTCGACTCAGTCAAAAATCCAAGTGTTGATTTTGTCAAAATTATTCATAAAATTTATTTTTCATAATTTTAGACGCTGAACAAGACCCCCCCCTATAAAGCAAATTATGTTCACACCATACTAATTTTATTACAAAAAAAACATTTTCGGGAAATAGAAAAATGAATAATTTTGATAAATAATAAATAGTTCAATCGTTTGTCTCTTCTTGATCCTCATCTTCATTTCGTACGCTTCGTGCACGCAATCCGCCCACATAGCCTTGCATCTTTAGACTGAGCAAATGAACGGAGTTCCGCTTGGAATGCATGGCATAAATATGGTCCAAATTAACCGAAAAATAAAATAGGGAAATTAAAACTATGAACATGTAACTCACTACTATCAAATGAACTGCAGTTGTTTGGCTCAGCGTCATTGAAGGAACTAATCGTGCACGTGCCAATTGAACTGCGTTGGCTTAAATCGGGATCCGGGACGAAGGCATTGGCACCGGCTTCTTGTTCGACTACTGTTAGTCCAATTTACACTCTTGAGACGTGGGCGAAAAACGCTGCAAGACCATTAGACATAGTTGACGATAAGCACAAATCCATGACGAACATGTTTTTCGGGAATTAGCGTCAGTGCAAGCAGCTTTCTGAAATTAGGAAAAGCAATTGTCACCTACAAACTTCACCACTCACCTGAAACAGTTCCGCGCAGTCTCTCCTTGCAGAGTGTCGTCGCCGTAGAGCTGTTCAAGGCCCATTTCACGCCACAAAAAGTTTACGCTTTTCTTTAAAAAAATGAGAAGAAAATGAAAAAAAAAAAAAAATCTTTCTCAAAATTAAAATTTAATGTCTCATTTAAAGTCAACAGCTAAAAAAACACCCAAATTGCTCTAAATGATATGGGTAATTAAAATGTGGTTTCTTATTCTCATTTATTTGCATTACTTTGTTACTTTGTTTTAATTATTCAAATGTTAAGGCTTTCAAAATAAATAAATTATTAGTGGGCCTAAATTTGGGGAGCTAATGATCGGCGACATGAAGTTTGGGCACCGGGAAGTTTGGGCACCAGAAGTTTGGGCACCAACAAAGTTGCATTCCAAATTATGTGTGGAAAGGCGTTTATGAGATTGGTACTTGTTGGGTCGAATTTTTCACAAACATGAATTTTTTACAGATTTGTTGTTCCTCCGAAAAAAGCTCGAGTTTATAATTAATAACAGCAAATTTGGGGCAATTTTTGGAAAAAAAGTCTTAAATTTTCTTCTCACTTAATGATTTTTTCTGTGAATCTTAATATTTATGGGTGTGACATGTTTAATGTCTATAATACATTCAAGCAATCATACTGTTCGGTTTTTCTTGTTTCGTTTAATTAATAATTATTTAATGAAAAAAACCCCGAAAAATGTTTGGGACGGAACCAGCTGGGACGGAACTGGCTCGGGACGGAACCTAATCGGGACGGAGACGAAACTGACCTGTTTCGTGGCATTTCTCATCAAAAAATAATCTCATGCAATGCCAAATTGATTTCGATCTTCGAACCGAAACATTTGCCATTACTTTTATTCCACGGTTGCGAATCGCAGAAAAAATCCGCGAATTGCAGTCGTGTTTCGTGTTACTCGTCTTGTGCAGTTTATTAAGTGCCAACACTTTTACAGATTTTCCGAACTTGATTTCATCTCTATTCTCAAAACAGCAGTAATGAAAATTTTGTTATATATTGTCCGATCGTTTTTGATTCGCTTTCTCAGATTTCAAAATATCAATAAATTATTAAATTTAAGAAAAATCTGGCCGTCAAAGAAGAAAATTTTTTTCTTGCCATAATTTTCTTCATTAAATCATTTTAGAATTTTGGATGGTAATGGAGCCCAATCAAATTATTGGACAGTTTGAGTTTTGTCCTTTGCCTTTTTAGTGAAAAATATTAAACAAAGTCTAAGATTTGGTCGAAATATGATTTTTTATCAAATACATACTCGTTTTCAATAAAAAAATGGCGCTGACCGGTGCACTAAAATTGACCAATTATTAGATTAGATGATGTTATATGAAAAATCCAAGGTCAGATTTGTGATCAGCGCCATGGAAAACCCTGATATATATGTTTTTAGCTCAAAATAACAAAGCTAAATTAGGGACCCTCATTCTGCACGATTGCCAATGCCAAATGCAAATTTTAACATTTTTAAGCTCAAAGTTCCCATGTGTTAATCTCTTTGAATGTAAATGTGAATTTTTAGATTAAATCTTTAACCCAGACCCTACAAGATTTCGTTATTAATCCGAAGAGTTTTTGCGACGATGGCCAACAATTCGGACAAATTCAGCAAATTGCCCAAGTTGGCCAAGCCTTCGCTGTATCAAATCTTTGTCAGTGTCAATTTGGACACGTGCAAATTCAACGGCAAAGAGACCATTCATCTCGAGGTTTGTTGATAACTTTTGCGTAATATTATCGATGACCCCCCCTTTTTGGAATTAATTTTTATTGAAATAAAGTTAGTTGAAGAATTCGATTTTGACACTCAATTTGTCCCATTGCGAACTCTGAACCAGGACTCGAACAAAATATCAAAAAATGGAGACGAAATGAATGTCAGAATCGGATACTCTGACCATGAAACCCTTTGAAACTTTTTTTGAAAAAGGGTGTTTGGGCTATCGTTAGTATTACCTCACTTATTGATTGGCCTAACTTTTGACCCTTTTGTTGTCAGATTACAAAACCAACGGATTTCTTAAAACTTCATTCAAGTGCATTGGATGTGGCGAAGGCATCGCTGAAATTGGAGGATGGGACCGGTGAGGGAACTTTTGTCATTGGGTCGGGACAATTGGCGCCGTGCAAAACAATTATTTACAATCTTATATTCGCTATCGGTGACCTCAATAACACGTGGAAACACCTTTAGAGTTTTTAAAACAAAAACAAAAAAATAGTAAAAAACAAAAAAGTCTCTCTTTGTTTTCAAACTAGCCCTCTACGCTATACAATGCCAAAATGTTCGTAGCATTGACTCTCGAAAGGACAAAACTCTTTGAATAAAGGCGCCTGTATTTGAAAATGAGATGAGGAAGATGCATTTTTATTAATTTTTGCTTCGTTTCCTCCGCAGTTTTGTCGGATTTGAAGCGTGAATTGGACGCCAAATGGACGCTGCTCACCGTTCAATTGCCGACGGAAGTCAAACCGCAAAAGGCCGAGTTACAATTTGAGTACAGCGGCGACTTGGCGACGAACATGCACGGCTTTTACAAGTAAACACGAAAAGTCATGGGTTTCTTTTAGTAAAAAGGGAAAAACTGCGACAACCAATTCAGAATTGTTGCCTTTTCTTTTGGCCTTGTTTAGTGAGATCTATCCCATGTTCTTTTTTAGCATATTTTTCCGTTTTTTTGTAATGCCTTTTTTAACGTTGACAGGTCAACATACAAAGACAGTGCAGGAAATGAACAAACTTTGGCCGCTACTCAATTTGAGGTAAATGAGGGAGGGGGGGGGGGAGAAAATGTTCAAAAAGGCACATTTATGCCAATTTTCTTGAATTCATAAAGAAAAAATTGATCACTTGGAGACTATTTTAGAACTTTATTTGTTTTGAATAAAAAAGGAGTATCTTCCTAGCATGTCCATCAGGGATGCCGCCGATTTCGTCCGGAATTCCGTTTTCGAGAAAAATTTTTGGCCTGTCGGAATTCCGATTTTTGGTTTCCCGTAAATTTTGGGGCATTGTCATTCCGATTTTTGAAATTACTCATCGGCGGCATCCCTGATGTTCATCAGAGAGGCTCGCCTCTCCCTACTTCCGAAATCCTACTCTCGAAATAATATTAAAATAGGTTTGGATTCTTTTTTAAAACTTGAAATTAAAATTTTTCAAATCTAATTTAATACCGGTTTCACCTTTTCAACTTTCGTTGACCACAAACCATTCTTTACAGAGCACTTATGCGCGCTGTGCCTTTCCCTGTTGGGATGAGCCGGAATACAAAGCGCAATTCGACATCAAATTGGAGGTGGACAAGCGCATGACCGCCCTGTCCAACATGGACGCGGTGGAGGAGCAAATGGCCGAGACGGGCACCACCAAAACGGTTACTTTTGCCAGGACTCCGCTGATGTCTAACTATTTGGTGGCATTTGCAGTTGGACAATTTGAATACATTGAGGTTTGTGCGAAATTTAAAAAAAAAACTTGACGTTAACGGGATGCATTTTTTGGGCCAAGTAACCGGGATTCGAACATTATTCGAATAGGGGAAAATCGTCTGAAGTCATGAGACTTCGAACCACCGACAATCTCATAGAAACAAAATGAGATTGTGGGGGTATACGACTTTTGCAGCCAAGACATTTGCGCCTATATATCTATAATCGGTTTCAAATTTATGTTCAATTTATTCCAAATTTCCTAAAAGGGTTAATAATCTAGAAAACAGCAATTCTCGGACAAAATCCATGTATTATCCTCTATTCAAGCTTTTTAAGGAATTTGGGATTAATTCAACTAAATTTGGAATCAATTTTGGAAATAGCCGCAAAAGTCGCAACACCGTAGCGGGAATCCGAGTACAATTCCTTTGGCTTTTACTAGGGAGTTCAAATTCGGGTGGGTACAAATGTATTTTTAGTTGGTTCGGGTTTGAGCAATAAAGTTTGCAAGATTAGAATATCTAATAGTCTGAAGTGCTTATTTACCGAAAGCCCACAAATATTTGGCTCTCAAATTGACGTAAAATTAATTTTGAAATTTATGTTGTTTTCAAAATTAACAAAAAAGTTCTTCAATTGTTAAAAGCGTTCAATGCCATTGAATCACATTAATTACAGGCGACCAGCAAAATGACGGGGTGCAAAGTGCGCATTTACTGTGTTCCCGGCAAAACGGGTCAATGTGATTACGCGTTGGAATTGGTCACCAGGGCCGTCGACTTTTACTCCGATTGGTTTGACTACAAAATGCCGTTGCCAAAATGCGATGTGCTCGCATTGCCCGACTTTGCTATGGGTAGGGGGGGGGGGAAACGAATGAAAAAAGAGAATTTTGGATATAATCAATCCGACCATTTAGGCGCCATGGAAAATTGGGGACTGATCACTGCGCGAGAGCAGTATGTACTTTTTGACCCAGCCAAAAGCTCGTCGACACATAAGCAAAGCGTGGCGCAAGTCATGGCGCACGAAGTCGCGCACTTTTGGTTCGGAAACCTCGTGACGATGGTGTGTTTGTCCGTTTTTTAATATTATTTAACATCTAGGATGTATAATCTGGAACTAATAATAGTATATACAATTGCGCTTATTTCATAAATTTTTTAATGTTTTTTCAACAATCCGAAAAAATTAGAAAATTTGTAAATGGATAATCCGAAGAGATTGTGTCGGATCAGGGCAAAACGCCACCGGCTCATGGGGAATTTCTTTCTAAAAGACAAGGTATTTTTTGAAAAAAATCACGGAGTTACGGCTGCAGAGTTTTGAGGTGCACCGGATTTTGGAAGCCAATAAAAATGATATTTTTTAGAAATGGTGGTGTGACCTTTGGCTCAAAGAGGGCTTTGCCTCCTTCATGGAATGCGTGTTTGTCGACAAAAATTATCCCAAGTTCAAAATGTTTTCTGGTTATGTTGACTCGGTGGTGACCAGTGCCATGGGCTTGGACTCGTTGCGCAGTTCGCATCCAATTGAGGTACTGTCGTTGTCTTGTTTTTTGAGTAAGTACTTTTGAGTTTTAAATAGTAAGGCACACGGGAGGTTTATTTAAAAAAAATTTTCTTTAACAATTAGTTTGGAAATTTATAGTGTTAGTTTTTTTGAAAGTTAATTTTTTTGAAATGATTGCGCCATTTCTGATCGCTAAAATTGGGGCCAAACAAAGGCCGAACACCCAGCATAATTGTTCCCAATGAGGGATCTTTGTTTTGTTTTTTTGTCTATCTAACCCACCACTCATTACTGTCATTGAACCCATAATTTGCACCTTTAATTTCTCTCTTTTTTTTTAGGTGCCTATTGACAATCCAAACGAACTTGACGAAATTTACGATGTGGTCACCTACGAAAAGTCCAACTCGGTTATCCGAATGTTGTTCAACTATTTGGGCGAGGCGACCTTCCAAAAGGCACTTAGCGCATATCTCAAACGCCACCAATACGCAAATGCGGACACGGACGACCTGTGGAGGAGTTTGACCGAAGTGTCAGATGGCATTGTAAATTTTTTTCAAAAATAGGGCAAAATGGTAGGGCAAATGCTGTGTCCTTAGGCGCCATCTCGGTTTAAAAATTTTACGAAGGAAAAAAATAACTTAATATAAAAATTAGTGTTTTATGGCAGAGACCGCTGGGTTCCGTTTTCCGATGTTTTTTTGTCATCGGAATTTCTTCAAATCCAAGATAGGCGCGCCATCCCTGTACTATTATAAACCAAGGGGACAGCTTATTTCCGACATTTTTGAGGACGGAATCCGAGTTAACTACAAAAATCACCCGAATTTTTTCGAGCCTGAATTCCGAATACCGAAGTTTTTGGACGTCAGTTGACTCATCTCATTTTTTAAAATGATTTATCCCTTTTATATTGGCAGGATGTCAAAGCACTGATGTCTTCGTGGACTCAACAAATGGGCTTTCCCCTTGTCACCGTTGAGGAGCGCATTTTGGAGGGGGACCGTCGTGAATTGTTTCTCAAACAAACACGCTTTTTGGCCGACGGAGGGCAGGACGAGGAGGGACAAATTTGGCAAGTGCCATTCGGCGTGACCACCGCGGGGGACCCGACACGGGCCAAGGCCAAATTTCTGTTGTTGAAAGCGGAAGACAAATTCGTCGTGGAAGGAGTCAAAACGAATGAATGGGTCAAAGTGAGTGAATGAATAAATAAATGGACAAATTGAGACGACAAACAAAAAAACATTTATTTACCAATTAGGTCAACTCCGACTTCTCCTCCTTCTTCCGTGTCCAATACTCGCAGCCAATGTTGGAGGCGTTGCTGGACGCGATTAACCGTCGTGAACTCGGCGTGTTGGACCGTTACCAAATCGCCAGTGACCTTTACGCCGTCAGTTTGTTCACACCCCTTCAGATTGCATTCCTTTTGGGAGTGTATTTTCTTTTTTCTGAAACGCAGATTTTTATTTTGCGGGAGGTATTAGTCAAAAGCAATAGTCTAAACCTTAAAATTTTTAGTTTCAATTCCACAAAACATGGGATTTTGTCCGTAACCAGAATGAAATTAGGAGGCGGAATCAAAAGACTTTTTGCTCGTTGCTACTACAAAAGCAAACATTACTGATCAAAATAGAAGATTACAATAAAAAAATTTTCAAATAATTTGTTGCGTTTTCAAAAAAGCCCGAATTTTTCTTAATAGTCATTTTGATTTTTGCGTCAAGTCGGGGGCGATTTGGTCACGAATGACTTGCTTTTGTTTGTCCCATGATTGGGATTACAAAATGCATTCGTACCCTTCCATCCCTTCTCCTCCCCGCCTCTTCCTTGTACTTCATCACCCCACTTTCTCCCCTTTTTTTAGCTTGTCAAATCGAACCATGTGGAATTGTTCCTTTTTCTTCAACTCCTCTTTGTGTGCCGGGATGAGGAGGATTACTTCGTTTGGTCGGCCATTGACTCGGGCATTGGCAGCATTGCACATGCATTGAAAAATTTGGAAGACGGACGTAAATTGTTGGACCGCTTTGAGCACATTGTGTGCCAAGTGATTGAGCCGGTCGCGGCCAAATTGGGCTGGGAGCCAAAGGAGGGCGAAGGTTGGTTGGGTTGGCAAAATGGGCAAAATGCATTAAGGCTTTCTTCTCCCGTGCCATTAAATTTGCCATGCCTTTTTCCCCTCTAAGACATGCACAATGGCCGTCTTCGTGCCCTGATTCTCAGCCGTTTGGTCAACTTTCGCCATCAGCCGACCATTCAAATGGCACTGTCCAAATTCAATGCCCTCGTCGAGAAAGGCGTCGAAGTTCTGCCCGACTTGCGTGGACTCATTTTCCGAGCCGTCGGCGCAACAAATGATGAGAAAATCATTGCGTCGCTCAAACATTTATTGGAGACTTCCAATTATGCCCAAGTGGAGCTGTGCAGCATAATTGGTAAGCAAATAGCACCTGACTTAAGGGGACTGATCGGGCAATGATTGGGGAGACAAACGAAGGGGTCACCTCGTTTTCGAACTAATTTTTTTATTGTTAAAAAAACTATTTGTATAAACTAAACAAGATTATTATATATTGCAACGCGGGAATATATTAAAATTAACAAAATGTCATAGATTGAAACAGTTCATTTTCGGGCAAGGAAAACACCGCCGCCCAGGAACTAACCGCCGGCCCGCAAAGGGCCGAGACTAATTTTTTTTTTGAACTTTTAATACACAAAATCTTTGCTATAAATTACGAAAAAAAAAAATTCAAACAGGAACAAGGAAAATCTGGTTTTCGCAAATTTTGTAATAGAATATTTATAATTTAATGCTTGAAATTTATTTATAAATTTTTTTTTGGAAAATTTGCTTAGGCGGTTCTTTAGCTTTACCGACTATTCTTCATTTGTGTCGAAACGGGGTATAACCACAATCGAATTAGCGCTTTTTTTCCCTTTAGCACTCGCACAGTGTTCGGATTTGAAAATGCTCGAAGAGATTTTTCACTATGGCGCCATTCAGGGCAAAGTGCGTGACCAGGACCTTAACTATTTGTTCGCGGGAGCGCAAATGGCACCGATGGTGTGCGGTCAACAATTTGCATGGGAATTTTTCAAGAACAATTTGGCACTGCTGCTCGAGAAGTACGGGGGTGTCAACAGCAGTTTGTTCCGAAGCTGCATGAAGAGTGCAACGACCGGCTTCGCTTCGAGTGCCAAAGCTGACGAAGTGATGGTGGGTCAGCTTTCGGACGAAAAAATATTATTTTTCGGACTAAGGATTTTAATTCCTGATTCTGAGCGTGTTCTGCCATTTGCGGCCACAGCCAAAATCCGAATGGAATTCAAATTGGATAGGTTTCCGGACAAAAAAAAATATTATTTTTCGGATTACGAATTTTACTAGTAATTAAAATTCCGACCCAGATTCCGAAACCAGCAGTTTGACTTTCCGAACCGAACCAATCTTATGCCGGTATCTTGAATTTTATGGGGGATTCTTTTCCCCTTGAAAACCCTATTTTTTCATAAGGTATTGGGTCTTTTTCAATTGTATGATTTGATAGAATGACCTATCCCGACTTGTGGATTGGACAAAAGTCGAACTTTGTCATCAAGCACCGCAACCAATTCATCCAAATCCGTGATAGCTATTTATGCCGGTCAATATTTTTAGGAGTTTTTCCAAAAGAATTTGGACGACCATTCGCTGAGTGTGTTGGACCGTCCGCTTCGTCAAGTCGTCGAGTCCATAAAGCTCAAAGAGAGTCTGTTGAAGAATAATGTGACGGACTTGTACAAATATTTGCATGGGGCACTGATCGTTGAGCAGCTGAAACTGATCACTGAGCCAAAGAAGTCTTAAAATATATATTTGATGAAATTCACTACATAATTGTTCTTCGTTATTTTATGACATTGATATTTCCCTAATTTGTTTTGCACAATAAATGTTTTTGTTGCAGTAATTGTCAATTTGGGTTTACCTTCCCTTCTACCCCCGAAAAGTTTCGCTCCCCCCCCCCCCCCAACATTGTGGCACTTGTGCAGATTATTGGTCCCTTAAAAAAGAATAAAGTCCAAAAACACTTTTTTAGGGTTTTTTCGGGGTCGAATGATCACGATTCCGGCCTCCATTTCGACCAGTTCCGATTCCCGAACCCGGATTTGAACATTTTCAAAAAATACAAATTTTTCAATTTTTTGCAAATGTTGCTTACGCATTGCATTGATTTATACTGTAACTACAATATGAGTAAATTTATACTGTAACTACAATATGAGTAAAGAAAATTGATCAACATCTCGAGGTAAGTCCCGGACATTGCCTTGACCTTCATTTTCAGATTCTTCCAAAAACATTGGTTCGTATGGGTTCCGGTAATAGGATCCTCGAAATGGATTGTGTGTTGTATGGAAAGTAATTGATTGACCTTTGCCTAAGGCATTTTCCCTTTTGTTAAAAGCCCTAACCCCATTTTTTTTTGATCCTCTTCAGCTACCTATTAGAGTTAGAAATTCGATAAATTTGCCGGTTTTTACCGTGCCGAAAAACCGGTAAATGGGCGCAAAAAAGACACGGATTCGGTGGCATGGGGGCCGAAACCCGAACTCAATCAATAGCGTTATTTTTTTTTAATTTCTACCGAAAAAAACTGCGAATTTTTACGCCCAAAATTTCCCTGAAATATAACAGAGGAAACCCCAAAAATCCTTTTTGATAGAGACTCGAACTGAACTAATGCGATTTAAAGATACTGGGCGCATTTGTCTTTGTAATTTTGTCAAAGTTGCCGTATGAAAATTCACATTCACCTGCCAAAATATCTTAATTTTCAGCCTGTCTTTGTTTCTTTTTTAGATTTTATGAGATTTCACGAAAATAATCGTGATATCTACCAAAAAAAACAATATGTTCTGTCTTTCGCTGTTCTTATTCCATTCATTTCACTTGTCCTCAAAAAGCCTCAAAGAGTAAAAGGGGAGAAAGTGGGGAGATGAAGCAAAAGGAAGAAATGGGAAGGGGGTACACCCCAAAACACCGCCGGCCGAAGCACAGCCGAGACATAATACAGCCGGGAAAAAATTGAAAAAAAAAACCTTATATTTTTTCAGAAAAATTCAGAAAGGTGTTTTTGGATAAAATTTCCGAAAAATTTCAAGGGTTTGTTTTTCAATTTTTTTTCCGGCTGTATTATGTATCGGCTGTGTTTCGGCCGGCGGTGTTTTGTCCTGTTCCGATGGGAAGGAGACGGGTTGGGAGGGAGGGGTACGCATGCATTTTATAATCCCAATCATGGGCCAAATAAAAGCAAGCCATTCGTGACCAAATCGCCCCCGACTTGGTAGAAAACAAGTTTGAATACATTGGTCTGTATCAATTAGGGCCATAAAAACGACCAAATTGACCAATTTTTTTTACTCAAAATCTGTTAATAAATCGGGTACAGGCCGTTTGAGCACCAGTGAATAAATTTTCACTATTTTGGTCAATGTTTAATTTTTTCGTAAATATATATTTAAATATTTTGGGATTTTTTTGCTAAAAATGCGCAACCGCGATACCGCGTATCGCGGCTTTTTTTCCGCGATTCGCGATCCGCGACCGCGGGATTTTTTCGTGCGCGTCCCACCCCTGTTACAGCCCTAGTTATTAGCAACGTTCCCATCAAAAATTTTCCGCAATAGAACTCCACAGGTCAAAAATAAGATTTTGGGGTCAAAAATAATAACATTTTTTAAAACGTGGTTCCAAAACCTTAAATGTGCAGATTATTGGTCCCTCAAAAAAAGGGAATAAAAGTCCAAAAAACACTAGGGGTTTGGTTTTCGTGGTCGCTGATCACGATTCCGGCATCCATTCGACCAATTTCGAATCCGGATTTGAAAATTTCAAAAAATTCAAATTTTTCAGTTTTTGCAAATGTTGCTCACGCATGATTGATCCAGACAATGCCTTGAACTTCATTTTCAGATTCTTCCAAAACATTTCACATGGTTCATATGGGCTTCGGTAATAGGACCCACGAAATGGATTGTATGGTTAACGGATTGATGGAGGTACGGCGGGATGACAGGGATGGCCGCAATCGCAGCACCCATGTATGTAGCCCATTGATCGGAATGTATGGTGAATCCAGGCACCACAAATTCTTCAATTATTGGAAAGAATGTAGCGCGAGGGGCCACACACGTTTCGGCCCCCACGTTTCGGCCCCAAGCCAAAATAGAAAAAACCAAATAAAGCTGTCACAAAAATTTTTTCTGTCCTTTTGACATTTTTTATTTTTTTTTGAAATGCCCACTTAATTTTCTAGTTGTAATTCTTTAAAGTTTAAACATTAGATGGCAAGCCCAGTACAAACTAAACAACAAAAAGTGAAGCTACCATATGAAGGGCACCTTTACACCTTCGCTAAATGAGTACTGACGGAACAACAAAATTCTGGCGATGTGAAATTTTCTACCTTTATCGTTTCATGTTTTTTTACTTTTTCTTTGATTTTTGAAAGGTTATATTCAAAAGAAAATTGGACTCATGGTATTTACTTTTCTAAAATGTATTTTCTACCTTTTCAAAATAAGGTTAGTTTTACGAGAAAATTATATTTTCAAAAAAAACTAGGGGGTTCGGTTTTTAAAAAAAACTAAGGGGGTTGGTTTTCAAAAAAATTAGAGGATTTTTACTTTTTTTGGCTTGGGGCCGAAACGTGTCCGGGGCCGAAACGTGGGGGCCGAAACGTGTCCGGGGCCGAAACATGGGGGCCGAAACGTGGGGGCCGAAACGTGTCCGGGGCCGAAACGTGGGGGCCGAATCGTGGGGGCCGAAACGTGGGGGCCGAAACAACATGGACCCGTAGCGCGAGATCTGTCTGGTACGATGCGGACCACCCCAATTTTATTGTGCACGTCGTACATCCCAAATAACCAAATTTCCCGCACTCTGTGCCCCCGGTGATATTTCTGACGCGCGATAAGCGCCTCATCAATTTGAATCACGCATCCCACCCCTCCCAACCTTAACAAAAGTTCTGGTGTCTAATTTACAATAACAAAAGCAACTAGGGGTAATTAAAAAATATCTTAATTTTATTATGAAGTTTTGTCAATATTTTTATTTGGGTCCGGGGGTTCGGAATTGGGTGAGGTCCTATTCGTGAAACCCCCATTCTTTAAGATTGCCAAATTTTTTCTGACATTATTTATCTATAAAACGCGCTTTCGGTTTTTTATGCTGCAAAATTGTACTAGGTCGTAACATAAAAAATGACCCCCTGTTAATAAGATCAAAATCAAATAATATTTGTAAATAACGTTTTGAGATGATTTCTTTTTGTGTACTTCTTTTCATCTGTGTGTTCTCGTCATGATTTCTGGCCAATATTTGAACTTTTTTGGTAAAATAGAAGAATACTGGTACCTCAGCGATTTCGACAAATCATTTATCATTCGATTCCTCTCGGGCAGTAATGCTCGATTCTGAAAAGGAAGCTGGAAAATTGACCAAGAAAAGAAAAAAGTCTAAAATGTAAATAAAAGAGAGGAATACAATGACAAAAAAAAGAAAAAATTAAATAAATGCAGAAATAAGGAAGTTATGTTCTACAAATTTTGTGCGGAATCAACATAAGTAAGTACTAAAGACCGGACAGAAGGGTCGTTCGGTTTTTTTCGATTAAAAACGTAAAACCGAACCGAAAAAACCGAAAAAAAATTCGGGTTTTCGGTTTTTAAGAATTATGTTTTTTTCTAAATGCGAAATAAACCATTTTTATTAAAATTAAATGATCAATCAACATTTATAATTAATTTTTGGAATATTTGTGATTCAAAAATATCAGCATTTCGGCGCCTTAATCTTACTCATGGTTGTCAGATGAAAATTTTGAAAAGCCTCATTTGGTGTCAAAAGCCTCGGTTTGAAAATTTTATTCAAAAAGCGAAAAAAACAGTAAAAGGGGTCCGGCAGTGCCGACAGGCGCTGCCGGAAAAAAATGGAAAATATTAAAGAAATTTGCTTCAAAATTGTAAAAAAAAAAAGTACAAATTCGTTATTCGGTTTTTTTCGGTTTTTTCATAAAAGTCGGTTGGTTTCTTCGGTTTTTTGAATATCTCGGTCGGTTTTTTTGGTAAAAAGCCGAAAAAAACCGACCGCTCCGATCTCTAGTAATTATCTTATTTGCAACTATAACCAGTGAATAAATTTGTTTGTAAATTTATTGCTTATTTATTTATCAATAAAATTTCGATTTTTTGCAATGCAAAAATATTTTTAAATGAATATTTTCGTTAATATTTTTGACTTTTTCAATATTTTCGTCATTTAATAATGAATGCATTTTATACTTTGAGAAGATAGCCTTTTTAGTTAATCTTTGTTTTAAAATTTTATGGGCTAATAGAAAAACATCGAATGAACAAAAGGGATGTTTCGTTGGTTGCTCACAGAGAAAGGATGTCCCATTAAACCAACTTAGCTTGGGACAAATAGACTTGACAGAACCGTTATATAAAAAAATCAGCCCGATAAAATAATTAAATAATAAACATCATAACAAAAGGTAAATAAATGTTAAGAAATTAATGAATTTCTTTAACATCATTCCAGCTCTTTTTTACCATTAGGCAGCTTTTCCGATTTGGGTTTGCCGTTGAAAAATTTTTTCATCTTATTCTTAACGTCTTTTTGTAGAATTTTTTTGACATTTGGATCTAAATTTAATGACGAATTAAAAGATTAATTTTAATTATTGTGAAATTAATTAAAGAAAAAACAAATCAATTTTTTTTTTGGCCTTTAAAAAAATTAGTTGGGGAGTTGCAGTGTCAGTATCACCTATTGAAATGTGAAATAGTCAACTTATAAAGACCTAAAAATTGAAAAGCGTTAAAAAGATAGTAAGTTTTGTTATCTATTCTTTATATTTTTAATAGGGTTTTGGTTTTTTGGCTTTTGAAAGATTATTTATTTGTGAATGTCCCGAACCTAATGACACACCATAATTAAGAAATAAGGATGCTTGAGGAAAGATATAATCCTAAAATTATAATAGCACTAAACATGAGCTAAAAGGAAGAAAAATTGAATTCTTTACTGGTTTGTCTTTTTGCGCCTGTACTAAAATTTTCCACCATTATGTGGGCCCACTTTTTCGAATGAGCGATCTTTAGGGTGGAAAATGGCCAGACGCGATTTGAGAACCAGATATATGTAATTTGTCAAAAAACAACATTTCCGCGCCTTGAGAATATGAGTTTTAGCGGACCCAAATCTTTACTTTTTCCATAAATTTATTATTACTTTCCATGATTTTTTTCACACTTTTTTCAACTTCCTTATCAAGCTTTGTCATTTTTTCTTTAAAAATTTTGAGTGTCGGATCTAAAATTAAAATTAAAATAAAAAACATAAAAATTTATATTGAAATACCAATTTTCTTGGTAATTTTTTCAACTTTTTCATCTTTTTTAATGGCCAAACTCTGAGTTGTTGTATTCACAACTTCGGGGACAGTAGGAATTTCGCAGTTTGTACAGTAACCATTGTCTTCTTCCATTTCCTTTTTGATCTTTTCCAAGGCTTTACGGAATTTGTTCAGCCTTTTTGTTGGTACTAAAAAGAGACAAAATTCGTATAAAATATTGGATAGTCAGATAAAATATAAAATTTTTTTTAATTTTAACAAAATTATGACCAGAATTACATTTTTTTTAACTTATTTGGCCATAATTTTTTATAGAAGTAAAAAAAAAAACTCTATTCTTGACTCTTTTGTTTAAAGGATTCAAAATTGACTGAATATGTGATCGTTTCCATTTGAATGAGAGTTCGGTAGCTTTTATAAATTCGGCCACCTATTCTTTTATTAATCCGAAACTTTTACGGATTTTCTGCAGAAAAATGGTCCTACTTTGTTAAAAAGCAACTAAATTAAATAACTTGGCTTCATCCGATAGCTTTTGATCGGCTCTATTGCCATTCAATTTCGAAAATTTGATTAGGTTTTTTGAAAGTCTGGCCAAAAATGTAAAAAAAAAAAATTATTTAAGTATTAAAAATAAAGTATTTTTTTTAATTTGTTTGAGATCACGTCTCTGACTCATTGGCATGCTTTATTATTGTTTATAATATTTAAAAATGAACATTATTTAATAAACGGCCTGTTTCAGTTATCAGTCTCTGGTAACCAAAACGGCCGATTTCGGTTCGGTTTGTTCGGTTTCAAAGAATTTGCAGAAACCGCCAACCCTAATCGCAAATGGGCCAAACATTGGCGTCATGAATGATCAGAAACCATATAGCAAAACAAACAAATGTTATATCGTAGTCAGTGATTTTAAAAACACCTTATTATAAATTTATTTTTTTTTGACAATTATCAAAGTTCAAGATTTTTGGGGCGAGCGCCAAACACAATGTTGCCATAATTGGCATTAAAAATTAAATATTTCATAGAAATGATCTTTTGTCATTTGAATAAATCAGTATTGTTATTTTAATTAATTAACTCAAAGAACTTCACCGTTTGGCTACCTACCAGTCCGAGTGCCGAATAGAACAAAAAAAATTCCGAGTTCCGAATGGCACAAAAAAAGCCAAAATGGCTTTTGTTTAAAAAGTGAAAACATAAAAGCCTAGACCTAGTCGAGCTTAAGCCTATGCCAAAGTTTAGACCTAAACTAAGCCTTAATTATAGAGTAGTGTCTGTTTAAAAAAATCATTCGGAACTCGGCCTTTTCGGCACTCGGACATATTTACACTATTCGGCACTCGGAATTTCGGCACTCGGAGCGGAAGCGCACCGTTTAATTCTTTGTTTATTCGAAATACTTTTCTCAGAAATAACACTTTGCCACAATTTTTGCTATTTTCAAAATTTTCCGTGATTATTTTAAATTCTTCGCCAACATTGTTTTGCTCTGTTTCCTTGGTTGGTGCCCAATTGAAGTGTATATATGCTCGCATTAGAACAATTTTTATTTGTGAAAAATTGTTCTCCTTTGATGTCCATTTTAAAAAAGTTGGGCACAAAGCCAATTTCTCCAAAAAATCTAAAAAATGTTTATTTTCCTTTTTTGGTTAACTTTTTTAGCAAGATAATTTATAAAAACTTTAGAGGGGAAAAAGAATATATAAAAATTTATTTATATGTTTTTATAATGCCCAATATTTTCTTCTTTTTTTTTTTTGTTATTGCCAAATCTCACCGTCCTCCTTCCACTGCTTATTATCTTTGCCATGATGATCTTTTTTAAAAAAAGGGATTTTCAAAATATAAATGAAAATGACAAATGAAAAATGGAAAAATAATACTAAATAACAAAAAGAGTTAATTTTCCTTATCTTTTTTCACCTCCTCCGTTTTGCAATAAAAAGTGACGCAATGAAATGAGATAAGTGATATATTTGCGCAAGGCTTTGTTCGCAAATAGAAGTTGTTCACATTTTGACAACACTACAACAGCAGAAGCAACATTTAGAGAAGAAGAGTCTTCATTTGATGGGGCCGTTTGGACATCACTTAAAAAGGCAAAAAAATAGAGAATTTGGAGTTGGCCAAATTTGGAAAAACATAATGCCTGTAAAGTTGTAAATTATTTTGTCAAAATGGCTGGGGATTCCGATGTATCCGGTACCGACACTTATCCCAGACTATTTTTTGCCCATTCCCAGATATCGTGTGTCCGACCATGAAGCTCGGCAATCTAGAACATTTTTCCAACCCCAAGTTATATCCGAGCCGAACTCTGATCCTGTGGAATTCAAATTTTTAATCAAAATATGTGATATTTTGGCACCGATGCACTTCGTCCACCTTCCCATTTGTTTTGGCAGTTGGGCAATGCCATTTTGTAATTGGTTTTTTCAAAAATAATTTGTCCCATGTTTCTGGAGTTTCTTCTATTTGTAGTGGAAATTGTTCTTTTGCTGTTGTTACTTGCTGCATATTTTCTGACGTTTCTTAACCATGAAAATCTGTTTATTATTTCAGGGACACAAAATATTTTATAAAAGGCCAAAATTTACAGAAATTTTAAAATATCTGCGTACAAAATACCAGGAAAGTGCAAGACATAATTCCAAGAATGTAATAGCCCTAAAACCGTAATATGGCTATCTATTTATTTCCAAGACCTTTTTCAAAGAGATTAAAGGTCACCCTGACCCTGCCCTATCAATAGTTACTTGATGGATTAGCTTGACTTTCTTTGGAATTTTGATTGAAATTACGGTAACAAAATGAATTGCTGAACAGCTGGGAAATTAAAGCAAAGTTGAATAAGCCAAAAATTCCTTTTTGAGTTTCATCATTTGGTGTTTCTTAAAGTGAATTCGTGGTAATTTTTAAAATTATTTTATAAAACTTGGGAGCGGATTTATATGCACAAATAAACCAAATATGCACGAAAAACTATCAAATATGTCCAAAAAGAAACCAAAATGGTAAAATATTCCCTAAAATATGCGCTAAAAACCGCCAAAATATTCGAGAAATAATTTGCATTATTTTTAATTTCAAAATTCTTCGCGGAGTAAATTCTGTAACTAAAAAACAAAATGCGAAATATGCAACCCAATATGCAATCCGTATACGGACATTTCGCCACCCGGACATTTCGCCACCGGACGTTTCGCCACCCGACATTTCGCCACCCAAGCCAATTCAGACGTTTCGCCACCTAAGCAGAAATCGGACGTTTCGCCACCTAAGCAAAAATAGGACGTCTCGCCACCAGTTTTGCCACCTCTAAGAAAAGCCACCCATTTGCCTTCAAAAAACTCAAATGTGTTATCACTACTCCATTCAATGCTTAAACTTTAATTTTGGCATAGGTGGCGAAACGTCCGATTTTGGCTTGGGTGGCGAAATGTCTGGGTGGCGAAAGGTCGGGTGGCGAAACGTCCTATTTATGCTTAGGTGGCGAAATGTCCGGGTGGCGAAATGTCCTATAGCCATGCAATCTGCACAAAATACCAAAATATGCAAAAATCTGCATAAAAATGCGTCTTAGAAGCTTCAAACCAAATTAAAAATACCTTTTTCCTGCTTATTAGTCCATTGCATATTAGCAAAAAAAAAGGTATGCATTTGCATACAAATCCGTTCCAAATAATAAGAAGATATTCACCTTGGAACTTTTCCTTAACAAAATTTGCTTCTTCGTTTATATTTTCTTTTTTTGCTTTTATAATTGTCGAATTTGGCCCATCTTCTGTATTCATTGAAAAATTCGACTCCGAATCAAAAAAAAAAGAAAAATTTAAATCGACGATATATACAAAAGGTTATTTTTTGAAAATTGTCTTAATCTTATTTTTGGGGAATGGCAAAGTGCGACGCGTGTTACAATCGAACCCACAACGCTTCCGCAAACATTTAAATATACAAAATTTTGTTTACAAGAAATATGTAACCTTTCTTCAAAAATTTTTACGTCCTCAAAAAACTTTTTTCATCACTTACCCTCAAAATTCTCTGAATATTCATCATCCGATGACAAAGAAATTTCGGTGAATGTGTGGGATTTCGGGGATGAAGCCCGAAATAAGAAAATTGATCGGGAAAGAAAAGACGCGACATTACGTCGCGCAACCGGACCCCCTCCCCCCGCGGACCCCCTCCCCTCCCCGCACTCTTCCCTCCCCTCTCACTTTGTCAACGAAATGACACTGTACCCCCCTCCCCCTTCACGTGTATTTGGTGTTAAAGGGAAATTGTGGTGTGATCGTCCCCATCCGCCCCCACTAATGATAAGGGAAATGTCGATTGACCAAATCGACAATTCATTTCGTTGTTCGTTCGCCGTTCGTGCGTAAAGTGTTAATTTGTGTGTGTTAATAAAGTGTGAAATAATATTTGGGGTTGGGAATAAAATTGGGGTAAAGTCCTTCCCCCCGTCCCTCCCAAATTTGCCCTCGACAATTCGGGCGCCCCAATCAGCTGCACCCTCGCCAAAGCCGCGAGCCGAAGCAACCACAGCAGCAACATCAACAGCAAGCCGGAACCCGGCCCCTCAACTGCCACCAGAAGAGCCCCCTGTTCCCACAATTGGTGCAAACCGGGTGAGGCGCGGACAAGTGAGCCGAGGGAAAACTCTTAGACATCACTGAGCGGGCTTTAAAACCCGTTCACTGATATTTGGGCCCTAAATTTCCTCTTTGTCGGCTTTTAAGTCGGCAAACGGGAAATAGTCCGGGCAGTGGGACAGCTCTCTTCGGTGACTTTTAAGTCATCGGACAGGACTGGGGTTCGGCAAAAAGGGGAATTTCTCTTCTTAGACTTTTCAAGTCTTTGAACAGAAATTAGGTAAGAAAGAGAAGGTGTGTCATTTCCCCCGGTTTGGGTGAACCGGCAGCGACGGATTGACAACACACAACACAAAGCAAATCCCCCCGGTCCGAGAACCGGCAGCGACGGATAACAACACAACATCACTCAACAACACAACAACACACACACGAACACGAATCCTCCGATCGAATCGGAAGCAACACCGCAGCACAAACGAAAGTGCAAACTGCGTAAAAAGGAGTGATCAGCAAAAAGGAGCGATCGACTCGACGCAACAACAACACGAAGCAACCGCTAAGTGAACGCCAACAACCACAGACACGATGGCGACAAAAGCTCAACAGAGAGCAATCACCAATGCTATGGCAACACTGCAAAGCATCCCGGCACTTTCGAAGATAAAGTTGCCGGATGACCCTCAACAAACAGATGAGGAAAAATACACTCGGATGAGTCTGCGACTCGAAAAGTTGAAAGGCGAAATAAATGCAGCACAAACAGCAGCGGATGCCATCAAAGCAGCAGAAGAGCAATGGGCGGATATACTCCGAGAAGGCATTGGGACTGCAACAGAGGAGCAGGATGCCGACGCTTATGAAGCATTCCATGCCAAGGCAAATCTGGCACAACTCATGCTGAGTGCGCACGCCAAAATGCGAGAAATGCGCGACCTCGAAGAAGAAATGGCCATTGAAACGGCCAAGCTGAGAAGAAAAGTTGAGCCAAATCAACGAACAAGATTGGCATCAACGCAACAACCGTCGCAGCAGGGACAACAGACAAGCAGCGTTCCACTACCTCCGATGCGCCCATTCAACGGGGATCGGAAGGAATGGTCGTCATGGTACGAACTGTTTCGACTACAGATCGACGCCAAATGCACAGATGAAGTGGAGAAGTTCATCCACCTGAAAGGCCTATTGGAAGGCGAACCGCGAGACTTGATCGCAGGCATTAAGCTGGAAGCAGAAAACTTCAACTTGGCCATGGAGCTACTGAAGGACGTGTACGGAGACCGGGACTACTACGTCCGAAACCTGTACACGCAGTTGTTCGACCTCAGATATGCAGACTCCTTGGACGAAACACGCCATTTGCTGCTGGAGATCGAACGACTCACGCGCGAACTGAAAGCCGCGCAAGAAGATATTGAACATCCGTCGATATGCATACCACTGGAACGGAAGTTGAACCGCGCTTTCCTGCGAACCATCACGGCCAAAAGAGAAGAAGACCCCGACAAATGGGACACGACACAATTCAAAGCCGCGCTTTCGGCAGCAGTCCGCAGAGAAGAGCTTTTGCGCGACACATACAAACAGTACGGTACGCCAAATCGAGAGCGTCCGCCAAAGCAAATGCAACACAACAACCAGCAACGGCATGATCAACCAAACAGATCGAGGCGAAACACCCCGCCAAGGCACGATCAAACAATGCCAAGACAATACACCATGGCAACAACAACTCGGCCATTGCAACTCAATCCGCAACAATGCAAACATTGCAAACAGCCAATGCCGTCGAAGCAAAAACGACGACGCACGCGAAGTCCGAAAGTGCCAAAAACACAATGCGCTTTTTGTGGAGGACAACATTGGCACGACCGCTGCCAGCAATTCAAAACTGTGACGCAGCGGAGAGAAATTGCGCGAGAAAAAGGGCTATGCATGAAATGCCTAAGAGGAGGGCACAAAACCCAAGAATGCAGTCGACCGTCAAAATGCTACAACTGCTTGGGTACTCACCCAACGGCACTCTGCCGACAGCCTCGCGCAACCAACTGCCACGCAGCGGCAAACAAGACGGAAAATGCTCTGCTCATGACAACAGAGGCAGTGATCTTCAACCCAGAGAAGACAAATCGAAGCACAACGGGAGCAATCTTTCTGGACCCGGGGAGCCAATGCTCATTCATTGCAGCAAGAACAGCACAAGTTCTGAAACTGGAAGCAATCACGAGGCAAGTAAAACAATTCTCGAGTTTCGGCGCAAAGGAGCCGAAAACTTACAACACCGAAGTGGTCAACCTCGGCATAATGACCAAAGACGGAAAGAGACTGATCATCAAACTCAACAAGATGGGATTCATCGTCAACGACATGCCCATCATGGCTCTATCAGAGATGGAAGCCAGTCAATTGCATGAACACAAAATGCGGGCACCGACAAAGCACAAGCAACCGGATGTGCTACTCGGGATGGATGTCTGGCACGACCTGGAAGTCCGACCTGTGGAACAACTCCCCAGCGGATTCGTGCTCTGCGACAGCAAAATTGGGCCAATCCTCAGCGGCAAGGGGAAGATTGAAGCATTCTCAAGCAGCAAAATCTCCTTCGCATTCAATGCCGTGGAAAAGAGCTCAACAATGGCACCAAGCCACAAAACCCACCAAGCAAGGGTCAAAAGAACCACGAAGGTTCGGCCAACTTGGCAAACAACCCGTCCACCAGCGACAGGGGACGCGGCAAAAGTGACTCAAAAGCCAGTCACATGTCCTGAAAAGACGAGCGTGGTCAGTGTTACCACATCAACAAATCGGCAACAAATGGCTACGACGACGCCAGCCGCGACAATTGCAGCAAACAAATGCCGAAACAGCAAAGAAGCCCAAAGAGAAGCTAAACCGCGAGCGCCAAGAGCAAAAGTCAAAGCGAGGGAACAAAAAATCGAAGGCACTGAGAACAGAGACGAGACACTTCAGAACAAGAAGGAAGCGTTTCCAACGCCGCAAAAGCACCAAAAGAAGGGGCTGACGAAATGGACGTTCACACAAGCAAAGCGGACGAGCCTGCCGGAGGAAGAAAGAAGAAACGAAGAGGATCTTCGTTCCGGGGAGTGTGGGATTTCGGGGATGAAGCCCGAAATAAGAAAATTGATCGGGAAAGAAAAGACGCGACATTACGTCGCGCAACCGGACCCCCTCCCCCCGCGGACCCCCTCCCCTCCCCGCACTCTTCCCTCCCCTCTCACTTTGTCAACGAAATGACACTGTACCCCCCTCCCCCTTCACGTGTATTTGGTGTTAAAGGGAAATTGTGGTGTGATCGTCCCCATCCGCCCCCACTAATGATAAGGGAAATGTCGATTGACCAAATCGACAATTCATTTCGTTGTTCGTTCGCCGTTCGTGCGTAAAGTGTTAATTTGTGTGTGTTAATAAAGTGTGAAATAATATTTGGGGTTGGGAATAAAATTGGGGTAAAGTCCTTCCCCCCGTCCCTCCCAAATTTGCCCTCGACAATTCGGGCGCCCCAATCAGCTGCACCCTCGCCAAAGCCGCGAGCCGAAGCAACCACAGCAGCAACATCAACAGCAAGCCGGAACCCGGCCCCTCAACTGCCACCAGAAGAGCCCCCTGTTCCCACAAATGTTTTATCCGAACCTGAAAATAAATACCTAAGTACCATTGCATAAGTAAAATTTCTTTTACTTTCATTTGCCGTTTCATATCCATCTTCCGATGCCTTTAAGTTTAAATTATTTTAAAAAATCTTTATTTTTTAAGAGAAACCATTTCTTCTTCTTCTTCTGAGGATATTCTTTCAATTCCCTTTTCAGCAGTGTTTGTTTCTGCTTTTGATTGCGGCTCAATTAGTGCTAAATAATGCAATAATTTATTTTGCTCTTTTTAAATTATTTTAGCATAAAAACCGTTTTCTTTATTTAGCTTCAGATAATGTTGAACCTTGTTGTGTTGTTCCCTGTTTTTCAGTTGCTTTTTGAGGCAATGAATGATTTATTTTCAGCACATCGTAAAATTGCAAAATAAAAATTAAAAAATTTAAATTAAAAAATTTCATTCTAAAATTTGCACAAAAAATGTTTATACGGTAAAAAAATACATTAAAAAATTGGTGCGATTGAGATGTTGGATTTTCTAATTTAAATGCAAAAGTTTGGGAATATAACTTTTCTATTACAAAATAAAAATGGTATAAAAAGATAAAATATAATAATCGTAATAGAAATATGTAAAATAAAATGACTTTTATAAATATACTACTCTAAAGATATTAATGCTGAATAAAACACTTGAATCGATATGAAAAATCATAAGCATTAAAACAATTGTGAATATACACCGGTGCTATGACGTTAGTCAAAAAACCCTCAAAACTATTATACACTATAATTATGGCCTATATGCAGGATTGCCAAGTGTGCGATTTGTGCTTATTTTAGCTCAGTGTGCTTATTTTTGTCTTATTTTTTGGGAATTGAATGTTTTTTTCAAATAAAAGTTTTGAAGCGAGCGGAATATACGCAGAATCTAAACAAGATTCATTAAAATTTTCCCCGGTGGCGCTTGTCGGCACCACCGGCCCCCTTTTACCGTAGGGTTTATCAAAATTTATTCCAAAATTTTCAACTTTTTAGGTCAAAATCGGTTACCAACCACAAAATCATTAATTCCCAAAATTTTCCCCGGCGACGCCTATCGGCACCGCCGCACCCCCCATCCCATCCGTCCACTAAAACTTTTCGTTTTAAGTATGGCAAAAAAATTTTACAATGTTTTTAGAACGTTTTACATTCATTTTGCGAAAAATCTTATTTTTTGGGTCAAAATCTTAGATTTAAGCCCATTTGTGCTTATTTTGAAAAAAAAACTTGGCAACCCTGCTTATATGCATCAATTAATGCCAATTTACTTTCAAAGAATTGTTTATGAATTCTATTCTTGTTGGCAACTTACTTTTTGAACCTTTAATTACACAAATATTAACATTTTATTCAAACAAAGATAAAATTAATTTTCAAATTCAATGTCCTTGAAAAGTGAAACTTTATTATAAAAGAATAACTGTGATTTTTAATTAAAAACGGAAAATTTTAGAAAAGAAAAAGTTTTATTCTCTTTAATTCGTAATTTTCAAAATGTTGCATTTTTCAAAATTCTAACATTTTTGGGGCACCGAAATTTTACAAATTTTCACGGCGGCGCTTTTCGGCACCGCCAGCCTTTTTAACATAAACTTGGTAAGGAGCAATTGGGTGCAAATTTTTTCCAAAACTCGCCTTTTGTCAGTCCCGCTTGGTCTCGGTCCGAATCTCTTTTCTGGTCCCGATAATTACTAAAATCCCGGTTCTGAAATTTCAAAAAAATTTCATTAAGATTTAAAAGTTATTGTCAAAAAAGTGTTAAACATTGACATAACTCTTTAAAAACTTAATATAGTTTTTTTATATTTGGAAATCTAATAGAGCTAACCAATAGCTATTGGACTATACAAGAATATTTACTTTGGTTACGGTAAGCAAAGTTATGGCCGCTTTTTTTTTTTTTGGAAAATTGGCAAAAATGGCGGATTTAGGAAACGCGCATGGGTTTTGAAGAAATGCACCAGCACGGTTTTTTCATGTAAACATACTGTAAATTTTTTTTTGACGGTATGGCATAAGGCAAAAAATTGAAAAACCCAAACCCCGACTGATTTTGTTTACCCCGACTCCGACCCTGGTGACCCCGACAAAGCCCGACCCCGATGTTTCCCAGCCCCGACGTTGGGGTCCCAACCCTATTATAGTATCAATTTAAGTCAATTTGAAATTGACCACTCCTGCGGTTGGTTGGAACGCAATGACATTGGCAGTAGAGCCCGGAATTTTGAAAAACCCGGGAACTGGGAAACCGGGGCAAAAATCCCCGTTTTTCCGGGGCCCCGTTCCCGGTCCAAAATTTCGACCGGGGCCTCGGTCGGGAACGGGATTTTCCAAAATTTGGAAACTTACCCAAATTTGTATTTTTCGCCAAAATTAAATTTTTTTTGAGAATTTTCTTATATTCGGAATGCATTTTGTGGATCTCGGTTTATGTGATCCCGAAATGAAGTTTAATATTTTCGACATTTTATTGAATAATTTTCACTACTCAAAATTTTTCGAAAATTCTTGCGGTAGAGGTCCGGCGAGGGGCTCGGCGGTGCCGTTAGCGCCGGCTAGGAATTTGAAAATTATGGTAAGATTTGGCAAAAAATCTTAACTATAAAATATTAAGTTTTGAAAAATTTCTTGCAAAAACAAATATTTTGGACAGAATAATTTTGAATTTAGTCAGAAAATGCCGAAAATTGTATTTTTTGGTAACAAATTAGACATAAAAAGACTTTTTTTCTTTGAGATTTTTCAAAAATCAGGGCGCATTAATGGGAAAATTTAACCTTGTTCCCCTGCCGTTTTCCCTGGTTGGTCAAATTAACCGAGAACGGGAAGGGACCGACTATAACCCGAGAACGGGAAAACCGGGGCAAAATACCCGGTTTGCCGGGGCTCCCGTTCCGGTTTTTTTCATGAAAACCCGAAAACGGGAACGGGGCCCCCGGGAAATCCCCGCTGGGGCCCGTTCCCGTCCGGGCTCTAATTGGCAGTGTTTCCAAATCGGATGAGCCGTTGGCACAAATTATTCAATGGAAATGGAATGGGGTGGAACAACAGATCAGCAGAGGGGTGAATGCTTTGAAATGTGATCAGAATCTAATGAATTTGTTAATTTCAGACGCAAATCCTGATGAAGTGTGACGAATTGACTTTGTTGTATGACTCATCCGCCATCATCAGAATTTTAAAAAAACGGTCGATGCACGACGAAAAGTGAAAATTATAATTTTTTTTTTGTTTTTTTTTGCTATTTGCTTTTTCAATTTCAGTCCCTGCTACCGCTCAGTTCAACAGTGGAAATTGGGGAAAAACAAGTGAAATTTCCGGACAATTGGTCAATCAATGAATTTTGGTCAATGGGATACTGTACCTTGATCAGATTACTGTGCCCACTGGTTGGTTTACGTCTGTTTCCCCCGTGGTCCGTCGGAGACGAAATGTGAACTCAAATGAAAATTCTAGTTTTCGATAAAAAAATTTTGATAAAAAAAATTCCAGTTGTAAACCGACGGCACCAGTCCCAGTCCCGAGTTTTACTGGCCCGTAAGTCCCATTTTTTTTTGCCAAAAGCCTCGTCCTGACCTACACTTATTTAAAAATGCTTTACAAATACCCTCAAAAATGCCTTAAAATTCAAAAATATGAATCAGCGTGGAGATAAGGGAGAAGAAGCAGCGATTGATCAATTTGGACGAATTGGCGGTTGACGTTCGCGTCAAACTCCGTTCTCCCAAATCGTATATTAAAATCCATTTAAATTAAATGGTTTGATGATAATTTCAGAGTAGGAATTCTTTGTTTTTAGTATATTGCAGAAACCAGCCGTTTAAAGGAGTCTACTTTTTGAAAAATAAAAGTCATTTGTTGCATTTATGTTTTTATGGCATTTTTGTTTAAAAATTTCTGAATAGTTGAAATATATATCAAGCCCACATGGCTCCAAACCAAACAAAAAATGTATTAATATTTTTCATATTTTTCTCTTAACCAATAAATTTTCAGATGAGTTTTTTAGTCAAAGTCTGTGTCTCCAATGATTTCTAACCAACTCGATAATCCAATTCTTTGTTATAAATTGACCTAAGCTGAGTAGAATAATTGACTGGGCTCCGCTATGTTTATTCTGGATGTCGTGAAATTCGAGATGCAAAACAAGCCGCAAAGAAGACACTCTTGCAAACAAGAAAAGCGTTCGGTGACCAATGGACAGACGATGGCTCACCAAACGCATTTTTTCCCGTCAATGAAAAAATGTAGGAGAAGAGGTCTACAGGGGAAAATCCCGAAATGTAAGTGTCTTCTGTCACTTTGGCGGGGGGGGGGGGAGGGGGCGAGGACAAAAGCCGAAAATTGGCAATCGGGATGTTCTCTTGTTAACTTTTTGTTCGTTTCCGCTTCGTGCAAGGAATGCTGCGATGGGTTCACCCTATTTTGAAGAAATGCTTTTACGGCATTTGGACGACGAATGGCCAGTTTGCGTCAACGACAAGGGCTCGATGAAATCGAAGAGAATTTAATGGTTTATTTTTTAACTTGGGTATGAAACAGCATTGGCAACACATTTTTCAGTTTATTTGATGCGCCCCGTCATCGCATTAAAATCATGCCGAGAATTACCATGGAAGACAAAGGTAGTTTTCCCAACCACGTCAATGCCCGGGCGTTGGATCATCGGCTTCCAAGTTATTGCCTAATTTCTTTCAAAAGAAGAATTTCCTATAGGAAGTTAGCCATGCCGAGAAAGAATCGTCCATGTCGCGCTACTTTGGCCGCATCGGACATTTAATCGGTTTCAATACATCACCGAGGGATGAGATCATTGAACAAATGCAAGAACTAGCTTCAATGGAACAAGCGGAGGCGATTCTTGACGAGAGCGGAATTAGCATCGAGCCATTGGATGAAGAATATTTAGATCCAAATTGACTTTTTTTTTCATTTTTTTTTTGTTTTCCTATTTCAAATTTCATTTCTTGGATTAGTGCTTTATGCAATTTTGTTGTGTATTTTTCATTGAAAATCGATTTACAAATTTATTTGTGGTTTAAGCATTTGGTTTATTCTTCAGGTTAAAAAGTACGAGTTGGGTAACTAAGTACGAGTCGGGGTACCTGTACGAGTCGGGGTCGTACGAGTTGGACCCGTACGAGTCGGGGTTTGTCCGCTTTTTTAATGCAATGAGATATATGAAAAATGTTAAATAGTGACCAAAAGTCTAAATAGTGAGTAATATTTTAGTGTTGAAAACGCAAAAGGATCCCAAAGGTGTCATTCAAAATTGTTATGTGTACGCGGAGAGCCGACAGACGCATCAGGGCCATGTGTACTACGGAACTGCTGATAAATGTGTGGCCGGCACTGGCTCAGGTGCCGATTTTGGCTTCGACTACTTTGAGTACTACTACTGATGGACTATGTAACTATTTTCAACAACTGCCACCATTTCGCCAATTTTTTGAGTTTTTAGGACATTGGTCAACGTTTGGATGAAGGCCAATAACAGAAGCGGAAAATACAGAAGCATATGTGCTTGATGTTTAACATTGACAAGCAATTCAATTCTTTGGGCTTTAAAAAACATTGACAAGCTATTTAGATTTAAGTTCACACAATAGCGAGAATAAATTCCCAGGTTATAGAGACTAGAGATTGGGACATGACCGACTACTGTAAAGATTTTCTGGGATACTGCCTGATCCAGAATTTTTTCAAAATTCCGTTATCAATCAAGCGTCACCACAAATTTTCATAAAAATAAGTCCCAAAGGCATCTAAGAATGAATTATATGACAATGATTTATGAGAATTTCAATGAGCTTATTTGCGAATTACTTATTATTATGTATTTTCTCGGACTAAAAAATGTATATTAATAAAAGATTAAAGTATTTAATTTGTACTTACAACTCTATATATGAAAAAAAATTTTATTATAAGGGAATTTAAAGAATTTTCCAGTGCCTTTTTCAAGGTCCCGAAATCGAACAAGAAAATCAGACAAACCCAAAAAATTGATTGCGCAAGTCCGGAAAATAGGCTATAGTCTTAGAAATCTTTTGCTATCAAACTGATCTTATGGACAATAAAAGCCGAATTTTCACAAGAAAAATGAAAAAATGACCCCTGCGGATCGTCTTCTAAGTTTTTGTTATTTGATCTCATTATCGTTTTCACCACCTAAGAAACCCTATACGTATTGTTTTATGCGTTTTGGCTCTGGGCCATATGATCAATAGTTACCTAACATTTAAAATTTTTTCTATGTGAAATTGGTAAACTTTTGTCCGATGTTATTTGGACTCAATTATTTCTATGTAATAACGATTTATTGTAAGTGACCTAGGTTTAAATTACAACAATATTTTAAGAAAATAATATTCGAGAGTGATCATGATCTGTGAATTGATTGTTGATTGAACACAAATTCAGCATAACCCGCTACTCTGGCACACCAATTTCACATCCGTTACGCCGCCCCACCATCTGCCCGAGACGGCTGCTTCCTCGGCCACCCGCCCCACTGCGCGGAAGACAAATCGACGAAAGCGCAAGCACAGAACAACGCCACCAAAAGGACGAGAAGAGCGAGACTAGGCATTGTAGGAAAAGCAGATTTAGAAAACGAAATGCTTTTTTGAGCTAAAATATTTCTTGATCATTAGACCAAATTTGTTGGCAATATTATGCAAAAGTGTGGGAGGCATGCCAAAATTAATATGCTCATTCGGCATTGTTGGAAAATTTTTTACGACTTAATCTTTCTCTATATATATATTATATATTATGTCAACTTGTGCCAAAAAATTAAATTTACTGGACCTCGTTTTTAATGCCAAAGAAAATGGCCGTTCTCAAAATCGGGGTACGGTAAGTTATCAATTCTCAAGCATAATTATGAGTAAAAGAATTTTTTTTAAAGTGAGTAGTTTTAAGAGGGCGCTAACCTAGAAAAAGGGAGGGGATAAGTGGAGGATGCGCCAGGTTATTCAATTTTTAGGAAACCATGAAATGGGCGGGATGGGATGGTGGCATTGGAGAAGGTCGTCTTCCTTTTATAGGTTCTTCCCCCTTCCCTCATCGGGCGGGACAACGGCGCGGCGCTTTTGGCGGTTTTTGTGAGTTTGGAGGGCACCGATTTAATGGAGAAAAATGGAGCAGTGTGGAAGGGTATATTCAGCGAATATGTGAACAAACTCTCACGGATGATGCCCCCCGAGGGCGAGGGGGGAATAAACAATTTGATCGCACGAGGAGGGGTGGGGCGTGAAAAATGAAAAATCGAACGGTGCTCACGCGATTCATATGCTCTTGCTTATCTACGCGGTCGTCATTTACGTCGACGCACCGCTCGCCCCTAATTAATAAATGGTGATGAGTTTACTTATCTGTTTATTTTCAATTTATTGCGCCTCTACATTTTGCTCCCACGACACTTGCGCACCCGTTTCAATAAAGAACAATCACATCCTTTTTTTCAAAAAACGCCTTTCCCAAGAGTCAATGGGAGAGTAATTCGGTCGGCTCTCGGACAATCGGACAGTGGACAATCGGACAGTGAGGACAATAGGAAAGTGGACATTTGGACAGAAGTGGACAATAAGAAAGTGGACATTTGGACAGAAAAAAAGGAAAATGATAAGAAAAATGGCTGATTACTTTAGACCAAGTGATTGGATGCTTAATCGGGCTTAGAAAGCCGGCCTTCGGCAAGCTATGGCTCGTAAAGGCTCCCGGACAATCGGACAGAAAATAAAGGAAAATGATAAGAAAAATGAATGATCACTTTAGAACAAGTGGTTGGATGCTTAATCGGGTTTAGAATGCAAATTTTTAAAGGTTTGGTTTCAGCATTCGGTAAGCTATGGCTCGTAAATAGGTGTGCTAGGATTAAGTTTTAAGAAAGTGTAGCCAAAAAACTGCAAATAAACTCATTTTAATTGCCATAACTTTTTTAAAACTTATTAAGACATTCTTAATCGGTCATTTTCTTATCATTTTCCTTTTTTTAATTTTATTTTCTGTCCGAATGTCCACTGTCCGATTGTCCACTTCTGTCCGATTGTCCTCACTGTCCGATTGTCCACTGTCCAATTGTCCACTGTCCGATTGTCCACTGTCCCATTGTCCGGTCACGCTCGTAAATAGGGGTGCTAGGATTTTCTGTCCGATTGTCCAGTGTTCGATTGTCCACTATCCCATTGTCCGGTCACGATTCGGTCAAATGATTCAAACACATTCAAATAATGAAGTTTCCCCTGTGCTCGCTTTGCATCTAACAACAATAACCCCATGTCTTCTTCCGAGTTTCTTATTTTTCTTGTTGTTGCTGTTGAAGACGGAGCTTAAGTTATGTTTAAATATTTTTTAAATTATATGATGCCATCAAATCTCGTCAACATTGCGACCCATTTCTTTCGAAAAAATTACCGTTATCTTAACGGGAGCAAATGTCGGGGCGCAAGTGGCGGGGTGAAAATTTCGTGGCGCAAATGTCGGGGGTGCAACAAAAATGAGGCAAATGCCTTTTTTTGGATACATGACTATTCGCCGACGCCGGTTCGCCGGCAGACAATTCGCCGAGAAGACGATTCGCCGATAAAATGCGGGACAGAATGTTTTTTTTTTAATAGAGAAAATATTTAAGTTTCATCTCCAAAATCAACAATGTACTTTAACTTGCAAAATTCAATTTAAAAATGCTAACAAGCTAACAACTATTGAAGCAAATTTCTGACTTAACTAATTTGAAAATTATGTGCTCAACCACGTAAATATACCAAAACAGTGCCAGCTTCATAACTAGGGTAGTGAATTAGATTTTTTAATCAATATTTTCGTCAATATTTTGCAATATTTCAAGATTGGCTCTATTAGCTTGCTTTTATTAGTTATAATTGTGGCCAAAAAAGTAAAAATTGTCATAACTATTAAAAAAATTTTGTCTAACTCAAAGAGCCAATGAAGAACTATCGTATGATACCAAGATTGCTTAATTAGGTTGCTTCGGTAAAAAGTTATGACAATTATGTCCGAAAAGCCAGTGTAAATGCGCCATCATGTGGGGTTTAGGCTTTTCATTGTCAATTATTATTTTTATTTGGCAAAATGTTTTCTTAATTTCCTTAGTTTTGCTAATAATTTTAAGCTGCCTTAACTTTTGCTTTTTGATAGATTTCATTTTGATCGAAAGGTTACTTAGAATCTTTGTTTAAGAAATAATCTTGGTAACATCCTATAGTGTTTGATTTACCCTATTGCCATTCAAATTTAAAAAAATACTATTTGGTTTTAAGAAATTTATAGCCGTCAAAGCGAAAAAATGAATTTTTTGACAATATTTTTCTTACAATTAATGAAATTTTATAATATTTTGTAGGCTAATAAAGTCAAATATCGGATGATACGAACATTATTTAATTTAGTTGCTTTTTGAACAAAGTTATGACGAATTATGATCAGAAAACTGTAAAATATGAAAGCTATCTCAATTATATTGGTATCTTAAAATATTCTAACAAAAATCGTTTAAATGCGCATAAAAAGGCAAAAAAAAAATTTATTTTTGAATGATATTTCGATATAAAATTTTTTAGATATTTCAAGATATCCATCTTTTTTCAATTTAATTATAAAATGATTCTTTTGTATGTTTATTTTGTTTAAAATTTTTGGTTCTATTTCGTTTCTTTGCGTAGTTTAATGCTTTTCTAATGGGGCCCTTCGTTATTTTTCTTAATTTCTGAAATTCTGTTAAATTACTTAATAGTTGTAGATGGTTACCTTATTATTTTTTTAATCCTTGCTCTTTGCATTTATAATTTTAAATTCTGTAATTTTTACCTTGTAAAATATTCAGATTTTTTGGATCCAAAATTGTTTTTTTGTAATTACTGTAAATGTTTTACCCGGAATTTCAGCACAACTGTAACTGGACAATCAGTCAATGGCAAATCCTGTCAGAGAGGGAAGAACCTTTTCCTCTGAAGGATTGTCCACTCACGGATTGTGCTTGTTCTGGCGGATTACGGACCCCCCGCCCGGCCAGGCACGTTTCGGCCCCCACGTTTCGGCCCCAGACTCGTTTAGGACTTTGTAACTTTTTTCAAAGTCAACCAAATTTCACAAATTTAGTATCATTCTAAAGCTTTAAGTGTTTAGAAGGTATGAATAAGCTATTGCTAATCGATTGACCAACTTAAAAAAAGTTACAACATGAAAAACACTAAAAAGTCAGAATTTTGGTGTTTTTTGGTTCATACATTTTCTGTAAATCGACTATTCTTTAAGACTTTTAGAAGTCTAATAGAGCTCATGAAGAGCTTTCGAATGATAATAAATTTGTTGCATTTGGTTGGCAATGAAAAAAGTTATGATACTTTAAATGTTGCTGGGGCCGAAACGTGGGGGCCGAAACGACCCCGACCCCCCCCCCCCCGCCCCCCCATCGATAATCTTCAAATGGGCCACTCAATAAAATATAGAGTAATAATTTTTGCCAACAAACGAACGATTGACCATCCAAAACACACAAATGTCGGACCATCCAAAGGAAGCGAAACGAAATTTGAAAGGAATGTGAGTTGAATTTTAAGGGGGAAAGTGTAACAAAGGATAAAAAATTTAGCAATTTTTCTGGGTAATTGTTCCCAAAGTTTCCACCCTTGGAAAATCTTTATATTTCTTAACCCGAAAGTGCGGGTTGCAAGCCTTCTCTTGGTCTTTTTCAGTTATATTTGCGACGACGTTTGCCTGGATGTGTTCCATTGGTTGGCACCTGCCAAAGTCGGATTGGAATTGGCATTGGTCTCCGACAGATTCGACGCATTGGTCGACACACATTTCAAAAGCAGAAAATGGACACTAGGCAATTTGAGTATTTCCTCAAAAAATATTGTCAAAGTGAATAATGATGGAACAGAGAAAACATTGCCATTTCGGCAAAAACCATTGCCCAATTCAATTATCGGATTCGCTCGTGTTCACGTTTTGTGGGTTTCATTCATTTGAAATAATAAAAAAATTGTCTCCTTTTTTTAATAGTTTTATCAATTCCGATGCCATTGCTTTTCTCAAATGCATTGGTCGTCTTTTTGAGTCGGATGTCTGTTTGGATTTCAACTTTGATGGGCAAAAGAAATGGAATAATTTTGCCACTTTCATTTGGCCTCTGCTGAATATGCCCGCCATTATCAAGTTACACTTTGTTTATCTATCAGGAATTTATCACTTTCGTGGTCTCATTTCACCCTCCATTCTCCGCGACTGCTCCAATCTCCGAATGATCAGTTTCGGCTATGGCAAATTGTTTCAATTTCCGCCCGATGACAGCAAAGGATCATCCGATGGCCAGGCCGTGTGCAAATGGTTGCACACACCACGCGTGGATGGCCAACCTAAAGTGCTTGAAAATGGTTGGAACCGCAAATTTCCAATGGATGTACTCAAAAAGGTCAATTTTTTGCCAAATTCTGATCAATTTAATATCATTTATTACTTTTTAGTCCTTTTTGAATGCTACAACTTCTGTCAGTTTCATCATCTGTTTGCGGTCCGTTACTTCTGCTGTTTTCCCATTTGAATTGGTCAATTTGCTGACCCATGAACGACTGACATGTCAACCAATTGAAAATGGTGGTCATAATTATTGGTTGCTGATTGAACGGAGTCTGATTGACAAAAATGAGGAACAATGGGCCGAATGGGAGAGAGAAGCAATGAGTTTTTTTGAATATGATCGTTGGAAAATGCTTAGCATTTGTCTTTAAGCTAATGTCTTTTCGTAATAAGGGAATATTATTGTCTTATTTATCATTTGTCACTTGCCAGTGCTGGGCAATTGAAATGAATGGAAAGAACAGAGAAAGACAAGAAAATCTAATAAAACGGGAAATGGCTTTATTGGGGAAATTTAAAAAATAAAATTTCGGATGGCATCGAACCCAATCAATTTTTTAAGAATAGGGAGAACAACCAACTAAACCTCTAGTGATAAAAAAAGCTGCAACAATTTTCCACTAAAATTCTTACCCTATCATTTCCCTTAAAAGTGCCATCTTTAGAAGTACCTTTATATTTTTTTATTTTTCAAACCGAAACCGGGAAACCAGCCTCCCCCTCCCCCGTTTGGGTTTCGGTTTCTATGTTTATTACAGAGTTCCCATACGTCCTTAGAATCAAAGGACGCCTTTGAAATAGGCTGTCATCCTTTGAAATTTTAAAGTGTCCTTATTTCCAAAGATGTCCTTTGAAATCGGCATTTTGCCCAAAAATGTAAAAAATGTTCATTTTTAAGCCAAAATCCAATAGCTGATCAGACCCAAATTTTCAAAAAATTTCCCCGGCGACGCCTATCGGCACCACCGGACCCCGTTTACCTTAGATTTTCTCAAATTTTACTCCAATTCAACTATTTTTTGTGCAAAATCTGTTACTAAAATAACTCAAATTTTCAAAAATTTCCCCGGCGGCGCCTAAAAAAATAAAAACATTTGAATAAAAAAACGATTTTTTTTAATGCAAATATAAAAATTTTTGTTGTGTCCTTTGAATTCCCAAATTCTCCCCCTTATGTCCTTTGAAATCACATTTTGGTCCTTTGAAATAGATCTCGACAGATGGGAACCCTGTTTTATTACTAGGGTCTGAAATTATATGCACCTAAAATCGCGAAATATGCGCATGAAATATGCATCAAAAAGGTCAAAATAAAATATGCACTTAATTTTTCCAAATTGGGGTCGGTTCGCCGCGGCCAGTTCGCCGCCAGACTCGTTTAGGACTTTGTAATTTTTTATTTGCGAACCAATTTTACAAATTCGGTATGATCAAAAGCTTTAAATGTTGTGAAGATATTAATAAGTTATTCTAAGCGATCGACTAACTATTAAAAAAGTTACAACTTGAAGAATGCTAAAAAGTCAGAATTTTGGTGTATTTTAGTTCATAACTTTTTTATAGATAAGTAAATTTTTTTCAATTCTTGGAGAGTTAATAGAGCTTCTAAAGGGCTTTCGAAAGACACTAAGTTTAAAGAATTTGGTTGCCTAAAAAAAGTTATGGCGTCCGAAAATAGGCCGGCGGCGAACCGTCCGCGGCAAACCGGGCGGTTCCCCCAAATTGGGGTTAAATTTCACAAAATTTCTTCAGATTTATTCAAACTTAGTTAAATTTACTGTTGAAATACTTTTCTACATTTTTGGGAGTAAAACGCACTCGATTATGAAATATTAAAAAAAAAAAATTTGCAAAAATTCTTGCTAAAATTCTAATTTTTTTTTTTTTGAGTGGATTTTTTGAAAATTTCAAGAAAATTTTTTTTAGGGGACTATTTTTCGTTTTATTGCATTTTTCTTATGAATTTTTTAAAAAAATGCCCAAAAATGCACATAATTGTGAAATATTCACAAATATGCAAAATATGCATATGGAATATCGTCCTAGAAGCTTCAATCCAAGCTAAAAACATGGGTTTCGTGCGTTTCAAGCCCATGAGAGTTCAGGAAAAAAATATGAATGTGCATATAATTTCAGACCTTATGTGAGGTAACAGATTTAAAATATACCAAATTACTTATACAGTATAAATACAATTGTTATAGTCCTATTTTCCCTCAAGATTTTTGAGATTTGTTTTGAATTCATTTAAGGAATTTATTTTAATTAATTCTTTCTCGAGTTATTTCATAATTTTGTTGCACTCCCTGCGATGGGAATAAATTTTGTACCTAATTTGTATTTAGTATTAAGTCTGTTGTAAGAGGGGGTATTAAAAGGTTGAGAAGGTTTAAAAATAGTAAAAAGATCAAACTGTTCTGCCATAAATTATTTTCTGTGCCATTAACAAATCAAACCATTTTCGCCTACATTCCAATGTTGGTAGCTGTAGGTATTTTAAAGGTTCTTGGTATGGAATATACGGGGAGGCTATACTTAAAAAACGCCCTTTTGGTGAAATATTTTTGACATTTTTCTAGTTTTTGAATTTTTTTTGTACAGATGGGTTCCACACCTCCGGAGCTTATTTATTAAAAGAGCAATTTCGAAAATTAATATTTTCTAAACCAAAAATCATAATTTACATGAATAAAAAAACTCCATGCATGTCAAACAATACAACTACTTCTAATTATTGCTACAAAAAAAATATAAATTTTAAAGAATTAATCTATCTAAAAATATTTAAAAGGGCGCCAGATATTAAATGTTTGCGTCATAGCTAGAGAACAAAACTTAAAATATATATTGAAAATGAAACCTTAAAGAAACAAATGAATAAAAGAAAAATAGATTTCTGTTAAAACTACAATTTAAAACTTCATTTTATAAAAGTTAAAGTATGCAAATGAATCCGACTTGGCGCCGAAATGAATAAGAATCGGGGAAAACACTTTCTTAAAATTAATTTTAATGATTTTGAAAGAAGTTTCTTTTATTGGAGAATTTCATTCGATTTAAAGATTTCTTTATGGCATAAACTATGAATGAAATAGGTACTAAAATAATTGCCAAAAAAGTGCAAAATAGGTGCTAAAAACCGGAAAAACCCCCAAAATAGGTGCAAAATAAGTGATAAAAACTCAAAGAAAAATGCCCAAAAGTTGTTCAAAAAAGGTTATTTTTCCCCAAAAACTCTTAAAAACAACTTCAAAATAACACTATTGCCTTAAATAATTAAAAAAAGGATTTTTTACAAATTAAGAAATTGTCGTAGTTTTTGAAATAAATTGTTAAAATAATTTTGGATTTTTCAAAATCTTTTCAAGAAAAATTTGAAAAGTTTTTGCATCGACAAAATTTTTTCTTGTATTAAAAAAGCCGGTTTTTAGGGGTTGTATTTTGTAGTTTTTGCATTTTTCTTCACAAATTTTTTGGTCACAAGCAAAAACAGTTGTGAAATAGTTGCAAAATGCCAAAATAGGTGCTAAAAAGTCGCTCTAATGCTCTAATTCAAAAATTGTTCAAAGAAATGTGTTTTTTGGGCTTTACTAAGCCGGGAAAAAAGTAGGTAAAAACCTAAAAATCCCAGCCCTACTTATATGCCTCAAATAACGCCATAATTACTTCCAAATACTCCGGCGAGAACGGGAAAAATAATCATTTTTTTTTTCAAAAATTAAATATAAATACTAAATTTTTTAAGTTGGTAAGCTAAACAGGGCACCGACCTAAAAATTTCAAAAAAAGAACACAGTCAAAACAAAAAAATTTTGCTGCCGGGGAAAATTTGGATGTAGGTATTTGTTTAGCACAAAACAGACCAATTTCGGGGGTTTTTTAAGATAAATTTGAGAACCTAGTGATGAGAGTTTAGTGGTGCCGATAAGCGCACGGGGAAAAATTCTGAAAACCTGAATGTTATTTATGAACAGTTGACCAAAAATTTTTTAATTTTTGACAATTTTTAAGATCGTTTTTAGGAAAATCTAAGATAAAAGTTGCCCGGTGGTGCCGATATGCGGCCCAAGGAAATTTTAAAATTAATTGTAATTGTTAACAGAATTTTCCCTAAAAAAAGGTCACTTGGAGAATTTTTGAGATAAATTTTGTGACAATCTGAGCATAAAATTGTCTGGCAGTACCGTAATCGCTGCCGAAAAAATTAAAAATTTTCAAATTAAAAAAATTACTTTAAAAATAAATAAAAGAGAAAGGAAGAATTGTTTCAAGTGAAAATAAAATATCAAAGCAATTCATAATATTTTTACAGTACCACCACACTAATTACCATTGGATAAATAATTAAAAAATTTATAACGATTTTTTCGCCTAAAATTTCACTTTTTACCAATTTTTTCAACAATTTTTACTCAGCAGACCATTCTTATTTGATTCTTAATAGAGGTATAAATTCTGAAATTTTAGCAAAAAATAAGAAATATGCACCAAAATACCAAAATATGCAAAAATCTGCATAAAAATGCGTCATAGAAGCTACAAACCAAGTTACAAATACCTTTTTCGTGCTTATTATTACATTGCTTATTAACAAAAAATATATATAAATGTATTTGCTTACAAATTCGCTCCCTAATGATGAGCAGCAGGCAAAAAAGTTTCGTGAAAAAGGAGAAACTACTAGAGCAATTAGCGCGTCGTGAAATATAAACACACTGAAAGAAAAGGGAAAAAGAGAAGACATACGGATATATATTTGTACTCTTGGAAGTGAAATTAGAAATTTTGCTGAAGAAAATTATTAAAAAATATTTCTTTAAATTATATTATAATATTTCCATACATCCTTGGGAGTGAAAATTTGGCCAATAATTTTCACATTCACAGCCGCAAAGCATAAAACTCAATCAAGACTTTTTATCAAAAATTTTTTTTTTATACTATTCAAAGCCGTGAAGTGCTCATCCCATAACATAATTTGTAGTAATAAAAAAAAAGTAATTATGAAACAATGCGCTTGCAATAACAAAATCAAAAAGAATGTCGTGAAATTTGCAGGCAAAAAATATACACAATTATTAATTATATCAAATTTCTTCACAATATTACATAATATCATGAACTTAGTATTTTGCTATATTATTTAATACGCCAAATTGTGTAATTATTCGTATCGACGATTCTTTTTGCTTTTAAAGTCGTAGAGGGCAAATACCAACCGATTATAATGGGCGTTAATTATTGCGGTTGCAGCTCCGGTTTAAAAATCTGTCTCTTCGCTGCTTTTTGGCTGGTTTTTTATCCATTTAGGGTAGATTAATTATCAAATAATAATATCTTGATATTAAGAAAAAAATTTGTGGGTGGTCAGTAATTTTTTTTTTTTTTGAATTTTTTATAAGGAATCTAGGATTTCAGATTCCAATTAAAAAATCTCGATTCTTAGATATAAAATTGACATCATTTTTTAAATGCAGATAAATTAAAAATTATGCTTAGGTCATAAGAAAAACAATTCTCTGATTATGTTTTCTTAAAAAATGCCTCAAGAAATTTCCGAACTATTTCAAAGGTCAAATTTTAGAAGCATATTCAAGAAGCAAAAAACGTCAACCTAGTTGAATTATATTTTAATGATTCCAAGTATATTAATCCAATGAAGAAAAAGTTTATTTCGTTGTCAAAATAACATTTTATTTGAGAAAATAAAATGAAATGTATAACAATTTTTGATCATTTTTATCAATGGAAAAAGTATTTTCAAATACATTGTTTTTTAAAGGTCTTTGTAACTAATAAATGGATTTAAAAAAATAATAAAATATTGCCGCAAAAAAAATAGTTTTTTTTTTTTAATTAGGCCAAACTTAACCGAAAACCGGGGGGACCGGTTAAAAGCGACATGACCTACACTAGTTTTGAAAAAAAAAATTTAAATCTGGTAAATGCTGAGATATTTATACCTGCACCACAATATAAAAATTGCTTACTAATAAACTGATGATAAAATTTTGGATTTCGGATCTTTCGGCTTTTTTGGGGCTTTTTATTTTTTGATTTGCCCAGCCCTTTTTTTTCTTCAATGATTTTTTTAATGATTGTTAAAGCTAATTTGTAAGTGTATTTCCTATATATTCCGTTTAATTTAAATATATTTAATTGTCAAAATATAATATGTAGTATTAGGCGGAAATTTTATTTTATTTTATTATAATATGCATTTTTAATATTTTAAAAATAAGTATTGGTAATTAATTACGAAGGGAATTAGTTTTTTACTGTTATTTTTTGTCTGTTCCTCTTGGTGACCATGCGAAAAAAATAAATTCTTTATAATCGAATGTATTTTATATCCTTTTACAAATAAATGTGTAAGTATTTTTTTAAATTAATTTTTTCCTTCAGTTTTGAAAAACAAAGACTATTAATGCATTTAATAGATAGAATTCTTCCTTTACTTTCATTTAATTTTGGTGCTTATTTTTGTTCTTTATTCGCAATTTCTTATTAATCGTATAAATACTTGTGCTTTTTTTAGACTTACATAAGCCAAAAAAAAATTGAAAATTTTTGTGTATAAAAAATTTTGTCCAAAAAAATCCATTAAAATTTTTTCATAAAAAAATAAGAAGCTTTCCTTCCTTTGACAGAAAGAGGAGTTTTACCCCAGATAATTTGTCATTTATTTGGTCACCCATTGCGAGAAGAAAACTTGATATTTTTTTAATTGATAAAAAAAAAATTGCATTAAAACAGCGGAATTTTTGTGATTATTTCTATTTTTTGTGCTTAATTCGCCATTTTTTGTACTTATTTCGTGCTTATTTTTCTATTTTTTGGGCTTATTTTGTGCTTATTTTGGCTTTCGCTGGGAATTTGAAAATTTTGATAGAATTTGTTCACAGGTTTTGAACTGAAAAATAGTCAATTTTTGAGGATAAATGAAATTTATTTAGGAACAATTGTAATTTTTGCTTCGATAGATTTCTTATTATATATTTTTTTTCAATTATTTTGCTTAATTTTTTATTTATTATAGCGAATTTTCGAGTTACTTCATGTTTACCCAAATCTTTTATTTTTCTAATCATTTGCACCATATCACTTTGGTTTTTGATTTTTGTTTTGTTAAATGCTGCTTTTAACATATTTTGTCTAGATTTCTCTTCCGTGCCTTCTATTGCATATTCATTTGTAGTCCTTCCTGTCCTTATCCGAATCAATAATTTTCAGCTTAAATGCAAACCATAAAAAATAAAATATCATTTTAAGGATTGAAGAATAATTATCCAATGTAAAGAAAATTTTATGATCAATTTACTGGCTAATTTATTTTTAAATACTTTTCTTCTTCTGGTTTCCTTTGATGCTGGCTTCAATGCCGCTTGCTTCAACAGGAATTTTGTTCTGCAAATAGTGGTGTATGGATTTAGAATTGATAAATTGATTCGTCAGAACAAATTTGAGAAACTTTTGGAAAATAAAATTTGAAATAAATTATGAATTTTTTAATCCAATATTTTGGGCCCAATTCTGCTAAAGAATTTCCCATCTACTTAAATAAATCCCGCGTTTTTTTGCTAATGTGTTGCTTTATTTTTGATGAAATGACCATTGTTTAATTTATAATTATTGTAAAATTATAAATTTTAATTTGTATTCCAATTTTGCAGGAAAAACTTTGCAAAATATTGACAATAGTTATTTTTATTGCCATTTATTCTACTAAGTGAAGTAGTAATATTTTAATTATTTGGCTTTTATTTAAAAATGTTCTAAGTTTTGCTATTCAAAAGGAATGGCCTTTTTAAATTTAATAATACACCATTGTAAAGGTCGCATAAAATTTTATCTTAAATAACGATTTACTGGCGCTGTGATGCCATAGGCGCAGCGCCGCCTTTAAACTCTGAGTTTTGATGGGATGGTAGGTAATGCATTTTGTCATTATTGCAGAATTTAAAGGAAAAAAATAGTCATTGTTATACTCAAAAGAAAAAAAAACAAGGAAAATGTGAATTCAATATTTTTTTTTTATCCTAGGTTGATCTTTCAAATAATGACAAATCTATACATATGAACCAATACAACTTCTAAGAAGTGATCTGAAACTATTTTCTTGACAAAATTTTTGGAAATATTACCATTACTAAAAAAGGATTTGATTCTTTATCATTTCGAATTTAAAAAATGATATTATTATTATCCATTATTCGCTCAACCATTGTGCGATACAATTCTTTGTGCGAATGTGTCCCCTCTACTGTTGGATAGAATAATTAAGACTTCAATTAAATAATAATTGGATAAGTTTTATTTGAGACATTGTTTAAGAGTATTTTTATTATTTGCTTTTTTATTTCGTTCAAATGAAGTAACTATTATTGATAATAATATTATCATTTTTCAGCCGAAAATAATTTGTCCTATACTCGTGCATTGTTCATTGTTATGATTGTTAAACTGTCTGTACCTTTATTAATTGTTCTCTTATTATTTAGGGTGGATTATTTTTAAGGGTAACAAAAGTATTTTTTTCTATTTTTGATATATAATTTAGAATCTTTTGTTTTTTCGTGATGTAAATAACTTAAAGCTTTATTTTGTTTTTTTTCCATAATAGAATTAGTTTAATCTTTAAATAAATTCGATACTTGATTTTTGCTTTTTTTAACTATTGAAGTCCAGCCTCCGAAATTTCAAAAAATTGGGATACTTATTTTTTTTATTATTCAAAACCAGAAAATATATTTATTTATTTCAAGAAAAAATTGTAAAATTGTTTATTTAATTGAAAATCATAATAATTAATCGAAAAAAAACAAAAAAAATAGTTAATAATATTATTTTTTAATAACTTTTTTTTTGGAGAAAAAATTAGTAATAATCGCATTTTTTAGATAATCTTATCTTTTTCATTTACAATTTATTGTTTTTGAAATATTTTCTTGCACGAAGATAATACTGACTTCAAAATATTTATTAAAAAAAGAATTTTCATTAAAAACTTTATTCGTGATATCCAAACGTAGGTTTTGGCAATAAAAAATAATTCTTTGGCGACACTTGGTGCCTGAGAAAATGTAGAAATTCATCAAATCGATGCCAAAGGACCAAAAAGAGTGGAAGATGGGGAGGGGGGAGGTGAGGTGAGGGGAGGGGAGGGGAGGGGAGGGATGAGAAGGGCCAAAGGACCAAAAAGAGTGGAAGATGGGGAGGGGGGAGGTGAGGGGAGGGGAGGGATGAGAATGGGTGAACGACAACCACCGACCCGACCAATTCATTCGTTCCTCCTTCCTTCACGTATTGATTTCTTATTGTGGAGCAATAATAAAGTAGGGCTCGGATTTATATGGATATAGAATTACAAAATAAGGCCATAAAATATGGACATAAAATTGCATAAGTGCCAAAAGTCATAAAATTAAAAAACATATAATTCCCGGCTTAAATGTGACGTAAAATCCGAAAAATGTCAAATAAACCTTAAATATTTACTACTATAAATTAGGGTTCAGCCCCGACCCTTCGGGGACAGAATGTCGGGGAACGGGGACAAAATTCCCCGACCAAATTTGTCGGGGATGGCTGGAGAAATTTAAAAAATGTCGGGGACAGACTCCTCTCTCGGGGACAAAATTTTCATAAAAAGCCGAAAAAAAGATAAAAGAAAAACTTCCAGAACAAAAAAGTCTTAAAAACTCATTTAAAGACACTTCCATCTTATTTGAAGTGCAATTGACGACTTTCATAATTCCCCGAAAAAGGTCGGGGCTGAACCCTATTATAAATCTACCAAAAATTTGGAAATTACTGAAAAATTAAAATAAATATCTGCTTTTACTTTTACACTTAAGTCTTTGTCTCGACTCGAGATATTTTAAGTCTCGAATAGTGTACACTCTTTATATGTCCTATCATGAATTTTCTAGTGCCCAAACTTCCCCCTGCGAAAAATGAACGAAAAATTACAAATTAAGATTAAATGGCAATTTTTATGTAATTGCAAAAAAAATTTTTTTAATCATACAAAAAAAAATTTTGAATATTTTTCTCGAGAAATTCAAATTTTGCATTTTTACGGAGTACTTTTTTGAAAATTTTTCAACGTTAATTCTCAGGAATATATATTTTTCATTATTTTTTTGCATTTTTCTTATGAAATTTTTCAAAATGCCAAAATATGGACCTAAAAATATGGACAAATATGGGAAGATGGACATAAATCACGAAATATGGAAAAGTTTGTCCTAAAAACCCCTACAGGTTTTAAACGACACCTTTGTAAATTTTTTTCCAGACGATTGTACGAAAAATTAGATTTAATGAAAAAAAACAAAAGGAAAAAATTAGTGCCTTTGCCCGCCATCGATTAATCGCTTTTTCTTTTTGAATCATAATAATAATATTGCAAAAAGGAAGTATTTGCTGAACAAATAAACAAAATATTTTCATGATCTTTTTGTCCCTTTTTCATTGAATCAGCAAAAAAATAAAATCACAATTTTGGCCAAAATGGCATAATAGCAAAAATCATAGAAATTTGTGATAAGAAATAATTGGGAGAATGGAATTATTATTCGATGATAAGAATTGAATGCAATTTTGAGGCTTCAAAAATTTTCTCTCATAATCGGACTTTGTTTCATTGATTCATAATAAAATTAAAAATTATCGCATACAATTAAGGTTAAATTGAAAGCCAAAGGTTCAGTCATGTCTCAGTTAAGCGCCGAAACAATGATCCAAAAAATAATAATATTTCAATTACTCAAATATCAAGACGCTCAATCATCGGCGCTAATCCAAGCAAGTCTGGGAATATTACCAAAACAAAAAATTACTTAATTATCATATTTAAAAATATACATATTTTATAATTTAAATAAACAAAGGAAACTAAAAAATTTACAATTCATCAATTGGTGATACAAAAAACAAAAGTTATTATTGACAAAAGTGCTGAAAGTAATGAGCAATTTTACTGACAATATTTCTATTGCAGGTTTTTCTTTTTTATTGTTTATGCGTGAAAAACAAAAAATAATTATAAATCTGACAGAAGATTTTTTAAATCAAAATATAGAAGTGATTTTTACCAAAACAGTAAATAACGATCCTTTATTCCAAGGATTTTAAAATTTAATATAAATCGAAGAAAACATGCATTGTATAAAATAATTGTGTAGTTTTGTCACTGTTACAGACGAATGAAGTCGACGATTCTCATGGACACGATTCTCGGATTGTTTCGGAGTTGAGTTGGTCATTTTACTGTAAAAATGAGATTCTTAACTAAAACAAACGTCAATGATTCTTTGTTACCCTTAAAAAATTATAATTCTCTATAATCAAACCACAATAGAAGACTTAATGGCATGCGCCGCTAAATTAAAAAAGAAATTATGTTTAAAAAAATTAGTAAAAGTAAAAATAACCTAATTTCGGTAAATCTATAAATTATAAAGAAAAGCAAATAGGTAAAAATAATAATTAATAAAATATAAAAACCTTATATTCACCATTAAAATGATTTTTCAAGGTTTCTAAACAATTAGTTTTTAAATAAGGTAATTAAAAAAAGAACACTTTGTCATAGAAATTAGTTTAAAATAGAGTTGAACGGGGCCGGGTTCCCGGCCTGGATTACTCCCGGAATCCCGGCTTTTTGTATCCCGGTCCCGTTCCCGGATTTTGAAAAATCGGGATCCGCTCCCGGTCCTACCGGACCGGGATTGACCGAGACTGAAATAAGCACTGGCAAGAATGGGGTCATGATAAGAAATTGCGGAGAAATATTGGAAAATTTTTTTAAATTTATTCAAATATTTTATCATTCGTTTTGCAATAGTATTCCTTTCTAAACTCATTATTTGTTATTTTATTAAATCAGGGATGCCATATGTTCTGCTGGTCGAATCTTGGAAATCAAAAATGTTTTTTTTTCTATGAAATGTCCTTTTTCAGTTTTTCTCGGTGGCGCCTATCGGCACCACCGGACCCTTCCTTTTTTCATTTTAATGTTTCATTTCAAAACCGACAGCTGAAGCAGTTAGGTAAGGACCTAGCAATAATTTCTAATTGGTTTGCATTTTAAAAGTGATGAAAATTTTATATTCTTAGAATCGTGCTTTTAATTTGAATCTGAAATCGTGGCTTCAATTAAATCAATGTCTTTTAAAAAGTTGTTGTAATTTTATTATTTCCATAAAATAAATTATATAATTCCATTTTGGATAAGAAAAAAAATTGCCCTTAAATATACGCATCTATTAATGGGCAAATAATATAAAAGCGAACGGAAAATAAAAAAACAGTTGACAATTAATAAATGATTTTCTTTATAGAAAAATACTGTATATAATTTTTAGTAAAGTTCTCAAATAAATAATCTTATTTAAAATAAATAATAACTCACAAAAAAAGGTTTTTTAGAATTTTGGTTTACTAAATTATTCACTAAGAATATGGTTTACTTTAGATCTTAAGAAGTTTATTCGATTAAATGGTAAAGCAAATATTCAAATCAGTAATATTCTTAAATTAAAATTCACTAAATCCACAATTAATCTAATCATATTAATAATAGATTAAATAAATTAGAGATAAAGCTATAATGCCATAGATGTGCGTTAAATTTTAATTTGTTTGAGGGAATAATAAATCAATTGAAAAATCGGCGCTAGTTACAAAGCGTAGTATTTTGAAAATTTTTTCACTTTTTTTTTGGCTTAATTTTTTTTTTTTGATGCAGAATTTTTCGGGGAATCTGATTTTGACATCTATTTTGCCCAATTGCGAATCCCGAACCCTAATTCGAACATTTCAAAAGTTTCTAATTTACAATAGTGTGTCTCATTTTATCCAATTAATTCGTCCATTTCAAAGAAAGCCGATGCGGCAAAAGATAATCAAATATAGAAAAAATTAAAGTATTTATTATCTAAATGATAAAATGGGACACACTATTGTAAATTGGAATAAATGAGACACACTAAAGTAAATTAGAAAATTTTGAAATGTTCGAATTAGGGTTCGGGATTCGCAATTGGACAAAATAGAAGTCGGAATCGGAATCCCCGACCTGAAAACCCATAAAATAGCTTTAAAAAGCAAAAAAAAATTTTTCCAAAAAAAGTGAAAAAATTTTCAAAATACTACGCTTTGTAACTAGCGCCGAAAAATCTTAATTTATGTCAATAATGTCAAGTCACCCTATTTTGGCGAAAAGTGAACAAAAATCGATTAACATATCTAATCACATAATATTGACACATAATATTGAACAAATAAAGAATTAATGCTATTATTCCTAACTTAATGACCATTTACGAGACGAATTTGCACGCCAGAATATATTCGCAGAAAGGACTAAAATTATAATTAGAATCGCAATAATAATCCCATATATTTTTATTTGTTAAAAAATTCAAATTGAAGGTGTCTATATCAATAAAATTCTAAATTGACCCATGATTAAAGATGTCAAAACATTAATTCATCAATATCATAAAAAATAAAGATTGAATAAAAATATGAAATAAGGGAATTGAAAAAATACAAAAACATAACAATTAAGCAATTCTAGTAAAAATAAAAGAACTTACTTTTTGCTTACACAATTTCAAGTAAATAATCCTATTACTCTAATACAAAAATAAAACTACCAAAGATATTTGCGTATTGTCTAACTGAAAAAATTTGATGACATCATATATAATATATTGAACCTCAGCCTTAATGATGAAGGAATTGATTGTCGCAAATTTCGAGAAGAACCATATGAAAACGAGAACGACGAAGAGCGTACAATATGGTTTAAAATATATGAATTTTATATTAGACTCAACTTCATTTTTTTAGTACCTAGTAACTTTTATATAAATTAAATTACAAAAAATAAGAAAAAAAAATAAACTTTAAGGGAAAAACTATTATTGAAAGTTTAAAAGCAATGTCCAATTAAGAAGATAAGTAAATATTTCATTTTTCTTTTATTAAATATTTAAAAATCCTTTGGGTATCTGCAAAAATATAAATAACTTTTTAAATTCATATTTAATCAATTATTTAAAAAGAAGTTGTTAATTAGATTACTTAAAGTACAACAATAATTGTGACAGTTTATGTAAATTCAAAATGAATATGAAAGAATAACTTAGGTCGGTAAATGATGTGGAAAAGATTCAAATTTGTAAAAATAATAATAAATGAAGAAAAAAATTAAGGAAAAAATATTATTAAAAAATAATAAGAAATTCCGCAGAACTATTTGCATATAACGTGAAAAATAGATTCTTCTGATGTCCTTATTCAAGTTAATTTTTCATGATGGCAAATAAAAAAACATTTGTTAGATTATATATACGTTATATAGGTTTGGGGTTTCGTTTCAAAAAATTAAGGCTCTTTTCTGTGGACCAGGGGGGTTATGAGTTTTGTGGAAAGGTCTTACAACTTTTTGCGTAGAATCCGGGAAAACTATAGAAAAAAATTCTAGGGCGCCACATGAGCGCCAGGAACCGAGTTGCGGGTCATTCGCGCACTCTCAGTTCTACGAAAATTTTTCTTTTAACCCCAATCGAAAAACGACTGCTGGGAGGAAATCAAGTTGAAGTGTCCCCGAAAACTTTATAAGCGAACCCGAAGCGAAATTTTGAAAATCTAGGCCTGCCTGCGGGGGCAAATTTTCAGCACCAGAATGGTGAATTCCAGCCCCAGCTGAATGCCGGGCTGGGGGTTGTGCTGATCAGAATGGTGATAGCAGGCGCAATGTAGCGCTCACCGAGCTCCATTTTTGAGAAAAAAATTTTTTTCAAAATTTCCAAAAATTTCCGAGCTAGGGGGGGTTGCAGGTTTTTTGGTTTTCGGTCTATATGAATTTTTAACGATTTTTTAAAAATATACGGAGAGCACTTTCAAGCAACCATTTTTGATGGGCTATCGTTTTAAAATAATTTTGGAAAATTTTTTATTTTTTCAAAAAATTTTAAGGTAGGCGGGACACTTCAGTCCCGGGCCTGTAACTCGCCAGGGGGTGCCTGGAGTGAAAAGTTTTTTTTACCCAGATTTGTAGAGAATTAAATGGGCTATCGAACGTGGTTACATATGTTGAAAAATTTTCAGAAATTTTCGAGCTAGGCCCCCTAAGAAATTTTCACCTACCTTCAAATGGGTCAAAAAAATTTCAAAAAATATTTTTCTGGACCTATTTTATGCGCTGATCACGAATATCAACATAGTTTTTCGTTAAAAATTTTTTGGGAGTTCTTAAAAATTTTTGAAAAATTGACCTTTTTTTGGCCTCGGGAATTTGGTCATAGATTAAAAAAAACCATAACTTAATTGTTCGTAGACCGATTGAAATAATATAAAGTTCATAAAATGCAGAAAAATACAGCCTATTTTATCCAATTTATTTGGGATTTCAAAAATGAATAACAAAAAAGTTAGGTCCGATTTTCTAAAAAATTTTGAATTTTCAGAAAAAAATTCATAAGTTTTTTCAAAATAGAATTTCCTTTATTTTTTTTTTATAGAAAAATTGCTAATTTTTGGCTCTACTGATTTGGCCTTTAGACCGCCCTTCTATCTCTTTCTTAAAAAAAGTTATGGTCCAAAAACTGCTTTTGGAAATCCGGACCATAGGGGGTACCCTATTGAAAGTTTTTTCAAAAATTTTTTCCTCAAAAATTTATTTAAAAACACTTTTCTAAGCCTATTTGGGTCGCTGATCACGAAAATCTTATCAGATTTTAGTTTTGACTCAGTTAAAGTCTCTGAATCCACGCGTAAAAGTGGATTCTGAGTGGTGGGGCGAGGGGCGGGGGGGGGGGGGTTCAGATCACCACACTCAAATGTTTTATTATTGTTTTATTTGCTTTGATTCATTTTAATATATAATTAAATTTAAAATTAAAATATATAAAATTTTGTTTTAAATTTATTTAATGCAAATTGTAAGGTGTATTTATTCCTGCTTTTAAATAAAATTTAAATAATCAACAAACCAATTTTTGAAGTAAATTTTAATACAAATAAATGTTAATAATTATTTAAATTAAAATAGGTGCGTTCCTTTTATTAATTTTAATGCCTTCAAATTAATATTTATTCATTTCTTCTGAATAAAATTTAAGTGTCTTTTATCTTTTTCTAACACTTTTAATCCCTAATCATTGGAACACTCTCAGTCCCTAATCATTGGAACACTCTCAGTCCCTAATCATTGGAACACTCTCAGTCCCTAATCATTGGAACACTCTCAGTACCTAATCATTGGAACACTCTCCGACCCTAATCATTGGAACACTCTCCGACCCTAATCATTGGAACACTCTCAGTTCCTAATCATTGGAACACTCTCCGACCCTAATCATTGGAACACTCTCAGTCCCTAATCATTGGAACACTCTCAGTCCCTAATCATTGGAACACTCTCAGTCCCTAATCATTGGAACACTCTCAGTCCCTAATCATTGGAACACTCTCAGTCCCTAATCATTGTAACACTCTCAAACCCTAATCATTCTCAGTCCCTGTCCGTTGGAACACTTTTTCATAACACCTAATATTCGGACCTAGGTAGCGAAGCTCGATAAGCGCGAAGCGCTTTGAATACAGTAACACGCATGTACGCAGGCGCTAGTTATATATACGTTATATAGGTTTGGGGTTTCGTTTCAAAAAATTAAGGCTCTTTTCTGTGGACCAGGGGGGTTCTGAGTTTTGTGGAAAGGTCTTACAACTTTTTGCGTAGAATCCGGGAAAACTATAGAAAAAAATTCTAGGGCGCCACATGAGCGCCAGGATCCGAGTTGCGGGTCATTGGCGCAGTCTCAGTTCTACGAAAATTTTTCTTTTTATCCCAATCGAAAAACGCCTGCTGGGAGGAAATCAAGTTGAAGTGTCCCCGAAAACTTTGCCAGCGAACCCAAAGCGAAATTTTGAAAACCTAGGCCTGCCTGCGGGGGCAAATTTTCAGCACCAGAATGGTGAATTTCAGCCCCAGCTGAATGCCGGGATTAGGGGTGGAGGGATCGGAATGGTGATAGCAGGCGCAATGTAGCGCTCACCGAGCTCCATTTTTGAGAAAAAAATTTTTTTCAAAATTTCCAAAAATTTCCGAGCTAGGGGGGTTTGCAGGTTTTTTGGTTTTCGGTCTATATGAATTTTTAACGATTTTTTAAAAATATACGGAGAGCACTTTCAAGCAACCATTTTTGATGGGCTATCGTTTTAAAATAATTTTGGAAAATTTTTTATTTTTTCAAAAAATTTTAAGGTAGGCGGGACACTTCAGTCCCGGGCCTGTAACTCGCCAGGGGGTGCCTGGAGTGAAAAGTTTTTTTTACCCAGATTTGTAGAGAATTAAATGGGCTATCGAACGTGGTTACATATGTTGAAAAATTTTCAGAAATTTTCGAGCTAGGCCCCCTAAGAAATTTTCACCTACCTTCAAATGGGTCAAAAAAATTTCAAAAAATATTTTTCTGGACCTATTTTATGCGCTGATCACGAATATCAACATAGTTTTTCGTTAAAAATTTTTTGGGAGTTCTTAAAAATTTTTGAAAAATTGACCTTTTTTTGGCCTCGGGAATTTGGTCATAGATTAAAAAAAACCATAACTTAATTGTTCGTAGACCGATTGAAATAATATAAAGTTCATAAAATGCAGAAAAATACAGCCTATTTTATCCAATTTATTTGGGATTTCAAAAATGAATAACAAAAAAGTTAGGTCCGATTTTCTAAAAAATTTTGAATTTTCAGAAAAAAATTCATAAGTTTTTTCAAAATAGAATTTCCTTTATTTTTTTTTTATAGAAAAATTGCTAATTTTTGGCTCTACTGATTTGGCCTTTAGACCGCCCTTCTATCTCTTTCTTAAAAAAAGTTATGGTCCAAAAACTGCTTTTGGAAATCCGGACCATAGGGGGTACCCTATTGAAAGTTTTTTCAAAAATTTTTTCCTCAAAAATTTATTTAAAAACACTTTTCTAAGCCTATTTGGGTCGCTGATCACGAAAATCTTATCAGATTTTAGTTTTGACTCAGTTAAAGTCTCTGAATCCACGCGTAAAAGTGGATTCTGAGTGGTGGGGCGAGGGGCGGGGGGGGGGGGGTTCAGATCACCACACTCAAATATTCTTTTTTTTTTATTGCTTTATTGTTTTTTACTTTATATATATTAAATTTAAATGAATAATTTGTAAATTTAAATAATTTTAAGCCCTCTCAGTCCCTGTCATTGGAATACTCTTATCATTTTATTAAGGCTGCAGCTTGACGCAAGAAGACGAACACAAAGCGGCGACTGCTATGTAAGCTTTTAATTTAATTTTTTTTTTTATTAGTTTTTGTTTTATCATTTCTGGCTTATTTATTAAGGCTGCAGCATAACCGAGAAGAAGAAAACAAAGTGGCGACTTCGATTAAGCCTTTTATTGAATTTTTGAACTTCTTTTTTTTATTAGGTATTGTTTTTCATTTTCTGGATCATTATCAAGGCTGCAGCCCAACACATCAAAACGAACACAAAACGGCGACTGCTATGTAAGCTTTTTATTGTATTAGGGTTTTTTTTTTTATCATTTTTCTGGCTCATTTATTAAGGCTGCAGCCCAACACATGAAGACGAACACAGCGGCGACTGCTATGTATGCTTATCATTGATTTTATTTTGATTTCTTTGTATTATTTCTTTTTCAGTTTTATGGCTCATTCATTAAGGCTGCAGCCCAACACATGAAGACGTACACAAGCGGCGACTGCTATGTATGCTTATCATTGATTTTTTTGATTTCCTTTGTATTATTTCTTTTTTCTTTTTCAGGAACACTCTCAGTCCCGAATCATTGGAACACTCTCCGACCCTAATCATTGGAACACTTTCAATCCCTAATCATTGGAACACTCTCCGACCCTAATCATTGGAACACTCTCAGTCCCTAATCATTGGAACACTCTCAGTACCTAATCATTGGAACACTCTCCGACCCTAATCATTGGAACACTCTCAGTCCCTAATCATTGGAACCCTCTCAGTCCCTGATCATTGGAACACACTCTCAGTCCCTGATCATTGGAACATTCTCAGTCCCTGATCATTGGAACACTCTCAGTCCCTAATCATTGGAACACTCTCAGCCCCTAAACATTGGAACTCTCTCCCTAATCATTGAACACTTTCAGTCCCTGATCATTGGAACACACTCTCAGTCCCTGATCATTGGAACACTCTAATCATTGGAACACTCTCAGTTCCTAATCATTGGAACACTCTCCGACCCTAATCATTGGAACACTCTCAGTCCCTAATCATTGGAACACTCTCAGTCCCTAATCATTGGAACACTCTCAGTCCCTAATCATTGTAACACTCTCAAACCCTAATCATTGTAACACTCTCCGACCCTAATCATTGGAACACTCTCAGTCCCTAATCATTGGAACACTCTCAGTCCCTAATCATTGGAACACTCTCAGTCCCAAATCATTGGAACACTCTCAGTACCTAATCATTGTAACACTCTCAGTTCCTAATCATTGGAACACTCTCAGTTCCTAATCATTGGAACACTCTCCGACCCTAATCATTGGAACACTCTCAGTCCCTAATCATTGGAACACTCTCAGTCCCTAATCATTGGAACACTCTCAGTCCCTAATCATTGTAACACTCTCAAACCCTAATCATTGGAACACTCTCCGACCCTAATCATTGGAACACTCTCAGTCCCTAATCATTGGAACACTCTCAGTCCCTAATCATTGGAACACTCTCAGTCCCTAATCATTGGAACACTCTCAGTACCTAATCATTGGAACACTCTCCGACCCTAATCATTGGAACACTCTCAGTCCCTAATCATTGGAACACTCTCAGTTCCTAATCATTGGAACACTCTCCGACCCTAATCATTGGAACACTCTCAGTCCCTAATCATTGGAACACTCTCAGTCCCTAATCATTGGAACACTCTCAGTCCCTAATCATTGGAACACTCTCAGTCCCTAATCATTGGAACACTCTCAGTCCCTAATCATTGTAACACTCTCAAACCCTAATCATTCTCAGTCCCTGTCCGTTGGAACACTTTTTCATAACACCTAATATTCGGACCTAGGTAGCGAAGCTCGATAAGCGCGAAGCGCTTTGAATACAGTAACACGCATGTACGCAGGCGCTAGTTATATATATGTTATATAGGTAAGGAGTTTCGTTTCAAAAAATTAAGGCTCTTTTCTGTGGACCAGGGGGGCTCTGAAATTGGTGGAAAGGTCTTACAACTTTTTGCGGTGCATCCGGGAAAATTAATATAAAAAAATCTAGGGCGCCACATGAGCGCCAGGAACCGAGTTGCGGGTCATTCGCGCACTCTCAGTTCTACGAAAATTTTTCTTTTAACCCGGATCAAAAAATTTTTGCTGGTAGGATGTTAAGTTGAAGTGTCCCCGAAAGGTTTGTCAGCGAACCCGAAGAAAAATTTTCAAAACCTAGGCCTGCCTGCATCTATAACTTTTCAGCACCAGAATGGTGAATTTCAGCCCCAGCTGAATGCCGGGATTAGGGGTGGAGGGATCGGAATGGGTATAACAGGTGCAATGTAGCGCTTGTCGAGCACGAATTTTGAGAAAAAAAAAATTTAAAAAATTTTCAAAAATTTCCGAGCTAGGGGGGGTTGCAGGTTTTGCACGTTTAGGGCTGTATGAATTTTTAACGATTTTTTAAAAATATACGGAGACCACTTTCAAGCACCCGTTTTTGATGGGCTAACGTTTAAAAATAATTTTGAAAAAATTTTGATTTTTTCAAAAAATTTTAAGGTAGGCGGGACACTTCAGTCCCGGGCCTGTAGCTCGCCAGGGGGTGCCTGGAGTGGAAAGTTTTTTTTGCCCATATTTGTAGAGAATTAAATGGGCTATCGAACGATGTTACATATGTTGAAAAATTTTCAGAAATTTTCGAGCTAGGCCCCCTCGAAAATTTTAACCTACCTTCAAAGGGGTCAAAAAAATTTCAAAAAATATTTTTCTGGGCCTATTTTAGGCGCTGATCACGAATATCAACTTAGTTTTGTGCTAAAAAAATTTTGGAGGTTGGAAAAAATTTTTGAAAAATCGACCTTTTTTTGGTCTCCAAAATTTGGTGAAATATTTAAAAAAGCATAACTTAATTGGAGTTGGACCAATCCTTATAAAATAAAGCTCATAAAATGCAGAAAAATATGAGGCATTTTATGCAATTTATTTGGGAGTTCTAATATGAAAAATAAAAAAGTTAGGTCTAAATTTGTGAAAATTTTTGAATTTTCAGAAAAAAATTCGTAACTTTTTCCAGAATTGAAATTTACAAAATTTTTTTACAAATAAAAATTACTAATTTTTAGCTCTATTTTATATAGTTGAGAGTTTTTTTATAGCTCTATTCAAAAAAAAGTTAAGGCCCAAAAACTGCTTTTGGAAATCCGGACCATAGGGGGTACCCTATTGAAATTTTTTTGAAAATTTTTTATCTCCAAAATTTTTCAAATCCCACTTTTCTAAGCCTATTTTGGACGCTGATCACGAATATGTAATGAGATTTTAGTTTTGACTCTGTTAAAGTCTCTGAATCCCTACGTTAATGTGGATTCTGGGCAGTGGGGAGGGGGGGGGGGCGGTGGAGGTTCACATCACCACACTCAAATGTTTTATTATTGTTTTATTTGCTTTGATTCATTTTAATATATAATTAAATTTAAAATTAAAATATATAAAATTTTGTTTTAAATTTATTTAATGCAAATTGTAAGGTGTATTTATTCCTGCTTTTAAATAAAATTTAAATAATCAACAAACCAATTTTTGAAGTAAATTTTAATACAAATAAATGTTAATAATTATTTAAATTAAAATAGGTGCGTTCCTTTTATTAATTTTAATGCCTTCAAATTAATATTTATTCATTTCTTCTGAATAAAATTTAAGTGTCTTTTATCTTTTTCTAACACTTTTAATCCCTAATCATTGGAACACTCTCAATCCCTAATCATTGGAACACTTTCAATCCCTAATCATTGGAACACTCTCCGACCCTAATCATTGGAACACTCTCAGCCCCTAATCATTGGAACACTCTCAGTACCTAATCATTGGAACACTCTCCGACCCTAATCATTGGAACACTCTCAGTCCCTAATCATTGGAACCCTCTCAGTCCCTGATCATTGGAACACACTCTCAGTCCCTGATCATTGGAACATTCTCAGTCCCTGATCATTGGAACACTCTCAGTCCCTAATCATTGGAACACTCTCAGCCCCTAAACATTGGAACTCTCTCCCTAATCATTGAACACTTTCAGTCCCTGATCATTGGAACACACTCTCAGCCCCTAAACATTGGAACTCTCTCCCTAATCATTGAACACTTTCAGTCCCTGATCATTGGAACACACTCTCAGTCCCTGATCATTGGAACACTCTAATCATTGGAACACTCTCCGACCCTAATCATTGGAACACTCTCAGTCCCGAATCATTGGAACACTCTCAGTACCTAATCATTGGAACACTTTCAATCCCTAATCATTGGAACACTCTCCGACCCTAATCATTGGAACACTCTCAGTCCCTAATCATTGGAACACTCTCAGTACCTAATCATTGGAACACTCTCCGACCCTAATCATTGGAACACTCTCAGTCCCTAATCATTGGAACCCTCTCAGTCCCTGATCATTGGAACACACTCTCAGTCCCTGATCATTGGAACATTCTCAGTCCCTGATCATTGGAACACTTTTGGCACAATACACATGCCTAGGTAGCGAAGCTCAAAAAGCGCGCAGCGCTTTCCCCTACTGCACCCACGCATGTACGCAGGCGCTAGTTATATATACGTTATATAGGTTTGGGGTTTCGTTTCAAAAAATTAAGGCTCTTTTCTGTGGACCAGGGGGGTTATGAGTTTTGTGGAAAGGTCTTACAACTTTTTGCGTAGAATCCGGGAAAACTATAGAAAAAAATTCTAGGGCGCCACATGAGCGCCAGGAACCGAGTTGCGGGTCATTCGCGCACTCTCAGTTCTACGAAAATTTTTCTTTTAACCCCAATCGAAAAACGACTGCTGGGAGGAAATCAAGTTGAAGTGTCCCCGAAAACTTTATAAGCGAACCCGAAGCGAAATTTTGAAAATCTAGGCCTGCCTGCGGGGGCAAATTTTCAGCACCAGAATGGTGAATTCCAGCCCCAGCTGAATGCCGGGCTGGGGGTTGTGCTGATCAGAATGGTGATAGCAGGCGCAATGTAGCGCTCACCGAGCTCCATTTTTGAGAAAAAAATTTTTTTCAAAATTTCCAAAAATTTCCGAGCTAGGGGGGTTTGCAGGTTTTTTGGTTTTCGGTCTATATGAATTTTTAACGATTTTTTAAAAATATACGGAGAGCACTTTCAAGCAACCATTTTTGATGGGCTATCGTTTTAAAATAATTTTGGAAAATTTTTTATTTTTTCAAAAAATTTTAAGGTAGGCGGGACACTTCAGTCCCGGGCCTGTAACTCGCCAGGGGGTGCCTGGAGTGAAAAGTTTTTTTTACCCAGATTTGTAGAGAATTAAATGGGCTATCGAACGTGGTTACATATGTTGAAAAATTTTCAGAAATTTTCGAGCTAGGCCCCCTAAGAAATTTTCACCTACCTTCAAATGGGTCAAAAAAATTTCAAAAAATATTTTTCTGGACCTATTTTATGCGCTGATCACGAATATCAACATAGTTTTTCGTTAAAAATTTTTTGGGAGTTCTTAAAAATTTTTGAAAAATTGACCTTTTTTTGGCCTCGGGAATTTGGTCATAGATTAAAAAAAACCATAACTTAATTGTTCGTAGACCGATTGAAATAATATAAAGTTCATAAAATGCAGAAAAATACAGCCTATTTTATCCAATTTATTTGGGATTTCAAAAATGAATAACAAAAAAGTTAGGTCCGATTTTCTAAAAAATTTTGAATTTTCAGAAAAAAATTCATAAGTTTTTTCAAAATAGAATTTCCTTTATTTTTTTTTTATAGAAAAATTGCTAATTTTTGGCTCTACTGATTTGGCCTTTAGACCGCCCTTCTATCTCTTTCTTAAAAAAAGTTATGGTCCAAAAACTGCTTTTGGAAATCCGGACCATAGGGGGTACCCTATTGAAAATTTTTTGAAAAATTTTTTCCTCAAAAATTTTTTGAATCCCACTTTTCTAAGCCTATTTGGGTCGCTGATCACGAAAATCTTATCAGATTTTAGTTTTGACTCAGTTAAAGTCTCTGAATCCACGCGTAAAAGTGGATTCTGAGTGGTGGGGCGAGGGGCGGGGGGGGGGGGGGTTCAGATCACCACACTCAAATATTCTTTTTTTTTTATTGCTTTATTGTTTTTTACTTTATATATATTAAATTTAAATGAATAATTTGTAAATTTAAATAATTTTAAGCCCTCTCAGTCCCTGTCATTGGAATACTCTTATCATTTTATTAAGGCTGCAGCTTGACGCAAGAAGACGAACACAAAGCGGCGACTGCTATGTAAGCTTTTAATTTAATTTTTTTTTTTTATTAGTTTTTGTTTTATCATTTCTGGCTTATTTATTAAGGCTGCAGCATAACCGAGAAGAAGAAAACAAAGTGGCGACTTCGATTAAGCCTTTTATTGAATTTTTGAACTTCTTTTTTTTATTAGGTATTGTTTTTCATTTTCTGGATCATTATCAAGGCTGCAGCCCAACACATCAAAACGAACACAAAACGGCGACTGCTATGTAAGCTTTTTATTGTATTAGGGTTTTTTTTTTTATCATTTTTCTGGCTCATTTATTAAGGCTGCAGCCCAACACATGAAGACGAACACAGCGGCGACTGCTATGTATGCTTATCATTGATTTTATTTTGATTTCTTTGTATTATTTCTTTTTCAGTTTTATGGCTCATTCATTAAGGCTGCAGCCCAACACATGAAGACGTACACAAGCGGCGACTGCTATGTATGCTTATCATTGATTTTTTTGATTTCCTTTGTATTATTTCTTTTTTCTTTTTCAGGAACACTCTCAGTCCCGAATCATTGGAACACTCTCCGACCCTAATCATTGGAACACTTTCAATCCCTAATCATTGGAACACTCTCCGACCCTAATCATTGGAACACTCTCAGTCCCTAATCATTGGAACACTCTCAGTACCTAATCATTGGAACACTCTCCGACCCTAATCATTGGAACACTCTCAGTCCCTAATCATTGGAACCCTCTCAGTCCCTGATCATTGGAACACACTCTCAGTCCCTGATCATTGGAACATTCTCAGTCCCTGATCATTGGAACACTCTCAGTCCCTAATCATTGGAACACTCTCAGCCCCTAAACATTGGAACTCTCTCCCTAATCATTGAACACTTTCAGTCCCTGATCATTGGAACACACTCTCAGTCCCTGATCATTGGAACACTCTAATCATTGGAACACTCTCAGTTCCTAATCATTGGAACACTCTCCGACCCTAATCATTGGAACACTCTCAGTCCCTAATCATTGGAACACTCTCAGTCCCTAATCATTGGAACACTCTCAGTCCCTAATCATTGTAACACTCTCAAACCCTAATCATTGTAACACTCTCCGACCCTAATCATTGGAACACTCTCAGTCCCTAATCATTGGAACACTCTCAGTCCCTAATCATTGGAACACTCTCAGTCCCAAATCATTGGAACACTCTCAGTACCTAATCATTGGAACACTCTCAGTTCCTAATCATTGGAACACTCTCAGTTCCTAATCATTGGAACACTCTCCGACCCTAATCATTGGAACACTCTCAGTCCCTAATCATTGGAACACTCTCAGTCCCTAATCATTGGAACACTCTCAGTCCCTAATCATTGTAACACTCTCAAACCCTAATCATTGGAACACTCTCCGACCCTAATCATTGGAACACTCTCAGTCCCTAATCATTGGAACACTCTCAGTCCCTAATCATTGGAACACTCTCAGTCCCTAATCATTGGAACACTCTCAGTACCTAATCATTGGAACACTCTCCGACCCTAATCATTGGAACACTCTCAGTCCCTAATCATTGGAACACTCTCAGTTCCTAATCATTGGAACACTCTCCGACCCTAATCATTGGAACACTCTCAGTCCCTAATCATTGGAACACTCTCAGTCCCTAATCATTGGAACACTCTCAGTCCCTAATCATTGGAACACTCTCAGTCCCTAATCATTGGAACACTCTCAGTCCCTAATCATTGTAACACTCTCAAACCCTAATCATTCTCAGTCCCTGTCCGTTGGAACACTTTTTCATAACACCTAATATTCGGACCTAGGTAGCGAAGCTCGATAAGCGCGAAGCGCTTTGAATACAGTAACACGCATGTACGCAGGCGCTAGTTATATATACGTTATATAGGTTTGGGGTTTCGTTTCAAAAAATTAAGGCTCTTTTCTGTGGACCAGGGGGGTTCTGAGTTTTGTGGAAAGGTCTTACAACTTTTTGCGTAGAATCCGGGAAAACTATAGAAAAAAATTCTAGGGCGCCACATGAGCGCCAGGAACCGAGTTGCGGGTCATTCGCGCACTCTCAGTTCTACGAAAATTTTTCTTTTAACCCCAATCGAAAAACGACTGCTGGGAGGAAATCAAGTTGAAGTGTCCCCGAAAACTTTATAAGCGAACCCGAAGCGAAATTTTGAAAACCTAGGCCTGCCTGCGGGGGCAAATTTTCAGCACCAGAATGGTGAATTTCAGCCCCAGCTGAATGCCGGGCTGGGGATTGAGCTGATCAGAATAGTCATCACAGGCGCAATGTAGGCTTTTTGGATCTCTAATGGCGGCAAAAAAAAAATTTGAAAAATTTCCAAAAATTTTCGAGCTAGGGGTGGTTACAGGTTTTGTGGTTTTAGGCCTATATGAATTTTTAACGATTTTTTAAAAATATATGGAGACCACTTTCAAGCAGCCATTTTTGGTGCTTTATCGCTTAAAAATAATTTTGGGAAAATTTTATTTTTTCAATAAAATTTTAGGGTAGGCGGGACACTTCAGTCCCGGGGCTGTAGCTCGCCAGGTGGTGCCTGGAGTGTTAAGTTTTTTTGGCCATATTTGTAGAGGATTAAACGGGCTATCGAATGGTGTTTATTAGGTTGAAAAATTTTCAGAAATTTTCGAGCTAGGCCCCCTAAGAAATTTTCACCTACCCTCAAATGGGTCAAAAAAATTTCAAAAAATATTTTTCCGGGCCTATTTTATGCGCTGATCACGAATATCGCATTAGTTTTGTGTTTAAAAAATTTTTGGGATGCTTAAAAATTTTTGAAAAATCGAACATTTTTTTGGCCCCGGAAATTTGAGGATATATTTAAAAAATCATAACTTAATTAGATGTTGATCAATTTTCATAAAATAAAGTTAATAAAAGGCAGAAAAATACGGCCGATTTTATGCAATTTATTTAGGTTTCCAATTATTAGTAAGAAACAAGTTAGGTCCAAATTTGTGAAAATTTTCGAATTTCCAGAAAAAAATTCATAACTTTTTTCAGAATAAAAATTTTCAAATTTTTTTTCCATAGAAAAATTACTAATGTTTAGCTCTACAGTAATGCCATTTATACCTTCTTTCTACCTCTTTTCTAAAAAAAGTTAGGGCCCAAAAACTGATCTTGGAATTCTGGACCATAGGGGGTACCCTATTGAAAATTTTTTGAAAAATTTTTTCCTCAAAAATTTTTTGAATCCCACTTTTCTAAGCCTATTTGGGACGCTGATCACGAATATCTAATCAGATTTTACTTTTGATTCCGTTAAAGTCTCTGAATCACGCGTAAAAGTGGATTCTGGGGGTGAGGGAGGGGGGGGGGGAGAGGTTCAGATCACCACACTCAAATATTCTTTTTTTATTGTTTTATTGTTTTTTACTTTAGATATATTAAATTTAAATGAATAATTTGTAAATTTAAATAATTTTAAGCACTCTCAGTCCCTGATCATTGAAACACTCTTATCATTTTATTAAGGCTGCAGCCTGACGCAAGAAGAGAAGCAACCCATCGATGTAAGTCTATTATTTATTTTTTGAATTCTTTTTTTTCATTAGGTATTGTTTTTCATTTTCTGGCTCATTATCAAGGCTGCAGCCAAACACATGAAGACGAACACAAGCGGCGATTGCAATGTAAGCTTTTTATTGAATTTTTTTTATTCCTTTTTTTATTATGTTTGTTTTATCTTTTTTCTGTCTCATTTATTAAGGCTGCAGCATAATCGAGAAGAAGAAAAAAAGCGGCGACTGCGATGTAAGCCTTTTATTAAATTTTTGAATTCTTTTTTTGTTCATTAGGTATTGTTTTTCATTTTCTGGCTCATTATCAAGGCTGCAGCCAAACACATGAAGACGAACACAAGCGGCGATTGCAATGTAAGCCATTATTGAATTTTTGAAATCTATGTTTCATTAACTTTTTCTTTTTTGTTTTATGGTTCATTTATTAAGGATGCCGGCAAACACATAAAGACGAACAAGCCCAATACTGCGACTCCGGTGTAAGCCTTATATTGAATTTATAAAATTCTTTTTTTTTTCGTTAGGTATTGTTCATTTTTCTGGCTCATTTGTCAAGGCTGCAGCCTGACGGAGGAAGAGAAGCAACCCATCGATGTAAGTCTATTATTGTTTTTTTGAATCTCTTTGTATTATTTCTTTTTTATTTCAGTTTTATGGCTCATTTATTAAGGCTGCAGCCGAACACATAAAGACGAACACAAAGCAGCGACTGCAATATAAGCCTATTATTGAATTTTATCTATTATTGAATTTTGAAAATTTTTTTGTTTCATTTTGTTTTTCGTTTTCAGTTTTATGGCTCATTTACTAAGGCTGCAGCCTGATGCAAGAAAAGAAGCAACCCATCGATGTAAGTCTATTATTCAATTTTGAAAATTTTTTTGTTTCATTTTGTTGTTCGTTTTCAGTTTTATGGCTCATTTACTAAGGCTTCAGCCTGACGCAAGAAAAGAAGCAACCAATCGAAGTAAGCATATTATTGAATTTTTAAAATTCTTTCTTTTATTTTGTTTTTCTTTTCAGTTTTATGACTCATTTAAGGCTGCAGCCTGATGCAAGAATAGAAGCAACTCATCGATGTAAGTCTATTATTGAATTTTGAAAATTTTTTTTGTTTCATTTTGTTTTTCGTTTTCAGTTTTATGGCTCATTTACTAAGGCTTCAGCCTGACGCAAGAAAAGAAGCAACCCATCGATGTAAGCATATTTGTAATTTTTTGAAAATTCTTTGCTTCATTTTGTTTTTCTTTTCAGTTTTACGGCTCATTTAAGGCTGCAGCCTGACGCAAGAAGAGAAGCAACCAATTGATGTAAGTCTATTATTGAATTTTGAAATTTTTTTTTGTTTCATTTTGTTGTTCGTTTTCAGTTTTATGACTCATTTAAGGCTGCAGCCTGACGCAAGAAGAGAAGCAACCCAACGAAGTAAGCATATTTGAATTTTTTAAAATTCTTTCTTTTATTTTGTTTTCCTTTTCAGTTTTATGACTCATTTAAGGCTGCAGCCTGACGCAAGAAGAGAAGCAACCCAACGAAGTAAGTCTATTATTGAATTTTGAAAATTTTTTTTGTTTCTTTTGTTGTTCGTTTTCAGTTTTATGGCTCATTTACTAAGGCTTCTGCCTGACGCAAGAAAAGAAGCAACCCATCGAAGTAAGCATATTATTGAATTTTTAAAATTCTTTCATTTATTTTGTTTTTCTTTTCAGTTTTATGACTCATTTAAGGCTGCAGCCTGACGCAAGAAGAGAAGCAACCAATCGATGTAAGTCTATTATTGAATTTTGAAAATTTTTTTTGTTTCATTTTGTTTTTCGTTTTCAGTTTTATGGCTCATTTCGGACCTAGGTAGCGAAGCTCGATAAGCGCGAAGCGCTTTGAATACAGTAACACGCATGTACATAGGCGCTAGTTATATATACGTTATATAGGTAAGGAGTTTCGTTTCAAAAAATTAAGGCTCTTTTCTGTGGACCAGGGGGGCTCTGAAATTGGTGGAAAGGTCTTACAACTTTTTGCGGTGCATCCGGGAAAATTAATATAAAAAAATCTAGGGCGCCACATGAGCGCCAGGAACCGAGTTGCGGGTCATTCGCGCACTCTCAGTTCTACGAAAATTTTTCTTTTAACCCGGATCAAAAAATTTTTGCTGGTAGGATGTTAAGTTGAAGTGTCCCCGAAAGGTTTGTCAGCGAACCCGAAGAAAAATTTTCAAAACCTAGGCCTGCCTGCATCTATAACTTTTCAGCACCAGAATGGTGAATTTCAGCCCCAGCTGAATGCCGGGATTAGGGGTGGAGGGATCGGAATGGGTATAACAGGTGCAATGTAGCGCTTGTCGAGCTCGAATTTTGAGAAAAAAAAAATTTAAAAAATTTTCAAAAATTTCCGAGCTAGGGGGGGTTGCAGGTTTTGCACGTTTAGGGCTGTATGAATTTTTAACGATTTTTTAAAAATATACGGAGACCACTTTCAAGCACCCGTTTTTGATGGGCTAACGTTTAAAAATAATTTTGAAAAAATTTTGATTTTTTCAAAAAATTTTAAGGTAGGCGGGACACTTCAGTCCCGGGCCTGTAGCTCGCCAGGGGGTGCCTTTTCCGCTAACGGACCCCTAGCCGGCTGGGTGGAGTCGTTGGTTGTGCGATAGGGTGTGGGGGAAGGGTGGGATAGTTCAAATCCGCATGAATACGAATCCTTTTTTAATTGCTTGCAATCAAGTGGCTGGGGTGGGGAGATATTTTTAAAAAATTCTAATAATGTTTCTAAGCATAACAAAAAAAAGTTCATGCAAAATGGGTGATTTTTAGCAAAGTTATGATTTTTTGTTTTTTACCAAATTGCAAAACCATAGGGGGGACCCTTTTGTTTTGGTGAAATCAATTTTTGAATCGACTCTAACTCGCTTGGATCAAATTGTATAGCAATGGTTTAGGGATGAAAATTGAAGAGCTCATCGAGATCTATCGAAATGGATAGATAAATTATCTAAAACATGCAATTTATGAATTTTTATGTTTCTGGCCAAAATTTGGTCATGTGCAATTTAGTGGTAAATGAAAAAATTCATATCTCCATTCATTATTGTCCAATTCACTTGAAATATAGTGTACAAAATGTAGAAAAATTGAGAGAATTTTATGATAATTATTCAGTTTGTAAATTCGCAAAAGTAAAAAAGTTGATGCCCAAAAAGTGAGAAATTTTTGCATTTTCACAAATAAATTCATAACTTTTTTCAAAAGGAGTATTTTCTCAATACTTTATCATTAAAAAATAGCTAATTTTTTTCTTCATTTATTAGCCTTTGGGAAGAAAATTCTAGCCCTGCCCTGTAAAATGTTATTTTGCCAAAAGTGGGGGTTGGTTCACAATCAATAGGGGGTACCCTATGGAAAATTACAACATGAATTTTTAAATCCAATTCAGTTAATTCAATTTTTAAAAAATTCTAATAATGGTTTTAAGCGTAACAAAAAGAATTCATGGGATTTGGACCAGTTTGAACAAAGTTATGATTTTTTCTTTATTGCAAAATTGCAAAACAATAGGGGGGACCCTATTGTTTTGGTGAAATCCATTTTCGAATAAACCATAACATGCTGGGATCAAATTATACAGAAATGGTTTAGGGATGAAAATTGAAGAGCTCATCGAGATCTATCGAAATGGATAGATAAATTAATTAAAACATGCAATTTATGAATTTTTATGTTTCTGGCCAAAATTTGGTCATGGGCAATTTAGTGGTAAATGAAAAAATTAATATCTCCATTCATTATTGTCCAATTCACTTGATATAAAGTGTACAAAATGTAGAAAAATTGAGAGAATTTTATGATAATTATTCAGTTTGTAAATTCTCAAAAATAAAAAAGTTGATGCCCAAAAAGTGAGTCTGTTTTGCATTTTCACAAATAAATTCATAACTTTTTTCAAAAGGAGTATTTTCTCAAAACCTTATCATTAAAAAATAGCTGATTTTTTTCTCTACTTATTAGCCTTTGTGAAGAAAATTCTAGCCCTGCCCTGAAAAAAGTTATTTTGCCAAAAGTGGGGGTTGGTTCACAATCAATAGGGGGTTACCTTATGAAAAAAATAATATAAAATTTTAGATCCAATTCAGTTGATATAATTTTTAAAAATTTGTATAATCATTTTAAACATAATAAAAAAAAATTCATATCTCCATTCATTATTGTCCAATTCACTTGAAATATAGTGTACAAAATGTAGAAAAATTGAGAGAATTTTATGATAATTATTCAGTTTGTAAATTCGCAAAAGTAAAAAAGTTGATGCCCAAAAAGTGAGAAATTTTTGCATTTTCACAAATAAATTCATAACTTTTTTCAAAAGGAGTATTTTCTCAATACTTTATCATTAAAAAATAGCTAATTTTTTTCTTCATTTATTAGCCTTTGGGAAGAAAATTCTAGCCCTGCCCTGTAAAATGTTATTTTGCCAAAAGTGGGGGTTGGTTCACAATCAATAGGGGGTACCCTATGGAAAATTACAACATGAATTTTTAAATCCAATTCAGTTAATTCAATTTTTAAAAAATTCTAATAATGGTTTTAAGCGTAACAAAAAGAATTCATGGGATTTGGACCAGTTTGAACAAAGTTATGATTTTTTCTTTATTGCAAAATTGCAAAACAATAGGGGGGACCCTATTGTTTTGGTGAAATCCATTTTCGAATAAACCATAACATGCTGGGATCAAATTATACAGAAATGGTTTAGGGATGAAAATTGAAGAGCTCATCGAGATCTATCGAAATGGATAGATAAATTAATTAAAACATGCAATTTATGAATTTTTATGTTTCTGGCCAAAATTTGGTCATGGGCAATTTAGTGGTAAATGAAAAAATTAATATCTCCATTCATTATTGTCCAATTCACTTGATATAAAGTGTACAAAATGTAGAAAAATTGAGAGAATTTTATGATAATTATTCAGTTTGTAAATTCTCAAAAATAAAAAAGTTGATGCCCAAAAAGTGAGTCTGTTTTGCATTTTCACAAATAAATTCATAACTTTTTTCAAAAGGAGTATTTTCTCAAAACCTTATCATTAAAAAATAGCTGATTTTTTTCTCTACTTATTAGCCTTTGTGAAGAAAATTCTAGCCCTGCCCTGAAAAAAGTTATTTTGCCAAAAGTGGGGGTTGGTTCACAATCAATAGGGGGTTACCTTATGAAAAAAATAATATAAAATTTTAGATCCAATTCAGTTGATATAATTTTTAAAAATTTGTATAATCATTTTAAACATAATAAAAAAAAATTCATATCTCCATTCATTATTGTCCAATTCACTTGAAATATAGTGTACAAAATGTAGAAAAATTGAGAGAATTTTATGATAATTATTCAGTTTGTAAATTCGCAAAAGTAAAAAAGTTGATGCCCAAAAAGTGAGAAATTTTTGCATTTTCACAAATAAATTCATAACTTTTTTCAAAAGGAGTATTTTCTCAATACTTTATCATTAAAAAATAGCTAATTTTTTTCTTCATTTATTAGCCTTTGGGAAGAAAATTCTAGCCCTGCCCTGTAAAATGTTATTTTGCCAAAAGTGGGGGTTGGTTCACAATCAATAGGGGGTACCCTATGGAAAATTACAACATGAATTTTTAAATCCAATTCAGTTAATTCAATTTTTAAAAAATTCTAATAATGGTTTTAAGCGTAACAAAAAGAATTCATGGGATTTGGACCAGTTTGAACAAAGTTATGATTTTTTCTTTATTGCAAAATTGCAAAACAATAGGGGGGACCCTATTGTTTTGGTGAAATCCATTTTCGAATAAACCATAACATGCTGGGATCAAATTATACAGAAATGGTTTAGGGATGAAAATTGAAGAGCTCATCGAGATCTATCGAAATGGATAGATAAATTAATTAAAACATGCAATTTATGAATTTTATGTTTCTGGCCAAAATTTGGTCATGGGCAATTTAGTGGTAAATGAAAAAATTAATATCTCCATTCATTATTGTCCAATTCACTTGATATAAAGTGTACAAAATGTAGAAAAATTGAGAGAATTTTATGATAATTATTCAGTTTGTAAATTCTCAAAAATAAAAAAGTTGATGCCCAAAAAGTGAGTCTGTTTTGCATTTTCACAAATAAATTCATAACTTTTTTCAAAAGGAGTATTTTCTCAAAACCTTATCATTAAAAAATAGCTGATTTTTTTCTCTACTTATTAGCCTTTGTGAAGAAAATTCTAGCCCTGCCCTGAAAAAAGTTATTTTGCCAAAAGTGGGGGTTGGTTCACAATCAATAGGGGGTTACCTTATGAAAAAAATAAATATAAAATTTTAGATCCAATTCAGTTGATATAATTTTTAAAAATTTGTATAATCATTTTAAACATAATAAAAAAAAAATCATGCAAAATGGGTCATTTTTAGCAAAGTTATGATTTTTTCTTTATTGCAAAATTGCAAAACAATAGGGGGGACCCTTTTGTTTTGGTGAAATTCATTTTTGAATCGACCACTACTCGCTGGGATGAAAATATATAACAAAATTATAGGCATGATAAATGAAGAGCTCATCGAGATCTATCGTTTTAGATAGAATATTTGTTCTATTCTGATGCTATCTCGCTGAATGGCATGTGTGTTTATGACACATGGTCATTTTTTTGGAAGAATAACCCCGAATTCCCGTACTGGCACTTATACCACTCAGCGAGTTGGCATCAAAACAGTATTTACAGGAGCTATTTTTATAGAAAAGTAGCTAATTTTTTTCTCGGTCGCACCTACCATAGTGTTGCATCTATTATGGTGTGAACCTAACATAGTAAAACATATATTATGGTGTCACAACTATCATGGTGTCGCATTTACCATGGCACCGCACCTATCATAGTTTAGCATCTATTATGGTGTCGCACATCTACCGTGGTGTCGCACCTACCTTAGTGTTGCATCTATTATGGTGTCGCACCTACTATAGTTTACATCTATTATGGTGTTACATCTATCATAGTGACGCACCTACTATGCTCGCACCTACCATAGTGTTGCATCTATTATGGTGTCGCACCTAACATAGTAAAGCATCTATTATGGTGTGAACCTAACATAGTAAAACATATATTATGGTGTCACAACTATCATGGTGTCGCATTTACCATGGCGCCGGACCTATCATGGTTTAGCATCTATTATGGTGTCGCACATCTACCATGGTGTCGCACCTACCTTAGTGTTGCATCTATTATGGTGTCGCACCTACCATAGTGTTGCATCTATTTTGGTCGCACCTACCACTCTCGCCCCTGCTATAGTAAAGCATCTTTATGGTGTCACAACTATTATTCTGTCGCATTTACCATGGCGCCGCACCTATCATGGTTTAGCATCTATTATGGTGTCGCACATCTACCATGGTGTCGCACCTACCTTAGTGTTGCATCTATTATGGTGTCGCACCTACCATAGTGTTGCATCTATTTTGGTCGCACCTACCACTCGCCCCTGCTATAGTAAAGCATCTTTATGGTGTCACAACTATTATTCTGTCGCATTTACCATGGCACCGCACCTACCATAGTGTTGCATTATTATGGTGTCGCACATCTACCGTGGTGTCGCACCTACCTTAGTGTTCCATCTATTGTGGTGTCGCACCTTCCATAGTGTCGCAACTATTATGGTTTCACATCTAACATGGTGACGAACTACTATAGTCGCACCTACCATTGTGTTGCATCTATAATGGTGTCGCACCTAACATAGTAAAGCATCTATTATGGTGTCACAACAATCATGGTGTCCCATTTACTATGTCACCTCACCTATCATAGTTTAGCATTTATTATGGTGTCGCACATCTACCATGGTGTCGCACCTACCTTAGTGTTGCATCTATTATGGTGTCGCACCTACCATAGTGTTGCATCTATTTTGGTCGCACCTACCACTCGCCCCTGCTATCGTAAAGCATCTTTATGGTGTCACAACTATTATTCTGTCGCATATACCATGGCGCCGCATGGAAATTGGCCCATTTTAAGATAAGTTATGCTTTTTTCTTTTTGTCAAATTGAAAAACCATAGGGGGGCCATATTGTTTTGAGGTAAGCGTACCCTCTAGCAACGAAGTCCTTTGCGCGAAGCGCTCAGGTAATACACAGACAACTTCATATTTGTCAATATGGCACCTGGGCATTTTTTTTTGGAAGAATAACACCGAATTCCCGTATTGGCACTCATGCCACTCAGCGAGTTGGCATCAGAACTGAACGTATTCGATATATTTAGATTCGTTATAGAATTTGGGTTCTAATGAAACCGAATTTGTTCTGTTCTGATGCAATCTCGCTGAATGGCATTTGTGTTGATGACACATGGTCATTTTTTTTGGAAGAATAACACCGAATTCCCGTATTGACACTCATGCCACTCAGCAAGTTGGCATCAGACTGAACGTATTTGGTATATTTAGATTCGTTAGGGAATTTGGGTTCTAATGAAACCGAATTTGTTTTGTTCCGATGCCATCTCGCTGAATGGCGTATGTCAATATGGACCTGGTCATTTTTTGGAAGAATAACACCGAATTCCCGTATTGGCACTCATGCCACTCAGCGAGTTGGCATCAGAACTGAACGTATTCGGTATATTTAGGTTCGTTAGGGAATTTGGGTTCTAAGGAAAGCGAATTTGTTCTGTTCAGATGCCATCTCGCTGAATGGCGTATGTCAATATGGCACCTGGTCTTTTTTTTTGGAAGAATAACACCGAATTCCCGTATGGCACTCATGCCACTCAGCGAGTTAGCATCAGAACTGAACGTGTTCGGTAGATTTCTATTTGGAATTAAATTTGGTATTTAAGATATCAAATTTGTCAGTTCCGATACCAATTCGCTGAATGGCACAGTGTTTATGGCAAATGGTTATTTTTTTGGTCAGTGGGTTAGGAACGCGCTACATGAAGAGAAGCAAGACAAAGTGGATAATAGCGTGTAAGTGTGTTATGATTCCTCTTTTCATTTACACCCCATCAAAAAAATCCAATTGTAAAATTAATAAACACAACAATTGCAAAGCGTTTGCAACACAGCGGCTTAAGGTAAGACATTACTTTGGGTTGCCGTAGCGTTATACAAATTTTTGGAGCGGGGTCATGCGTACGCGCAGGCCCTAAAAATTATTTAATGGTCATTGTTTGGCGAAGAATTTCCGAAATTCAAACATTCGCATTCATGTTATTTAGCGAGTTGGCATCAGAATTGAACGGTTTAGGCATATTTTGATTCAGTGAAAAATAGCTAATTTTTTTCTCTATTTATTAGCCTTTAAATTTTTGTAGCAAAGTCAAGCGTACACGCAGGCCTTAAAATTTCTAGCAACGCGGCGGAGCCGCGTCCCTGAGCGCGTCAGCGCTTTCTTCCCTCCCTTGAAACCAGCTTCTTACATGCACGGCGGTGCACCCTAGTTTCTATATATATATAGAAAAAACTAGGTGTTCGTTTGCATTTATGCCTGAAAATGCATTCAAAAAACAAAATCTCTTTTCAAAGGTCCCGGAGGGGTCTGAAAGTTGTGCATACCTTATAAAACTTTTTGAGGCGCATTCAGGAAAACTATAGATTTTAGGCCTAGGCGGCCAACTGAGTCCCAGGGACTGAGTTGTCTTTTTTGCATGCATTTTTTTGCAGTCGTCTGCTGGGAAAGTTTTTTATTTACACCCGGAGGGCTTAGCACTTGGGGGGAGGATGATAAGTTGGACAGTTTCGGACAAGTAAGTAGAACATACCTAAGGTGTCCGGGTTATGCCCTGGTCTGCAGAAATTACGAAAAATTGTAGGGTCCAAATTTTGAAAAACATTCTTTGGGCTCTAACTTGCTGGGTGTTGTAAACATTGGAATGGTGTTAATAGATAAAAGATAGAGCTTTTGATTCTCTATCGAATGATGTAAAAAAATTCGGGGGTAAGCGCTCAAATTTTAGAGTTAGGATTTTTTGAAAATTTCTCTCTTCTTGCAAAACTCTCGTCACTCTGCTTCTCTGTCCTACGACGTTCGCACGCTCTCTCACCTTCTCTCTCGCTTGTCTAACAGGGAGAGTTTTTTAAAAATGGTCTTCAAAATGGTGATAAAATTCTGAAAAAATTCACAGGGGTGTAAAAAAAGATGCTGATTCGAATGGCAAAAAAAAATTTTCAAAAAGTCAAAATTTTTAAAAAATTTCGAGCTAGGCCCCCTGCAAAATTGCAAAACCATAGGGGGGACCCTATTGGTTTGTCAAATTTCATTTTTGAATCGACTATAACTTGCTGTGATTAAAATATAGAACAATGGCTTAGACATGAAAAATGATGAGCTCGTCGAGATTTATCCATATAGGTGGATAAATTTATTAAAAAAAACTTTACAAAAAATTAATTTTCTGGCCAAAATTTGGTCGGGGGGAATATAGTGGTAAATTAGAAAAATCATATCTTTCTTCATTATTGATCAATTCACTTTAAATAAAGCATTTTAAATGCAGAAAAATTGGTAGAATTTTATAAAATTTGTTAGATTCTATAAAATTCAAAAGCAAAAAAGTTAGTGACCAAAAATATGTGCAAATTTGATTTTAAGAAAAAAATTAATATCTTTTTACCCAACAAGTATTTTTAGTAGCTATTATTATAGAAAAATAGCTTATTTTTTTCTCTATTTATTAGTCCTTTACAATATATTTCTATCACTAATGTAAAAAAAATTATTCACAGAAACGTTGTTTTTGGTACACAACTAATAGGGAGTACCCTTTTGAAAATTTTAAAAGGAATTTTTTGACCCAATCGCAGCCGTCTGCTGGGAAAGTTTTTTCTTTTCACCAGAAGCGCTTAGCACCCGCTGGGAGGATGATAAGTTAGACAGTTTCGGACATGTAAGTAGAACATACCTAAGGCCTCCCGGTTAAACCCTGTTCTGCAGAAATTCCGAAAAATTGTAGGGTCCATATTTTGAAAAACATTCTTTGGGCTCTAACTTTTTTTGTATTGTAAACATTGGAATGGTGTTAATAGACAAAAGATAGAGCTTTTGATTCTCTATCGAATGATATAAAAAAATTCAGGGGTAAGCGCTCAAATTTTAGAGTTAGAATTTTTTAAAAATTTCTCTCTTCTTGCAAAACTCTCGTCACTCTGCTTCTCTGTCCTACGACGTTCGCACGCTCTCTCACCTTCTCTCTCGCTTGTCTAACAGGGAGAGTTTTTTAAAAATGGTCTTCAAAATGGTGATAAAATTCTGAAAAAATTCACAGGGGTGTAAAAAAATATGCTGATTCGAATGGCAAAAAAAAATTTTCAAAAAGTCAAAATTTTTAAAAAATTTCGAGCTAGGCCCCCTGCAAAATTGCAAAACCATAGGGGGGACCCTATTGGTTTGTCAAATTTCATTTTTGAATCGACTATAACTTGCTGTGATTAAAATATAGAACAATGGCTTAGACATGAAAAATGAAGAGCACATCGAGATCTATCAGTATAGATAGATAAACTAATTAAAACAACTTCTTATAAATATTTCACTTTCTGGCCAAAATTTTGTCAAAGGGGATTTAGTGAAATATTCAAAAATTCGTATCTCCCTTCAATTTTGTCTTATTTACTTGAAATAAAGTGTATAAAATAAAGAAAAATCAAGAGAATTTTATAGGTTTTATTTGGTTTATATATAGACAAAAGCCAAAAAGTTGAAGCCCAAAGAGTGAGTCTTTTTGCATTTTTACAAATAAATTCATATCTTATTTCTAAAGAAGTATTATGTGAATGTTATATTATTAAAAAATAGCTAATTTTTTTCTCTATTTTTTCTCTCTTGATATCATGTTTCTACTCTAATGTGAAAAAAGTTATATACCGAAATGTTGTTTTTTGCTCACAACCCATAGGGGGTACCCTTTTGAATATGTTTTCAAATTTTTTTTTTTCTTAATTTTTTTAAAACAACTTTTTTGGGCCTATTTAACTTGCTGATATCGAATCTGCAATCAGTTTTTAGGTATGACGTCGTTAAGGTCTTAGAATCCCTGCGTATATGCTGATTCTGTGCAGCAGGAATCTGGGTAGCGGGGGGGGGAGTGGGCGGGGCGGGAGGGAGGTTTTTTATAGTTGTTGGCTTATTTCTGAAAGACGCTTGAAGATACGCAAAAACTTCTGCTTACAAACTTGTAAAGCTTAAAGAGAGGGATTTTAATAAAAAAAAAACAAGAAAATTGAACCACTTTAAGCCCGTCTGCGTCCTGTTGAAGTTTTAAAATTCCCATTTTTATTTTAAAAATTTCAACTACCCCAAAAAAGGGTATATAAAGAGTCAAATTCAGTCATTTTGGTCATTCCTCTCCTTCTTCTCCCTTCTTCTCTGCGCGTCCCAACACTCCGGGGTGATGGGCAGAAGCCCGGACTGGTGAGGGACTTTGATTATTTTGAGTTTTGCCTAAACAGATATCTATAGGGCATTTTTTCAGTCATTTTGCTCACTTCTCTCATTCTTTTCATTTGTTGTCTGCGCATCCCAACATTCCGGGGTGATGGGCAGGAGCCCGGACTGGTGAGGGATCAAAGCTCTTCATCATAATTTACTTTCTTTTCACTCTTCTTTTACTTTTTCTCTCTTTTCCCTTCTAAACACTTTCAGTGTAATTAATGAGAACTTTCAGTTTAGTTAAAATCATTGCTTTAAAATTAAATGCCTTCAAAATCACAAAAGCGCCGTGAGGCTGAGAAGAAGCTGTACTCCAACCGGAAGGAGCTCTCTTTAGGGCATTCATGACTGTAGTTTAGCTTCTCCGGGCTCTACACCTCAAAGTTTAAGTGGTTCAAAAAAAAGGGGTAGGCCCCCAAACATTGATAGTCCATTAACCGATACATTTGGAAATGTTTATATTGGTACACCCCGCACATCCCGCAATGCGAGTCGTTTATCTCTTTCCAATTCATCTTTTTCCAAAAAAGCAAAAATTTTACAAAGTGCTGGTGTCGTTTCATCACAAATTACATCTGAAGTGCATTCGCCTTCAATGAGCGAAAGTTCATTGAGTTGCCACTCAATTTCTTCGAATGATAGCAGAGGAGGTCGGCCAAAGAAAAAAAGAGGTGGACCAGGCCGTCGAACAAAAGTTATTTCCGAAAATCTTCAAAATCCTCCGTCATTGAATAATGCTAATAACAATTCTCAAGTTTCTGGCCAAATGCTAAAATTATTGACTTCAGATATCATTGAAATTCCATTCGGTCCTCAGATACAATCACAAAATTCCATTGCAGTTGGAGCAATTTCGCGTGGTTTTATTTCAAATCTTTGGTCTAATCCAAATGAATGGTTTGGAGAAGACGTAATCTATTCATTCCATCGATATCTTTCTTCATTAAATCATGATAAAAAAGTGGCGGTTTTGAATCCTATTTATACGGACTTAGCTATTCATTTTGGCCCTAATACTTTCCAATTCGATGTTACGAACAATTGTTATAATTATTCACTTGACTACGATATTTTATTGATAACGGTGTTTTTTCCTGGTCACTTTGCTCTTATAATATTTGATCGATCTGACAGAACCAATGTTAAAGCATTGTTTATTGATCCTCTGCCAACTTTTAACCGTTTGCTCAATCCGTTGGCTCCGGGCTATGACGAAAGGCGTTTGTTGCTTATTAAAAGCGCAATCATTGAGTTGACTCCTGGCTTTGCATTGACTGATATAAATATTCATTCGGTAAGTCCACAAGAATTCACGCCCCAAAGCGATGGCATAAACTGTGGCCTTTTTGTTTGTCTCTATGCTGAATCTTATTTGTTTAATGATGGTTCATTACTTTTACCGAATTTGGACATTAATATTGAAAGACGTCGTATTCTGTGGCTTTTATCTCAATTGATCATAAACAATTTCGTTGATTATTATGGCCGAAATGGAGCATTCATGCAATCAAACCATGAAAATGTTAATTTGCCGTTGTATCCTGTGGAGTCAAACATTGACCAAAATTGCCCAAGGGATGGGGTTGGAGCATTTATTTGTGTTGAGCCCGCTTTGGAAACAACTCCTGACGTGACTTTAACTTCTAATGATGTTTTTAATAATTCACCGCGCCGATCAATCCGCATTCAAAGTCGCTTGAGTGACGTTAATGATTCTGACAATCAACATTTATCACCAAATAAATTAAATGACATATCCCGTCGTTGTCACATAAAACACGATGGGTTTCCATGTGCTGACGTTCGTGCTAAACACACGACCGAATATTACGATTCAGGAAATCTTGGGGATAAAATTTGTGATGATTGCGATGCCGAACTGTTTAATAGTGAAGCCGTTAAATTAAATGGAAAAATTTCATCATCTTTTTGTTGCAACTTTGGTACTGTTGTCTTGCCTCCGTTTAAAGAACACCCACCTACACTGAAGAGACTTTTGTCAGCCCAAAGCCAAGAGGCTAAAGAATTTTTATCTCATCAAAATCTTTACAATTCATTGCTCGCTTTTGCGTCCATTTCCGTTGGTTTCCGCGAATCTTCACTCGATGGAAACGTGTGTTTTTTATTAAATGGTGAATTCACGCGTCAAATTGGTTCCCTTCTTCCGGGGAGATTTTCTCCTTCGTTTTCCCAACTGTACATTTTGGATCCGGCGGCTGCTGTCCAGCAAAGGACAGAAAATGTTGGGTATGGTGGGAATAGAGTTAACGAAACTACCCTTCGTAAACTTGATTTTATTATTCGTAAATACCACCCACTGGCTAAAGAGTTATTAAATTTTCACTCACAATATTTGCAAAAACTGCAAGAAAATGGACCTGATTCTGTCGTAAATTTCCGTTTGACACTGATTGAAGCACGCGATGCACCCGCAAATGTGCAAGACCCTTCACTTCACCCAAGACAGGCAAATTTGCCGGACGAAGGAAATGCTTTGTTTGCACTGTGGCTTGAAGGTGACCAGCCACCTTTTTTGAAGGGAATATGGATAACAAATGATGAAGGCCAGTTGCGCAAATTTCCACCGCATCATCCTTTGACGGATTCTCTGTGCTATCCTCTCCTATTTCCTCATGGTGATGATGGCTTCCACCATAAAATTCCACGCATAAATGTGAATAATCCGCAAAGGAATAACACTGAGGATATGGAAGTCGATGTTACCGATTCTGAAAATGATTCAACTGACGGAAACGAGTCTATAGTGACAGCAAATTCTAATGATTCTGTTATTGATCGAAATTCTGTTTCCAAATTTTTATCTATAAGATCGTACATTCGTTATCGAATGGCCCTTCGAAAAGACGAACCAGTTCATAACATTTGGAGTGCTGGCGGTGGACTCAGCCAAAAATTTATCCTTGACTATTCCGCTCGTATTGATACCGATGTTTCAAACTTTTTAAGACGGCCGGAATTAAATTTACGGGCCACCTTACCTGAAAACGCTATTCGTTGGTTATCGAGAAATGCCGGCTTAAATACGACTGAAGAGTTGGGCAGTGTAGTTATGTTTCGTAAATCTCAGCCAGGCACGCGTGCATATTTTCAACACAAATTCTATGATGCAACCACCATTATGTCTCGCTTTAAAAAGCCTGGGAACGCATCATTCTTTCTGACATTTACAACAAACCCACGCTGGCCGGAAATTTCACGCAATTTTCTTCACAATGGGCAAAGAACTGTTGATCGATTTGATTTAATCTGTCGGGTTTATGAAGACAAGCTTCGCCATTTGCATTATTTAATTGATAAGAAAAATATTTTGGGCAAAATGATTGGCCAGGAGTGTAGAGAGTTTCAAAAGAAATACGGAGGTCCGCATGCCCACCGTGTATACCATACAAACTTACTTGCTATACCAGAAACAATTGATAATCTGATATGGGCACATATTCCAATTGAGCCAAACCCCAACGATAAATCAGATTGGGCAAATTTTATTCGTAAAGTCCTGCAACTTCTGCCCAAATATCAATTTCATGATTGTGGACCACATTGCTTAAACCGCAAAGGCAAATGCAAAAAAGGCTTTCCAAAACCGTTTAGTAACTATACAATTCTCCACGATGACAGGCCCGCTGTCTATTTTCGGCCAAGCCCGGAAAATGGCGGCCAAACATTAAGTGTAAAAAAGGGAAGAACCCATATTATATATGATAATTCACGTGTTTCCGCTTTCAACCCATATATATTAGTTCGTTTTGAAACCCACCACAATCTTGAGTCTGCTTATGGTCAAAGCACCAATTTGAAGTATTTGTACAAATACCCGTTTAAGGGCCCGAGTTTCTCTTACATAAAAACAAGACAAGAAGATGGCATCACGAACATTGATGAGCCTGCATATTATGCCAAAATGTTATACCGCTCACCGCCGGAGGCATATAGCCGTATTATGTCATTCAAATATGCTTATTTATCGCATGTTGTTATTCCGTTGTCAATTCATTTGCCCGGCCAGCAAAAAGTGCATATGCGGCCAGGTCAGGCCGAAGCAATTGCTCAGCAAATTCAGGCTGGCCAATTACCTGAAACTCCACTTTCGGCATATTGGAAGCAATGTGGAACTGATCCCGAAATTGCAAAAACTCTTTTTGATCGGATGCCTGAAAAGTATTCATTTAATAAGGCAGGAAAATATTGGAAAAAACGAATTATTTCAACACGGCCTGACAAAATTAAAGTTCGGAAGCCGACCATTGGCCGGATTTACCCTGTTTCACCGCGTAATCCTGAGCTATTCGCTCTTTATTTACTCACAAAACATTTCCCAGGAACTCATATTCATTTGAAAACTGTTAACTCCCCACATATTTGTGCGACGTTTCTCGAAGCGGCCCGCTTGAGGGGGCTAATTGACGATTGTAATGTTTGGATTCGCACTTTGGAGGAAGGCGCTGCTTCGTTACGGCCAGCTCAGATGCGTCAATTGTTTGCAAATATTTTAATTTTTGGATCGACAGAAAATTGTTTAATTGATGGAGGTCTTCTTTGGGAACGTTTTCTCCCGCATTTTTATGACACTCGCTGTACTGATGCAGAACGTCCATTGCGGATTGAGCGTGCTCTCGCACTTTTAGAACGTCTTTTAGTGGCTCAAGGCCGACAATGTAAAGATTTTGGCCTTCCAACGCCGACTATTTCCATTATAAATGACCCACAACGGGGGATTAATGAATTTTTCTTTCCTCAACACGTGAATGACGATGATGTTGATGATACCGTTGATACGAGCGTTTTTGAGCGTGGGCATTTGAACAATGAACAACAAAAATTCTTTGATTTGATTAAGACAGCATTTATTGATTCGACTGGTACACGGTTATTTTATTTGTGTGGTGATGGTGGAACGGGAAAAACTTTCTTGCTTAATTATATCCTTTACCATTTGCGTCGGATTGGTGCCAAAATAATTCCCACTGCCTCGACTGGCATGGCTTCGACCCGGTTTTACGTTGGTGGAACTACTGTACATTCAGCATTTAAATTTGGCATTTCTGTTGAACCAGGCAAATTGCCGTCCATTCCTTTTGATAGTTTTTTTGGTCGCCGAATTATTGAATGTGATATAATCATAATTGATGAAATGACAATGTTGGAGCGAGTTGTATTTGAAAACATAGATGCACTTTGTCGCCTTATGTGTTTCCAAAAGAGGCATTTGCCATTTGGTGGGAAGTGTGTTATCATTTCGGGGGATTGGAAGCAATCTCTTCCTGTTGTCATTGATTCGTATGGCAGTCCAGCCCAAATTGCTGCTTGCATTCAATCTTCACCAATCTACCCATTGTTCCAAAAATTTAAATTAACACAAAGCATGCGCGTAAACCCCAATGAACTTGCGTTTCTTAAATGGCTTGACGATGTTGGAAGGGGAACAGAGGGTGAAACCGTTGCTATTCCCAAGGACATGGTTGTAGACTCTCGAGATGAATTAATTAATTGGGTTTTCGACCAAGGGCTTAATATGCCCAGCAACGAAATGCTTAAAAGGCTTCTTCTGGCGACCACGAATAGAATAGTTGATTTAAACAATTCACAGATTGCGCAACTATTACCAGGTAACTTTGTTGAATTTTTTTCTGTTGACAAAGCAACTGACGAGAACCCATTAGCTGTTAATGCTGCCGATTTTGATGTTGCTCAATTGAACCAACTTAGCCCAATGGGTATGCCAACGCACATTATTCGTCTTAAAACAGGGGCTATTATTGTACTGCTTGTAAATCTTAACACTTCAAAAGGTCTTTGTAATGGTACCCGACTTCTTATTAAAAAACTTACCCAAAATTTGCTTGAATGTGAAGCATTAACGGGAGGTTCTTCAACGAATGGCCTTATTGTTGGTATTCCACGTAACCGCCACACTTATAAGGATAAACGACCTGATGGTGTTAGTTTTGAAAGGTTTCAATTTCCCGTTCGTCTCGCTTTTGCTATGACTATTGTAAAGGCACAAGGACAGACTGCCACCCGTTTGGGTATAGACTTTACAGAAGAGCCATTTGCACACGGCCAATTGTACACGGCATTATCACGTGCAACAAGTCGTGAAAATATTCGTATCTTTGCACCAAATAAACCTCTTGACGATGTTGGAAATCCACTTATTCGAAATGTCATTGCACATGGACTTGATTTGTCTTAAACAATCTCCTTTTATATCTTACCGTTCTATTTGAGTAAAAGAAAATAAATATTTAATGGCCGAGCCATCATTTATGGCAGACGGATTTGATTTTTTATTTAAGCATTAAATTTATATTTTAGTGCCGAGCCATCATTTATGGCAGACGGATTTTGTTTTACATTATTATTTAAACAAAAAATATATTTTATTGCCGAGCCATCATTTATGGCAGACGGGTTTTAATTTTACATAATTATTTAAACATAAAAATTTACATTTTATTGCCGAGCCATCATTTATGGCAGACGGGTTTTATTTTACATTATTATTTAAACAAAAAATATATTTTATTGCCGAGCCATCATTTATGGCAGACGGGTTTAACTTTAAATTATTATTTGAGCATAAATAGCCGAGCCATCATTTATGGCAGACGGGTTTTATCATTTTACATTATTATTTAAAATAAAAATTTATATATTTCATTTCCGAGCCATTATTTATAGCAGACGGGGTTTAACTTTAAATTATTATTTGAGCATAAATAGCCGAGATTTTACATTATTATTTAAAATAAAAATTTCTATATTTCATTTCCGAGCCATCATTTATGGCAGACGGGTTTTAACTTTAAATTATTATTTGAGCATAAATAGCCGAGCCAACATTTATGGCAGACGGGTTTTACTGTAAATAATTATTTGAGAATAAATAGCCGAGCCATCATTTATGGCAGACGGGGTTTAACTTAAAATTATTATTTGAGCATAAATAGCCGAGCTTAGCTCCTCGCCGAGGATTCCAGTTTGAACCTCACCCCCCCCCCCCGGCGAGTGGAGTTCATGGTTTTTGCCAGTTTTCCACCGTGCACCTCCGCGTGGTGAACTCTGGGGATTGGTCAGCTTTTGATTTAAAGTTGGCCAATCGCAAAGTCACGGTTAATAAACTGGATAATACACACAATAATTTGCCCACGGCAAAAAGAAGAGCGTAGCTTCTAGCAACGAAGTCCTTTGCGCGAAGCGCTCAGTAATACAAAAACGCCTCTTTCAGAGCCAACTGAGCACCAAATTATTTTACTGTACACACGCTAGTTATATACCCTAAAATAAAATCGAGTTTCGTTTCCAAAAACAAAATCTCCCGGCCGAAGGCCGGGAGGGGTCTGGGAATTGCACATCCCCACTACAACTTTTTGAGGCGCATCTGGGAAAACTATAGGTTTTTTGCTCACGCGGACAACTGAGTCCCAGGAAGCAAATTGCGAGTTTTTTGTGCAGTTTCAGTGTTACGAAAAAATTTTTAGAGGCCTAATTGAAAAATCGGACTCGATAGGATTTTAAGTTGAAATGTTGTGCACAAAAATGCCAGCAGGTGTTAAGACGTAGGGGTTCTCAGTTTTTCTGTAAAATTGCGCAAAAATTGCATACTTATTTTCGAATATTCAGTACCGGAGGAATAACTCAATGAGTTTTGCTCCAATTGGGATATGGTCAACTGCTAAATTGTAGAGATTTTGAAGCTCTATCGACTGGTAAAGAGAAATTTTGAAAATTTTCAAAAAATTTTCGGCTAGGCCTAGGCTTAGGTTTTTCACTTACGGGGCTTTAACTTTTTGAGTTTTCTAGATAGTGGAAAATCAAGGCCAGTTTTGTTCTGCGGTTTTAAAAGAGCTTTCGAATGATATAAAATACGTTTTTGTAGCACAAAAAATAAATTTCCGCTAACTGATCCCCTAGCCGGCTGGGTGGAGCCGTTGGTTGTGCGATAGGCTGTGGGGGTGGGGTGGGATAGTTCAAATCCGCATGAATACGAATCCTTTTTTTATTGCTTGCAATGAAGTGGTTAGGGTGGGGAGATATTTTTTAAAAATTCTAATAATGATTTTAAGGATAACAAAAAAAAGTTCATGCAAAATGGGTCATTTTTAGCAAAGTTATGATTTTTTGTTTTTTACCAAATTGCAAAACCATAGGGGGGACCCCATTGTTTTGGTGAAATCCATTTTTGAATCCACCATAACTTGCTGGGATGGACTTATACAGAAATGGTTTAGGGATGAAAATTGAAGAGCTCATCGAGATCTATCGAAATAGATAGATAAATTAATTAAAACATGCAATTTATGAATTTTTATGTTTCTGGCCAAAATTTGGTCATGGACAATTTAGTGGTAAATGAAAAAATTCATATCATCTTTAGTTTTTATTCGATTTAAGTCAAATAAAGTGGACAAAATGTAGAAAAATAAGGAGAATTTTATGATATTTATTTGGTTTGTAATATCACATAAGACAAAAAGTTGAAGCCCAAAAAGTGAGTCGGTTTTGCATTTTTACAAATAAATTCATAACTTATTTTTAAAAAAGTATTTTGTGAATGTAATATTATTAAAAAATAACTTATTTTTTTCTCTATTTACTACTACTTTTGTGCCTTTTACTAACTCCACCCTATAAAAAAGTTATTCCTCGAAAAATGGGGTTTGGTTCACAACTAATAGGGGGTACCACATGGAAAATTTTAAAAGAAATTTTTTGTCACAAAAAAAGTTTGAAATATTTTTAAATAATGTTAATTCCTATTTTAAAACAAAAAAAGAAATCGCATGCGATTTGGACCCGTTTAAGCCAAGTTCTGAATTTTTATTTTATAAAAATCTGTAAAACCATAGGGGGGACCCTATTGTTTTGAAAAAATGCATTGTTGACCCGACGATATCTCGCTGTGATTAAATTATTGAGACATGGTTTAGCCATGAAAATTGCAGATCTCGTCAGGATCTATCGATACGGATAAATTAATTAAGTAAAAAAACATTTTTATAAATATGAATTTTCCGAAATTCCGACATTGACATTTATGCCACTCAGCGAGTTGGCATCAGAACTGAACATGTTCGTTATATTTAGATTCGTTAGGGAATTTGGGTTCGAAAGATATTGAATTTATCCTGTTCCGATGCCATCTCGCTGAATGGCGTGTGCCAATATGGCACCTGGTCATTTTTTTGGAAGAATAACACCGAATTCCCGTATTGGCACTCATGCCACTCAGCGAGTTGGCATCAGAACTGAACGTATTCGGTATATTTAGGTTCGTTAGGGAATTTGGGTTCTAAGGAAACCGAATTTGTTCTGTTCCGATGCCATCTCGCTGAATGGCGTGTGTCAATATGGCACCTGGTCATTTTTTTGGAAGAATAACACCGAATTCCCGTATTGGCACTCATGCCACTCACTCAGCGAGTTGGCATCAGAACTGAACGTATTCGGTATATTTAGGTTCGTTAGGGAATTTGGGTTCTAAGGAAACCAAATTTGTTCTGTTCTGATGCTATTTCGCTGAATGGCATGTGTGTTTATTTCACATGGTCATTTTCTTGGAAGAATAACACCGAATTCCCGTATTGGCACTCATGCCACTTAGCGAGTTGGCATCAGAACTGAACGTGTTTGGTATATTTAGATTCGTTAGGGAATTTGGGTTCGAAAGATATTGAATTTATCCTGTTCCGATGCCATCTCGCTGAATGGCGTGTGCCAATATGGCACCTGGTCATTTTTTTGGAAGAATAACACCGAATTCCCGTATTGGCACTCATGCCACTCAGCGAGTTGGCATCAGAACTGAACGTATTCGATATATTTAGATTCGTTAGGGAATTTGGGTTCTAAGGAAACCGAATTTGTTCTGTTCTGATCCAATCTACCTGAATGGCATCTGTGTTTATGATACATGGTCATTTTTTGGAAAAATAACACCGAATTCCCGTATTGGCACTCATGCCACTTAGCGAGTTGGCATCAGAACTGAACGTGTTTGGTATATTAAGATTCGTTAGGGAATTTGGGTTCTAAGGAAACCGAATTTGTTCTGTTCTGATCCAATCTACCTGAATGGCATCTGTGTTTATGATACATGGTCATTTTTTGGAAAAATAACACCGAATTCCCGTATTGGCACTCATGCCACTCAGCGAGTTGGCATCAGAACTGAACGTATTCGGTATATTTAGGTTCGTTAGGGAATTTGGGTTCTAAGGAAACCGAATTTGTTCTGTTCTGATGCTATCTCACTGAATGGCATGTGTGTTTATGGCACATGGTTATTTTTTGTGAAGAATTTCCCAGAATTCCCGTATTGGCACTCATGCCACTCAGCGAGTTGGCATCAGAACTGAACGTATTCGGTATATTTAGGTTCGTTAGGGAATTTGGGTTCGAAAGATATTGAATTAATCCTGTTCCGATGCCATCTCGCTGAATGGCGTGTGCCAATATGGCACCTGGTCATTTTTTTGGAAGAATAACACCGAATTCCCGTATTGGCACTCATGCCACTCAGCGAGTTGGCATCAGAACTGAACGTATTCGATATATTTAGATTCGTTAGGGAATTTGGGTTCTAAGGAAACCGAATTTGTTCTGTTCTGATCCAATCTACCTGAATGGCATCTGTGTTTATGATACATGGTCATTTTTTGGAAAAATAACACCGAATTCCCGTATTGGCACTCATGCCACTCAGCGAGTTGGCATCAGAACTGAACGTATTCGGTATATTTAGGTTCGTTAGGGAATTTGGGTTCTAAGGAAACCAAATTTGTTCTGTTCTGATGCTATTTCGCTGAATGGCATGTGTGTTTATTTCACATGGTCATTTTCTTGGAAAAATAACACCGAATTCCCGTATTGGCACTCATGCCACTCAGCGAGTTGGCAGCAGAACTGAATGTATTCGATATATTTAGATTCGTTAGGGAATTTGGGTTCTAAGGAAACCGAATTTGTTCTGTTCTGATCCAATCTACCTGAATGGCATCTGTGTTTATGATGCATGGTCATTTTTGGAAAAATAACACCGAATTCCCGTATTGGCACTCATGCCACTCAGCGAGTTGGCATCAGAACTGAACGTATCGATATATTTAGATTCGTTAGGGAATTGGGTTCTAAGGAAACCGAATTTGTTCTGTTCTGATCCTATCTACCTGAATGGCATCTGTGTTTCTGACCATGGTCATTTTTTGGAAAAATAACACCGAATTCCCGTATTGGCACTCATGCCACTCAGCGAGTGGCATCAGAACTGAACGTATTCGGTATATTTAGGTTCGTTAGGGAATTTGGGTTCTAAGGAAACCAAATTTGTTCTGTTCTGATGCTATTTCGCTGAATGGCATGTGTGTTTATTTCACATGGTCATTTTCTTGGAAGAATAACACCGAATTCCCGTATTGGCACTCATGCCACTCAGCGAGTGGCATCAGAACTGAACGTATTCGATATATTTAGATTCGTTAGGGAATTTGGGTTCTAAGGAAACCGAATTTGTTCTGTTCTGAGCCAATCTACCTGAATGGCATCTGTGTTTATGATGCATGGTCATTTTTTGGAAAAATAACACCGAATTCCCGTATTGGCACTCATGCCACTCAGCGAGTTGGCATCAGAACTGAACGTATTCGGTATATTTAGGTTCGTTAGGGAATTTGGGTTCTAAGGAAACCGAATTTGTTCTGTTCTGATGCTATCTCACTGAATGGCATGTGTGTTTATGGCACATGGTTATTTTTTGTGAAGAATTTCCCAGAATTCCCGTATTGGCACTCATGCCACTCAGCGAGTTGGCATCAGAACTGAACGTATTCGGTATATTTAGGTTCGTTAGGGAATTTGGGTTCGAAAGATATTGAATTAATCCTGTTCCGATGCCATCTCGCTGAATGGCGTGTGCCAATATGGCACCTGGTCATTTTTTTGGAAGAATAACACCGAATTCCCGTATTGGCACTCATGCCACTCAGCGAGTTGGCATCAGAACTGAACGTATTCGATATATTTAGATTCGTTAGGGAATTTGGGTTCTAAGGAAACCGAATTTGTTCTGTTCTGATCCAATCTACCTGAATGGCATCTGTGTTTATGATACATGGTCATTTTTTGGAAAATAACACCGAATTCCCGTATTGGCACTCATGCCACTCAGCGAGTTGGCATCAGAACTGAACGTATTCGGTATATTTAGGTTCGTTAGGGAATTTGGGTTCTAAGGAAACCAAATTTGTTCTGTTCTGATGCTATTTCGCTGAATGGCATGTGTGTTAATATGGCACATGGTCATTTTTTTGGAAGAATAACACCGAATTCCCGTATTGGCACTCATGCCACTCAGCGAGTTGGCATCAGAACTGAACGTATTCGATATATTTAGATTCGTTAGGGAATTTGGGTTCTAAGGAAACCGAATTTGTTCTGTTCTGATCCAATCTACCTGAATGGCATCTGTGTTTATGATGCATGGTCATTTTTTGGAAAAATAACACCGAATTCCCGTATTGGCACTCATGCCACTCAGCGAGTTGGCATCAGAACTGAACGTATTCGGTATATTTAGGTTCGTTAGGGAATTTGGGTTCTAAGGAACCGAATTTGTTCTGTTCTGATGCTATCTCACTGAATGGCATGTGTGTTTATGGCACATGGTTATTTTTTGTGAAGAATTTCCCAGAATTCCCGTATTGGCACTCATGCCACTCAGCGAGTTGGCATCAGAACTGAACGTATTCGGTATATTTAGGTTCGTTAGGGAATTTGGGTTCGAAAGATATTGAATTAATCCTGTTCCGATGCCATCTCGCTGAATGGCGTGTGCCAATATGGCACCTGGTCATTTTTTTGGAAGAATAACACCGAATTCCCGTATTGGCACTCATGCCACTCAGCGAGTTGGCATCAGAACTGAACGTATTCGATATATTTAGATTCGTTAGGGAATTTGGGTTCTAAGGAAACCGAATTTGTTCTGTTCTGATCCAATCTACCTGAATGGCATCTGTGTTTATGATACATGGTCATTTTTTGGAAAAATAACACCGAATTCCCGTATTGGCACTCATGCCACTCAGCGAGTTGGCATCAGAACTGAACGTATTCGGTATATTTAGGTTCGTTAGGGAATTTGGGTTCTAAGGAAACCAAATTTGTTCTGTTCTGATGCTATTTCGCTGAATGGCATGTGTGTTTATTTCACATGGTCATTTTCTTGGAAGAATAACACCGAATTCCCGTATTGGCACTCATGCCACTCAGCGAGTTGGCATCAGAACTGAACGTATTCGATATATTTAGATTCGTTAGGGAATTTGGGTTCTAAGGAAACCGAATTTGTTCTGTTCTGAGCCAATCTACCTGAATGGCATCTGTGTTTATGATGCATGGTCATTTTTTGGAAAAATAACACCGAATTCCCGTATTGGCACTCATGCCACTCAGCGAGTTGGCATCAGAACTGAACGTATTCGGTATATTTAGGTTCGTTAGGGAATTTGGGTTCTAAGGAAACCGAATTTGTTCTGTTCTGATGCTATCTCACTGAATGGCATGTGTGTTTATTGCACATGGTATTTTTTGTGAAGAATTACCCAGAATTCCCGTATTGGCACTCATGCCACTCAGCGAGTTGGCATCAGAACTGAACGTATTCGGTATATTTAGGTTCGTTAGGGAATTTGGGTTCTAGAAACGATATTGAATTATCCTGTTCCGATGCCATCTCGCTGAATGGCGTGTGCCAATATGGCACCTGGTCATTTTTTTGGAAGAATAACACCGAATTCCCGTATTGGCACTCATGCCACTCAGCGAGTTGGCATCAGAACTGAACGTATTCGATATATTTAGATTCGTTAGGGAATTTGGGTTCTAAGGAAACCGAATTTGTTCTGTTCTGATCCAATCTACCTGAATGGCATCTGTGTTTATGATACATGGTCATTTTTTGGAAAAATAACACCGAATTCCCGTATTGGCACTCATGCCACTCAGCGAGTTGGCATCAGAACTGAACGTATTCGGTATATTTAGGTTCGTTAGGGAATTTGGGTTCTAAGGAAACCGAATTTGTTCTGTTCTGATGCTATTTCGCTGAATGGCATGTGTGTTTATTTCACATGGTCATTTTCTTGGAAGAATAACACCGAATTCCCGTATTGGCACTCATGCCACTCAGCGAGTTGGCATCAGAACTGAACGTATTCGATATATTTAGATTCGTTAGGGAATTTGGGTTCTAAGGAAACCGAATTTGTTCTGTTCTGATCCAATCTACCTGAATGGCATCTGTGTTTATGATGCATGGTCATTTTTTGGAAAAATAACACCGAATTCCCGTATTGGCACTCATGCCATTCAGTGAGTTGGCATCATAACTGAACGTGTTCGCTATATTTAGGTTCCGTAGGGAATTTGGGTTCTAAGGAAACCGAATTTGTTCTGTTCCGATGCCATCTCGCTGAATGGCGTGTGTCAATATGGCACCTGGTCATTTTTTTGGAAGAATAACCCCGAATTCCCGTATTGGCACTCATGCCACTCAGCGAGTTGGCATCAGAACTGAACGTATTCGGTATATTTAGATTTGTTAGGGAATTTGGGTTCTAAGGAAACCAAAAAGTTGTCCGGCTTTGAAAAGAGACGTTTAATTTATATTTTCAAAAAAGAAGGGTCGGCGGTGCCGATAGGCGCCGCCGGGAAAATTTTTTGAAAATTTGTGTGTTTTTGGTAACAAATTTTGTGCAAAAAAACTCTATTGCTATTCTAAAAAGATTGAGATTTTGACTTTTTGTTCGAGACGAATTTAGATATTCGAGGTGGACAATAGATTCGTAATAAGTAACCCAAACAACCTTTTATATTGCGTATTCTATTAATTTCAAAATTTTATGGGATTTATCAGATTTTGGATTTGGTTTAGTTTTTATAATAAAGCTCCATTTATTTTTTGCAGAATGTTTTTAGATTTTTTGTCTTATTTGATTAGCATGAGCGACTTTTGTCAACTTGGTCTTCAAATTGCACATCTCAGCCACCGTTTCAACTTTTTCGTGGACGAACATTTCAAAACGTGAGTTTAATAAAATTTAAGTCACGAAATATCCAAATTTTTATTGATTTAAAAAAACAATAAATTATTACTATACACCTTATTTTTTTAAAGACAGCACTCTGAATTGAAATAACTCAAAATTTATGTTTTTTTAGAATTTGTTTTGTCGTTTTATAGAAAAAAAATTTAATGTTGATTGAATTTAAAAGCATGGCTTCTTTATTTTTTTTAAAGAAAGGCAAAACCTCTTACTAAAAACTTTAAAATTACCAGTTTCCTTGAATTTGTTGGATAGGATACGACAAACATAATGTTTTTTTATTAAACTTTTATGGTTTAACTTAATTTTTTCAGAAATCCAAAAACACGAGCTGAATAGAACAAATGGGGCGAATTGGCTTTGTGAAACTGAAGAACACTCGCTGTGCAACAGTGGATTCAGCATTTCAGCGAAAATGTGCGCCAGAAGTCGCGTCTGCTATGGTTTTTCAGGTTTTTTAAATTAGCAAATTTGAAAAAGTTTTAAACTAGCAAATTTGAAAAGACGTGTTTTTCAAAAAAATAGAAATAGTTAGTTTTGGTCACACACATAATTAGGAGCAGGGTGCACTAAACTGCGCATTCTTGGTATCATTAGGCTTGTCTTGGGAGCGGAAGCCAATGATACAAAGAACGCGCAGTTTAGTGCACCCTACACAAAATTACTATAGTGACAATCTTGAAATTTTTTATTTTTTCCCACCTTTATGCAAACAAAAGGGGGTAGGACTGTTTTTGGAATGAAACAGTCTGCAAAATTCTGAACGTGGGCAACCTTCTTCTAACATATAGAATCATAAAAGATAAACAATTTTTTGCAGTTTTAAAAATGCAAATGACCATGTTGCGTAGACACCAGCAAATTTTTCCCGAATTTCCCGGCCTGGGTTTGACCTGGTAGGATCGTTGAATATTTTTCGGTATTAGTTTTGTTTATGTATAGAAAATAAAAATAAAACAAAATACTCTTTTCTGAGTTTGTTTTGGTTTTGCCCTCCAGTTTTTTCCAAAAATTTCTTTTTCACGTTTCAGTTGTTTTGATCGCCGACTCGGGCCTTGGCAAGTCCAATTTGTTGTCCTATTTCACGCATATTATTTTTTTGTATTCCCTATTGTAAAAAATTATTCATCTTTTTTACTGTAATTGATTTTTTTAGGCCAAAATGGTCCAAACTTATCAAAGTCCAGTGCGCGTCTACAAACATCCGTTTGAGCTGGTGATGGCCGCTTATCACAAAGTTTGTCATGACTCATAAGCATAGGAAATTGAAAATGAAGGCAAAAGCAAAATTTAAAAAGGATTTTTTTTTGACACTTAATCATCTCATTTCCATCAGCAAATTTTGTTCAATTTTTTGGATATACTTTTTCAACTTAAAAACGGATTTGATCCCGTTTTTTACCAAATATTGAAATTTAAAATTCATATTATAAAAACAAAGGAAATTCCAGGCTAGGGCACTGACAAAACTAAAAAACGCAATATGAAAATACCAAAATGCAATATGAAAATACCAAAACGCAATTTTTTAAATTTAAAAATTTATTTACAGCGTTTTCCGATCTGCCCACAAATTCCGTTTTTTGTCGGCTCTGAAATCACCTACGAGTGGCGATCCGAGGACGGGGCTGAAGCTACCCGGGGAATCATTGAACGCCACAACAATTTTGGATTGCGCCATTGAACGGAGAATGTTCCGCCGGCGGTTCGTTTTTTCCATATTTAAGGAAGGGGCCCTTATTTTAAAAACCGTAACTGCATTTAAAAGGGAATTCGGCATCATTAGTTTTCGTGCGATATTCCATTTCCAATAACCAAACTTGGACATAAAGTGGAATAAAAACTGATTTAAAAAAATAATTCCAGATTGGCTATTCCGTTTAAAAAGTTCTATGATTACAATTTTAAAATAAAAATAAATACTATTTTTTTTCTAAGAATCAAAAAACAAATTAATAATTCTTGGTTTGCGAATATGATTAGGTCAAAATAAATGCCAATTCCGCACCAAACCCCTAACTCACTTTGACTTTTAGACTTTGCTTTTTTTCTTGATCTTTTGTTTTTTGTTATTTTAAAGGCGTGAAACGGTATGGGCACGTGATGACTGGTACGAGCAGTTCGGCCATGTGCACCTGAGCATCTACGGGCGCGGAGCAGTAGCGGAAGGGACACACGCGGAGAGCGACGGACTGCAACTGTATATGATGGTGGTGCACGCAATCGGAATCAAACATTTATTATTTTTAAAAATTTTTTTTTGCAGTTTTTAATACTTTATTTATCTTTTGCAGTTTTTTGTAATTTTTTAAAATTATTGAACAATTTTTTCCGCGATGAAAAAAAATTCTTGAATTTTTTTTAAATTTCTGAGAATTTTAGAAAATTTTAAATTTTTAGGATTAATTATTGTTATTGGTTTTCGTGAAATAAAACGACGTTCAAAAAATAAAATACAAAAAATCAAGCTAAAAAAATGCAAAGATTTTTTTCGAAAGCGATTTTTAAGACATACCAAAAAACAAAAAAAGGTTTAAATAATCAGACTCGGAGGGCGAGAAATTTTTTTTTGCGTTTTTTTCCCATCAATTTTAAAAATTAATGGCTTTCTCTACCTCAGCACTTACACAAAATAGAAAATACTTTAATTTTTTTAAATTCCTGAAAATTTTCAAAAATTTAAATTTTTTTAATTAAATATTGTTATTTGTTTTCGGTTCCGCTGCGTCTGCATGGGCCATTGTTTTGGTGCCGCCTCATCCTGACTGCCTGTGCTGAGCATCCGTCGCTGTTCCACGCCTGTGTACTGCTTGACACCGAATTTTTGATTTAAAAATTGTTTTTTTTTTTCTAACAAACAGCCCACAGAATTGAATAAAAGATTTTTAATTCACTTGGATTAAAAACATTACAAAAAATTCCGTACATTTTCGAACCACCATTTATTGCAGACGGGCTTTTTAAATTTTCTTTAGAATAGAACCATAACTCAAAACATTTTTTTTTTGCTACATAAACATTAAGTTGCTAAAAAATTGATTTTTGTCTATGATACCAACTGTTTATCCAATTACAGCTTTATTTCTTTCATCCACTATCTTCACCATCAAATGTTTTACAAACAAAAACTCTTGATATTGATGAATATAATTTAACTGCTATTCGGATTCTAAAATTGTTGTGCATTTGTAACCCAAATTATTAATTCTTTTTTGGTATTAATTTTTTCCATTTTTATTTATTAATTTTTAAAAAATTATTTAAAGCTAAAAAAGATTTATTTAGGGAGCCAACAAACCGGGGTGAAGCCAATGGCTGACTGGTGAAGCTTAGCAATAGAAAAAAGACATTTTCAATATGAGTGCCGTACTGACGAGGCCCGCTCATATTGTTTGACATGAATAAAAAATGTCTACGGATTAAAGGGCCGAAACAAAGTTTGGTTGACTCGGGCAGTAAACCCCTATAGGATTCAGAATCCTGGGGGCCTTCCATGAAAACCGAGGAGTCCTGCCTGGGTTTTCCCCCCAGAGTGGGCACGGGCGTTCAGTTTCACAGGGCCTTCTTAGCTGGAATCCATTGGCTGCGGCAGGGACGGACGGAACGATGTTCCCGACATGAGCCCGCCAGGTGCCACAGTGATGGGAAGGTCCAGCCAGACTGGCAATCTGGTGTGGAAATGGCTCTTCTTCCTATTTGGGTTGAAGGTGTGCCTGTACCTAGCAGCGGGGGTGGTGTTGCCAAGCCCAGTGCGCCTTGCCTTCGGGCTGTGCTGGTACGGTGAAAGAATAACCAGGACGGACCGGCCTGGAGGCGCATGAGTTACCGTAGCGGTGTACCACTGAGAGCAGTACGGACTCAACACCCCGGGTTAAAATCCGCAGTGACGGAACTCATATGTGCTGTGGGCGTTGGCACAGTGCTCTGTGAAGGGAGTAATTACCCGACACAGAGAGGCCTACACCGGTCTTGCACTTTGACATGGTAGTGCCACACACTTTGAGTTCCATGAGCGGTCCCTTAAAACGCTGCTATGATGGTCACAGGTGATTGGGGTGCCCTATCTCCCGTTGGCCTGGGTCAGAAGGTCAAAAATGTGTAAAGGGCTTGCCTAATGCGTGTTTTTGGCCCTCAAAAAATGGCCCAACCAATCGGCAGGGAGAGGGGGCACGCCCATTTTTTTTTTGGTGCACATGGTTTTCGCCTATTTTTCCACCACGAACCTCCACGTGGTGTGCACTGGGAATCCAGATGCCGTTCGGCATGGATTGCTAACCCTTTCAAAGGGAGTGGTTAAAAAAATGGCAACAAATTGGGTCGGGAATATTGTGATATTATGTGCCATAGTTAGAAGTGTAATTTACTTGTATTAAATGCAATCATGGAAAAAAGTGCCATAGTTGAAATTAAGTGTCATGTGGAAATAAGTAGGCTTAAAATAAGTGCCATTGTCGAAAATTAAGTGGCATTGATAAAAAAAAATGCCATTGAATAAAAAAGTAGTGCCATTATGAAAAAATGCCTTAGTCTCAAATTAAGTGTCATTAATTAAATTAAGGGCCGTTGACTGAAAATAAGTGCCATTGTGAAGAATTAGCTGCCATTGTCGAAAAATGAGGGCCATTTTTAAAAACTCAATTTCATTTTCGAAAAATAAGTGCCATTGTATGCAATTAAGCAATTAAGTGTCATTTACTGAAATTAAGTGCACTTGTCAAAATGGGTGCCATTGTATGAAATTAAATGCCATGGTTTGATAATAAATGGCATTGTCAAGAGTTTAGTGCCATTGACTGAAATTAAATGCGATTGACTAAAAATAAGTGCCATTGACAAAAATTAAGTACCTTTGACTGAAATAATATACCCTTCTGGAAAAAAATACAATAATCAGAAATTAAGTACCAATGTAAAAATTTTTGCCATTTCCGTTATTATTTGTTATTGAGAGTCAAGTCACACTGTGAAAATTTAAGCTTAAAAAACATGTGAGTGCCGTACTGACGAGGCCCGCTCATTTTGTTGCGTCATACCGTGTCTACGGCTTGATGGGCCGAAACACACCTGTTTCAGGTTGTTAAAAACGCTACGGCAACCCTATGGTTCCATATAGATTAAAATGCATACCATCAATGCGTATTTTTATTATAACTTTTTTCTGAATTTAATATTGATGTTTCCCTTCCATTTTAGGTACTGATCTACAACACAATGCCAAATCAGCAACAAAATAAACGTGCTACAAGACGCGAAAGGTTAACAAAGAATGTTGAATCTGGTATTATGAACCAAAGCAAGAACCAAAGTCCGAGTAATCAAATGACACCGTGTACACAATTAAGTTCACTCTCAATTGTCACTCCTCATTCATGCTTAACAAATTCAAATGATAGACCAATAGGCCGTCCTCGTAAAAGACATTGCATTGATTCTGTAGTATCAACACCAAACATGCAGATGACCAATCGTGGTTTAGAAACTCACAAACGGATGGGAGGGAGACCAAAAAAAAGAATCCCAGGTCCGGGACGTGGTCATTGTAATAGTTCTTCTTCACGCCGAACATCGCCTATTCCTGTTCTTAATGAGTTATCTTTAATGGATGCAGAAGACAGTGTTTTTTCCCATGAATCTGATTCTGAATTTGTTGCTCTTCCGCAAGGACCATTACTTCCAAGTGAGGGCCGCATTGCACCCGCTGAACTATTTGTCGGACGCGCCCAACTTCTTAATTTGTGGTCGGATTGTAGCCAGATGTGTTATGACTTCGTCATTTATGCCTATCTGCGTTACATGGCAAACATCACACGAGATAAGCGAATCGCCATTCTTACGCCATTCTACACTGACACAACCATTCACTACGGCGCAGGTGCTATCAATTTGCAAACAACTGACTATTGCTACAACTATGCCGCAGACTATGATATCTTATTTATCACAGTCTATTTTCCCGGTCACTTTGCACTTCTGATTTTTGATCGCACCAACAGAGCACAACCAAAATGTTTGTTTGTCGATCCTTTGCCACCCGCACAAAACATGGTAGCAGATTTTACTGATCGCTTATACGACATCCGGTTTCCTGGGTTTGACCGAAACCGAACACAGCTATTGACTAACATCATTTGCGAATTGACACCAGGCCTCCAACAAAACGATTTTATCATCCAAATTGTTCCGCCAAATGAATACACATGCCAGACTGATGGAATCAACTGTGGGTTCTTTGTCATTTTATATGCTGAATCATATCTTACTAATTCTGGCTGCCTTTTGCTGCCTGATCTTTACATCAACACTGAGCGTAAAAGAATATTGTGGCAGTTGGCAAATTTATTGCTATCAGATACTATTGCATACGTTCCACCTTATCAAAATGGACAGCCAAACCACAACAACTCCGAAAATATGACCCAGTTTTCTCCGCTATTACGTCCTTCATCAATTCAGTCATGTGCTTCCATTAATCGTGAAACATCAGTTGATTCAGTCACGTCGGCTCGTCGTTCTTTACGCATTGCCAGTCGAGACTCGAGCAGGGAATCTTCGATTATGGATATTTCATCGCCAACGCTTTCTTACAACCCATTAACGCGCCGCTGTCATCTACGGCACAAAGACATCCCATGTGCAGACATCCGAGCGGAGCACAACCCGCAATATTATGACTCGGGGAATCTTGGTGACAAAATATGCGATTTCTGCAAAACAGTTCTTTTTTCAAGTGAAGTATTGGTGAAAAATGGAAAAATTTCTTCTGCACTATGTTGTTATTTCGGGAAAATTTGCTTGCCAAATATAAAAGACCCTCCTGCCGAATTGGCAAAACTTTCAACTGAAAATTCTAATGAAGCCAAAGATTTCCGAAAAAACCAAAACGCTTATAATTCGCTTCTGGCATTTGCTTCTGTTTCTGTAGGGTACAAAGAAAGCTCTATGGGAGGAGATGTGTGTTTTATGCTGAATGGGGAGTTCGTTCACCGCATCGGTTCATTAGTTTCTGGACAAATGTCACCAAATTTTGCTCAGCTTTTCGTCCTCAACCCCGAACAGGCATTAGAACAACGATTGAATAACACAAGCTATGGTGGTGATCGCGTAAATAAAGACATTCTCAAACGTCTTGATGCAATTCTCCGTAAACATCATCCATTGGCCAGTCAGCTTATGAATTTTCATAACCAATACATGACCACACTCGCGCGACACGGGCACGATGCTGTGCGTAATTTTCGTCTCACGTTACTTGAAACAAGAATGGCCCCAACCCAAGTGCGGGACCCAAATTTGCACGCACGCCAGACAAATTTACCAACAGAAGGCACATTGTTCGCAGTTTGGACAGAATCGGATCGTCCACCGGTTGAAAATGGCATTTGGATCACAACTGATGAGGGAAGATTGAGACAGTTTCCACCATGCCACCCATTGACTGACACTCTTTGTTATCCATTGCTTTTTCCATGTGGCGATGATGGATATCACAAATACCTCACAAAAAAAAGGCAAACGAAACATCATTTTACTGCAGCCACCAATGAAGATGAAGACGGTCATGAATCTGATATGGAAATTGAGGGTGATAATTTGGAATATGACTCCAACACAGACACAGAAAGCCAATCAGATGTATCAAGTATAAATTCTGACTCAGACGATGCCCAAGACACAACAAAAAAAATGTCATTGAGAGAATACGTGCGCTATCGAATGGCGATTTCATCCGACCAAACTTACCACCACATATGGAGTGCAGGAGGTGGGCTCAGCCAAAAAATCGTCTTGGATTATGCTGCCAGAATTGATGCGGACGTTGCGGATTATCTCCGCCGGCCAGAATTAGATTTGCGCGGCACTTTGCCAGAACATTTACTTCGGTGGTTTGCGCGGAATGCCGGTCTTACTTCGCCTGAAGAAATTGGCTCAATTGTACTTTTTCGAAAATACCAACCAGGCACTCTTGCATATTTTCAAAATAAATATTACGATGCAACAACCATAATGGCGCGTGTTAGAAAACCAGCAAATGCATGCTTTATGCTTACATGGACTTGCAACCCACGGTGGCCCGAAATCAAAAGAAATTTTTTACGGACGGATCAGAAAGTAGTTGACCGTTTTGACATTATGTGTCGTGTTTATGAAGACAAACTTCGCCACATTCATAACCTTTTGAACACCAAAAAAATTCTTGGAGAACAAGTCGGTTACGGCGAAGGACGCGAGTTTCAAAAACGCATTGGTGGTCCTCATTTGCACCGGTTATACCAATCAAACATTATGGCAATTCCTGAATGTGTCGAAAATCTTATCTGGTCGCACATACCGTCAGAGCCTAATGCAAACGATCGGTCGTCATTTGCATGTTTCATAAGGAAAGTGCGGACATTACTGCCAAAATACCAGTTTCATGACTGTGGTTCGCATTGCCAAAATGTGCATGGACGGTGTTCAAAAGGATATCCAAAACCTTTCAGCAAATACACAGTTCTTTTTGATGACAAACCAGCAGTCTATAAAAGACTGAGGCCACAAGATGGAGGTGAGACTTTGACCATTACACGCGGACGTGCTAAAATTACATACGACAATTCGCGTGTTGTTCCTTACAACCCGTTTCTTTTGGTGCTGTACGAAACGCATCACAATTTGGAATTCGCATACGGAAAGTCAACAAATATGAAGTATCCGCTCAAATACCCGCTTAAAGGGCCATCTTATTCATATATCCAAAGTAAGGAAACTAACAAAACAAATATCGATGAACCAGCCTCTTACGCAAAAGTACTGTACAGATCACCCGTCGAAGCTTACAGTCGCATTATGTCTTATAAATATTCATTTCTTTCTCACACAGTCATCGCAATGTCGATCCATCTGCCAGGAAAACAAAAAATGTATGTAAGACCAGGACAAAATGCTCAGCAGATTGCAGAACGACTGTTGAACGGTGAGATTGAGCTGCCTGAAACACCACTTACCGCATATTGGAAGCAATGGCGTATTGATCCTTCAATGAAGAATATTCTGTTTGAGAACATGCCTGAAAAATTTTCTTTCGACAAGTCAAAAAAAACATGGAAAAGTCGTAAAGTTTCAAATGATCAAATTAGAACTGCAAATCGCAAACAAAAAATCGGACGCATCTATCCGGTATTACCACGAGCACAGGAAAAATTCGCATTATATATTCTTACCAAGCATTTTCCTGGCGACCCAGAATACCTGAAAACGGTGAATGGACAACAATGTGACTCATTCTTGGAGGCCGCTCGTCAGCGTGGGCTTATAAGGGACTCCAATGTCTGGATTAGAACCCTTGAAGAAGGCGCAAATTCATTAAATCCCGCTCAAATGCGACAACTTTTTGCGAGCATTCTCATTTTTGGAAACACCGAAGACTGCATCATCGATGCATTGGCATTATGGAACCAATTCCTGCCACATATGTATGACACACGTTGCAATGAAGCGGAACGTATACGTCGAATCGATCGTGCGCTTGCACTTCTTGAACGTCTTTTGGTCGCACAAGGGCGTACCTGTGCTGATTTCAGACTTCCAATACCGACACACTCTATTGTGAATGACCCAGCTCGTGGTACTAATGATTTCTTTTTTCCAAGTCATCTTGCTGACGAAGAGCTTGACGAAACAATTGATACACGACAATTTGATTCGGCAAAATTGAATACGGAGCAACAATCTTTTTTTCAAACAATAAGAAACGTGGCTACAGCTTCACCAAACAATAGCGATGAGCGTTTGTTCTTTCTTTCAGGGGACGGGGGCACGGGAAAGACATTCCTATTGAACTATCTGTTGTACCAATTACGCAAGTTAGGAAAAAAGGTCATTGCAACAGCTTCAACTGGCATGGCATCAACGCGCTTCTATGCTGGTGGCACCACAGTACACTCGGCGTTTCGCCTTGGAATTCAGATTGAGACAGGAAAAATTCCACAAATTCCCTTGGACAGTTATTTTGGGCGCCGTATTATTGAAGCAGATGTTGTCATAATTGATGAAATAACGATGCTTGAAAAAGTGATTCTTGAAAACGTTGATTTGCTTTGCAGAACCATGGTTCCACGTTATGGCCATCTGCCTTTCGCAGGCAAAGTTATCATTCTCTCTGGCGATTGGAAACAGTCACTGCCGGTTGTCACTGAAGCATTTGGTACAGAAGCTCAGGTTGCCGCATGCATTCAGTCTTCGATTTTGTACGGAAAATTCAAAAAAATAAGGCTTGCACAAAATATGCGCGTCAGTGTTCGTGATATTGAGTTCATTGAGTGGCTGAAAAAAGTTGGAACAGGAGCATTTGGTGAGACTGTGCCAATACCCAAAGAATGGGTTGTTAACACGCGTTCTGAAATTGTATCTGCCGTGTTTGACCAGGGCTTTACTTTGCCATCCAATGAAATGCTGAAACGATTGTTGTTGGCCACTACAAATCGCATTGTTGATATGAATAATGATGCAATTTTGAACACATTCTCAACCGATTACATTGACTATTATTCGGAAGACAAGTCGCTGAACGAGAATCCAATGGCTTTGAATGCAGCTGACCAGGATGTCTCGCAACTAAATTTACTGAACCCTGCAGGCATTCCAGCACATCACCTTCGGCTGAAAATTGGCTCGATTGTTGTACTTTTGATTAATTTGAATACCAGCAAAGCACTTTGCAACGGAACTCGCCTTATTATTAAAAAAATGACCAGTAATCTCATCAATGCCGAAGCAATTACAGGTGGTTCTTCCCGAGCCGGGATAGAAGTGGCAATTCCCCGAGTTGCAACCACATACAAAGACAAACATCCGGGTGGCATCAGCTTTGAACGTTTCCAATTCCCGGTAAGGGTAGCTTTCACAATGACTGTAACTAAGGCCCAAGGTCAGACATGTGAACGACTTGGAATAGACTTCACAGAAGAGTCTTTCGCCCACGGGCAAACTTATACCGCTTTCTCTCGGGCTACAAGCTCAGATTCCATTCGAGTATATGCTCCGAATAAGTCAGTTGATGCTGACGGAAATGTATTGGTTCGAAATATTGTTGCTGAAGGGTTGCGATTTGATTGAGAATAAGACTAAGAGTTTAGCGATAATGCAGATATTTTGGATTGATTTATCATTGTTTTTGGATTAAGTTAGACCGATAAAGGGTGCTATGTGCTTGTCGCGTGCACTTCCTTTTAGGTCAAACTTTATGTATATTTTAATTTCACCTTGTATTAAAATTACAATTATCTTTTTGCTGGCTTTTTGCTCTGTATATATGTAATCTTTTTCGCCGTTGTCTTCTGAAAAAATAAATAAAAAAATAAATAAAAAAGGGGATCCAAGGTTTTTGGTTGTTTTTGCCTCCGTGCGCCTTCACGTGGTGGATCCCTGTACGTCTTGCTAATGCAGTGTCGCAAAGCAGATGTCGGAGATACGGAACAAAAAACAGACAGTGACAATGAAAATATAACAATGCAGAATTCGCACCTTCTAGAAACGCGGCGGAGCCGCGTCCCTAAGCGCGTCAGCGCTTTCTCCCCTTCCCCAGTGTCTTACTGCTCACGCACCCATCTAGTTATATATATGTTATATAGGTAAGGAGTTTCGTTTCAAAAAATTAAGGCTCTTTTCTGTGGACCAGGGGGGCTCTGAAATTGGTGGAAAGGTCTTACAACTTTTTGCGGTGCATCCGGGAAAATTAATATAAAAAAATCTAGGGCGCCACATGAGCGCCAGGAACCGAGTTGCGGGTCATTCGCGCACTCTCAGTTCTACGAAAATTTTTCTTTTAACCCGGATCAAAAAATTTTTGCTGGTAGGATGTTAAGTTGAAGTGTCCCCGAAAGGTTTGTCAGCGAACCCGAAGAAAAATTTTCAAAACCTAGGCCTGCCTGCATCTATAACTTTTCAGCACCAGAATGGTGAATTTCAGCCCCAGCTGAATGCCGGGATTAGGGGTGGAGGGATCGGAATGGGTATAACAGGTGCAATGTAGCGCTTGTCGAGCACGAATTTTGAGAAAAAAAAAATTTAAAAAATTTTCAAAAATTTCCGAGCTAGGGGGGGTTGCAGGTTTTGCACGTTTAGGGCTGTATGAATTTTTAACGATTTTTTAAAAATATACGGAGACCACTTTCAAGCACCCGTTTTTGATGGGCTAACGTTTAAAAATAATTTTGAAAAAATTTTGATTTTTTCAAAAAATTTTAAGGTAGGCGGGACACTTCAGTCCCGGGCCTGTAGCTCGCCAGGGGGTGCCTGGAGTGGAAAGTTTTTTTTGCCCATATTTGTAGAGAATTAAATGGGCTATCGAACGATGTTACATATGTTGAAAAATTTTCAGAAATTTTCGAGCTAGGCCCCCTCGAAAATTTTAACCTACCTTCAAAGGGGTCAAAAAAATTTCAAAAAATATTTTTCTGGGCCTATTTTAGGCGCTGATCACGAATATCAACTTAGTTTTGTGCTAAAAAAATTTTGGAGGTTGGAAAAAATTTTTGAAAAATCGACCTTTTTTTGGTCTCCAAAATTTGGTGAAATATTTAAAAAAGCATAACTTAATTGGAGTTGGACCAATCCTTATAAAATAAAGCTCATAAAATGCAGAAAAATATGAGGCATTTTATGCAATTTATTTGGGAGTTCTAATATGAAAAATAAAAAAGTTAGGTCTAAATTTGTGAAAATTTTTGAATTTTCAGAAAAAAATTCGTAACTTTTTCCAGAATTGAAATTTACAAAATTTTTTTACAAATAAAAATTACTAATTTTTAGCTCTATTTTATATAGTTGAGAGTTTTTTTATAGCTCTATTCAAAAAAAAGTTAAGGCCCAAAAACTGCTTTTGGAAATCCGGACCATAGGGGGTACCCTATTGAAATTTTTTTGAAAATTTTTTATCTCCAAAATTTTTCAAATCCCACTTTTCTAAGCCTATTTTGGACGCTGATCACGAATATGTAATGAGATTTTAGTTTTGACTCTGTTAAAGTCTCTGAATCCCTACGTTAATGTGGATTCTGGGCAGTGGGGAGGGGGGGGGGCGGTGGAGGTTCACATCACCACACTCAAATGTTTTATTATTGTTTTATTTGCTTTGATTCATTTTAATATATAATTAAATTTAAAATTAAAATATATAAAATTTTGTTTTAAATTTATTTAATGCAAATTGTAAGGTGTATTTATTCCTGCTTTTAAATAAAATTTAAATAATCAACAAACCAATTTTTGAAGTAAATTTTAATACAAATAAATGTTAATAATTATTTAAATTAAAATAGGTGCGTTCCTTTTATTAATTTTAATGCCTTCAAATTAATATTTATTCATTTCTTCTGAATAAAATTTAAGTGTCTTTTATCTTTTTCTAACACTTTTAATCCCTAATCATTGGAACACTCTCAATCCCTAATCATTGGAACACTTTCAATCCCTAATCATTGGAACACTCTCCGACCCTAATCATTGGAACACTCTCAGCCCCTAATCATTGGAACACTCTCAGTACCTAATCATTGGAACACTCTCCGACCCTAATCATTGGAACACTCTCAGTCCCTAATCATTGGAACCCTCTCAGTCCCTGATCATTGGAACACACTCTCAGTCCCTGATCATTGGAACATTCTCAGTCCCTGATCATTGGAACACTCTCAGTCCCTAATCATTGGAACACTCTCAGCCCCTAAACATTGGAACTCTCTCCCTAATCATTGAACACTTTCAGTCCCTGATCATTGGAACACACTCTCAGCCCCTAAACATTGGAACTCTCTCCCTAATCATTGAACACTTTCAGTCCCTGATCATTGGAACACACTCTCAGTCCCTGATCATTGGAACACTCTAATCATTGGAACACTCTCCGACCCTAATCATTGGAACACTCTCAGTCCCGAATCATTGGAACACTCTCAGTACCTAATCATTGGAACACTTTCAATCCCTAATCATTGGAACACTCTCCGACCCTAATCATTGGAACACTCTCAGTCCCTAATCATTGGAACACTCTCAGTACCTAATCATTGGAACACTCTCCGACCCTAATCATTGGAACACTCTCAGTCCCTAATCATTGGAACCCTCTCAGTCCCTAATCATTGGAACCCTCTCAGTCCCTGATCATTGGAACACACTCAGCCCCTAATCATTGGAACACTCTCAGTACCTAATCATTGGAACACTCTCCGACCCTAATCATTGGAACACTCTCCGACCCTAATCATTGGAACACTCTCAGTCCCTAATCATTGGAACACACTCTCAGTCCCTGATCATTGGAACACTCTCCGACCCTAATCATTGGAACACTCTCAGTCCCTAATCATTGGAACCCTCTCAGTCCCTAATCATTGGAACCCTCTCAGTCCCTGATCATTGGAACACACTCAGCCCCTAAACATTGGAACTCTCTCCCTAATCATTGAACACTTTCAGTCCCTGATCATTGGAACACACTCTCAGCCCCTAAACATTGGAACTCTCTCCCTAATCATTGAACACTTTCAGTCCCTGATCATTGGAACACACTCTCAGTCCCTGATCATTGGAACACTCTAATCATTGGAACACTCTCCGACCCTAATCATTGGAACACTCTCAGTCCCGAATCATTGGAACACTCTCAGTACCTAATCATTGGAACACTTTCAATCCCTAATCATTGGAACACTCTCCGACCCTAATCATTGGAACACTCTCAGTCCCTAATCATTGGAACACTCTCAGTACCTAATCATTGGAACACTCTCCGACCCTAATCATTGGAACACTCTCAGTCCCTAATCATTGGAACCCTCTCAGTCCCTGATCATTGGAACACACTCTCAGTCCCTGATCATTGGAACATTCTCAGTCCCTGATCATTGGAACACTTTTGGCACAATACACATGCCTAGGTAGCGAAGCTCAAAAAGCGCGCAGCGCTTTCCCCTACTGCACCCACGCATGTACGCAGGCGCTAGTTATATATACGTTATATAGGTTTGGGGTTTCGTTTCAAAAAATTAAGGCTCTTTTCTGTGGACCAGGGGGGTTATGAGTTTTGTGGAAAGGTCTTACAACTTTTTGCGTAGAATCCGGGAAAACTATAGAAAAAAATTCTAGGGCGCCACATGAGCGCCAGGAACCGAGTTGCGTGTCATTCGCGCACTCTCAGTTCTACGAAAATTTTTCTTTTAACCCCAATCGAAAAACGACTGCTGGGAGGAAATCAAGTTGAAGTGTCCCCGAAAACTTTATAAGCGAACCCGAAGCGAAATTTTGAAAATCTAGGCCTGCCTGCGGGGGCAAATTTTCAGCACCAGAATGGTGAATTCCAGCCCCAGCTGAATGCCGGGCTGGGGGTTGTGCTGATCAGAATGGTGATAGCAGGCGCAATGTAGCGCTCACCGAGCTCCATTTTTGAGAAAAAAATTTTTTTCAAAATTTCCAAAAATTTCCGAGCTAGGGGGGGTTGCAGGTTTTTTGGTTTTCGGTCTATATGAATTTTTAACGATTTTTTAAAAATATACGGAGAGCACTTTCAAGCAACCATTTTTGATGGGCTATCGTTTTAAAATAATTTTGGAAAATTTTTTATTTTTTCAAAAAATTTTAAGGTAGGCGGGACACTTCAGTCCCGGGCCTGTAACTCGCCAGGGGGTGCCTGGAGTGAAAAGTTTTTTTTACCCAGATTTGTAGAGAATTAAATGGGCTATCGAACGTGGTTACATATGTTGAAAAATTTTCAGAAATTTTCGAGCTAGGCCCCCTAAGAAATTTTCACCTACCTTCAAATGGGTCAAAAAAATTTCAAAAAATATTTTTCTGGACCTATTTTATGCGCTGATCACGAATATCAACATAGTTTTTCGTTAAAAATTTTTTGGGAGTTCTTAAAAATTTTTGAAAAATTGACCTTTTTTTGGCCTCGGGAATTTGGTCATAGATTAAAAAAAACCATAACTTAATTGTTCGTAGACCGATTGAAATAATATAAAGTTCATAAAATGCAGAAAAATACAGCCTATTTTATCCAATTTATTTGGGATTTCAAAAATGAATAACAAAAAAGTTAGGTCCGATTTTCTAAAAAATTTTGAATTTTCAGAAAAAAATTCATAAGTTTTTTCAAAATAGAATTTCCTTTATTTTTTTTTTATAGAAAAATTGCTAATTTTTGGCTCTACTGATTTGGCCTTTAGACCGCCCTTCTATCTCTTTCTTAAAAAAAGTTATGGTCCAAAAACTGCTTTTGGAAATCCGGACCATAGGGGGTACCCTATTGAAAGTTTTTTCAAAAATTTTTTCCTCAAAAATTTATTTAAAAACACTTTTCTAAGCCTATTTGGGTCGCTGATCACGAAAATCTTATCAGATTTTAGTTTTGACTCAGTTAAAGTCTCTGAATCCACGCGTAAAAGTGGATTCTGAGTGGTGGGGCGAGGGGCGGGGGGGGGGGGGTTCAGATCACCACACTCAAATGTTTTATTATTGTTTTATTTGCTTTGATTCATTTTAATATATAATTAAATTTAAAATTAAAATATATAAAATTTTGTTTTAAATTTATTTAATGCAAATTGTAAGGTGTATTTATTCCTGCTTTTAAATAAAATTTAAATAATCAACAAACCAATTTTTGAAGTAAATTTTAATACAAATAAATGTTAATAATTATTTAAATTAAAATAGGTGCGTTCCTTTTATTAATTTTAATGCCTTCAAATTAATATTTATTCATTTCTTCTGAATAAAATTTAAGTGTCTTTTATCTTTTTCTAACACTTTTAATCCCTAATCATTGGAACACTCTCAGTCCCTAATCATTGGAACACTCTCAGTCCCTAATCATTGGAACACTCTCAGTCCCTAATCATTGGAACACTCTCAGTACCTAATCATTGGAACACTCTCCGACCCTAATCATTGGAACACTCTCCGACCCTAATCATTGGAACACTCTCAGTTCCTAATCATTGGAACACTCTCCGACCCTAATCATTGGAACACTCTCAGTCCCTAATCATTGGAACACTCTCAGTCCCTAATCATTGGAACACTCTCAGTCCCTAATCATTGGAACACTCTCAGTCCCTAATCATTGGAACACTCTCAGTCCCTAATCATTGTAACACTCTCAAACCCTAATCATTCTCAGTCCCTGTCCGTTGGAACACTTTTTCATAACACCTAATATTCGGACCTAGGTAGCGAAGCTCGATAAGCGCGAAGCGCTTTGAATACAGTAACACGCATGTACGCAGGCGCTAGTTATATATATGTTATATAGGTAAGGAGTTTCGTTTCAAAAAATTAAGGCTCTTTTCTGTGGACCAGGGGGGCTCTGAAATTGGTGGAAAGGTCTTACAACTTTTTGCGGTGCATCCGGGAAAATTAATATAAAAAAATCTAGGGCGCCACATGAGCGCCAGGAACCGAGTTGCGGGTCATTCGCGCACTCTCAGTTCTACGAAAATTTTTCTTTTAACCCGGATCAAAAAATTTTTGCTGGTAGGATGTTAAGTTGAAGTGTCCCCGAAAGGTTTGTCAGCGAACCCGAAGAAAAATTTTCAAAACCTAGGCCTGCCTGCATCTATAACTTTTCAGCACCAGAATGGTGAATTTCAGCCCCAGCTGAATGCCGGGATTAGGGGTGGAGGGATCGGAATGGGTATAACAGGTGCAATGTAGCGCTTGTCGAGCACGAATTTTGAGAAAAAAAAAATTTAAAAAATTTTCAAAAATTTCCGAGCTAGGGGGGGTTGCAGGTTTTGCACGTTTAGGGCTGTATGAATTTTTAACGATTTTTTAAAAATATACGGAGACCACTTTCAAGCACCCGTTTTTGATGGGCTAACGTTTAAAAATAATTTTGAAAAAATTTTGATTTTTTCAAAAAATTTTAAGGTAGGCGGGACACTTCAGTCCCGGGCCTGTAGCTCGCCAGGGGGTGCCTGGAGTGGAAAGTTTTTTTTGCCCATATTTGTAGAGAATTAAATGGGCTATCGAACGATGTTACATATGTTGAAAAATTTTCAGAAATTTTCGAGCTAGGCCCCCTCGAAAATTTTAACCTACCTTCAAAGGGGTCAAAAAAATTTCAAAAAATATTTTTCTGGGCCTATTTTAGGCGCTGATCACGAATATCAACTTAGTTTTGTGCTAAAAAAATTTTGGAGGTTGGAAAAAATTTTTGAAAAATCGACCTTTTTTTGGTCTCCAAAATTTGGTGAAATATTTAAAAAAGCATAACTTAATTGGAGTTGGACCAATCCTTATAAAATAAAGCTCATAAAATGCAGAAAAATATGAGGCATTTTATGCAATTTATTTGGGAGTTCTAATATGAAAAATAAAAAAGTTAGGTCTAAATTTGTGAAAATTTTTGAATTTTCAGAAAAAAATTCGTAACTTTTTCCAGAATTGAAATTTACAAAATTTTTTTACAAATAAAAATTACTAATTTTTAGCTCTATTTTATATAGTTGAGAGTTTTTTTATAGCTCTATTCAAAAAAAAGTTAAGGCCCAAAAACTGCTTTTGGAAATCCGGACCATAGGGGGTACCCTATTGAAATTTTTTTGAAAATTTTTTATCTCCAAAATTTTTCAAATCCCACTTTTCTAAGCCTATTTTGGACGCTGATCACGAATATGTAATGAGATTTTAGTTTTGACTCTGTTAAAGTCTCTGAATCCCTACGTTAATGTGGATTCTGGGCAGTGGGGAGGGGGGGGGGCGGTGGAGGTTCACATCACCACACTCAAATGTTTTATTATTGTTTTATTTGCTTTGATTCATTTTAATATATAATTAAATTTAAAATTAAAATATATAAAATTTTGTTTTAAATTTATTTAATGCAAATTGTAAGGTGTATTTATTCCTGCTTTTAAATAAAATTTAAATAATCAACAAACCAATTTTTGAAGTAAATTTTAATACAAATAAATGTTAATAATTATTTAAATTAAAATAGGTGCGTTCCTTTTATTAATTTTAATGCCTTCAAATTAATATTTATTCATTTCTTCTGAATAAAATTTAAGTGTCTTTTATCTTTTTCTAACACTTTTAATCCCTAATCATTGGAACACTCTCAATCCCTAATCATTGGAACACTTTCAATCCCTAATCATTGGAACACTCTCCGACCCTAATCATTGGAACACTCTCAGCCCCTAATCATTGGAACACTCTCAGTACCTAATCATTGGAACACTCTCCGACCCTAATCATTGGAACACTCTCAGTCCCTAATCATTGGAACACTCTCAGTCCCTAATCATTGGAACACTCTCAGTCCCTAATCATTGGAACACTCTCAGTCCCTAATCATTGGAACACTCTCAGCCCCTAAACATTGGAACTCTCTCCCTAATCATTGAACACTTTCAGTCCCTGATCATTGGAACACACTCTCAGCCCCTAAACATTGGAACTCTCTCCCTAATCATTGAACACTTTCAGTCCCTGATCATTGGAACACACTCTCAGTCCCTGATCATTGGAACACTCTAATCATTGGAACACTCTCCGACCCTAATCATTGGAACACTCTCAGTCCCTAATCATTGGAACACTCTCAGTACCTAATCATTGGAACACTTTCAATCCCTAATCATTGGAACACTCTCCGACCCTAATCATTGGAACACTCTCAGCCCCTAATCATTGGAACACTCTCAGTACCTAATCATTGGAACACTCTCCGACCCTAATCATTGGAACCCTCTCAGTCCCTGATCATTGGAACACACTCTCAGTCCCTGATCATTGGAACATTCTCAGTCCCTGATCATTGGAACACTCTCAGTCCCTAATCATTGGAACACTCTCAGCCCCTAAACATTGGAACTCTCTCCCTAATCATTGAACACTTTCAGTCCCTGATCATTGGAACACACTCTCAGCCCCTAAACATTGGAACTCTCTCCCTAATCATTGAACACTTTCAGTCCCTGATCATTGGAACACACTCTCAGTCCCTGATCATTGGAACACTCTAATCATTGGAACACTCTCCGACCCTAATCATTGGAACACTCTCAGTCCCTAATCATTGGAACACTCTCAGTACCTAATCATTGGAACACTTTCAATCCCTAATCATTGGAACACTCTCCGACCCTAATCATTGGAACACTCTCAGCCCCTAATCATTGGAACACTCTCAGTACCTAATCATTGGAACACTCTCCGACCCTAATCATTGGAACCCTCTCAGTCCCTGATCATTGGAACACACTCTCAGTCCCTGATCATTGGAACATTCTCAGTCCCTGATCATTGGAACACTCTCAGTCCCTAATCATTGGAACACTCTCAGCCCCTAAACATTGGAACTCTCTCCCTAATCATTGAACACTTTCAGTCCCTGATCATTGGAACACACTCTCAGCCCCTAAACATTGGAACTCTCTCCCTAATCATTGAACACTTTCAGTCCCTGATCATTGGAACACACTCTCAGTCCCTGATCATTGGAACACTCTAATCATTGGAACACTCTCCGACCCTAATCATTGGAACACTCTCAGTCCCGAATCATTGGAACACTCTCAGTACCTAATCATTGGAACACTTTCAATCCCTAATCATTGGAACACTCTCCGACCCTAATCATTGGAACACTCTCAGTCCCTAATCATTGGAACACTCTCAGTACCTAATCATTGGAACACTCTCCGACCCTAATCATTGGAACACTCTCAGTCCCTAATCATTGGAACCCTCTCAGTCCCTGATCATTGGAACACACTCTCAGTCCCTGATCATTGGAACATTCTCAGTCCCTGATCATTGGAACACTTTTGGCACAATACACATGCCTAGGTAGCGAAGCTCAAAAAGCGCGCAGCGCTTTCCCCTACTGCACCCACGCATGTACGCAGGCGCTAGTTATATATACGTTATATAGGTAAGGAGTTTCGTTAGAAAAAATTAAGGCTCTTTTCTGTGGACCAGGGGGGGTCTGAATTTTGTGGAAAGGTCTTACAACTTTTTGCGTAGAATCCGGGAAAACTATAGAAAAAAAATCAGGGGCGCCACATGAGCGCCAGGAACCGATTTGCGGATCTTTCGCGCAGTCTATCTTCTACGAAAATTTTTCTTTTAACCCGGATCGAAAATTTTCTGCTGGTAGGAAACTAAGTTGGACTGTCCCTGAAAAGTTTGCCAGCGACACCTAAGCGCTACCCTTAACGTGCAGGCCTGCAGCTTTGGCAACATTTTCAGCCCCAAGATGGTGAATTTGAGCGCCATGTGAATGCCGGGCTGGGGAATGGGTGGATCGGAATGGTGATCACGGGCGCAATGTAGCGCTTTTGGAGCTATAATGGCGGGCAAAAAAAAATTTGAAAAATTTTCAAAAATTTTCGAGCTAGGGGGGGTTACAGGTTTTGCACGTTTGGGGCTGTACGAATTTTTAACGATTTTTTAAAAATAAACGGAGACCACTTTCAAGCACCCATTTTTGATGGGCTATCGTTAAAAAAGAATTTTGGAAAAATTTTTATTTTTTCAAAAAATTTTAAGGTAGGCGGGACACTTCAGTCCCGGGCCTGTAACTCGCCAGGGGGTGCCTGGAGTGATTGTTTTTTTTACCCAGATTTGTAGAGAATTAAATGGGCTATCGAACGGTGTTACATATGTTGAAAGATTTTCAGAGATTTCCGAGCTAGGCCCCCTCGAAAATTTTCACCTACCTTCAAATGAGTCAAAAAAATTTCAAAAAATATTTTTCTGGGCCTATTTTATGCGCTGATCACGAATATCATATTAGTTTTGTGCTAAAAAATTTTTGGGGTTGCTTAAAAAATTTTGAAAAATCGACCATTTTTTTGGCCTCGGAAATTCGAGGATATATTTAAAAATTCATAGCATAATTGGTTGTGGACTGATTTGCATAAAATAAAGTTGAGAAAATGCAGAAAAATACGGCTGATTTTATCCAATTTATTGGGATTTCAATTATAAGTAGAAAAAAAGTTAGGTCCAAGTTTCTGAAAATTTACGAATTTTCAGAAAAAAATTCATAACTTTTTTCAGAATCGAAAATTTCAAAATTACTTTTCACATAAAAATTGCTAATTTTAAGTTCTACTCAATTGTCCTTTAGACTATCTTTCAATCTCTTACTTAAAGAAAGTTATAGCCCGAAAACTGCTTTTGGAAATCCGGACCATAGGGGGTACCCTTTTGAAAATTTTTTCAAAATTTTTTTTAGTTAATTTTTATTTTAAAACACTTTTCTAAGCCTATTTGGGTCGCTGATCACGAATATGTAATCAGATTTTAGTTTTGACTCCGTTAAAGGCTCTGAATCCATACGTAAACGTGGATTCTGGGGGTGGGGGGAGGGGGGAGGGAAGGCTTAGATCACCACACTCAAATGTTTATTATTCTTTTATTTGGAATTTTACCATTTTCGAAATTGTTTTTAATTATTTTCTTTGCACTTTTATATCATTTATAAACTTAAAATTATATTTAAATTCTATCTAATTTGTAAGACACAATTTTGTTTAAAAAATCATTATTTATTTGAGTGCAAAAGATGTGTGCATTTCGTTCTATCTTTCTATATAGAAATTATTAAAATAAAAATTGAAAAAATATCCATTTCATTGTTTTATTGGTTTTTTCTTCAGATTTCTTATATTTAAATAAATAATCTTATAAACTCATTCCCCAATCATTGGAACACTCTCAGTCCCTAATAATTGGAACACTCTTCATCTCTAATCATTGGAACACTCTTCATCTCTAATCATTGGAACACTCTCAATCTCTGATCATTGGAACACTTTTGGCCTTATTTATCGGACCTAGGTAGCGAAGCTCGATAAGCGCGAAGCGCTTTGAATACAGTAACACGCATGTACGCCCCCGCTAGTTATATATACGTTATATAGGTAAGGAGTTTCGTTAGAAAAAATTAAGGCTCTTTTCTGTGGACCAGGGGGGGTCTGAATTTTGTGGAAAGGTCTTACAACTTTTTGCGTAGAATCCGGGAAAACTATAGAAAAAAAATCAGGGGCGCCACATGAGCGCCAGGAACCGATTTGCGGGTCTTTCGCGCAGTCTATCTTCTACGAAAATTTTTCTTTTAACCCGGATCGAAAATTTTCTGCTGGTAGGAAACTAAGTTGGACTGTCCCTGAAAAGTTTGCCAGCGACACCTAAGCGCTACCCTTAACGTGCAGGCCTGCAGCTTTGGCAACATTTTCAGCCCCAAGATGGTGAATTTGAGCGCCATGTGAATGCCGGGCTGGGGAATGGGTGGATCGGAATGGTGATCACAGGCGCAATGTAGCGCTTTTGGAGCTATAATGGCGGGCAAAAAAAAATTTGAAAAATTTTCAAAAATTTTCGAGCTAGGGGGGGTTACAGGTTTTGCACGTTTGGGGCTGTACGAATTTTTAACGATTTTTCAAAAATATACGGAGACCACTTTCAAGCATCCGTTTTTGATGGGCTATCGTTTAAAAATAATTATGGAAAAATTTTTATTTTTTCAAAAATTTTTTAGGGTAGGCGGGACACTTCAGTCCCGGGCCTGTAACTTCCCAGGGGGTGCCTGGAGTGGAAAGTTTTTTTAGTCCATTTTTGTAGAGAATTTAACGGGCTATCGAACGGTGTTACATATGTTGAAAAATTTTAAGAAATTTTCGAGCTAGGCCCCCTCGAAAATTTTCACCTACCTTCAAAGGGGTCAAAAAAATTTCAAAAAATATTTTTCTGGACCTATTTTATGCGCTGATCACGAATATCAACTTAGTTTTCTGTTTGAAAAATTTTGGGGGTTGCAAAAAATTTTTGAAAAATCGACCATTTTTTTGGCCTCGGGAATTTGGTGATATATTTAAAAAATCATAACTTAATTTTGTTTGGATCAATTATTGCAAACCAAAGCTCATTAAATGCAGAAAAATACGGCGAATTTTATGAAATTAATTAGGGATTTCAATTATGAGTAAGAAAAAAGTTAGGTCCGAATTTCTGAAAATTTTCGAATTTTCAGAAAAAAATTCATAACTTTTTTCAGAATAGAAATTTCCAAAATTTCTTCCCATAGAAAAATTGCTAATTTTTAGCTCTACACTTATTCCCTTTACGACCTCATTCTATCATTTTCTAAAAAAAAATTAGGGCCCAAAAACTGCTTTTGGAAATCCGGACCATAGGGGGTACCCTATTGAAATTTTTTTGAAAAATTTTTTCGTCAAAAATTTATTTAAAAACACTTTTCTAAGCCTATTTGGGTCGCTGATCACGAATATCTGATCAGATTTTCATTTTGACTCCGTTAAAGTCTCTGAATCCCTGCGTTTATGTGGATTCTGAGCGGCTGGGAGGGGGTGGGTGGGGGTGGGGGAGGGGAGAGGGAAGGTTCAGATCACCACACTCAAATGGGTTTCTATTCTTTTATTCCTTTTTCTTTTAATATATCTATTAAAATAAATTTTATTTAATAAAACCCCAAATTTATTTATTTATTTACGCAAATTAAAACACTAATTAAAAAAAAAAAATAAATTCCTTTAGTTAATTTTAGTGTTTGCAAATTATATACTTATTTTTTTAGATAATTTAAATAAATAAAAAGCGAATTTTTAAATCAAAATGATTTAATTTACTTTTAAATATAAAAAAGATCATATTTTTATTATTTCTCTTTTTTAAATATATTTTTTTAAACTTAAAATCAAAATTAAATTCTGCCAATTTTTAATATACAATTTTAATTAAAAAATCGTTATTATTTTAATGTAACTTAAATGTGCATTTTTTTCTACCCAACAATACAAATAAATTTTATTATTTTCATTTGTTTTATTTTTTTAATATAATTTTTATTAAACACTCTCATAATCATTGGAACCCTCTCAGTCGCTGATCATTGGACACTCTCAGCCCTTAAACATTGGACACTCTCAGTCCCTAATCATTCGAACACTTTCATTCCCTAATCATTGGAACACTCTCAGTCCCTAATCATTCGAACACTTTCATTCCCTAATCATTGGAACACTCAGTCCCTAATCATTGGAACACTCTCATTTCAGTCCCTACCCGTTGGTCCGAACCTTGGAACACTTTCGGCCCTATTGATCGGACCTAGGTAGCGAAGCTCGATAAGCGCGAAGCGCTTTGAATACAGTAACACGCATGTACGCACCCGCTAGTTATATATACGTTATATAGGTTTGGGGTTTCGTTAGAAAAAATTAAGGCTCTTTTCTGTGGACCAGGGGGTGTCTGAAATTTGTGGAAAGGTCTTACAACTTTTTGCGGTGCATCCGGGAAAATTAATATAAAAAAATCTAGGGCGCCACATGAGCGCCAGGAACCGAGTTGCGGGTCATTCGCGCACTCTCAGTTCTACGAAAATTTTTCTTTTAACCCAGATCAAAAAATTTTTGCTGGTAGGATGTTAAGTTGAAGTGTCCCCGAAAGGTTTGTCAGCGAACCCGAAGAAAAATTTTCAAAACCTAGGCCTGCCTGCATCTATAACTTTTCAGCACCAGAATGGTGAATTTCAGCCCCAGCTGAATGCCGGGCTGGGGATTGTGCTGATCAGAAAGGTGATAACAGGCGCAATGTAGCGCTTGTCGAGCTCGAATTTTGAGAAAAAAAAAATTTAAAAAATTTTCAAAAATTTCCGAGCTAGGGGGGGTTGCAGGTTTTGCACGTTTGGGGCTGTATGAATTTTTAACGATTTTTTAAAAATATACGGAGACCACTTTCAAGCACCCGTTTTTGATGGGCTATCGTTTAAAAATATTTTTGGAAAAATTTTTATTTTTTCAAAAAATTTTAAGTTAGGCGGGACACTTCAGTCCCGGGCCTGTAACTCGCCAGGGGGTGCCTGGAGTGAAATGTTTTTTTTACCCAGATTTGAAGAGAATTAAATGGGCTATCGAACGGTGTTACATATGTTAAAAAATTTTCAGAAATTTTCGAGCTAGGCCCCCTCGAAAATTTTCACCTACCTTCAAAGGGGTCAAAAAAATTGCAAAAAATATTTTTCTGGACCTATTTTAGGCGCTGATCACGATTATCAACTTAGTTTTGCGTTTTAAAAATTTTGGAAGTTGGAAAAAATTTTTGAAAAATCGACCATTTTTTTGGCCTCGGAAATTTGGGGATATATTCAAAAAATCATAACTTACTTGGGTTTGGATCTATTTTTATAAAATAAAGTGTTTAAAATGCAGAAAAAAACGGAGGATTTTATGAAATTTATTTGGGATTTCAATTATGAAAAATAAAAAAGTTAGGTCCGTATTTCTGAAAATTTTTGAATTTTCAGAAAAAAATTCATAACTTTTTTCAGAATTGAAATTTCCAAATTTTCTTTCCATCAAAAAATATCTAATTTTTAGCTCTACTGAATAGCCCTTTACACCCTCCTTCTACCTCTCTTCTAAAAAAAGTTATAGCCAAAAACTACTTTTGTAATTTCGGACCATAGGGGGTACCCTATTGAAAAATTTTTGAAAAATTTTTTGCCCAAAAATTTTTTAAAAACCACTTTTCTAAGCCTATTTGGCTCGCTGATCACGAACATCAAATTTGTTTTTATTTTTGAGACCATTAAGGGCTCCGAATCCCTGCGTAAATGCGGATTCTGTGCGGGTGAGGGGGGGGGGGGGGGCGGGGGAGGAAAGGTTCAGATCACCACACTCAAATGATTTTATGTTCATTTTCATGGTTTTTCTCTTATAAATATGTTTATTAATTTTAGGTTTGTTTTTCATTTTATGGCTCACATTATTAAGGCTGCAGCCGAACATATGAAGACGAACACAAGCGGCAACTGCGATGTAAGCATATTATTGAATTTTTAAAATTTCCATTTTTATTTGGTTTTCTTTTTCTGTTTTATGGTTCATTTATTTAGGGTGCCGAAAACCACATAAAGACGAGCTCAAAGCGGCGACTGCGATGTAAGCTTTTTATTGATTTTTTGAAATTCTTTTTTTTCATTAGGTATTGTTTTTCATTTTCAGGCTCATTATTAAGGCTGCAGCCTGACGCAAGAAGAGAAGCAACCCATTGATGTAAGTGTAAGCCTATTATTGAATTTTTAAAATTCCTTTTTTTCATTAGGGTTTGTTCTTCATTGTTCTGGCTCATTCTTAGGCTGCTGCCTAAACAAATGAAGACGACGAACAGAAAGTGTCGACTGAGATGTAAGCTTATTATTGCATTTGTAAATTCGTTATTTAATTTGCTTTTTCTTTTTCAGTTTTACGGAGTGTTTATTAGGCTGCAGCCCATTTTTTACTGTCATTTTCTTTTTTCATTTATTTTTGTGTGTTCTTGTCCCATTTTTGCAAAATTTAAATGTGATAAAAATTTTAATTAATTTTACTGCATTTATTTTGGAACACTCTCCCAGTAAAAATATGAAGGATATACCTATATATATATAAAAAAAATTATAATAGTAAGTGGGTATAGCGATTGATAAGCCTTATTATAATATGAAACAGAAAAGAATTTGTCCGTATATGCCCATAAAAGTGAAATCAGGCGAGAAGGCTGCAGCCTTGGATAGGCATAGGGAGGTGTAAGCCTGCTAACACGGCCAATCTAAGCCACGCGTGGTTTTTTTTTTAAAAAAAATATGTGGACATGCTCACGCCGACTCCAACCGTTTGACAACCGCCGCTATGTGCATTCCCTGGTCCAGGGCGGAGTCAAGCTGCAGCCTTTTTGACTCCCGCTGCCTTGCTACCAGTGACGGGAAACGGCGTCAACGAGCAGCCACGAAGATGCTGCTTAGGTCAACAAATATATATATATGAACAAAAAAAATATTGTTTTTTCGCTATGTCCTAAAGGGGAAGAGGGAATAGAATAATTTGCTTATACTATTTCTCCACACTCTCGTCTGTCTCCAGTTCTCACTATTGGAACACTCTCTGAAATGGTTTTTTATTGTTTTATTCCTTTTTCTTTTAATATATCTATTAAAATAAATTTTATTTAATAAAAACCCAAATTTATTTATTTATTTATGCAAATTAAAATCACTAATTAAAAAAACAAAAATAAATTCCTTTAGTTAATAGTGTTTGTAAATTATATACTTATTTTTTTTAGATAATTTAAATAAATAAAAAGCGAATTTTTAAATTAAAATGATTTAATTTACTTTTAATTATATAAAAAGATCATATTTTTATTATTTCTCTTTTTTTAAATATATTTTTTTAAACTTAAAATCTAAATTAAATTCTGCCAATTTTTAATATACAATTTTAATTAAAAAATCGTTATTATTTTAATGTAACTTAAATGTGCATTTTTTTCTACCCAACAATAAAAATAATTTTTATTATTTTCATTTGTTTTATTTTTTTAATATAATTTTTATTAAACACTCTCATAATCATTGGAACGCTCTCATCAGTTCCTAATCATTGCAACACTTTCTTCCCCTAATCATTGGAACACTTTCAGTTCCTAATCATTGGAACACTCTCCGTCCCGAATCATTGGAACACTCTCAGTTCCTAATCATTGGAACACTTTCCCTAATCATTGGAACACTTTCAGTCCCTAATCATTGGAACACTTTTGGCCCTTTTGACCGGACCTAGGTAGCGAAGCTCGATAAGCGCGAAGCGCTTTGAATACAGTAACACGCATGTACGCAGGCGCTAGTTTATATATACGTTATATAGGTTTGGGGTTTCGTTTCAAAAAATTAAGGCTCTTTTCTGTGGACCAGGGGGGTTATGAGTTTTGTGGAAAGGTCTTACAACTTTTTGCGTAGAATCCGGGAAAACTATAGAAAAAAATTCTAGGGCGCCACATGAGCGCCAGGAACCGAGTTGCGGGTCATTCGCGCACTCTCAGTTCTACGAAAATTTTTCTTTTAACCCCAATCGAAAAACGACTGCTGGGAGGAAATCAAGTTGAAGTGTCCCCGAAAACTTTATAAGCGAACCCGAAGCGAAATTTTGAAAATCTAGGCCTGCCTGCGGGGGCAAATTTTCAGCACCAGAATGGTGAATTCCAGCCCCAGCTGAATGCCGGGCTGGGGGTTGTGCTGATCAGAATGGTGATAGCAGGCGCAATGTAGCGCTCACCGAGCTCCATTTTTGAGAAAAAAATTTTTTTCAAAATTTCCAAAAATTTCCGAGCTAGGGGGGTTTGCAGGTTTTTTGGTTTTCGGTCTATATGAATTTTTAACGATTTTTTAAAAATATACGGAGAGCACTTTCAAGCAACCATTTTTGATGGGCTATCGTTTTAAAATAATTTTGGAAAATTTTTTATTTTTTCAAAAAATTTTAAGGTAGGCGGGACACTTCAGTCCCGGGCCTGTAACTCGCCAGGGGGTGCCTGGAGTGAAAAGTTTTTTTTACCCAGATTTGTAGAGAATTAAATGGGCTATCGAACGTGGTTACATATGTTGAAAAATTTTCAGAAATTTTCGAGCTAGGCCCCCTAAGAAATTTTCACCTACCTTCAAATGGGTCAAAAAAATTTCAAAAAATATTTTTCTGGACCTATTTTATGCGCTGATCACGAATATCAACATAGTTTTTCGTTAAAAATTTTTTGGGAGTTCTTAAAAATTTTTGAAAAATTGACCTTTTTTTGGCCTCGGGAATTTGGTCATAGATTAAAAAAAACCATAACTTAATTGTTCGTAGACCGATTGAAATAATATAAAGTTCATAAAATGCAGAAAAATACAGCCTATTTTATCCAATTTATTTGGGATTTCAAAAATGAATAACAAAAAAGTTAGGTCCGATTTTCTAAAAAATTTTGAATTTTCAGAAAAAAATTCATAAGTTTTTTCAAAATAGAATTTCCTTTATTTTTTTTTTATAGAAAAATTGCTAATTTTTGGCTCTACTGATTTGGCCTTTAGACCGCCCTTCTATCTCTTTCTTAAAAAAAGTTATGGTCCAAAAACTGCTTTTGGAAATCCGGACCATAGGGGGTACCCTATTGAAAGTTTTTTCAAAAATTTTTTCCTCAAAAATTTATTTAAAAACACTTTTCTAAGCCTATTTGGGTCGCTGATCACGAAAATCTTATCAGATTTTAGTTTTGACTCAGTTAAAGTCTCTGAATCCACGCGTAAAAGTGGATTCTGAGTGGTGGGGCGAGGGGCGGGGGGGGGGGGTTCAGATCACCACACTCAAATATTCTTTTTTTTTTATTGCTTTATTGTTTTTTACTTTATATATATTAAATTTAAATGAATAATTTGTAAATTTAAATAATTTTAAGCCCTCTCAGTCCCTGTCATTGGAATACTCTTATCATTTTATTAAGGCTGCAGCTTGACGCAAGAAGACGAACACAAAGCGGCGACTGCTATGTAAGCTTTTAATTTAATTTTTTTTTTTATTAGTTTTTGTTTTATCATTTCTGGCTTATTTATTAAGGCTGCAGCATAACCGAGAAGAAGAAAACAAAGTGGCGACTTCGATTAAGCCTTTTATTGAATTTTTGAACTTCTTTTTTTTATTAGGTATTGTTTTTCATTTTCTGGATCATTATCAAGGCTGCAGCCCAACACATCAAAACGAACACAAAATGGCGACTGCTATGTAAGCTTTTTATTGTATTAGGGTTTTTTTTTTTATCATTTTTCTGGCTCATTTATTAAGGCTGCAGCCCAACACATGAAGACGAACACAGCGGCGACTGCTATGTATGCTTATCATTGATTTTATTTTGATTTCTTTGTATTATTTCTTTTTCAGTTTTATGGCTCATTCATTAAGGCTGCAGCCCAACACATGAAGACGTACACAAGCGGCGACTGCTATGTATGCTTATCATTGATTTTTTTGATTTCCTTTGTATTATTTCTTTTTTCTTTTTCAGGAACACTCTCAGTCCCGAATCATTGGAACACTCTCCGACCCTAATCATTGGAACACTTTCAATCCCTAATCATTGGAACACTCTCCGACCCTAATCATTGGAACACTCTCAGTCCCTAATCATTGGAACACTCTCAGTACCTAATCATTGGAACACTCTCCGACCCTAATCATTGGAACACTCTCAGTCCCTAATCATTGGAACCCTCTCAGTCCCTGATCATTGGAACACACTCTCAGTCCCTGATCATTGGAACATTCTCAGTCCCTGATCATTGGAACACTCTCAGTCCCTAATCATTGGAACACTCTCAGCCCCTAAACATTGGAACTCTCTCCCTAATCATTGAACACTTTCAGTCCCTGATCATTGGAACACACTCTCAGTCCCTGATCATTGGAACACTCTAATCATTGGAACACTCTCAGTTCCTAATCATTGGAACACTCTCCGACCCTAATCATTGGAACACTCTCAGTCCCTAATCATTGGAACACTCTCAGTCCCTAATCATTGGAACACTCTCAGTCCCTAATCATTGTAACACTCTCAAACCCTAATCATTGTAACACTCTCCGACCCTAATCATTGGAACACTCTCAGTCCCTAATCATTGGAACACTCTCAGCCCCTAATCATTGGAACACTCTCAGTCCCAAATCATTGGAACACTCTCAGTACCTAATCATTGGAACACTCTCAGTTCCTAATCATTGGAACACTCTCAGTTCCTAATCATTGGAACACTCTCCGACCCTAATCATTGGAACACTCTCAGTCCCTAATCATTGGAACACTCTCAGTCCCTAATCATTGGAACACTCTCAGTCCCTAATCATTGTAACACTCTCAAACCCTAATCATTGGAACACTCTCCGACCCTAATCATTGGAACACTCTCAGTCCCTAATCATTGGAACACTCTCAGTCCCTAATCATTGGAACACTCTCAGTCCCTAATCATTGGAACACTCTCAGTACCTAATCATTGGAACACTCTCCGACCCTAATCATTGGAACACTCTCAGTCCCTAATCATTGTAACACTCTCAAACCCTAATCATTGGAACACTCTCCGACCCTAATCATTGGAACACTCTCAGTCCCTAATCATTGGAACACTCTCAGTCCCTAATCATTGGAACACTCTCAGTCCCTAATCATTGGAACACTCTCAGTCCCTAATCATTGGAACACTCTCAGTCCCTAATCATTGGAACACTCTCAGTCCCTAATCATTGTAACACTCTCAAACCCTAATCATTCTCAGTCCCTGTCCGTTGGAACACTTTTTCATAACACCTAATATTCGGACCTAGGTAGCGAAGCTCGATAAGCGCGAAGCGCTTTGAATACAGTAACACGCATGTACGCAGGCGCTAGTTATATATACGTTATATAGGTTTGGGGTTTCGTTTCAAAAAATTAAGGCTCTTTTCTGTGGACCAGGGGGGTTATGAGTTTTGTGGAAAGGTCTTACAACTTTTTGCGTAGAATCCGGGAAAACTATAGAAAAAAATTCTAGGGCGCCACATGAGCGCCAGGAACCGAGTTGCGGGTCATTCGCGCACTCTCAGTTCTACGAAAATTTTTCTTTTAACCCCAATCGAAAAACGACTGCTGGGAGGAAATCAAGTTGAAGTGTCCCCGAAAACTTTATAAGCGAACCCGAAGCGAAATTTTGAAAATCTAGGCCTGCCTGCGGGGGCAAATTTTCAGCACCAGAATGGTGAATTCCAGCCCCAGCTGAATGCCGGGCTGGGGGTTGTGCTGATCAGAATGGTGATAGCAGGCGCAATGTAGCGCTCACCGAGCTCCATTTTTGAGAAAAAAATTTTTTTCAAAATTTCCAAAAATTTCCGAGCTAGGGGGGGTTGCAGGTTTTTTGGTTTTCGGTCTATATGAATTTTTAACGATTTTTTAAAAATATACGGAGAGCACTTTCAAGCAACCATTTTTGATGGGCTATCGTTTTAAAATAATTTTGGAAAATTTTTTATTTTTTCAAAAAATTTTAAGGTAGGCGGGACACTTCAGTCCCGGGCCTGTAACTCGCCAGGGGGTGCCTGGAGTGAAAAGTTTTTTTTACCCAGATTTGTAGAGAATTAAATGGGCTATCGAACGTGGTTACATATGTTGAAAAATTTTCAGAAATTTTCGAGCTAGGCCCCCTAAGAAATTTTCACCTACCTTCAAATGGGTCAAAAAAATTTCAAAAAATATTTTTCTGGACCTATTTTATGCGCTGATCACGAATATCAACATAGTTTTTCGTTAAAAATTTTTTGGGAGTTCTTAAAAATTTTTGAAAAATTGACCTTTTTTTGGCCTCGGGAATTTGGTCATAGATTAAAAAAAACCATAACTTAATTGTTCGTAGACCGATTGAAATAATATAAAGTTCATAAAATGCAGAAAAATACAGCCTATTTTATCCAATTTATTTGGGATTTCAAAAATGAATAACAAAAAAGTTAGGTCCGATTTTCTAAAAAATTTTGAATTTTCAGAAAAAAATTCATAAGTTTTTTCAAAATAGAATTTCCTTTATTTTTTTTTATAGAAAAATTGCTAATTTTTGGCTCTACTGATTTGGCCTTTAGACCGCCCTTCTATCTCTTTCTTAAAAAAAGTTATGGTCCAAAAACTGCTTTTGGAAATCCGGACCATAGGGGGTAGGTACCCTATTGAAAGTTTTTTCAAAAATTTTTTCCTCAAAAATTTGTTTAAAAACACTTTTCTAAGCCTATTTGGGTCGCTGATCACGAAAATATTATCAGATTTTAGTTTTGACTCAGTTAAAGTCTCTGAATCCACGCGTAAAAGTGGATTCTGAGTGGTGGGGCGAGGGGCGGGGGGGGGGGGGGGGTTCAGATCACCACACTCAAATATTCTTTTTTTTTTATTGCTTTATTTTTTTTTTTATTAGTTTTTGTTTTATCATTTCTGGCTTATTTATTAAGGCTGCAGCATAACCGAGAAGAAGAAAACAAAGTGGCGACTTCGATTAAGCCTTTTATTGAATTTTTGAACTTCTTTTTTTTATTAGGTATTGTTTTTCATTTTCTGGATCATTATCAAGGCTGCAGCCCAACACATCAAAACGAACACAAAACGGCGACTGCTATGTAAGCTTTTTATTGTATTAGGGTTTTTTTTTTTATCATTTTTCTGGCTCATTTATTAAGGCTGCAGCCGAACACATCAAAACGAACACAAAACGGCGACTGCTATGTAAGCTTATCATTGATTTTATTTTGATTTCTTTGTATTATTTCTTTTTCAGTTTTATGGCTCATTCATTAAGGCTGCAGCCCAACACATGAAGACGAACACAAAGCGGCGACTGCAATATAAGCCTATTATTGAATTTTTAAAATTTCTCTTTTTCATTAGGTTTTGTTCTCCATTTTTCTGGCTCATTATCAAGGCTGCAGCCGAACACATCAAAACGAACACAAAACGGCGACTGCTATGTAAGCTTTTTATTGTATTAGGGTTTTTTTTTTATCATTTTTCTGGCTCATTTATTAAGGCTGCAGCCCAACACATGAAGACGAACACAGCGGCGACTGCTATGTATGCTTATCATTGATTTTATTTTGATTTCTTTGTATTATTTCTTTTTCAGTTTTATTGCTCATTCATTAAGGCTGCAGCCCAACACATGAAGACGTACACAAGCGGCGACTGCTATGTATGCTTATCATTGATTTTTTTGATTTCCTTTGTATTATTTCTTTTTTCTTTTTCAGTTTTATGGCTCATTTATTAAGGCTGCAGCCTAACATATGCCGACAAAGACACAACAGCGATGTATGCTTATCATTGATTTTTTTTTGATTTCTTTGTATTATTTCTTTTTCAGTTTTATGGCTCATTCATTAAGGCTGCAGCCAACACATGAAGACGTACACAAGCGGCGACTGTTATGTATGCTTATCATTGATTTTTTTTGATTTTCTTTGTATTATTTCTTTTTTCTTTTTCAGTTTTGGCTCATTTACTAAGGCTGCAGCCTGACGCAAGAAGAGAGCAACCCATTGATGTAAGTCTATCATTGAATTTTGAAAATAATTGTTTCATTCTATTTTCATCTCAGTTTTATGGCTCATTTACTAAGGTTTTTCAAAATTTCTTTTTATAGAAAGATGTAAGGCTGCAGCCAACCAGGACCATTAAGTTTGAGGTGCAATTTTTTGTTTAAATTTTTCAAAATTTCTTTCTATTACAGAAAATGTCGCTATATTCTATGGAAAGATGTAAGGTTGCAGCCAACCAACACCACTAAGTTTAGGGCAGTTTTTTACCAAATTTTTTTTGCTATATAATTTTTTTAATTTATAATTTTTTTGTTTTCAGAAAATATCGGTCATAACAATGGAAATTTCTGTGGCTTTAGACAACCTGTAGCCCCAAATTTTGGGTCATTTTTTTTTGTTAATTTTTTTTTTTTAATTTCTTTATATTCCAGAAAGATGTCGAGCATATAAGAAAGACCTTTCCAAGGCTTCAGCCAACCATGAACACAAAATTGGAGGTGTTAAATTTTTTTTTTTGATTTTTCATAATTTTTTTTTATTTTACAGAAAAATGTCGACAATATGCAAAGGACATTATAAGGCTGCAGCAAACCATAAACACTAAATTAGAGGTGTCAATTTTTTTCAGATTTTTCAAAAAATTTATTTGTATTACAGAAAGATGTCGGCCATTTATGATGGACATTCTACGGCTGCAGCCAACCATGAACAAAAATTGGAGGTGCCAAATTTTTTTCAGATTTTTCAAAAAATTTCTTTATTTTACAGAAAGATGTCGACAATATGCAAAGGACCTTTCCAAGGTTGCAGCCAACTACGACACTTAATCTGAGGTGTCAAATTTTTTCGTTTTCAAATTATTCTAAAAAATTCTTTGTATTACAGAAACATGTCGGCCATTTACGATGGACATTCATAGGCTGCAGCCACCCATGAACAAAAATTGGAGGTGCCAAATTTTTTTTCAGATTTTTCAAAAAATTTCTTTATTTTGCAGAAAGATGTCGACAATATGCAAAGGACCTTTCCAAGGTTGCAGCCAACTACGACACCTAATCTGAGGTATCAAATTTTTTCGTTTTCAATTGTTCTAAAAATTTCTTTGTATTACAGAAACATGTCGGCCATTTACGATGGACATTCCAAGGCTGCAGCGAACAAGGACCGCCAAATTTGAGGTGTTAAATCAGAAATGCGTTTTACTTGCGGTGTTTCGTAATGGATGTGGTGAAAATTCCAGTTGTTTTCTATAGAAAAATTTTTAGATTCCATATATCTTAATAATGGCAAAGTGTGCATAGTAAATAGTGAATACTAACCCAAATCTGAGGTTAGTTAGACATTAAGTAAGTACACTTTGGCACGCATAGGCACCCATAATAGAATTTAAGGAGTTTTGCACTTGACCATTTTAAAATAGCACTAAAAATTTAAATTATATACAAAATTTAAGCCAAGTGTAATTCTTCTGTCCTTAAAGCCCAATATTGTAAGTTCACATTTTTATGTTGACGGCATGAGGATATTGAAATTGCACGGCCCTATGGCAGACTAGGACACCTGCCAAGGGGTGGTGGTCACACCATAGCACAGGGAGTGTAAGGGCAATATCTTTCATGTCGTCATGTCTGGACCTGCCCCTTCGGGGGATTGTGGGCCGGACAAGTCGCTGGACCTGCCCCTTCGGGGGATTGTGGTTCACACCAAAACGGTTGTTGGTCCTGCCCTTTCGGGGGATTGTGGTTCACACCAAAACGGTTGTTGGTCCTGCCCTTTCGGGGGATTGTGGTTCACACCAAAACGGTTGTTGGTCCTGCCCTTTCGGGGGATTGTGGTTCACACCAAAATGGTTGTTGGTCCTGCCCCTTCGGGGGATTGTGGTTCACGCCAAAATGGTTGCTGGACCTGCCCCTTCGGGGGATTGTGGTTCACACCAAAACGGTTGTTGGTCCTGCCCTTTCGGGGGATTGTGGTTCACACCAAAACGGTTGTTGGTCCTGCCCTTTCGGGGGATTGTGGTTCACACCAAAACGGTTGTTGGTCCTGCCCTTTCGGGGGATTGTGGTTCACACCAAAACGGTTGTTGGTCCTGCCCTTTCGGGGGATTGTGGTTCACACCAAAATGGTTGTTGGTCCTGCCCTTTCGGGGGATTGTGGTTCACACCAAAATGGTTGTTGGTCCTGCCCCTTCGGGGGATTGTGGTTCAGGCCAAAATGGTTGCTGCTCCTGCCCCTTCGGGGGATTGTGGTTCGCACCAAAATGGTTGTTGGTCCTGCCCCTTCGGGGGATTGTGGTTCACGCCAAAATGGTTGCTGGTCATGCCCCTTCGGGGGATTGTGGTTCGCACCAAAATGGTTGTTGGTCCTGCCCCTTCGGGGGATTGTGGTTCGCACCAAAATGGTTGTTTGTCCTGCCCCTTCGGGGGATTGTGGTTCGCACCAAAAATCATCTGCATTCTTAACGGGATGTGTGAGCCGATTCCTGACTGATGCATTCAGCGGACGACTGACTACACATAATGGCTAAGAATGATGGTGGCAATATTTATTTGTACTCTTTTATGAATAAATTTTTATTTATGTGTGCATGCATTTATGGTTATTTGCCTCATATTTTTGCCACATTTTCTTTTACTTCTCATTTTGTTGTTTCAGATGCCTTCAAAGCAATTTAATTTGAGAAAGAAAAGAGAAAAGCGACACCGACAGACAGAGGAATCTGTCAGTCGGGAAAGCTCACCCGTCCCAGACGGGATTGCAGATGGGAATGGAGAGGCATTGGCATCTCTCAGGGGCACCACAACCCCAAATCTTAGTGCTTTACAATTAAGCACGCCGGCTTCTAGCACAGCTAGAAAACGGGGTCGGCCCCCGAAAGCCAAAGCGAGTGCATTAAATGCTTCGCAAGATTTGTCAATTCTTAACACGCCAGTCACAACTGGAAGCCCAAGTGCGGCAGCTTCGCCGTGCCTTAAAAAAGGAATGGTCTTCAACAAAGACCAATCCATGGCTGGAAGTGAAGCGTACATTGCTTCTACGCCCATTTCGGCTCATAGTCGAGGAGGCAGACCCACCAAAAATATTCGCTGCGCTGGTCGAAGCAAAGATATTGATTCTATGAGCGAGGGCTCTGAAATTGGCCCGAGTTTGGAATTAGCTGCCATTCCAGCACCTTCGGGCGCGCTATCCGAAGCTATAAATTTCAATACTGTGCAAATTAGTTTTGCTACCATGAGAAACCCCAACTGCCAAATTTGGCGTTGGGTAGACAATGCCCTTTTTGCAGACGACTCAACATCGTCGGGCCAGAGATTCATTGAGACATGCTGGAATAACCCAACAGAATGGCTCAATGACGCATTTATTTCTGTATTTATGGCCTATCTGGCCACCATCTCACAGCGAAAAGTCGTTGTAATTGACCCAATTGTTTGGGAAATTTCCCCTATTCGCGTCAAGTCTTATAAAACTTGGACATTTGGTTTTGATGAAAATGTCTCGACAGACATTATACTTCTGCCTGTGTATTTCCCTGGACACTGGGCTCTTATCGTCCATGATGTCCAGCGTGGCACCTTTTTTGCCGATCCACTGCCTGGTGACAGAATGGATTTTCAAAAGACGGAAATAATTAAAAAGATTATTTCGGAAATCTTACCGTCTGAGCGTCTGTTGTCAATTGGAATTGTTCAAGAATTGACGGCGCAAAATGATGGTAACAGCTGCGGGTACTTTGTGTGCCTGTATGCTGAGTCATGGCTTATGAACAATCGTTCATTTGTTCTGCCGGACTTAAACATAAATTGTGAAAAAAAGCGCATTTTATGGCACATCAATGAGCTTTACGGCTCTGACACGGTGCCATATCATCCAAGGGAAGGGGTGCCTGCACCTTGCCCAGTAGTGTTCCATCACAAAGCGGATGAAGCGCAAACATCGTCCAAGGCTATGGAGCCGATGGACATAGATGAATCGGATGACATAATATGTCTTGAAGATTCTCCTCAAGCTAAAGTGGCAGATTACATTATTGTTGACCCTTTGGCTACAGTTGTACTGCCTACTTTGGAAGATGCAGCTGTTCTCGCTCAAGCACCGGTGGTCGGCGAAAACCAAGCGGACATACACGGTGTAGTATTAGACTCTTGCGACGCACAAGAGCCCATTGCGCAAGCTGACAATGTCATTTTCGTCAGGCCAAAGACACCGCCAAGGCGGTCACTGCGCGTTCAAAAAAGGCTTTCGGCTTCTGTAAGCCGTTCGCCTTCACCGGCACCAAAGCGCCCCCGACCAGCGAATACGTTGGGACCGGCAATACCGTTTACAAAACGTTGCCTATAGAAAAAAATTCTAGGGCGCCACATGAGCGCCAGGAACCGAGTTGCGGGTCATTCGCGCACTCTCAGTTCTACGAAAATTTTTCTTTTAACCCCAATCGAAAAACGACTGCTGGGAGGAAATCAAGTTGAAGTGTCCCCGAAAACTTTATAAGCGAACCCGAAGCGAAATTTTGAAAATCTAGGCCTGCCTGCGGGGGCAAATTTTCAGCACCAGAATGGTGAATTCCAGCCCCAGCTGAATGCCGGGCTGGGGGTTGTGCTGATCAGAATGGTGATAGCAGGCGCAATGTAGCGCTCACCGAGCTCCATTTTTGAGAAAAAAATTTTTTTCAAAATTTCCAAAAATTTCCGAGCTAGGGGGGGTTGCAGGTTTTTTGGTTTTCGGTCTATATGAATTTTTAACGATTTTTTAAAAATATACGGAGAGCACTTTCAAGCAACCATTTTTGATGGGCTATCGTTTTAAAATAATTTTGGAAAATTTTTTATTTTTTCAAAAAATTTTAAGGTAGGCGGGACACTTCAGTCCCGGGCCTGTAACTCGCCAGGGGGTGCCTGGAGTGAAAAGTTTTTTTTACCCAGATTTGTAGAGAATTAAATGGGCTATCGAACGTGGTTACATATGTTGAAAAATTTTCAGAAATTTTCGAGCTAGGCCCCCTAAGAAATTTTCACCTACCTTCAAATGGGTCAAAAAAATTTCAAAAAATATTTTTCTGGACCTATTTTATGCGCTGATCACGAATATCAACATAGTTTTTCGTTAAAAATTTTTTGGGAGTTCTTAAAAATTTTTGAAAAATTGACCTTTTTTTGGCCTCGGGAATTTGGTCATAGATTAAAAAAAACCATAACTTAATTGTTCGTAGACCGATTGAAATAATATAAAGTTCATAAAATGCAGAAAAATACAGCCTATTTTATCCAATTTATTTGGGATTTCAAAAATGAATAACAAAAAAGTTAGGTCCGATTTTCTAAAAAATTTTGAATTTTCAGAAAAAAATTCATAAGTTTTTTCAAAATAGAATTTCCTTTATTTTTTTTTATAGAAAAATTGCTAATTTTTGGCTCTACTGATTTGGCCTTTAGACCGCCCTTCTATCTCTTTCTTAAAAAAAGTTATGGTCCAAAAACTGCTTTTGGAAATCCGGACCATAGGGGGTAGGTACCCTATTGAAAGTTTTTTCAAAAATTTTTTCCTCAAAAATTTGTTTAAAAACACTTTTCTAAGCCTATTTGGGTCGCTGATCACGAAAATATTATCAGATTTTAGTTTTGACTCAGTTAAAGTCTCTGAATCCACGCGTAAAAGTGGATTCTGAGTGGTGGGGCGAGGGGCGGGGGGGGGGGGGGGTTCAGATCACCACACTCAAATATTCTTTTTTTTTTATTGCTTTATTTTTTTTTTTATTAGTTTTTGTTTTATCATTTCTGGCTTATTTATTAAGGCTGCAGCATAACCGAGAAGAAGAAAACAAAGTGGCGACTTCGATTAAGCCTTTTATTGAATTTTTGAACTTCTTTTTTTTATTAGGTATTGTTTTTCATTTTCTGGATCATTATCAAGGCTGCAGCCCAACACATCAAAACGAACACAAAACGGCGACTGCTATGTAAGCTTTTTATTGTATTAGGGTTTTTTTTTTATCATTTTTCTGGCTCATTTATTAAGGCTGCAGCCGAACACATCAAAACGAACACAAAACGGCGACTGCTATGTAAGCTTATCATTGATTTTATTTTGATTTCTTTGTATTATTTCTTTTTCAGTTTTATGGCTCATTCATTAAGGCTGCAGCCCAACACATGAAGACGAACACAAAGCGGCGACTGCAATATAAGCCTATTATTGAATTTTTAAAATTTCTCTTTTTCATTAGGTTTTGTTCTCCATTTTTCTGGCTCATTATCAAGGCTGCAGCCGAACACATCAAAACGAACACAAAACGGCGACTGCTATGTAAGCTTTTTATTGTATTAGGGTTTTTTTTTATCATTTTTCTGGCTCATTTATTAAGGCTGCAGCCCAACACATGAAGACGAACACAGCGGCGACTGCTATGTATGCTTATCATTGATTTTATTTTGATTTCTTTGTATTATTTCTTTTTCAGTTTTATTGCTCATTCATTAAGGCTGCAGCCCAACACATGAAGACGTACACAAGCGGCGACTGCTATGTATGCTTATCATTGATTTTTTTGATTTCCTTTGTATTATTTCTTTTTTCTTTTTCAGTTTTATGGCTCATTTATTAAGGCTGCAGCCTAACATATGCCGACAAAGACACAACAGCGATGTATGCTTATCATTGATTTTTTTTTGATTTCTTTGTATTATTTCTTTTTCAGTTTTATGGCTCATTCATTAAGGCTGCAGCCAACACATGAAGACGTACACAAGCGGCGACTGTTATGTATGCTTATCATTGATTTTTTTTGATTTTCTTTGTATTATTTCTTTTTTCTTTTTCAGTTTTGGCTCATTTACTAAGGCTGCAGCCTGACGCAAGAAGAGAGCAACCCATTGATGTAAGTCTATCATTGAATTTTGAAAATAATTGTTTCATTCTATTTTCATCTCAGTTTTATGGCTCATTTACTAAGGTTTTTCAAAATTTCTTTTTATAGAAAGATGTAAGGCTGCAGCCAACCAGGACCATTAAGTTTGAGGTGCAATTTTTTGTTTAAATTTTTCAAAATTTCTTTCTATTACAGAAAATGTCGCTATATTCTATGGAAAGATGTAAGGTTGCAGCCAACCAACACCACTAAGTTTAGGGCAGTTTTTTACCAAATTTTTTTTGCTATATAATTTTTTTAATTTATAATTTTTTTGTTTTCAGAAAATATCGGTCATAACAATGGAAATTTCTGTGGCTTTAGACAACCTGTAGCCCCAAATTTTGGGTCATTTTTTTTTGTTAATTTTTTTTTTTTAATTTCTTTATATTCCAGAAAGATGTCGAGCATATAAGAAAGACCTTTCCAAGGCTTCAGCCAACCATGAACACAAAATTGGAGGTGTTAAATTTTTTTTTTTGATTTTTCATAATTTTTTTTTATTTTACAGAAAAATGTCGACAATATGCAAAGGACATTATAAGGCTGCAGCAAACCATAAACACTAAATTAGAGGTGTCAATTTTTTTCAGATTTTTCAAAAAATTTATTTGTATTACAGAAAGATGTCGGCCATTTATGATGGACATTCTACGGCTGCAGCCAACCATGAACAAAAATTGGAGGTGCCAAATTTTTTTCAGATTTTTCAAAAAATTTCTTTATTTTACAGAAAGATGTCGACAATATGCAAAGGACCTTTCCAAGGTTGCAGCCAACTACGACACTTAATCTGAGGTGTCAAATTTTTTCGTTTTCAAATTATTCTAAAAAATTCTTTGTATTACAGAAACATGTCGGCCATTTACGATGGACATTCATAGGCTGCAGCCACCCATGAACAAAAATTGGAGGTGCCAAATTTTTTTTCAGATTTTTCAAAAAATTTCTTTATTTTGCAGAAAGATGTCGACAATATGCAAAGGACCTTTCCAAGGTTGCAGCCAACTACGACACCTAATCTGAGGTATCAAATTTTTTCGTTTTCAATTGTTCTAAAAATTTCTTTGTATTACAGAAACATGTCGGCCATTTACGATGGACATTCCAAGGCTGCAGCGAACAAGGACCGCCAAATTTGAGGTGTTAAATCAGAAATGCGTTTTACTTGCGGTGTTTCGTAATGGATGTGGTGAAAATTCCAGTTGTTTTCTATAGAAAAATTTTTAGATTCCATATATCTTAATAATGGCAAAGTGTGCATAGTAAATAGTGAATACTAACCCAAATCTGAGGTTAGTTAGACATTAAGTAAGTACACTTTGGCACGCATAGGCACCCATAATAGAATTTAAGGAGTTTTGCACTTGACCATTTTAAAATAGCACTAAAAATTTAAATTATATACAAAATTTAAGCCAAGTGTAATTCTTCTGTCCTTAAAGCCCAATATTGTAAGTTCACATTTTTATGTTGACGGCATGAGGATATTGAAATTGCACGGCCCTATGGCAGACTAGGACACCTGCCAAGGGGTGGTGGTCACACCATAGCACAGGGAGTGTAAGGGCAATATCTTTCATGTCGTCATGTCTGGACCTGCCCCTTCGGGGGATTGTGGGCCGGACAAGTCGCTGGACCTGCCCCTTCGGGGGATTGTGGTTCACACCAAAACGGTTGTTGGTCCTGCCCTTTCGGGGGATTGTGGTTCACACCAAAACGGTTGTTGGTCCTGCCCTTTCGGGGGATTGTGGTTCACACCAAAACGGTTGTTGGTCCTGCCCTTTCGGGGGATTGTGGTTCACACCAAAATGGTTGTTGGTCCTGCCCCTTCGGGGGATTGTGGTTCACGCCAAAATGGTTGCTGGACCTGCCCCTTCGGGGGATTGTGGTTCACACCAAAACGGTTGTTGGTCCTGCCCTTTCGGGGGATTGTGGTTCACACCAAAACGGTTGTTGGTCCTGCCCTTTCGGGGGATTGTGGTTCACACCAAAACGGTTGTTGGTCCTGCCCTTTCGGGGGATTGTGGTTCACACCAAAACGGTTGTTGGTCCTGCCCTTTCGGGGGATTGTGGTTCACACCAAAATGGTTGTTGGTCCTGCCCTTTCGGGGGATTGTGGTTCACACCAAAATGGTTGTTGGTCCTGCCCCTTCGGGGGATTGTGGTTCAGGCCAAAATGGTTGCTGCTCCTGCCCCTTCGGGGGATTGTGGTTCGCACCAAAATGGTTGTTGGTCCTGCCCCTTCGGGGGATTGTGGTTCACGCCAAAATGGTTGCTGGTCATGCCCCTTCGGGGGATTGTGGTTCGCACCAAAATGGTTGTTGGTCCTGCCCCTTCGGGGGATTGTGGTTCGCACCAAAATGGTTGTTTGTCCTGCCCCTTCGGGGGATTGTGGTTCGCACCAAAAATCATCTGCATTCTTAACGGGATGTGTGAGCCGATTCCTGACTGATGCATTCAGCGGACGACTGACTACACATAATGGCTAAGAATGATGGTGGCAATATTTATTTGTACTCTTTTATGAATAAATTTTTATTTATGTGTGCATGCATTTATGGTTATTTGCCTCATATTTTTGCCACATTTTCTTTTACTTCTCATTTTGTTGTTTCAGATGCCTTCAAAGCAATTTAATTTGAGAAAGAAAAGAGAAAAGCGACACCGACAGACAGAGGAATCTGTCAGTCGGGAAAGCTCACCCGTCCCAGACGGGATTGCAGATGGGAATGGAGAGGCATTGGCATCTCTCAGGGGCACCACAACCCCAAATCTTAGTGCTTTACAATTAAGCACGCCGGCTTCTAGCACAGCTAGAAAACGGGGTCGGCCCCCGAAAGCCAAAGCGAGTGCATTAAATGCTTCGCAAGATTTGTCAATTCTTAACACGCCAGTCACAACTGGAAGCCCAAGTGCGGCAGCTTCGCCGTGCCTTAAAAAAGGAATGGTCTTCAACAAAGACCAATCCATGGCTGGAAGTGAAGCGTACATTGCTTCTACGCCCATTTCGGCTCATAGTCGAGGAGGCAGACCCACCAAAAATATTCGCTGCGCTGGTCGAAGCAAAGATATTGATTCTATGAGCGAGGGCTCTGAAATTGGCCCGAGTTTGGAATTAGCTGCCATTCCAGCACCTTCGGGCGCGCTATCCGAAGCTATAAATTTCAATACTGTGCAAATTAGTTTTGCTACCATGAGAAACCCCAACTGCCAAATTTGGCGTTGGGTAGACAATGCCCTTTTTGCAGACGACTCAACATCGTCGGGCCAGAGATTCATTGAGACATGCTGGAATAACCCAACAGAATGGCTCAATGACGCATTTATTTCTGTATTTATGGCCTATCTGGCCACCATCTCACAGCGAAAAGTCGTTGTAATTGACCCAATTGTTTGGGAAATTTCCCCTATTCGCGTCAAGTCTTATAAAACTTGGACATTTGGTTTTGATGAAAATGTCTCGACAGACATTATACTTCTGCCTGTGTATTTCCCTGGACACTGGGCTCTTATCGTCCATGATGTCCAGCGTGGCACCTTTTTTGCCGATCCACTGCCTGGTGACAGAATGGATTTTCAAAAGACGGAAATAATTAAAAAGATTATTTCGGAAATCTTACCGTCTGAGCGTCTGTTGTCAATTGGAATTGTTCAAGAATTGACGGCGCAAAATGATGGTAACAGCTGCGGGTACTTTGTGTGCCTGTATGCTGAGTCATGGCTTATGAACAATCGTTCATTTGTTCTGCCGGACTTAAACATAAATTGTGAAAAAAAGCGCATTTTATGGCACATCAATGAGCTTTACGGCTCTGACACGGTGCCATATCATCCAAGGGAAGGGGTGCCTGCACCTTGCCCAGTAGTGTTCCATCACAAAGCGGATGAAGCGCAAACATCGTCCAAGGCTATGGAGCCGATGGACATAGATGAATCGGATGACATAATATGTCTTGAAGATTCTCCTCAAGCTAAAGTGGCAGATTACATTATTGTTGACCCTTTGGCTACAGTTGTACTGCCTACTTTGGAAGATGCAGCTGTTCTCGCTCAAGCACCGGTGGTCGGCGAAAACCAAGCGGACATACACGGTGTAGTATTAGACTCTTGCGACGCACAAGAGCCCATTGCGCAAGCTGACAATGTCATTTTCGTCAGGCCAAAGACACCGCCAAGGCGGTCACTGCGCGTTCAAAAAAGGCTTTCGGCTTCTGTAAGCCGTTCGCCTTCACCGGCACCAAAGCGCCCCCGACCAGCGAATACGTTGGGACCGGCAATACCGTTTACAAAACGTTGCCACACGGTTCATAAGGGGTGGCACTGTGCTGCATGGGCAGCCAAACATTTTCCGGAGTATTGTGACACCGGAAAACTCGGCGACAAAAAATGTCCCGACTGTAAAGCACATCTCTTCAAGCATGAAGACTGTAGCACTTGCTGCCGTTGCGGAAGAGTGGTGTTGCCAAAACTGAACTCACACCCTGATGAGCTCAAAAAGCTAATTGTTGGCGAAAACCAACAAAAACAGGGCAAAGAGTTTGTGCGACACATGTCGCGTTATAATAACTTGCTCCAATTTGCAAGTGTTTCCGCTGGGAAAAAACCGTGCCCTGCTGGCGGTCCGATGGCCGTTATTCTTAACGGAGAATTCCATCGACAAATAAGCAGCATGCAGGCGGGCACAACGCAAATTCCTGGCTTCGGTCAGTTGTATATTCTGGACCCAGTAGAGGCCATGGAGCAGCGACGAAATAACCCCACCTTTACGGGGGAGAAAATCACAAACGAAAATGAGTTTGTGCAGGGTCATGAGCTCAATGAGCAGACCCTTGAGCTCTTGGAAGAAATGATCCGAGCGCATCACCCTGCTGCGGAAGCATATAAGCAGGCAGGTGAGCAGCTAAAGGGGCTCTTCAAGCAACAAACGTCGGAAGAGCTTCGCTTCTTCCGAATGACGTTGCTGGATCAGCGCAGAACTCCTGCTGCTCTGAAAGATCCAAAACTCCACCCGCACCAGATTATCACACCTTCTACGGGTGAAGGGATGTTCGCGATTCATGCGGATCCCAGTGGAGCGCCCCCACCAAAGGGGATTTGGGTTGAAAACAGGCAAGGGCAATTAAAAGAAATTGCTCCTTTCAGTCCGTGGACTGACAGTCTAACATATCCTTTGATCAAGCCAATGGGCGATGATGGGTATACAACAGGCATTAAATATGCGAAGCCGCCATCGCGTAAGCGAAAGAGCGCACGAAATGTTGCGGGTCTATTAGACTCGGAAGCTGAGTCCGACGATGATTTATGCGAGACTGAATCTGTTGCGTCTTCTGATGCAGGATCAGTCGCAGAATCAGATGATGGGTCAGTCGCATCAACATCATCCTTGTATAGCCGAATTGACAAATCGAAAAAATTTGTCTCCTTGCGAGACTACTGCAAGTACTATCTCGCCATAAGGGATGAAAACACGGATTTGCAGTACCACCATATTTTATCATGTGGTGGAGGACTTGGTCAACGCTGGATCCTTGACCAGGCAGCAAAAATTGATTGGCAAGTTGCCACATTTTTGCGCAGACCGGACATGGACCTGCGGATCAGCACTCCAAAAAATTTGTTGCAGTACTTGGTTAACCAGTACAATAAGCAGCAGGCACGGCAAAATCCAAATGCTCAACAGAAATCTGTTGATGACATTGGCAGTGTTGTTCGGCTTTCCGAACACAACGTTAATTCTCTCCAATATTGGAAAAAGAATTATGAAGATTGCAACACCGTTTTTGCACGGTGTCACGACGCAAAGAAAGCGCGTCTCTTCATCACTTTCACGAACAACAGGGAATGGCCTGAGTTCAAAGAAAACATGTACAACAACGGTCAAGCATACACTGACCGGTATGACATGTGGATGCGTGTGTGGAAGAGCAAAGTTGCTCAGTTCCGTGAAGAACTTTATGAAAAGAAATTCTTTGGGACCATTCTTGGATCCGGAGAGTCCATGGAGTTCCAAGGCCGTGGTGGCCCACATGCACACATTGTTGCCCAAACAGACCTGGAAGCAAATCCAGACGTCATTAAAGAATATATATGGGCGCATATTCCATCATTGCCAGACAAAGATGATGATACGCCCATGGCGCAGATGCATCGCGAAATTCGTGAATGGATACGTTTGCAATTGCACAGGTGCAGTGATACCTGGTGTGGTCCACGTGACCAAAATAATGGTCGTTGCAAAAAGGGCTTCCCAGCCCCGTATTCAAAATGCACAATTTTGCGACCAGACATGCCTGCGTTATATTACCGGCCAAGCCCATCTGATGGTGGTGCAACTATTGAGGTAAACGGCTTAATATACGACAACTCTCAGGTCGTGCCGTACAACCCATATATTCTGCTACGTTACCGAGTGCATCACAATGTACTGTTTGCGTACGGTAACAAAGCTAACATAAAATACGCGCTCAAGTACCCTTTCAAAGGGCCTGGGCACTGTTATGTTGAATGCAAGGAAGAGTCCGGTAACAAAATCGGAATTGATGAGCCGGCTCAATATGCCAAAATGAACTTCCGTGGTGCTACGGAAGCATATGCCATTGTTCACTCAATGCCATTTGTCCGTCTTTCGCACCAGGTTGTGAAAATGAGCATTCATTTGCCAAATCAGCAGCCCATTGTGTATAGGGCTTTCCAGCTGGTGAGCAAAGCTCAACAAATCCAGCAGGGCGAACTCCCGGAAACGCAATGTTCGGCCTATTGGGAACAATGGCAAAATGAATGGCGGCATGATCCTAAATTCAAGGGCATGCTCTTCGAGAAAGTCCCGGAGCAATTCCGATGGGCTAAGGACAAATGGATCAAAAGGAAATATACCCTTTCCAAAAGGCCTCCAATTGGCCGTATTGTTCCTGTCCCACCGTCGGACCCGGAAAGATTTGCGCTTTATTCACTTATGCGCCACTTTTCAGGAGATCCTGATCATTTAAAAATGGTCAATGGACAGTCTTGCGCTTCATTCACTGAAGCTGCTATAAAGCATGGTCTCCTTGAAGATGACAAAATATGGGACAAAACACTCGCTGAGGCAGCGCTGTCCCGGTTGCCGGATCAAATGAGATGGCTCTTCGTGAGCATCCTGGTCTATGGGCACCCGAGTAATCCCATTGAATTGTGGAACAAGTACAAAGACCAAATGTACCACCCACAAGGCATTATAACTCTGGCACAACGCCAAGTCGCAGAGCTAAGAGCTTTAGCCGACATTGATTGGCGGCTGCACAACTTTGGCTTCAGCTGTGTGCACTTTGGCTTGCCGGACCCGCCAAATTCCATTGCCAAAAATACCGATGCGGCAATTGATGAATTTTTCTTTGGCGATGACGATTTGAATTTGCCTCCTGGGCAACCAAATCCTCGGCCAAAGCCAAATACTCCGCCACTCAATAGCGACCAGCAGAAGGTCTTTGATGCTGTTGTTAAGGCAATAAAGTCTGATCCCAAAGATTTGACTGTGCCTCGCCGTTTCTTTATATACGGCGACGGAGGAACAGGAAAAACTTTCCTATTTGGCCAAATCATCAGGCGCTTGCGAAAGCCCCCCTACACCCTGAAAGTGCTTGCAACGGCATCAACTGGGTGTGCAGCAATATTGTTGCCTTATGGGAAGACGGCTCATTCCACATTCCGTCTGGGCAGAGAAGTCTCGCTGGACAAGCTCCCAAGCATTCCGCATGAGAGCTTCTTTGCCCGTCGGATCCGTGAGGCCCAACTCATCATCATTGATGAGATCACCATGCTTCACAACACGGTGATTGAGGTTATCGACCGAGTGTGCAAAGAAGTGGCAATTCGCCAGCACAAGGACCTCCTCTTCGGAGGGAAAACGGTCATCTTCAGCGGTGACTTCAAGCAGTCGCTGCCGGTCGTGCCTCATGAAGGCTTAACTGCACAAGTTACGGCCTGTTTTCAAACTTCTCCGTTGTTTGGTCAATTCACCGAGATGAAATTGACTATCAACCAGAGATTGGGCCAAGGCCAGCAAGCGTACTTGCAAATGTGCCGCCAAATGGGGCTCGGAGAGACAGGAGAACATTTCTGGATCCCCCCGCAGTTCCTCGTAAAGAGCAAGGAAGAGCTGATTGACTTTGTCTATCCAAACTTCCAACAACTCCTTGGCAATGACAAGGAGCTGCTTAACCGTTTGATTCTCGCACCTCACATTGACACGTGCGACGAGATTAACGAGATTATGATGGCAAATGTGCCAGGTCAAGTGCGGGAATACTTGTCCACTGACAAACCCCTTGACGATCGGCCGCTGGACATCGATGAGATTGAGTCCGAAGTGGCTGCATTGAACAGACGCACTGACTCGGGCATGCCCCCGCACAGTCTCCGGCTTAAAGTCGGAAGCGTCGTTGTTCTTCTTATCAACAAAAGTGATAAGGAAGGACTGATCAATGGCACGCGAATTGTTCTCGAAGAACTTGGCGATGATCGCCTTATTGGCCGAGTAATCAATAGCAATGCGATTGGCGGCCAAGTTAGGTTCTTCCTTGAAAGATCTCGAAATGTTTACGAGGACAAAACGCCTGGCGGAATTAAATATGAGCGTTTGCAGTTCCCAATTAAACCTGCATTCGCTATGACCATTCAAAAAGGTCAAGGTCAAACAATCCGCACTGTCGGCATTGACTTGGAAAGGGAAGTATTTTCCCATGGTCAATTGTACACGGCCTTCTCACGGGCAACGGACGGTGGCAATGTTCGTGTGAACGCCCCAAACCGGGAGACGGATGCCCAGGGCCGAGCCAAAGTGCTGAATATTGTGGCGACCAATATGCTCAAATTGCAATGAGCGAGTTTTAGTCCAGTGCAGTTGGGCACAGCGTTTTTTTGAGAGATGCCAACACATTCCCATCTGCATTTATTGGGTGCGAAGATGGTGAGGAGTCTGGAGCGGGGTCTTGAAACCGGTCAGCCCTTGTAGGGCCTTCAGATGACTTTCCATTTAGCGCTCAATCGCAAAGCGTGCCAACTCCTGGACTAAAGGGAGGGAGGAGGGCTATGACGTGTGTTGTTAGGGCACTTCCGGTTTCCATTGCGTTTTTGCAATGTGTCAGCTCCAATCATGTGGAGTGAAACCAAGTGCACGTCGGCTGACACAAAGACCCTAACATAGTTACAACGCCTAGGTAGCGAAGCTCAAAAAGCGCGCAGCGCTTTCCTTTTTTCCCGGTTGCTTACTGCTCACGATGAGATTGAGTCCGAAGTGGCTGCATTGAACAGACGCACAGACTCGGGCATGCCCCCGCACAGTCTCCGGCTTAAAGTCGGAAGCGTCGTTGTTCTTCTTATCAACAAAAGTGATAAGGAAGGACTGATCAATGGCACGCGAATTGTTCTCGAAGAACTTGGCGATGATCGCCTTATTGGCCGAGTAATCAATAGCAATGCGATTGGCGGCCAAGTTAGGTTCTTCCTTGAAAGATCTCGAAATGTTTACGAGGACAAAACGCCTGGCGGAATTAAATATGAGCGTTTGCAGTTCCCAATTAAACCTGCATTCGCTATGACCATTCAAAAAGGTCAAGGTCAAACAATCCGCACTGTCGGCATTGACTTGGAAAGGGAAGTATTTTCCCATGGTCAATTGTACACGGCCTTCTCACGGGCAACGGACGGTGGCAATGTTCGTGTGAACGCCCCAAACCGGGAGACGGATGCCCAGGGCCGAGCCAAAGTGCTGAATATTGTGGCGACCAATATGCTCAAATTGCAATGAGCGAGTTTTAGTCCAGTGCAGTTGGGCACAGCGTTTTTTTGAGAGATGCCAACACATTCCCATCTGCATTTATTGGGTGCGAAGATGGTGAGGAGTCTGGAGCGGGGTCTTGAAACCGGTCAGCCCTTGTAGGGCCTTCAGATGACTTTCCATTTAGCGCTCAATCGCAAAGCGTGCCAACTCCTGGACTAAAGGGAGGGAGGAGGGCTATGACGTGTGTTGTTAGGGCACTTCCGGTTTCCATTGCGTTTTTGCAATGTGTCAGCTCCAATCATGTGGAGTGAAACCAAGTGCACGTCGGCTGACACAAAGACCCTAACATAGTTACAACGCCTAGGTAGCGAAGCTCAAAAAGCGCGCAGCGCTTTCCTTTTTTCCCGGTTGCTTACTGCTCACGCACCCGCTAGTTACTATATATGTTATATAGGTTTGGGGTTTCGTTTCAAAAACTAATATCTGACTATGGGGAACCAGGGGGGTTCTGAAATTTGTGGAAAGGTCTTACAACTTTTTTCGTAGAATCCGGGAAAATTAATATAAAAAAATCTAGGGCGCCACATGAGCGCCAGGAACCGAGTTGCGGGTCATTCGCGCACTCTCAGTTCTACGAAAATTTTTCTTTTGACCGGAATCGAAAAATTTTTGCTGGGAGGGGGACAAGTTGGACTGTCCCCGAAAACTTTGTCAGCGAACCCTAAGCGAAACTTTCAAAACCTAGGCCTGCCTGCTTCGACAAATTTTCAGCACCAGAATGGTGAATTTGAGCCCCAGCTGAATGCCGGGATTAGGCGTGGATAGATCGTAATGGGTATAACAGGCGCAATGTAGAGTATTTGGGTCCCGATTTTTTCAGAAAAAAAATTTTTGAAAAATTCTCAAAAATTTTCGAGCTAGGGGGGGTTAAAGGTTTTGCACATTTTGGCTTATATGAATTTTTAACGATTTTTTAAAAATATACGGAAACCACTTTCAAGCATCCGTTTTTGGCCCTCTATCGATTGGTATATTTTTGGAAAAAATTTTTTTTTTCAAAAATTTTTAAGGTAGGCGGGACACTTCAGTCCCGGGGCTGTAGCTCGTCGGGTGATGCCTGGAGTGAAAAGTTTTTTTACCCATATTTGTAGAGCCTTAAATGGGCTATCGAATGGTGTACTATATAGGTTGAAAAATTTTCAGGAATTTTCGAGCTAGGCCCCTTAGAAAATTTTCACCTACCTTCAAAGGGGTCAAAAAAATTGCAAAAAATATTTTTCTGGGCCTATTTTATGCGCTGATCACGAATATCAACTTAGTTTTCTGTTTAAAAAATTTTGGAGGTTGGAAAATTTTTTTGAAAAATCGGCCATTTTTTTGTCCTCGGAAATTTGGTGATATATTCAAAAAATCATAACTTAATTATGTTTGGGTCAATTTTTATAAAATAAAGTGTTTAAAATGCAGAAAAATACCGGCAATTTTATACAATTTATTTGGGATTATATAATTAATAAGAAAAAAGTTAGGTCAAAATTTCTGAAAATTTTTGAATTTTCAGAAAAAATTCATGACTATTTTCAGAATTCAAATTTTCAATATTTCTTTACATGGAAAAATTACTAATTTTTAGTTCTATTTAATATAGTTTGGATTGTTTTTATATCTCTTTTCTAAAAAAAGTTATGGCCCAAAAACTGCTTTCGTAATTCCGAACCATAGGGGGTAACCCTTTTGAAAATTTTTTGAAAATTTTTTAGCTCAAAAATTTTTCAATTCCCACTTTTCTAAGCCTATTTTGGACGCTGATCACGAATATCTAATCAGATTTTAGTTTTGACTCCGATAAAGTCTCTGAATCCATGCGTAAATGTGGATTCTGGGTAGGGGGAGGGGGTGGGGGGAGGGAAGGTTCAGATCACCACACTCAAATGTTTTATTATTATTTTATTTGTTTCTTTCTTTCTTGTCAATTTTTTTTTTTTATAATTTAAATGTGAAAAAAGTTTTAATTAATTTTACTGCATTTATCACAACAAAATTTTTAAATTCAATGGAACATTTCAGTCACACTTTCCATTTTGTAACCCTTCAGTCTCTAATCATTGGAACACTCTCCGTCCCGAATCATTGGAGCACTCTCATCAGTTCCTAATCATTGGAATACTTTCTTCCCCTAATCATTGGAACACTTTCAGTCCCTAATCATTGCAACAGTTTTGGCCCTATTTATCGGACCTAGGTAGCGAAGCTCGATAAGCGCGAAGCGCTTTGAATACAGTAACACGCATGTACGCCCCCGCTAGTTAGTCATTAAAAGAAATTGATCAAACAAAATTCGGTAAAAAGAATTTCATAAGGTTCAAAATTTAACACCAAAAGAATTGAAAAAAATGACATGTTGTAAAGCAAAATAATAAATTATGCAAAAGAAAAAGCGTGAAAGTTCGACAGGCAATAGAAAATTACAAAAACAAAGAATCCCTGTTTCAGAAGTCAATTTTTTTAAGAACATCTATGTAGTCAAAATTAATATTAAAAAAAGAATATTTGACGCAAGAATAACACAATATTCTGAAGAACATAATGTCCTTATTCAAATTAAATAGCATTACTTTTTATTGATGGAATTTATGCAACAGAAAAATTTTCATTTAAAAACTTTTCTTAAAATTAGATCATTAAACAAAGCCTTATTTGTTGTGTAAAACAGATTTCTCAAGTTACTTAAAATAAAAAGAAAATTTTTAAGTGTCAAAAAGAACAATAATTGGTTGAATAATAATTAATAAAAATTATATAAAGTAAATCTAAATAATAATTGATCTTTTTAAGCTTAAGAAACCCTAATTAAAGAAATGCCAAATAATAAGAATCAGGCCTTTTTCCTTTGTTATTTTGTACAAATTAAGTAGAAAATTAATTATGTCTTTTTTTTTCTTAAATTCAAACAAATAGATTTTCTCGCGCAGGCCGATGATTTGTTTTTTAATTTTTTATCACCAAATCTCTGTATTCTAAGCCGCGGTATATTGATCTTTTGCCTGGAAAATGGCAATTCATTATTGATAAAAATGGCGAGCATTTCGAATGATCATTTTTTGGTTGAATTTATTTATACATAAAAAAAAATTCTTTAAAAATTTGTGCTGCAACTTATGTACAGCCTAAGTATTTGGTGTCAAAGTTGCACCTATGTCATAAGAAATTGGAATATTAATCCAAACCTTCTAGTGATTTGTAACTGCAACAGTGAAAATGATTTTTTGTCGCTTAGATTTTAAATTGATTTTTGTACATTAGTGTATATTTTGCCATTATTTCATCAATTTTATAAAATTAAACCATAGTAAAATTTTTAAAAGTAAATAAAGGAAAACTAAAATTCATATTATAGAAAGTAATATGATTTCTGCTTTTCTTTAATTTGAATAAAACTTTTTAAATATGTAATGGCCTGTCGTTCAAAAATGATGCTCACTGTCAAAATTCATATTATAAACAGTTAATTAACCAATCAGGCTCAAATATGCAAGAAATAATAAAAAAATAAAATTTCATTCAAATAAATATAATAAATAGTAACCAAAAAAAAAGGCTCAAAGAGAAATGCCAAAAATTGCAAAAGAGGTAGAGGTATGTAAATGCTCCAAAAATGACCAAATAAGCAATAAAAATTGCAAGAGGCAGAAAAGCTTGACATAAATTCTTTTTTCTTTCACAGAAACAAGCGAAATATAATTCAAATTAAAAAATTATTAGTGGTTAAAAATTTTTTAGAAATTTTTCTTTTTTAGGAGGTGTATTTTCCAAATTTTAAGAGCTATCTTTGGGTCTATTTTTCAGTTATGGCGAATAAAATATTCGCAAAAAAATGAAAGAACTTTAGAATGGGAAGCAAAAAATAAAATGAAGTAAAAAACGAGTTGAAACAAAACAAATTGGCCGAAAATGAATCGCCGGATCGCCGGTCGCCCTTTGGAATTAAATCTATTTTTTTGTTATTTTTACAATGACTCGGAAAAGTTACATAATAATTGAAGAAGAAAATTATAGGAAAAATATTATTAAAAAAAAATATAAGAAATTCCGCAGAACCATTTATCGCGAAAAATGATAAATGATTATAATGTAAAATGGTCAAAAATATGAATTGAAATAACAAATTAAAGAAAACACCAAGTAAAATGAAACTAACAGTACCCAAAAAATATGTATTTTAGAAAATTGCAAAATAACAAATAAAAGTAAAAAATAAATTTGGAAATAAAAGTTAATTGGTACCTTAATGGAATATAGCATCTCAAATAACAGGGCAACTTTAATAAAACATAAAATGATTAAACAATCTTCCAATGTTCCAATGCAAATATGCCTATTACAACTGAATTATCGCAATAAAATATTGAGTTATCATGCATGTCCATGAAATAAGACATGCTGCGGGCTAGGGCATGATTATAAAATATTATTTGTTCATTTACGAAATATAAATGAAAATAAATAATCATTTGAATGAGTCAATTATATTAACCAATCTAAACATTCAATTATAATGATTAAATCAATGTATTTTAAACTATAAAATAATTTGCAAAATTGACAACATTAATTACAAACATATATTGAAAAGAAAGAGAATTTTCTATCTTTTAACAAGAAAAAGTATAATTTAAAACTATTATTAGAAGCCGACCTTGAGATAGAAACATAACTTCTAAAAATAAAAAGTGATTCGACCGATATAAGGTGTCAAAATATGCGTCTTTGCAAAATTGCAGAAAAACTGACTTGTAGAAATTTTCCGAAATTTGCATATCAAAAAGATAACTTTTTGCGATGAATCCATTTGCTTACAAAGGAGGGTGGCCAGCAGATGTCCGCGGAGTTTCTGAATGAAATTTGGTGGGTTGGTACAGCACCCACTGTGTTATTAAAAAAATGTTTTTCTTTTTTTGCGGAATCAGCCCGTGCCAAGATTTTCGAGTTCAATCAAAATTATATGATTTGGTTCAAAAAGAAGTTCAAAATCCTATACATTACAGTTAATTTGGAATATTCTTTAATAGAAATTTTTAAGCAGATATCATAGGATTTGGAAAAAAAAAAATTAATTGGCTAATCAATATCGTTTATAAACTTTCGATTTGTCCCTTTTTGAAAGTATTATGAAAAAACGTCCTATTATTTATTTTTGATAAAAAAAATAATTATTAAAAGCAAAAATAATTCTATTCCAACTACCGATCTACAATTTAACGAAAGTTCTGCGCATATTTATAGTTCCCCCGATTGGGACTTACTTTTTCTCAAATTTCATAAAAATTCTTTTTTGGTGCGAAATATTTTATCAAAATACTCGAAAATTTCAAAAAAAAAAAATCTTAACCGCTGATGAAAATTTTGAAAATTTGAGTGTATTTTGATAATAAATTTTTACAAAAATTGAATTATGGCCGATTTGTTAACTAATTTTCCCCAAAAAAGTTGTGTCCTATTTTCAAAAGATTCTTAGTCCATATTTTGACCTTTTTTTTTTGTAAATTTCTTTAATAAAAACTCAAAAAAAAAAACAATTTATAACAATTATTTTTTGTAAACTTTTGAAATTATATCATTTAAAAAAGGTTGCCCGACATTTGCGGACCAATTATTCATTTTAAAAATAGTTTTACCAATGAATGAATATCTTAAAAAAATTCAATTTGAAAAAGTGAAAATGATCATTTTAATCATTAATTTGAACAATTTTGATCATTGAATTACAATTTTCAATTTTCCCACAAATCAAAATTATTAGCTGCCACACGATACTTTATTGTCTCGAATTTGCTCTTGTTTGGGTCTTGAATAAGATCAAAATTCTCAACTAATTGCTTTATCGCACGGTCATTCGATTTGTATCGTTTGCTTCTAGCCCGAATATTTAAACCACGTGTATTATCCAAAACCTCACCTTGTTCAATGCGCCTAAGTCTCAGTAGTTTGCGAATGGCTAAACACCCAAAATTAACCGGTGGTGCAGGTGGCCTTATTTTGGGATTACCTAGTTATAGCTTTTGTTGCTGATCTCATCAAGGGGTTGGCAGAAAGAGGTTAAAATTCCTTTTTTTTTTTTGGAAAAATCCAAAATTTTTAAGAAACCGTGGGCTTTTAAAAGATTTCTTCGCGATCCACTTTTATGTGGATGACAAAGAGATTTCAGTGCACCTTGACGAGTTCAAAATCGATATATATTATTCCCAAAAATCGCCGCTTTATTTGATTCGCAATAACCGGTTTTCTTTGACCAAATTTGCTTTAATTGTTATTAAAAAATTAAAAAAAAAAGAAGAAATAGTTAGAAAAAAAAAAATTATTATTTTTTAGTTGATGGAACTCCAAAACAAAGCAAGAAGGAAGAAAAACAACTTCCACTTTTACTTCAATATTCCTCCCACAATTTTGGAAAATTAAAAGTGTTCAAATGTGATGATTAAAATGATCGTTTTCACTTTTTGAAATAGTTTTTTTTTGAAATTATGTTATTTTTTAATTTGTTTCATAAAAATTTTTTTAAAATAAATAATTGGTCCGCAAATGTCGCACTACGTTAAAAAAGACATTTGGCGTTTTAAGGCACATGACCTCAGACTCTTATTATTTTTATCGCTTTTTGCATATGGAAAAAGATAATTTTATAACAAAATAGTGAAAACAAAATTTCCGATTTCTGATTTTCCAATTCTCCATGATTTTGGGACCGGAATTTTGATTTCCAATTTCCGAAAAAAAGAGGGGCACCGGAATTAACTTTAATTAAAAAAAAAGTTAAATTAAACTTTAAAAATCAATAAATTTTGTCTTTTTTTATAAATAAAATAATTGACAAATATATCGGCGAAGAAAAAAGTGAACAGCCAAATCAATCGATAAAAAAATATTAATTTTATTGAGAATAAAAATAAGTAGGCCCTGTAAAAAATAATAATTTGTGCTTCAAAAAATAAAATTCACCCAAAAATAATAAGGCAATCTGAATAGAAATAAAATGCTTAAACAACCAGAAAATCCAATGCAAAGTTTGGTTAAAAACCCCAAAGATACCGTCTATAGTAACACCATGGAAAAATAAAAGCCAAACACCCCAAAATAATATAGGAGAAAAGTTTTAAAAGGTAAAAGCTCAACCAGCATAGCAAAGAACTATGCACGAAATAGCAATTATTTGTGGATGGGGAGACACGAGAAAAACAAAATGTGTAATTAGTTAAACAAATGAAAACAAATTAAATAAATGATCAAATCCAATAACGAACAAATTTTAAAAACATTTTAACCTTTGAAAAGTGATCAACTTTTAATTACATATTATTGCTATATAAATTTTTTTATTTACCTTAACATCTTCAATCAAAAACAAAAGGCTATATTATTTTTTTTTCGTCATTTTTCACTGTAGTTTTAAAATTATTTTAATTTTTTTAAATTTTCCAGTTTGAAATTAAAATAAATTTGTATTCATAAGGCATTACTATAAATTTCAATAACCGACAATTGAGAAAAACATAATTAATATTATTTTATATGTTGAAATAACAAAATGAACGCGTTATATTTACGAATAATAAAAATGAAAATAAATTATTTTTTAATAATGAAAAACTTACATGAGCCAAGCGATACAATTCTATACCAGATGGCATCGCAACGGATTACCCAGAGGCACTACGTTATTCTTACACAAGATAAATTAAACCAATTAGGAGAGATTAATGGAATAAAAAAATGTATAAGTAATAATTAGTTAAAAAATATATAATGTAAATAAAATAAAGGTGTAAAATTATTAAAAAAGTAAAAAAAAAATTAAAAAAATCAAATTTGAAAGAAAATAAAAATGACATTATGAAAATATAAATATTATGAAAAAAATAAATAAACTTTTATTGAAAAATTTTAAAATTAGTTAAAAAAAGTACAAAAAAAGCATAGGCAGTGGTCAGTGACTATATATAAAAAACCAAAATAATTGGTTAAGTTTTGGAAAAAGTTATGACCTGGAACATTCGAGAATTTGGGTCGGACCGCAAGTGTCGCATGACCGTTTCAAATCCGTGTTGTGCAAATTGAATTTTGCGTACCGTACCGCACATTTGCTCCCTGATGCGCCCGCACTTGCGCTCATTAGTTAATAATTTTATTTCAAATAAAACCCCTTTTCCAAGGGCCAACGAGAGAGTGATTATGACATACTTTTTTTTTTACGTTGCCAAAGGTGGGGTTGAAGCTGGAAAACGCTTAGTAAAGCTTGAATGGAAACTTTCCATTTCATTGATGCTTTTTCCAATATCTGCAAATACTGAATCATGCATATTTCAAGTTTCTCAGACGACTAAAGCAGGTCAACGATGCCCTTTTTGTAATAAATTTATCTTTAATGGTCGCAAAATGATGCATAACCAATCCAAGAAATTTTTTTCATTAATTAAGAAAAAATTCTGACACCAGCTAAAACCGTTTGGAAGAAAAGGTTATATTGTCTCAGTTGGTTTCATTAAAAAAGTTTTAGAGGGAGGCTCATCCGCTACGCGGCCTCGCTTCCAGTGCTGCTAGCAGATTCTTACAACTTTTGGTGTTTGTCACTACTTCTTTACTGTGGCATTTCAATAATATCTTCAGCACTAGCTTTACCTTTTTTTTGGCATTTCAGCATGGAAACTTTAACCTCCTTTTTAATGAACATTTTCAGAGCATTGAAGGCTTTTTGGCACAATGTACCCATAAGGTTTGAAGACCTGGCACTATTTGACTTTCATATGACATCAAAATTCTTAACACTTTTCGCTCGCCATTTCAATATAGTTTATTACTGATCATAAAAAAATTATATGGAAAGAAAAAATAGAGTCAATAAATGGAAATTCATAAATTTTTTATAATAAAAAGTAAATAACACAATAATTATAAAAAAAATACGCTTGGAATCGTAACAATAAAAAGTTTGTTGTGCAATTTGCAGTCAAAAAATTAATTCATTATTCGATTTATTACATATTATTTCAAAAATATAATAAAAAAAAAGATTTTATAAACTTAAGAAGAAACCGATGCATACAGCAGTGTTGCCGCGGGTCGGGAAAAATTCGGGTTCGGGTTTCGGGTCGGGCACTCGGAAATTTTCGGGTTTCGGGTCGCGAAAAACCTCGGGTTTCGGGTACCGGGTTTTAGGGAAAAAATAATAATGCTAAAACAGGGTTGCCATCGGCTGAGCTCTATTTTAAAGCACCGATACGGTGATTTCAAAGGACATCAAAATTTTTATCATATGCAATAAAAGGGAAAATGTATTCAAATGTTTAGCTTTTCACTAAGGGGGGGGGGCAGAGGCGGTGCCGATAGGCGCCGCCGGGAAAAAATTTGAAAATTGGAATGTATTTTGGTAACAGATTTTGCACCAAAAAGACAAATTTTTACGGATTTTTGGTTAGATTTGAGAAAACTTAAGCGAATTGGGGGGTCAGGTGGTGCCGATAGGCGCCACCGGAAATTTTTTTCAAAATGGGGGAATTTATTAACGAATTTTGTCTCAAAAATATTCAATTTTGAGGCTTTATTAGAAAATATCTTAGAGCTGGTGGACCGGCGGTGCCCATAGGCGCCGCCTTTTTATCGTCTATTCCTCGGGTTGGCAAAAAATTCGGGTTCGGGTTTCGGGTCGGGCACTCGGAAATTTTCGGGTTCGGGTTTCGGGTCGCGAAAAACCTCGGGTTTCGGGTTTCGGGCGGCAACACTGGCATACAGCCGAGGGAAAGATTCGCCGTTGCACTAAATAACATAAAGTAATAAAAACTAATAAAAAAAACAAGAAATTAAGATTTTCAAAAAATATGGGGTTGATAATTTTACGAATCGGAAAGGCATTTCAGAATTTTTTACAACATATCACACAGATATTGGGTTTAAACTAAGTACATTCAAGCTCCTTTACCAACAAAAGGGTATTTTGAGTATATTTGTGTTTTTATTCTCATTTTCGGCTTTAATATTGTGTTAATAAATCACATCTTACCTGAAACCCAATCTTTTTCTCGCCCCAAAGCCCGACCCGCATGACTGATCCGCTTGTCCATTAATCGATTTGTACCTCGGATCAAATCTCAATTTTTTGCTGTCTTGGTCGTGGTCTCGAATCCCGTGAAAGTTGGCTTCATTGTTTTACCGTTTATGATCATTTTTTTAAATTTAAATTCACTGCCCAAACGATAGGGAATCCATGTTAGGTAATTAAAAAAAACTTACTAAAAAAGTGCGGGACGTGGTTGGCCCCTTATGTATTGGTGAGCAGTTGGCGGGACGCAGACCCCTACCGCCTTCCGCAGCAAGATAATTCAAACAAAATAAAAAAGAAGTCAAAAAAATTTCTCATTCAACAAATTTGGAGGTAGGAAAATGGCGCCAAAACAGCCAATTTATAACGCGCGCCAAACTGGCGGCGCCAAAACGGCCTCGCGCCAAAACGGCGGCGCCAAAGCGTCCGCGCCAAACTGGCCGCGCCAAACCGACCCGACCCCTTTTGGTGAAATATTTTTGACATTTTTCAAGTTTTTGAATGTTTTTTTTTTGTAGAGATGGGTTCCACACCTCCGGAGCGGAACCACTAAGTTCGGCGCGGCTCAGTTCGGCGCAACTAGCAATAACTTTTTTAATTTTCGTTCAAATTAAATAATTTAGGCATTATTCGAAAGCACTTGACTAGATCTATTAATGTGCTAAATTTCGAAAAAATTTGAAAATATACAAAAAAATTATGGCCAAAAAACCTCAAAAAACTGAACTTTTCTGCAAAGTTCGGCGCGACAGGTCATAATTTTTTTATATATGGATGAATTTTTTAGATATTTGGAAAATGAATGCAGCACATATAGAGCTTTCTGATGATATTAATATATTTGAATTGGCAGACTTAGAAAAAAGTTATGGCTTCTCAAAGTTGGCCGCGCCGAACTGAGACCGACCGCTCCGGAGCTTATTTATTAAAAGAGCAATTTAGAAAAACTAATATTTTCTTAACCAAAAAATCATAATTTACATGAATAAAAAAACTCCATGCATGGCAAACAATACAACTACTTCTAATTATTGCTACAAAAAAATATATTTTTTTAAAGAATTAATCTATCTAAAAATATTTAAAGGGGCGCCAGATATTATACAAAAGTTTACGTCATAGCGAAAGAACAAATACTTGAAATAGGTATTGAAAATGAATCTTTAAATAAACAAATAAAAATAAAGAAAAATCAAAGAATCTTTTCGGTAAAATAAATACTGCCTTTCGGCAAATTGCAATGCTTTATAATGTTTTAGCAATATTTCAACAAATATTATTTTTAAAATGAATAACCATTTAATATTAAAAATAAAAATTATTTAAAGAATAATCCTCATTTAATATTTCAATGGGCCAACAAATTTATAGAAATGCTGTGTCGTGCAGGAGAAAATATTTTGAAAATTTTTATTGTAAATGATATTTATTATTTATATAAACAAATGATCTTTAAAAGAAATGAGCTTAGTTAAAATTTTATTTGTTAAAAAATTTTTGAATTCGCTATTTTAGCTCTTAAATAAATTAATTTACTATTTGGTTTTTTAAATAAACGTTAATAAATTAATTTTCTGTTAAAACTACAATTTAAAACTTCATTTTATAAAAGTTAAAGTATGCAAATGAATCCGACTTGGCGCCGAAATGAATAAGAATCGGGGAAAACATTTTCTTCAAATTAATTTTAATGATTTTGAAAGAAGTTTCTTTTATTGGAGAATTTAACGAGTTCATTCGATTTAAAGATTGCTGGAGGTAATTATTTATGGCATAAACTATGAAAAAAATGAAAATCTTATAATTAAGTATTACAAAAATAATCATTTAAGTATAATGCTCGCCCATGAGACATTTGACGAACGCATACAAAATGGGCCAAGAACCTTGGGCCCAGGAAAGTTTAATTTTTACTTAAACAACCAAATCTTACAAACTTGGCGTCATTTGAAAACTCTTAGCATGAAGTTTTGTTGCTATAAATGAAAAAAAGATAAGCTGAAAACCGCGAAAAAATTAGTTATTTTTTTTAGTTTATATCTTTTTGGTAAATTATTCATTTGTTTTTCAGTGGTTAGCCGACATTTGCGCCCCCGTCATTTGCGCCCCGACACTTGCGCCCCGACACTTGCGCCCCGACATTTGTCGGGGCGCAAGTGGGTGGGCGCAAATGTCTGAGCACCTTTTCAGTTGCTTATTTATTTCTTCTGAACATTAAGAGCTTCCGAATGACACCAAATTTAAAAGATTTTATTAACAAAGAAAAGAGTTGTAATGTTTTAAGTGAGCTTTGGCCCAAATGTGAAGGCCCAAACGACCCCGACCCATCCAAAATACCCAAACAACCCAAAAAAAATTTTTAATATTTAAAAAAAAACTATAAATTAAGAAAATCAAGAAGTAAAAAGAAATTTTAATTCAATTTTGCAATGTAAATTCGTTAAATAATAAAAATCATAGCTTTCAAAAATTTCGATTTACTCAGAAAATTATACATTAAGGGGTTTTATAAGTTTTTTCAATATCTTTTCCATTTAATTCGATCAAAACCCCTCCAATTATATTTCCGTTAACAAAATTAAAAATTGAATTTTCATTTCAAAACTCAATGCTTAAAAAAACTGCCATAGATAAAAAAACATGCTCAAGCAGTTGATTTTTTTGAATAAAAATTCTATTTAAAATTTTGAAATCGCGTTTTAATTTTTTCCTCTGAATGTCTTAATTCGGAATATTTTTTGAAGAAAATTCAGCTGTTAACTGATTTTACTTGCATTTTGATGTTTTTAAAAATGGAGTCGTCCCAAAAATAAATAAATTAATTATACTTTACATTGACATAAAATTATGAATAAAAAACGAATCAAAGAAAACACCAAGTTAGATAACCGATAATAACTCAAATTCAAGAGTACTTTTTTAAACCGTGTCTTTAATTGTCAATGTTGATAAATTTAAATTAAAATAAATATCTTGAGAAAAGAATTCTGATTTTGGAGTTAGATAAAAACCTAATATATTTTAATATTTTATCGACATTTGCGCCGCCCAGCAAAATCGACATTTGCGCCGCAGACACTTGCGCCGCTCAGCAATTTTTTTCAAAAAAAGTCTGCGGCGCAAAAAATGCGGCGCAAATGCCGACTTAGCTGGGCGGCGCAAAAGTACGCGGCTAAAAGTTGGCTAACCAGCATAGCCTACTTTCGATAAATAAATTAGAAAGTAAAAAAATCTTTAGATTAATGAATAAAAGAATCTTGGTCAATATTAATGTGATATCTGATTTTTTTTTATCTCTTATAAAAATAATTCATTTTAAAATATTTTTTTCGATTGATAATAGAGAATTAATTTAAGTTTATTACCGGCCCCATTGAGCTTTTCAATCATGTAGTAAAATCAATTTACATAAAATTATACGCGCTTTATTTCAAAATTATATTCTTCAAACACAAAGTTATTGACAACGAAATAATTATTTTTATTAAGAACCGATAATATTTCAATATTCATAAAATGCAATCAACTGTATTAAATTAGCAAGATTTTCAGTTTTTTTTTGCGAATAAGCATAATAAAGAATTTCGTTTCTTAAGTATGCAAACTAATAATTGAACCAATTGATTAGATAATGAAGAAAACATTGAATAAAATGATATCAATAATGGAATAAAGTTCTCATTTAAAATAAAGTTATACAAATTTATTAACTTACTTAAAAATGTTCTTCTAGCAATTGTTTTTGTAAAAATAAAAAATAAAAATAGTCACTTTTATAAATTTGCTCAACACGACGGAGCTCTTTGACCAATTTAGCAATGGTGGACTCCGTAATTGCGGAGATGCGAATTTTCGGCAACAATTAAAGGTCAGTAGGGAATAAAGACGATAATTAGAAGTTTTTAGAATTTTGGGGGTTTGAAAATTTTCCTAAACCGGCCACGCTAAACTGGCCCACGCTAAAATGACCCGCTTCGATTTTCGTGATGAACCAAATTTGAAAATTGATCGGCAACTTCCGCCACGATATAAGTCATTAACCAATTTCTACGCCCTGTTCTTTGAATAATAAATGCTATAAGAAACTTTTTAATAATATAAAACTATATTTTGAATTAACACAAAATATTAATCAAAGAAGATTATCTTTGTAAATAAGATTAGATTAAGTATTTTAATTGAAAAAGTGAATTAATTCAATTTCTCATGTTCATTTCAACAGGTATACTTAAAAAAAGGCAATTTTTATAAATCTGTTGAAAATGAAATAAACAATGAAAAATTTATGCCTAATAAATTCCATTAATAAACCCTTTTAATTAATCCTTTTTAAAAACCTAAAATAAAAAATCTTCTGTTATATTTATTTCATTTTGTAAAAAAAAAACAATATTTAATTATTACAAAAAATAAAAACAGAGAAGCAAATACGACGATTAGTAAATCCATTATGAACATTATAGAAAAAGTTTAAATTGAGATAACAAAAACCAAAATTCATAAATAATAATATTTAAGATATAAAAGTAACATTTTTTGTTATGCCAATGCTGGGAAATGCCAAAGAAAGAGAGTTTAGGTTTTTTTTTGTAAGCCGAAAAAGAAATCTTGAAAAAATACTTATGTTATAATAAGAATATTCATATTTTTATTTAAAGAATAAAGTAGACAGACAATCAAATTACACGTTAAGCTTTAATAGATCATTTTGCCAGCGGTCCATAATTTTGTGTTTGGGTTAATCATTTAAATAGAACCAATTTATATAAATCCGATGCAAAATTGTTTTTATGTGTTAATCAATCTTTGGACTTAATGGGTAGGATCGAGCTTTAGTAATGAGAAATGCCCTTATGGGTTGGTTCTTCTTCCCATGGTTGGCTTTCCCTGTGATCTTTGCCGCCTGCCCGACTGGCGAGCGAGAGGAAGTTTTTGGGTTTACCCTCGTCATTTTTAAATAAACAAAGACATTACATGACATCATTAGCCAGGATTTTTTTCTTTTTTGTCTTTTTTTTTGTCCCAAAAGAACCACTACTATCTACAAAAAATAACAAGTAAAGGTATCACACGCAAAAGGATGTATTGTTTTTCATATTTTCCTTTATTCCCCCAAAAAATTTTGCTTTAGCATTTAAGAAAAATTTAATCAAGAAGCGCTTACCGAAATTAAATACAATCACCAAAAAAAAAATTCATTCGTATGGAAAATAAAATAACAAATATTTGAATAAACTTTCTATTTTTTTTATTGTATACAATAGAAATTTGATATAACTTTGGAATTTACAGAGAAATTCTGCGCATTTATAGAAAAAAGATGAAGAATGATGAACCTTTAAAAACGAAATAATACAGCGGTTTTCTAAATTTTATTTTTTTAATTTATTTTTTTGATTTTTTTTTCGATAGTTGTCGTTTCAATCCCACGCTTGACTTTGCACTTGGTCAGTTTTGCGTGATTCATTCGATCTAAATACTTCAAACCGAAAAACGAAGCGAGGTAATAAAAACGAATCGAAGTAATAAAAATGAGTAGGGTCAAAAACGAATCGATATAAAAAAGAATTGGTCAAAAATGAATCGATGGTCGTCCGTCGAATGAGAGATTTTGTTAAACCAAAGCGAACTTAGAAATAAAAAACGAATCGTGTAAAAAACCAATTGGCCCGAAACGAATGGGGTATTTAAAATGGATGGATACAAATTTATTGTGGCCAAAAAATTTGTTCTTCGAGAGTTTTTAAAAAAACCACGAATTCTTTTTTTTAAAAGTACTACCAAATCCATGTCCCGGGCGCAAATGTCTGGCACGGTTTGGACGACCCCCCCCCCCCATTCCTTATAATTTTTCATTTTTTACTAGCAAATGATGGCAAATGAAGGAATTCACCAATTGACTCATATTTTTATGAGTAAAAAAATTCTTCGGATTTCGCCCATTCAAAGCCATTTTTTTGACCGGGTTTTTCCGATATTTGTCACTTTTTTGGCAACTATTTTGGAGGAATTTTTCGCTTTTTAGCAATTCCCAAGCAATTCGGAAATACGCATGTAAATGGGTTTATCGCAAAGATTTACAACGGAAGAAAAGAACAACAGAGAAAAAAAGAAAGTGAATCCGAAAAAAATCACTGAAACATATTTTTTGAGAATGAAAATCGAAACCGACGGTCTTATCAGCGATGCTTATTGGAATTCCATCCTGATCACTACCGATTACTTGCTTTTGTGATGAATGCCTTCTGCTTTGAACCTTCATTGGATGCTTAAATAATTTTAGTCGAGACATAAATTGCCCATTAACTTGAGTTTTTTTAGACTGAAATAAAAAATAGCTTTCAATTAGTATTCTCTTAAACGACAAATTCATAAAATGATTAATTTAAATTAATTAAATAATTTGATTCACCCAATTTACTTTTCTTTGGAACACCGATCCGATACCATTGTTGCAGTGGTTATTTTCAAAATTTCTTTAGTCTAAATATGTGATATCTTTTGATACATAAATGTCATCTTGCTAAGTGTGTTTTTTTTGTTGAAAAACGTTTAAGAATCAACGCCATTTAAATGCCAAAATCAGTCACCATTAAAGGATTGTCAGTTGAGCAGACCAAGAACGTGGAAAAAGGTGCTTATTGTATGAGTAAAGAGATGCATAGCCATGCATTAGACCTTACATACAATTATTTTCCTATTTCATGATTGATAGAAGGAGGATAGATTGGCTAAAACTGACCCTTTGGTTTGTCCCATTTTCGAAATTCATTAGGTGATGTAATTCTAATAAATTGGATTGAATTTTAGAATGCAATTAAACATTTTTCTTTCATTTTCGGCCGGGGTTTTTACTCCAAACTATTAGCTGCTTTTAAATCAGTTGACCTATTGATATTAGTTTTCTCTGATTTTCCTATATTTTAATCAGAATTTTACCCAATTTCATTAGGCTGTTTCCAGCCATTTTATAGTTGTCGTAAGTTTTCTTCAATTTCCCAAGTTTTGGTTTATTAACTCTGATCACATGATTATTGTTGTCAGTTTTCTCTAATTACCCATAATTTGGATTAGAATTTTATTCCATTTTTTTTGCTGTTTTTCATCAATGTACCTTTACTTTTAGTCAGAAGACCATTTAGACCAATTTCTTGAGGCAAAATCGGAAATTTAAATTAAAAAAAATTAACACAACTTTACCAGTTCAGCAATGAGGGGCTTCGTAGTAATAATGAAAAGCAAAAAGCGAAAATGAACACCAAAGCTGCTCATTTGAAGCGATAATTTTCGCAAACACAGAATGCACAAGAGGGCCATAATGAATTTGAACCTTTTTATTTTTGAGCAAAGCAAAAGTTATATAAGTTTAATTTACCATTTCCCGAAATAAAATGTTTTTATTTGGTCTGGAAAATTAATATTTGATTGAAAGTCAAGGGCTGGTCTAATTTAGCATGGTTATGCATCTCGTAGGGATTTAACGAATCTCATCATAATAAAAGAATTAAGGAAATGTGGAAAAAATCGTCGCTCGGTCCCCAAAAAAAAGGCGTAATGCAGCTAAAGGACGCCTGATTATCAAAGGGCGTTTCGCCCACGAGACTCGCGTAATTTCTTAAAACATTTAATTACAAATGCAAATTTCGTTTTTGTTTTTTTAAGCAAGTCCACATTTAACTTAATCATCACCTATAGTATAATTAAGATAGAAATTTCAATATTTTGTTTAAAATAAAGCGTTTGTACGGCGGACTTCATACCATCATTCTTCCGAGCCTGAACAAAAGGGATTTTCAGAGAATCCCTTATGATTTTCGGGGGGATATGAAGGGGTTTTTTGTCCACAATGTTGATGTTTTTTGAAAATGATTGTATGATTTTATTTTGTTGTCTATTTGGTTAAAATTATTTACAAAAACTGGGCAAAAAGAAAATATTAATAATATCAACAAAAAAATTTTGCTACAATGAGCCCAATAAATTTTTCGGAGAGAAAATGCAAAACTAACTAAAACGGAAGCGACTGCATTAGTCGACTTCTCACAAGATCTTCGCGTGCCCGGTGCGCTCGTCAGTTGAATTCATTTAATTAAAATTAGCATCATAAAAATTTGAGAATGCGTAAGATAACCCTCAAAAATAGAGCAAGTACTGGCGGACTGGGTGTCGGAAAGTCTACTGCCTCATGGTAACGGGTCATCACTAGGGCGAGGATTCTTAGGTTTTTACTTATTTTTCTGCGGCTTTAAGTCGACGAGAAATGCACGAAAAACACATTTTTTGTTCGGTAAACTTTTGTTTTAACGCTCCTATTCGACCCTAGGAATCCCTATTTAGGATGTTCATCCCTAAAAATCCTTATTTTGAGTGTTCGCCGCTAAAATAAGTTTTTATCCCTATTTTGGCGTTTTGTCCAAAATTTATTAACAAAACTGCAATAAAAACAAAAAATACACCCCTAAAAATCGACCCAAAAAACTCAGAAAAATATACCCCTAAGAAACGACCCTAAAATTTTCAAAAGTAGACCCATAAGAAATGAAAAAAATTTCTCAAAAATTCATTCTCCAAAATTTCTATTTGCTCTTCTGATATCTTGATACTAGAACGGTTTTTTTCCGTTTACAAATCAATTTTGGCTGATAATCGTATGTCTTTTACTCCCGAAAATTTTGAAATGTATTTTATTTGTAACTGCAATCAGTGAAATATTGTTTGCCTTAATTTAATAATAAATGTCACCCCTAAATTTGGAACTTTTTCGCCCCTTTTTTCGCCCAAATTTCGCGAATTTTTGCCCCTATTTTGGACTTTTTCGCCCCTAAAAATCCTCGCTCTAGTCATCACCAATCCATTCCAGAAAAAAACGACAAAAGTTTATCTCTTTTATTATTAATTAATCTTGACTTCAACGAACATGAAAATGGACAGATTTTGTGTTGGTGCCTGGCAAAAATCGCACAGTAAATTGAAAATTACTTAGAAATCATTAGTAACAAATCATCGGATGCCATTAATTATCTACAAAGCAAGAAAAACACGAAGGTATGACCAAATGCAAAAAGATGTTCCAGAAGCTTTTAATACTGAACAATATGTTGGTTGAGTCCTAAAATTCAATAACTGCATAGCGTCTCAATTGTATTTTCTTTATTGCTCATTTAAATAAATCAATAATAAATATTAAATATATATGGTTAAAAATGATACCCAAGAAAGAAAATAATAACAAAAAAAAAAATTAACCAAATGTTCAACTGCAAACAATCTTGCCTATACCAACAAAAGCTTATTATGAAAATGCACTTTCTTTGTTGCTATTGTATTTTATGCCGAACATAATCATTGGAAATTGATTTTTTTTTATTAGGATTTTGTTCAAATTTTTCTTTTGGTATTCATTTTATTATTAATATTCAAAAAGATTTTTGGTTGCCTTAATATTTTTTTGCGCCCAACAAATTTATTATTTATATGGCATTTTCGTTAGAATCTTTTTTTAAGATATATTCATAAATTCATCAAAAATTCACAGTCTTCGACAATCTTCCCGGTCTCAGCCTTCTTATCCCTTGTCACTCTTAAACCGGGTTTCCCATTCCGACCCTATTAATTCTGAAATGTCCTTTTAATTGGCTTTTAGTATTAATTTTATTTTTTTGGTTTGTTTAATTGAGTACAAAATGTTCAATAACAACCTCAACTTTGCTGCAATTTTTCTGCTAGCTTTGGTTCTGCTGCTGTTATTAATGGGTAAGTGGCATTGTTTAACTCTGCTTGAGAGACTCGATCAAGAAGATTTGAAATTATGAAACTTATCCAATCTCCTTTTTATGGCTATACCCCCTTCCTCCTCGGTCGGTCCATCGGTTGGGTTCTAGGGATAAGTATCGTTTAATTAAATAAATTTAAATCATATGAATGATTTAAAACCATTTACTTTTATAAAGTGATTTGTTCCTTTTTATGTTTGAATCTTATTGCTTTTTAAAGTATAAAATAGGGTTGGCGATACCGGTACTAATCGGTACCAAATAGCACTGGTAAGAAAGGGCTTTGGAGTAAGAAAATGTTGAGAAAATTTGGAGAAAAGGAAAAATTTACAAGCTTTTGAATGGTACCAAATCAATAAAATTTGGTCACTTATGAAAAAATTATCGTGCCCTAAACTAGACTCAGACGCCATATTACCCCATGAATAATTATAATAATATTTAGATACCAATTTGACCGATGCTATGATAGCATTTAAAATGCCCAAAAAGTTACGCATATTAAAGCTGCGCAAATCACCATATTGGAAAGACTGTGCTGAAAAGGTATGCCAACCAAGGGCAACACAGTTCTGTGAGGGAGGAGTTGTTAAAATGCCAATGCCCCATTTGCGTTGCAAATGCAAGTTGAAATCGCGCGCAATGTTTTCGCCAATTTGCGTCCCATCGGAAGAATTTGAACAAAAATTGTTGGATTTACAAAAAGAGAAAAATTGAAGAGCAGAAAATTTAGATATCTTTTGGTGATTTAAATCGATGCATTTATTTGTTACTTTGATTTTTAAGTGAAAAATTTCATCAGCTTGTCGAACGGTTGTCCTTTGTTGGAGGAGTATAAATTTCAAAAGTATTTTATTAATAAAAAGAAAAATTAGTTTGCTTTTTATCGTTAGTTTTGTCTTTGATTAAGATGATCCTCGTTTTTTTGAGTCATTTCATCAAATCTTGTTTTAAAAATTACGAAATTAATTTTTTATGTTATTTAAATTCAAAACTTTCTTTCCATTACTTTGTTTAACATTGTTAAAAAATTTTCATTTTACAATTATAGAGTCATAATATTTTTTGGGCTTTTCCGAATAACCATTTTTTGCCTATTTCTTATTTTTGGAGACCATTTTGTTTATAAATCGGACTGTTTGCGTATTTAACTCATTTCAAGGAAATAATAAAATAAAGAAAGGAAATTTATATTTTTTTTTGACAGCCAAAATTAATATGTAAATTCTTGACCATTCAAACAAAATAGTTACACTTTTCCCTTGTTTTCTTCTCTTTTGTGACCAAATGAACAAAATCAATTCGAATACCACCAATTACACCTGTATTCAAAAGTCAGACAAAAGAATAACTTTATACCAAACACAACAAAAACGATAAAACGACAACTGAAAAGACAACAAATAAAATCGAAACACAACAAAACTGAAATCTCTAAAAAGCTCTGCAGTCCTTAAGTCACTCTTTTCAAAAGAAAATATTTAGAGTCAAAACAAATTGAACGAAACGCCAAATAATAATAACATAAATTAAGTTCAAATATCACATTCCCGCACACCAAGAAAGATGGTCTCCTCGTCTTAGAACCAAAATAAAGAAACAACAATAATGAAAAGGCAACTCGGCTTCCGATAAGGTGGGGTCAAGGTCAGTGGCTAAAGGCGAAGGTGGCTTTCGTATGGCTTACAATTCGCATCCCGGCGGCCCCGAGAATAAAAATAAGAAGGGCGAGTATAAGGATGAGATCGAGAATGGTGAGGCCGATCAATAGACAATTCAGAAAACGGATGTAAGACAGAAAAAGTTGAATGAGCAGAGCGACGGATTCCAAGAGAAAGATCATCGAAAAAATTGTGAATTTGGGTAAAAATCCATCCCTAAGATATTTCAATCCATCCGACAATATTCTTCCATCGGCTCTCACGCGCGTCTTGTCAAAAGAGTCACCAAATCGCAGATTTCGATCAACTTCGCCCGTTCGATGTCATTGCGACGAACCAATCGGCAGCCACACTTTCCAATGCTGGTAGGAGCTCCATGTACTGATCACACTTTTCTCGCACAAATGGGGGCGGGATCCAAGTGAAGTAAACACGTGCTTATTATAGGGAAGAACAGAACGCCGAAAACCAGGCTAGGCATATGGAGTCCTACTGAATAAATCGAATTTTAAGGCAAATGCCTTTTGCCTTTTCTATCATTTTGGATTACCTTTTTGCCCTTTTATACCTTTTTCATGCCTTCTTGCAAATTTTACTCAGAATATTAAAATTTGCCAGAAAAATGAAAAGGTAAGGTTGGGTTTTCAGAAAAATTTAATGTCTACGTGACCTTTGGTACGAAACGGTTCTTCGACTAAAATGACCTCTACCGCAACTGCGGGTCTATGTCAATTCGGCGCCAGCAATTTTCGGACGCCAACTTTTTTCGTAGGCAACTAAATTTTCTATTCTTATCGTTACTCGTGTTTTTTGTCTACTCGTTACTCGTATCTTGTTACTGTAAAAAACGATTTGAGACAAAAACGAATTGACCGAAAGCGAATCGTCCGTCGTCCCTTGAAAATTGCAAATTTTTTGTAACAGTAAATTTTGTTAATTTTTCGCTCACCAATAGAGTCCATAAAGAGCTTTCCAATGATACCAAAAACGAGCCGAGCCGAAAAAATGTCCCCTAAAATCTGGAACTTTATTGGATTTTAGAAATCCATTCTAATCCCATGGGATTAAAATGCCTAAAACTCAATTAAATAGGGAGAGTGTTGGTATGGATTTACGCTTTTTTTTTCTAATGCTATGAATAGGGCAACCAATTTTAAGGCAAATACTTTTTTTTCTGCGCATAAAAAAAAACACCTTTTCTGGGGCATTTACCATTTTGGTCAGAACTTCGATATGTGAGTATTTTTTACTCATTTTGTGGTTTTTTAAAGGTTCGATGAGTATTTATTTTCTTAAATATTTTTTCGCTAAAATCCTCATTTTACAATTACAATCCGTTTACAAATAAGATCCAAATTTTCAAATGTGAGTTTTTGTGGTTTTTTTTTTTGATATTAAAAATCTTTAAATTTATTATTTTTATGCCAAATCTTTTACAAAAATGAATAGAATTTTATTACTGCTATTTTCACTTGTAATAAAAAATTTTAATGAGGCATTTTGGCCCCAAATAAGGCCTGGATTTCTTTTTACCTGCTAGCATTGCTTAAAAATGACAAGAAATCGATGAATTTGATTGCTTCATATTATAAATATGATTTATTAATTGTTTTTTTTTTCGTTGAAATTTTGACGTTTTAAAAAATGAGTATTTTAAATTTGATCTCAGCTCTTATTTTGGTGCCGTTTTTTGCATTTTTGGGTGTGTATATTCAGAATATTTTGACAAATTTCGTAAGAAAAATATCATATGAATGAACTTGGCATTTTCGTCACTATTAGGCAGGGCTACCATTGAAATTTTTCCAAAATAAGTCACTATTTGAAAACTTTGTAACTGGTTAAAATTGCATTTATTCAACCCTCAGCCTACTATTTTTCTGAGCAATTTCGGCTTTGAAATGAGGAATTAAAATTTTTATTTCAAAAAGGGAAAGGACCACCGCGGTGCTGATAGGCGCTGTCAGGGAAATTTTTGAAAATTTGAGAGCTATCATTTGCAATAATGAATGTTCGGCGGTGCCGACAGGCGCCGCCGGGGAATATTTGAAAAATTAAAAGAAATTTCCTACAAAATTGTAATTTTTCTTGGTTTTTCAACCTCAGTAAGAAATAAAACAAAAATAAGACTGAGAGCTAAAATCAGTACATTTCTTATGAATAAGTACAAATGGCAGTCCTGCTATTAAGGCCTTATTGCTGCCGCTTCCCTAATTTATTGGGAAATGGCAATTTATTTATTATTCAAACATCAACACGAATACTATAAAAACAAAACAAATCCAACTATTAACCAAACTGACATCAGCCTAAAGATATATTCTGAGCACTTTCCAATCATTTTTCCCATCGTCCAATGCTTCGTTCTCCCATTTGGCCCATTGCTCCGCATTTTTATCGATTGGACTTCGTTCGATCAGCCAGAAAAACGCATCATCATTGTAAATTCGTCGACTTGTCAATTGTTCCCGCGTCAGTGAATTGACCAGTTCAAACGAAACAACAGGAGTATAGAAGTATAAAAGGATGATGAAACTGACAGAAGTGGTGGCATGAAGAAATATCTGAAAAAATGGCAAAAGGATTAAGGAATTAATCAAAATAAGAAGGACCGGGACAGGACCGGATTCTGTCAGGAGTTTTAATTTTAAGGGGTCCTGTCTTTGGTCTAGGTATTTGAAACCAGACCAGAATTATAGAAATAATTCAGAAACCCCATGCTAAGGTGCAACAAACCCGAATTCTGATAGTGAATTTTTCCAAAATAGTATTCCTTAAAAAGTAATCACCGTTTTGAGTGCGTCCATTATAATTTCGTCTCCTTTCCACCAATTTTTGAGCATTTTCGGTTGATTATCCGCGCGTGGCGTGTGCAACCATTTGCAAATCGCTTGGCCATCGGATGATCCTTCGGAGTCATCGGGCGGAAATTGGATAACATCGCCATAGTGTAAACTGATCATTCGCAGATTGGAGCAGTCACGGAGAATGGACGGTGAAATGACACGACGGAAGTTTTGAAAATCAGAAGTAAAACCAAAGTGTAATTCGATGATGGCGGAAACATTGAGCAGAGGCCAAACGGAAATGGCAAAAGTGTTCCAATTCGCCCCCCAATTATGCTCTAATTTCAAAGAGACATTCGACTCCAAAAGACAACCAATGCATTTGAGAAAAGCAATGGAATTGACGGAATCGATCTCACTGTAAGAAAAGGTTGAGATAAAGAAAAACATTTAATTAAATTCAAAGAAACACACTAAATATCCACATGAGCGAATCCGACGATTGACTTTGGCAATGGTTTCTGCGGAAATGGCAATTCTTTCACTGATCCATCGCCATTCATTTTGTCAATATACTTAAACCCAATTCTCAATTTGTCGAATGTCCATTTTCTGCTTTTGAAATGTGTGTCGACCAATGCGTCGAATTTGTTGGAGACCAATGCCAATTCCAATCCGACTTTTGTAGGTGCCAACAAATGGAACACATCCAAATAAATGTCGTTGCAAATGAAACTGAAAAAGGTCAAAATGGGATAAGGGTCAGCTATTATGAAATGTCTGTATTCCAGGGCTAGAAATTCGGGGTTACAAACTCTTTCAACTCACATTCGCTTCAAATTTCGTTCCGCTTCCTTTGGATGGTCCGACATTTTGAAAAGATGGTCGATCAATCGCCCGTTTGTTGACAATAAAAGAATTATCAAATACTTTTACACAGTTTCTTAAAAATATAATGCAAAATGGGGCTACGACAAGGTAATAATGCATCTTTTGTGTTGAATACGTGCCCCGATTTTGAGTTTTTAGTTCGGAAAAAATTTATTCGTCTCAGTGGAGATGGTCAATAAAATGGGAGTGAAGGTTCAAACACGGGTAAAGTGTTCTTTGTATCGGTGACATAAAGTTTGATTACAAGGAAGTTGGGCACGATAAAGCCAATTTAAAAAAAATAAAAAACCATAAAAATATAAGTTCCTGCTCAAAAACGGGTGCGATTTCTGAGTATTTATACACCTTTTGTAGTTTTTTGAAAGGATGATGAGTAGGGCTAGGAAAATTTGATTTCCCGGATCCGGAACCGGATTTTCAAACTGCAAAAATTTTTCGCCGGATCCGGAACCGGATTTTCATTTTCAAAAAATTGCCGGTGGGATTTTTCCGGATAATCCGGAAAAATCCGGAATCCGGAAAAATCCGGTGAGCCCCAAAAAACCCGGATTCCGGACACGGAAAAATCCGGCCGGAGTCCGGTCCGGTTCCTAGCACTAATGATGAGTATTTATTTTTGAAATATGTATTTGAATATTTTAATGGTTCTTTGGGGAAAAAATCGAGAAATGTGCATGATTTTTTGAAAAATTAAATACAAATAGGGTTTTTACCAGGGATGGCGACGATTTCTCTGATTTTAAAAATCGGAAATCGGAATTGGATTTTTGGTTGATTTCTGGGGCCAATTTCGAAGATTTTACCGATTTTTCCAAAAAAATATCGGAAATCGGCATAAAAATATCGGAAATCGGCATAAAACATCGGAAAATCGGAAATCGTCGCCATCCCTGGTTTTTACCGTAGCACTAGGGTGGCCATAATGCCTTTTTGGGCGGCATTTGCCGCCTTTTTGAGTTTTTACGCATTTTGCCGCCTTTTTGAATTCACTGATGAACGGCGGTTGAAAATGAAACTTCTTAACTCACTTGTCTCGGCTAAGCTCAATTCGAACTTTGATTGTGTCCACGGTGCTAGGTCGAAGGACAAAAAGTGCAAAATATGCTGAATTTTCGACTAAATCATGTCATAAGTTTGCTCAGAAACAACCAAGTGAAATTATCTTGGTATCATACGATAGCATTTGTATTATATTAGCTAGGGTTGAGCGGGACCGGGGCTTTTAGCAAAAACCGGGACCAGGGCTTTTTTCAGGTTGAAAAACCGGGGCTTTTTGGCTGGGAAAACCGGGGCAAAACCGGGGCGGGACCGGGACCCGGTCAAAACCGGGGCCCTGGTACTCATTTGTACGCTCGGCATTTTGAAAAAGCCCCGGTCCCGCTCAACCCTAGTATTGCTTACTAAATTTCAAAAAATTTTATTAAGTTTTACGTAAGTTATAGCAATTTTTTTCACTTTTTAACTTTGCAAATGAGGATTTTTGTGGTTTTTTGGAAAAACCCTTCCGCCATTTTACAGATTTTTTGGCAAAAACTTTTATAACTTTAAATTCAACGTCGTGAAAAGCGTCAAAAAGTCACAAAAAATGGCAAAAAAGGCAAGAATTTGGCAAAATATAGTGAAAAACTCTAGTATCCTTTTTCAAAGGAAATGAAATAAATTACGAGATTTACAACTTTAAAGCAAGTGCAAAAATATTAGAGCAAAAAATAAAAATTTTTTATTTTCTATCGAAAAACAATTTGTTTTAGACAAACAAAAAGCAGTTTTGCTAAGAGGTAATTTTTTTTAATTCTTTTTTAGGGGATACTTTTAAAAAAATTTTTAAAAAAATCTTAGGGGTCTATTTTATTTTATTTAGCGTTTTTCTTGAGAATTTTTCAATTTCTGAGTAAAATATGCAAAAAAGCACGGAAAAGTCATAAAATTTCAAAAAAAGAGAAAGTCAAATAAAAACACATGCTAGAAACATCAAACAAAGTTTACACATAAACAATCGTAATATCTTTCAATATCTACTATTTCTTTTACAAGTTCAATAAATTTCAAAAAATCTGATTAAATTAAAAAAAATAGCCAAAAAATCTTTTTAAGAGAATCCGACGATAAAAAGATGTTTATTTGGTTGCTTTTGAGAAAAAATATGATGCGTTTTTCAAAGGGAAGTCTTTAAAAATGGCGTATTTAACAAAATGTTCGATCACCATTATTGTCCCTTTTGATCATTTGGAGCATATTTTCTGGGATCTGTTGTGAGTAGTTTCCCCCTCACTTCACCCTTCCGCCGAACGGCGGAAGTTCAGTGCTGTTTAAATGGTAAACCTTAAGAATAAAAGTTATTACTAATCCACTTATTTTATTTTTGGTGCATAAATGTTGGGCACAGATCACCATAATAAAAATCTTTTATTTAAGCTCTGAAAGACATTACTTAGCCATGCAAATGATATTTTAATAGTCATATAATTTCAATATAATAAAAGTTAAGTAAATTTAAATTATATTTTATTGATAGAGAACGGAATATTTTTAAATATTAAAAAAAACATTTGCATAATACAATTTTAGCCTATTATTCCTTCTATAAAGTTTACTAACTTCAATAGAAGAATAATTATTAAATAAAAATCAAAAACGGGAAAAAGATGATTTTTATACCGTAAGCATAAAATAATTGATTACAACCAAAAATCACAAGTCAGAGAGATGGAAACACCATTATTGCGCTTGGACATAATTAAAAATAAAATAAATAACGAATAATGAATATCATTACTTAAAAATAAAATATTTGAAAAGAGTATTAAATGGTTAAATTTTCACTTCAGGAGGTAAAAGCATAGAGGAATTATAAGTCAAATAAGTATTAAATTACTTAAAAATGAATATAATTTATACGAATATTTGCAAAAGATAATAATCATTAATTCAATTTAACTTTTCATTCCAATTTAAATTTACACAACGCAATAAAAATATTAAGTTTCGTAATATTATTTACTATGCATTTGATTACCTCAAACAATGACAAGCCTGAACTGCACACCTGTGTTGTGGATCGAAATCATTAAAATAAAATAATTTACGAAAAATCAAAAATAATTTTTTAAATGTCATTATTTCACAAACTCAAATCAAAATAATAATAACTGGTTTTATTGAATCATAACCCCACATAAAAATGCATGCGGCGCGCAAAATTGGAAATTGTATGAAAAAAAATTAAAAGAAAAAAAAATTAATAAAAAAGCTTTAAAATCCTCTAAACCACCAAAAGAATTTTGTTTAAATATAAAGCTTAAAAATTTAAAAAAAAATGCAAATTAAAAAATAAAGCTAAATTTGTTAAAAAAAAATTTCAAGAAAAATTTAATCTTGTACTTTGGTTTTTTTTAAAGTTCGGACGGACACCTGCTGAACGACATTTGCGGATCAAATAAATTTAAAAAAAAAAAATTAAGAAACAAAAAACCGCAGTTCAAAAAATTTCAAAAAACCAAATGTAAATATAAATTTATCTATTTATTTGGTCTTGCTGGAGGCCACCCAAAACATAAAAGAATGGTGCAGCAATACGTGCTATGTGCTCTAGGAACCGACGAATTTGATGCACTAACTTAATTATTTATTTAATTTTACGCCTGATATCAATCACTATTCATTTATTATTACGAATTAATATGTAATATAAGCTTGCTAAATTTTGAAAATTTTATAAAGTTATTCAAAAATTAATTTTGAGTTGAAGTTTCATAGAATTTGTAAAAAGTTCAAAAAAAGAATTTTCTTTTTTCTCCTAATTCATAATATATTTTCGGCCTTTAAAATACTTAATTATTTTAGAGCTTATCGATGAGTTAAAAATGGAGATTTAAATATTTTGAATCTAAAAAAAAAATTTGATAAAACTGGATTTTGCACTCCATTATCCGGTACCGCCAGTATTGAAAAACTGGTTCATGAACCAAAATTAAACTATTAATAAATTTTGGGTATTATTCCATTATTTTGCTTTCGAAACTGAGCTGAGTTTTTGAAATTTTGCAGTTTTATAGTGCCTTTTTAGAGCATTTAAACAATACGAATAAATTCCACATTATGTGATAGCTAGAGCAACCAAAAAAAGGCACCAAAAATCGCCAAAAAGGCGCCTAAAAAAGGCATAAAAAGTTGCAAAAAAGGAATAAAAAGGCACGAAAATCCCGAAAAAGGCAAACAAAGGCATTATAAAAGTCAACGTAGAAGCTTCAAACCAAGTGGAAAATGCGTTATTTATGCTTAATATATCGAAACTAGTCAAAGTTATTATGTATCTGAGTAACTAATTGAATTGCGCCCAGGCTGTGCAAACACTTCAAATGAAGAAATGGATCAATAGCAAAATATGAAAAAAAATTGGTAGTCTTTTTTGTTGAAAAAATACAACAAAATGGAATAAATGTTCCGTGAGAAAAATTTCTCATATCAATTGAAAAACAAAAAGATTCTGAAAAATCATAAAACATTATCCATTCAAATTCATCCGGCAAGTGGAAAAGTAAATTCAGCCAAAAATTCATTGCTCATGATTGGCTCCAAATGTGCACGATTCGCTTTGAAAAAAGCACGCAACTTGTCAACATTCAAACGCAAAAAGAAATTCTAAAGGAAAAAAACAATTAAAAAAAAATTAAAATATTTTCAAATCACTTTCAAATTGTTCAGCCCGTATTTTTCGATCAGAAGAAAACGATCGATCAGTGGAATTTCCACGCAATTGGTCAGGTGCATTTCACAACGCAACTTCAACCAGTCAACTTGGAAATAGTCGGCCAATTTGAGCAACACCAGCACATTTTTTGCTAAATTTTATTGATTGTAAAAATAAATATCCAAATTAAAAAATTTTACGATTTGGAAGAATCGGAGTCTTAAGAGCAATGGGCGAAATGGCTTCCATAAATTCAATGAACTGCTCCATATCGACGCCCAATTCGTTCAAAGTGACCAGTCTCTGCTGCTTCTCTTTCATCTCCACGCTGAACATTCGACGGGCCACGGGGGAAATGGACATAAGCCAATGAGCGAACACAGTAACCTGGCAAAAATACGATGTCTTACTGATCTAGACCGGTGCTAGTGCATATAAATTCCGACACCTATGCGCGTTTTTGTAAATCTGCCATTTTTACAGGGTTTCGAAGAAAAACTGGTCATCACTTTGCTCAAAAGTAACCAATAAAATAATCTTGGTAGCAAGATCTATTTTCTAATCATTTCACCTTTTTGTCCCCAATTTCTACCGTCAAATCGTCGTCTGGTGAACTGAGCGGAGGGCATGGACTAAAAATGAAAAACGTTAAATTCGTTCTTATTGTCATGTATTTGCTTTTCATCGCTCTCTTCTCGTTTTTGAAGAATTCTAACAACAATTGAAGGGGAGGAATAGATGCTGAACGATAAATTGGAGCTCGTGTTGAGTATTCTAGTCTAAATTTTTCAGATCATTTTTAAAATGATCGTTTTTTAAATAATTTACCTCTTTGATCACTTGTTCCCCTTTCTCATTCCATTCCCATCGAACAATTTGTGCCAATGGCACTTCCGATTTGGAAACATTGCCAATGCACTTGATTTGCAATATTTCATTACTACAGTACTTTTGAAATTCACTAAAATTATAAATTGTTTATAATTATAAATTAATACAATGATTTGCAGTAGGGTGGAGAGTAAACTGTTAACCGAATCGAAACCCGGCCTTAGAAAACCGGGGGTCGCAAAACCGGCCTAACCGAAAACCGGGGGACCGGTTTCTCAGTTTGAAAAAATACACCCCGAAGGATGGGACTTTCAAGGGAGATGTTTGAGTTTAATTTTAGTAAAAAGATGCGCCAATATTTTTATTTTTGTGTCAATGTTTGTTGGTTCTGGTTCAATTGGTTTGCTTTATGTTCCAAAATAATTGCTTGTGTTCAATACTGCCATAAAACAAAAGGATATCTTCTTTAATTTTTTCCAAACACAATAATACAATTTCATTTGGTATTTTTTCAAAAATACCCCCTAATATTTTGTGCTAAAATCTCTTAACAAATCTAATCCAAATATTCAAAAAATTTCCCTGGCGCTAAACGGCACTACCGGTTCTCTCCCCTTTGAATTAATAAAGCCAAAAAATAAATATTTGAAAATGCTATGAGCGCAAAAAAATGGAAGTTTTTTACCAAAGAAAATTTGGCAGCTACTCTTGTCTTTATGATAGGATAAGGATGTTCTCTATTTGATTTGGACAAAAAAAAATTGATCGAAAAAGGGTAATGTTTTTATGCATGTTTTTCAATTTTTAGTACCTATTTGAGGGTTTTGGGTCTAAAACAGGGATGTCAAAAATTTCCGATTTCCGACGTTTTTAGGGGTCGGAATTCCGATTTCCGATTTCCGAAAATTTTTTTACCGTCGGAATTCCGATTTCCGATTTCCGAAATTTTAGACAAAATTTCGGAATTTTCGGAAAAATTTTCAAACTTTTTCCCCAAATTTACCTCAAAATTGCCCAAGATTACTTTATCTTAATCAAAATCTGTTAAAAAATCACACCGAAATTTAGAAAAAAATTTTCCGGCGGCGCCTGTCGGCACCACCGGACACCTTATACCTTAATTTTTTCCAATTTATCTCAAAAATTTCATTAAAATTGAACCTTTAGGCAAAAATATATCACAAAATCAACAAAAAATTTGCATTTTATGTGCCAAATCTGTTACAAAAATACACCCAAATTTTTTCAAAATTTTCCCGGCGGCGCCTAACGGCACCGCCGACACCTTTTAGCTTTAATTTTCTCGAGATTTAATTGAAAGATTTTCGACCATTTATTCGTAAAATCTTCTAGTTAAGCATCCCAAAATTTTGAAAAATTTTCCCCTGCGGCTCGGCACCGCCGGACACTCAATCGCTTAGAAAATTTTCAAAATAGGACTCCAAATTCAACATTTTTGGGTAAAAATCTGTTAACAAATCGGCCAGAAATTTTCAAAATTTCCCCCGGTGGCGCCTATCGGCACCACCAGACCCCCAGCCAATTCTCGGGTTTCGGGTCGGGTTTTCGAAAAAAGCTCAAGTCGGGTTTCGGGTCAGGAAAAAGACCGGCTTTCGGGTTTCGGGCAACCCGCGGCAACCCTGGACCGAACCGGACTCTGGCTTAGAGTGTATCCTGGAGAGTAAAAATAAATAATTAAATTATTTTTAATGCTTTTGTGCACTAGAATATATCTCATTTTAAATATTCAATTAACAGCCATCTTACCCACCAATTGTTAATTTGATTACCAAAATTTTTTTGGGCGTCGTTTGACATCCCTGGTCTAAAAGTGGAATCCCTATTGATATTTTTGGGGGTTTTTTGGAAAAAAATTCTTAAAAAAGGACCATTTCGGGGAAATTGTTAACAATTCGGCCATAAATTTTAAAAATTTTCCCCAGCGGCGCCTAGAGCCCAATTTTATAAAAACAATATAATGACGAAAATATTAATTTGCAGTTTTACATTTGTAATAAATTGATTACTACTTAATTACAGTGCAGCAAACGGAGTCACATCAGTGAATTTTGAACAGTCTTCCATTCGATATTTTCGACAAATATAACAAATGCGTTTAGCTTGTTCTTTGTTTTGACAATTGATATGCTCTTGACAGTAATAGGCACCTTCGATTTTGAGGCCATTGAATGATTTTTCGTCAACAACAATAAATTTGTCAAAAATGCCGTCCATTAATTATTATTATTTTTGGAGTAATGAAATAAGAAATTTCTGAAAACAAATAACAAGCTGATGCAAAAATAGAATAGATAGGTGGGAGACCGGGGGGGGGGGGGGATGGAAGAACACAATGAAAAATAAAAAATTATGACAACCCGTCCTCCGAAAAGGGGACGGAACGGGGACCAAACTAGGGAGAATTATTAAAGAAAATTATTTGCATCTAATCAAAGTATTTTAAAGTTTCTTTTTTTTTTATCAAAGATTTTATCTTAGAAAATCTGAAAAATTTTGGCAAAATCAAAAAATATAATGAGAAACCAATCTGTGCCTATCGGCACCAACGGACTCCAAACGGCTCCTGGGCAATTGGGCAGTGGACAATTTGACAGTACATAAAATTTAAAAAGAAAAAATGATAAAAAATGAAGGTTAAAAATGACTTATGAAGTTTCAAAAAAATTATGACAATTAAACTTTGAAAGCATCAAAAGATATTTGTTTACTTTTGTGAATGATTTTATAACGCGCGGCACCGAATTTAACCGAATCCCTCCGTCACAAGGCCCAACAAAATAATGTTAATGACTGTGAGTTACGCTCTCATTCTTTTATAGTAAAATTTTGTGGCTTAAAAACCCCTTGGGAAAATTGCCCTTTTTGAAATGAAGGACCCCAATGCCCTAAATAACCGTTCTTTTTTACCATTTGTTTCTCAGTGCCTTGGTCCACCGCTGCGGTCACTGATCACCAACTGATCAGTGATCACTCTATTCCCCCGTGTCCGTCATGGTCGGCCTAGTGTTATCCGACATTTTCGGACCGACATTTGCGGCTCGACATTGGCGGTCCGACATTTGCGGACCAATATTTTTGTACAAATTATAATAAAAAATATTTTTTATCCTTGAATTACAATAAAACTTTCACTTTTTCCTAAAAAAACAAAATATGAGCGGCCAGACGATACTTTATTGTCTCGAATTTGATCTTTGTTTGGTTCTCAAATGATTCTAAATTTTACTATTTGCTTTATCGCACGCCGTTGGACTTGTATCGTTAGCTTCTATGCCAAATATTTAATCCACGTGTATTATCCAATTAATACACCCTAATTCTTTCCTGCATTGTTCTATCTTCATCTCACACAACTTTGGAAAAGGAAAATTGAAACTGATGATAGAAAATGATTATTTTCACTTATTAAAATTTAGTTTTACATAATTCTTTATTTCCTTATTAATTTTTTTTTTATTTGTAATTAGTCCGCAAATGTCGAGCCGCAAATGTCGGTCAGCAAAAGTCGGTCCGCAAATGTCGCACTACGCAAAAAAGTAAGAGGAAACACCTATAATAAATGCCTGATGATAAACCCAAACACAAAACTTGATAGAAAAAAAATAAATATTTAGTTCATTTTTGTACTAAAAGTTTACCCAACATCTTCCTTGAAAGCCCCATCCTTTAGGGGTGGTTTTTTTTTGTTTGTTTCCAAACAGTGACCGTGAAACCGGTCCCCTTCGGTTTTGGTTATGCCGGTTTTACGACCCCCGGTTTTTGGTATCGGATGGAAGGAATCCCTGATTAATCAATTAGTGTATCTTGATCAGGTTACCGTGTCTGCCCATTGGTTTGCGTCTGTTTCCCCGTGGTTCGTCGAATGCTCAGCGTGGAAATGAACAAAAGCAGCAGCAACTGATCACCTTGAACGAATAAACTGCAAACAACCCTCTTATGCCAACGAAAGAATTATTAGTGAAAATGCACTTTCCTTGTTGCTATTGTTGTTCAAATTTTTCTTTTGGTATTCATTTTATTATTAATATTCAAAAAGAGTTTTGTTTGCCTTAATATTATTTTGCGCCAAAAAAATTATTATTTATATGCATTTTCATTAAATCTTTTTTTTAATTTATTCATAAATTCAACCAAAACTTTGGCATTGCCGACAATCTCCCCGATTTCAGCTTTCTGATCCCTAGTCCCTCTTAAACCGGATTTCCCATTCCGACCCTATTAACTCTAAAGATTCCCTTTTAATTGACTTTTTAGACCATTTTATTCTTTGGTTTGTTTAGTTGATGAACAAAATGTTCAGTAAACACCTCAACTTTGCTGCAATTTTTCTGCTAGCTTTGGTTCTGCTGCTGTTATTAATGGGTAAGTGGCATTGTTTAACTCTGCTTGAGAGACTCGATCAAGGAGAATTTGAAATTATGAAACTTATCCAATCTCTTTTTCATGGCTATACTCCCCTCCCCCCTCGGTCGGTCCATCGGTTGGGTTTTAGGGATAAGTATCGTTTAATTAAATAAATTTAAATCATATGAATGATTTAAAACCATTTACTTTTATAAAGTGATTTGTTCCTTTTTATGTTTGAATCTTATTGCTTTTTAAAGTATAATATAGGGTTACACGGTACTGGTACTGATATGGTACCAAATAAGCACTGGTAAGAATGGGCTCTGGAGTAAGAAATTGTTGAGAAAAATTGGAGAAAAGGGAAATTTTGGAGGAAAAATATTATAAATTTATTTGTTTTTAAGTAATCATCCCATTAGTAATTCGGTGTGGTGGTAGGAGTGTTCTTTCTCAATATATTTTGCTTGAGTTCATATCCTATACATCGCAGGAAATTTAAATATTTTTGAAATTGTTTTCAAAAATAGTTTGGAATTTAAATATTATGAAAGAAAGTGATCCCAACAATTCAATTTTTACAAATAGCCACATTTTTGACAATTCTTTTAAAGAAAATTTCATAAAATTTTCCAGCGGTGTTTACCGACCTATCGACACCGTCGGACATCTTTAAAAAGTTTTCCTAAAAGCTATTTTAAAAATTCTCAAAAAATTGATGATTTTTTGTCAAAATCTGTTAATAAACAACATCCAAAATTCCAAAATAAACTAGACTCAGACGGCATATTATCCCATGAATAATTATAATAATAATATTTAGATACCAATTTGACCGATGCTATGATAGCATTTAAAATGCCCAAAAAGTTACGCATATTAAAGCTGCGCAAATCACCATATTGGAAAGACTGTGCTGAAAAGGTATGCCAACCAAGGGCAACACAGTTCTGTGAGGGAGGAGTTGTTAAAATGCCAATGCCCCATTTGCGTTGCAAATGCAAGTTGAAATCGCGCGCAATGTTTTCGCCAATTTGCGTCCCATCGGAAGAATTTGAACAAAAATTGTTGGATTTACAAAAAGAGAAAAATTGAAGAGCAGAAAATTTAGATATCTTTTGGTGATTTAAATCGATGCATTTATTTGTTACTTTGATTTTTAAGTGAAAAATTTCATCAGCTTGTCGAACGGTTGTCCTTTGTTGGAGGAGTATTTGAGCACCTTTTGTGTTTTTCTCCTTATTAACTACCTCAATGAAACCTGATTCCTGGTGTTTAAATTTTGTCTTTGATTACGTCTTTTCATTTTATTTTGAGTCACTTCATCAAAAAGTGTTTTAAAAAATTAATAAGATTTAATTTTTTATTGTTATTTAAATTCAAAACTTTCTTTTTATTAACTGTTAAAAAATTTTCATTTTACAATTATAGAATCATAATATTCTTTTTAGAATAACCATTTTTTGCCTATTTTTTTATTTTGAAAACCATTTTGTTTTTTGTTTATAATCTGCCCAGGATTTTTTTTCTTATATTAGCAGTTACTAATCTGATTTTATATCCATATTTGGCTTTTAAGTTCATACAAATAACCGTACTTTTAATTGAAGTTTAAAAGAAAAAATTTATACTGTATATATATATATGATTTAAGTACGAATTAGTTAATTTGAAACTAGTTTATAATTCTCATCATGTATGCGATGGTTTTATATAATTAAGAGAGTTTTGCTTTAATTTCAAAATCAAAAAAAAACATATACTATGGCTTAAAACAAAACATTTGTTAAATAAAAATTTCAAATAAATTAACAACATTTAAAAACAAAACCATTTCCTTTTAAAAATAAAAAATGTAATGTAAGTTTCAAACTTTCAGTTTTAGTTAATTTATTATTCCAAGGTAATAGTTTTTTTGTCAATAAAAAAATGTAACATTTAAAAAAAAGAACGATTTTAAATAAATAATTTAATTCGCTTTCAGTTTAATACAAAATCATTGCCAAAAAAAAAATTGTTATTTTTGAGAAGGTATGTTTATATTAAATCGAAGGTTTTTACTTAGTTTTTTTTTTGTTGCATATGAAGCGGAGAAATTTAAAAGCACAATTTTTTTAGGATTTTAGCTGTAAAAATAGGGCGGCTTGACTGCACTCATAAAATGTGATTAAACTCATAAAGTGAGATTGGACTCATAAAAGCAATCGCTTTTATGAGTCCAATCTCACTTTATGAGTTTAATCACTAGTGCAGTCAAAAATTTCAGGCGAAAAAAAGGTATAGTTCTTGGGAGGGGGGGAGCACGGAAAATCTCAGGTGCCTATAGGCACGTCAGCAGAAAATTTAAAATTCTAATGAATTTTCTAGCAGCTTTTGCCTCAAACTTTGTTTAAAATTTAAAAGATTTTTATTCATTAGTTTTAGTCCCAATAACGCAATGTTTGTACAGTTAGATCTTGTATTAATCGCATCAACTAGTTGTCAATGTGTTGTTTTTTTTATAATTTATAACGTAAGCTTAATAAGTGAAATATAAATATTTTTTTAAATATTGCCCTTTTTTAATTGCATTATTTTTGCATTTTTAACTGTGCAAACTTTATGATTTTTTTTGAACATTGTCAACATGTTATTAATAGGCTGGCAATTATATACACATAAAATTGCAAAATATGTGCATAAATTATGTACCAAATTTACCAATGAAAACATTTCCTTTTTTTCGTATAAAAAAACTCGTTTATTTTATTTTTTTGAAATCTGGGGCATACGTTTGGTATTTAATATTTTTTGGAAAAAAAGAAAAATTTGAAATTTTTTATCCCATTTTGGTTATTAAAATAAAATGAATTTTATAAATGCAAGGTGATGGCCAATGGTTTTTGTGTTTACGAATATATTCCGGCTGGCATTTTATAATTAACAATTTTTGATAATAAATTATTATAATTCGTTTTCAAAACAACATTATTTTTATCCAATTCAAGAAAATTGTTGATCTTATCTTCCCAGTTAGAAGTCCTGCTGGAGTATACACTCCATAGTTGGAGCACAAAACCCGCTATGGTTCGAGTCCAAAACACCGAAACATCTTGTGTAGTTTGTGGCGACCTGTAAATTTGTTGACTTTAAGAAACAAACAAAAAACAATCAAATGAGAAATGGTCGTCACTTCGGGTAACAGATGAACTTTCTGTGCAATGAGGGAATGCGTTAAGTCGCAAATTGGCACAAATGCCATTGGTGTTCCCAGCTTGTTTTGCGGCAAAAAATAACCGATTCACATTTATCATAATGTCTATTTAGCAAATTATTATTGTTTTAATACATTAACTTAATCATTTCATTTTGAATATTTGATTTTGCTATTGCTAAGGTTAAAATATTTTTAAATGGAACGCAATTGAATTGAATCATTTTAATGCTTTTTCATTATTTATTTAATTTAGTAATAGGCGTGTTTGTACTGAAATTTGGGAAGATTATTTAATCGTGTTTACCATGTTTATTTCTACTTTATGGAAAGCGCATATTTAGTAATTTAAAATTTTAAAAAATTCAAAAAAATAAAGGTTCTCGACAAAAACATTCCATTTAATCGGTCATGTGTTTTTTAATTTTTTTTAATTGTTTTACTTTATTTTGGCCAAAAATTCCAGACCAAAACCAATGATTATTAAGCATATTGAGATTTTTGAATTTTTTTATTATGCTTTTTTGCCAAGTTTCGTTATTTCCATCTAGCTAAAAAAAAAAGTAATCAATTAATTATTTTTTAAATGGCTTCTAATTTATTTTATCCAGTAATATCCCTTTTTAATTTTTTTCAATTTTAAGATAAAAATATAAGCCCATATAATGTAATATTACATTTCATTTTTATGAATATGTGTGATAAACTTCCGTAAATTGTAGATGGTTTGATGACATTTTCCGTGTATTTAAAAACCCTTTAACAATAAATTAATGAAAAAGTTAAATTAACTGAAACCCAACGATAAATCTTGGTATTATTTATTGTTAATTTTTATGATGGATTTAGTTAGTTTAAATTTGAAAGTGAAAACATTAATGAATCTGCATTTACTACCTAAATCATACCATTTCCAGAATTAAACAGGTTAGTTTAAATTTTTAACAGGTATCATTGTATTTTATTGTCTGCTTTAATAATTAATTTTGATAATTTGGGTTTATGAAATAAAATAAAATTATGAGAGGATTTCAAATATAACAATTTGAAATTATTAATAGACTTAAGTCCTTTTTTAATCTCATGCCTTTTATGGGCGTTTGTTAATCGGTCATATTTTTAAAATTTCTGAACACAATATCATAACTTTGTTCAAAAGCAACTATATAATCCGACTGATATTAGATAACTCTATTAACCCTTTAAATCTCAAAATATTTTATCAACTTTTAAGACAAAGTTATGATGAAATGTTCAGAAATGTAAAATATGGCGGATTTAACAAACGCCCATAGTGGCAGAATAATTTTTCTTGTTTATTAATTTATTTTCATTTTTTCAATAATATAGATTTATTTAAAATTTAAATTTGATGGCCAGTTTTCTTGTTATTTCATTTTACTATTTCTTATATAAAATCTAAGCAGAACAGGAGAATTTGCGAATAATAGATTTTCTTAATATTAATTCCTGTTTAAAATGTCTTTTTAATGAAAATTAATTAAATTTTAATTTTATTACTTTTTATAATTAATAATAATTTATTTGTTGTTTGTGGTGGATTTATAATTAAAAATTCTCGTACCGAACATGGTGTAGTTCTCTTTATTTTTCGTCGGTGTTTTTAATGAATATATTTTATGACCATTTTATTAATTTAACAATTTTTTTTATCTTTTTTTGACTAAATTAGGATGTTTTAAAATTATTATTGTGTAAGAAAGCTTTAATTAATAAAAAGTATTGTCGTGAAAGCGACGAGAGGCGCAAGAAACCCCATTGACCAATTCGGGTGTACCTCAGCTGCGGACCGACAACTTTGAATCTCAAATTTTTTTTTAATAATTTGCCTAAGGGCTGTGCCGGAAATGATTTTTACCGGGAATCGGGGATCAAGAATTTTTTAACGAATGTTCTAAATTTTTTAAACAAAGCATTAATTCATGCATCAATGAATGACAAAAATTTTTTTGTTTCGCATGCTCTTCTGAAAAGTCGAGAATCATGTGCGGTTACGGATTATGAAAAAGTGTCCGTGCCGTTAGGCGCCGCCAGGTAAAATTTTTCGTTGGTTTCGCGACTTCGTTAATCAACTATACGCCTCTCACCGAAGATAAGGCGTAGACAAACTATCCAGAAAGCATTTTATAGCAAATTTTGTGTTCCATGCGTTTGCCATTGAATCTTTTCTGTTGAAAATTTTCCCCAACCCCCTAAGTTTTTTTTCCGTACGGTCGCGTTGAATTGGTATTTCCTTCGAGCGAAATCCGTGTTGTTTTTCTATATGGTCCGCAATTTTCGGAAAAAATTATCTACCGAGGGGGTTGTTACACGTTAAGTTTTGAGAGACACAAATACGCAAAAATCAATCATTTTACTTTTTTATATGATTTTTTGCAAATTGTTAATAAATGTCTTAGAATAGAAAAAAATAGTTTAAAATTTTAAATATTTAAAAAATAAATTAAAAAGCCTCCAAAACATTTTGAAATAAATTTAACTATAAAAATTATATTTTTCTTATAATAATTTTCATCAGCATACTTAATTTCACCCAAAAAATTTCTAGCAGAACTTTCTCTTAATAAATTTAAAATTAATTTCAAAATTTTTGGTGTTTCTTTATTTATTTTTTGGTAATTAAGATTTTTTTTTGGGTTTGCAGCTTAACTGGGCCGAAGATCGGAGGTCCGAAAAACGGCCTAACGGAATCAGGATTGGGTTGCTCACTTTTCAAATACATCCCTAAAGTTGGCAGAACTGCTCGAAACCCTAAATTCCCGAGACCAAGATCGAGACAAAGATCAAAAAACCAAGAAAATTCTCGACTCGAGCACTCTAAAGGATGGCACTTACAAGACAGAATCAGATCCATGACTTACACCCCTCCTTCGATAAATTATTAAATTATGCTTTACTAAAAAAAAATGTGATATGCATAAGAGATAAAAAAAAATAAATAATCAAAAAATTAGAACTATAAAATTGATAAGAGAATTATAAATTAGATAATTTTTTTCAAAAATAAAAGCATACTTCTTTAAAAATTTTCCGGGAACCGGGAAAGAAACCCGGGGTGTAGTATAGTTCAGGTCCCGCTCCAAAAGTTAATAAAAATGGTCTCATTCATTCTCAAATGATCTCTAATCACCATAAAAAATAGTCCCGAGATGCGGAAATTCCAAAAAACCGGTTTTTGAAGCAGTCAAAAATTTCAAAATACGACTACAAAACCTTCAAAATTTGATTATTTTTTTTAAATGGTGCCAAATAGCTTGGAATTAATGTCAACACATTTATTTTAACTTTCCGAATGTCTAACCATATAGGAAAAAATTATTTTCCGGGAAATTGTTCGCTAATATGTGTAATCAAATTATTAAAACCATCGAGTCCCTTTCGTTTCGTGTCACGACGCCACAAAAATTCGCACAAGTGATCAGCTAATTTTTCTTTCTGAATCCCGCCTCTTGCTAAACGCTGTCGTAATGGACGCCATTGACTTTCGATTTTGTTGGTGTTGACCCCATCCTCCGTTACAAACTCATAGCTATGGTTCACACACAAATGTTCAAATCCGTTTTCTGTCAAGTTATTGTAGCCCTTCCAACAGTCGGTGAAGACAGTGCTATCAGTAGCCACATGCTTTTGGATTAAAGAAAGAAGAGTATGTTGGTCCCGTTTGTTATCTGGACATATCTCCAAGCGTATTTCGTCCGTTGTTATGTCAATGATTCCTAGTATCCAACTTCCCTCAACAACTCGGCCTCTCTCATATTTCCGGCGTCCCAGTTTCATTTCATCGATTTCAATCACATGGCCCGGTCCACCAATTGGACCAGCCTCCTCATACATTCCATCCAAAGCAATCGTACACACTTCTCTGGAAGGTTAATGGCAAAAGATGGCCAAATACAAATTAGGGGTATCTAGAGGCCGCGGAGCGGCCCGCCAATAGTGAGCATGCGAAGACGGAGCAAGTAGTGGGGCGCCCGAGCGAGCGGAGGGTTGCGAGCGCCTGGTTAATGTCGGGCCGAAGGCCCGACATCAGGCGCGAGCAACCCGGAGCGAGCGAGCGGCGCCCCACCTACTGGCCGCCGTAGTCGAGTGTGCGGTACTTTGGCCAAGCGCACAAAAAAAATTTTTTTTCAACTCACCGACAGTAAGAATACCAGTCACTGACGGTGTTTCGTGAAGTCATTTGTCCAGTTTCGATTATAGTTGTTTCTCGAACTGCAAGATCGTAGGACAAACCAACCGAAAAAGCGTAGGTGAGCAAGAGTCCTTTTTGTACCATCTCCACGCTGCTAACACCGTCGAACCATGTTGCTTCTGCTACTGCGTGAGCAGGGCCCTCACAACGTCGACACCGAAACAATCCCAGTCCTTTATCAGTTCGTATTGACATTGGAACACGACAACGACGGCATTGTCGTTCTTTGGGAAGTAAGCCGTGTTCTTTGCACCAATCGATTGCGGTTGTGGGATTTTTAACCACAGTTTCTCCCAATTTTATCAGATTATATGCATGTTCCATTTGGCTAATGAGTAGAACTAACAAGGCCCCTTATTTATATACATATTTTTGGTGCACATTAACTGTGACGTATGAAGACCAAAAGTTAATAACGCCATTTAATAAATTTTCCTCGCCCTCGTATGAAATAAAACGTTGAGAAGATGCGCAAATCATGTCTTTTTTTGAAATTTTTGACCGCGTCAAAAACCGGTTTTTTGGAATTTCCGCACCTCGCGACTATTTTTTATGGTGATTAGAGATCATTTGAGAATGAATGAGACCATTTTTATTAACTTTTGGACCGGGACCTGAACTATACTATATCCGAAACCCGGGGTACGAAATGGGAACCGGGAATCCCGCACAGCATTACACTCTCCATGAAAAATTTATTGCCATTAAAATACTTACCCAAACTTCTCCATTGTAAGTGCCTTCCCTAAGAGTTGCTCGATTTTCGGTCTCGGTTCGCGGTCTTCAGTCTCGGTTCGGTTCAGTTAAGCCGGCAAATCTTATGAAAAAATATCAAACAAATTGAAAAATCCGCAAAAATTTTAAATAATTTGGATATTTTTTTAAATTCGAGTTAAAAAAAGTCCTACTAGAAAAATATTGAATTTAAAGTTAACTTCAAAATTTTGTGAATAATTTATTTATCTTTTAGATTTGAAGTTTTTTTAGGTTTTTTATTTTTCTAAAATTCTAAGACATTTATTAACAATTATTTTGCAAAAAATCGTATGAAAAAGTCAAAAGATTGATTTTTGCACTTTTTGTCATGTAGCCTCATTGGCTTTGACTTTCTCCCATTCTCGCTCACTCCCAACTTTTTTTTTTTTTGGGTTGTCTTTCGCCCTTTTCTTATGGCGCTTTGACATCTCTCTCTTTCTCTAACTCCCTTTCCTCTATTTCTTTTTATCTCTGACTCTTTTCTTACGATGTTTTGTCTTTCTCTCTCACTCTCCTTTCTTAGGTCTATCTAATGATCAATACAAATTACTCTCTCCACCAGCATCAATGAAGATAAGGCATTCTCTTGCATTTTTTACCAATTTTTATTTCTTTTCCTCCTCCCCTCATTCAAATGCATAGAAGAAGAGAGTTGTGGTTTATTAATTTTGCATTTTAAACTGTTTGGCGCTATCATATCTTCAGAAAATTTGTGATGTTAAAAACTTTTTTAGCAGAAACAGACGGAAGGAATTTCCAATAAATGGAATATATTTTTTCATTAATAATACATTGAAAAAAAAAAATAATAATTATGAATGACCTAATACCCAATAAAATAAAGCATATTTGGCGAAGATAAAAATAAAGTTAATCGCAAAAAAATAACAATAAAGATAATCTATTGAAATAACGAATTATAAATGCGAAGTTTTTGTGAGATTGAAACGATGTCAAACAAAAATTAAAAGAAAAAAATATATTCATAAAAAAAATAAAATCAAAAAGGTAACTATGTTCTAAAAAAAGAAAATTTGTTTGGGATGAGAAAATGTGGCATGAGTTTTGTTGCCCCACTTGTAAAAAAGATATAACAGCTAAAGCATATTCTGTTCATCATCTTATGCTTACTACCAATAATTTTAATGACTTCAAAAACTAACAAAAAAAATGGTAAACTATGAAGCTACCAAATAATATTGAAAATAAATAGAAATCAAAAAAAAATTTTTTTTTTTGCTAACAATAAGCGCTAAAATAGCACAAGGAAAATATGGTTAAAATTAATTTATTCAACTTTGACCACCTTAACTCTCTTAAAAACTGTTTTTTGTAATTTGAAGGTAACATAGGCAATCAAAAACTTTCGGACGATACGAAGCTAAAAATTTAATGATTATTTAGACTTTGTCTATCTGATAGGGCGAATCAAAAGTATCAAATGGAAAAGTAAAATAATAGCGTAAATTTAATTTGTCTTTTTACGAACTTCACTTATAAAATGCTTATTATAGTCGGAATTTTCTTCAATGCCTGGTTTACTTTTTTTAAATTTAATATTAAGACTTAAATGAAAGAGTTTTGTTTTTTCATTTAAAAAAAAGTATAACGGTAAAATATTATTCATATAATCGGTTTATTAAGATTATCAGTTAAAGTGTTTTATGGATATTATGGTTAAAATAATGAAATTACCAAAAAAATTGTAATAAAATTTTAGAACCTTAATTATTAAGGATAACTGAATACATCATCTAATAAAATTAAAAAACCCAATCCAAAACATGCAATTTTTTTCAAAATTAAAATTACACTTTTTTTTTTGTCGAAAAGCTTAAAATAAAAATTTAAAAAAAACATTTATCAATTCAAATAAATGAATCCTAATAAGGAAAGTTTCAAATATAAGTAACTTTTTAAATAAAGAAAAAAATGAGATCGATAATTCAGCAAATAAAAATAAAATATTATAATGAATTAAGATATAAATAATATACAAGGAGGATTTGCGTGAATTAGGGAAATTTCTTTCTCGGCAAGTATTTCAAATAAACTATAAATTTCAATTATAGATATAATAAAAATTTATAAATATATCACAAAGATGTATAATATTCTAGACTAACTTATGTAATTGAAATAGGTAATACAAAAAATAACATAACCAAAAGTCACAAGAAATAGCAAACAAACAATTCACATAATAAAAAATTAAAAAATATTCCATCTTTCTTTTGGGCATTGGCTCTTTCTTACCTATGAAACGACAAAATGACTTTTCCGTAGTTTAAAATTTTATTAATTTTAACTATATACATAATGCCAACAATTTTTTATCTACTTTTCTGAGACATAACTATTTCTTTTTTAGAAACCTTGTGCATTTTTGGATTTTAACAATTTTAGTACCAGACAGGTTGCGTGACTGTTCGTTACTGAAAAATCATTTAAAAAATAGATTTTCTTAGGCTAAGCTAAAAAAGCCCAAATAAAAAAATTAAGTAATTATGGTCAAAAATAATTTCATAGCATTTTATTAAAAAAAAGTAAGAAATAGTGGCTTTCTAGCTTTGAAAAAAGTTACGACAAAAATAGGATCTGAAGAGGTGCTAGATCATTTCATAAAACCGCCACCAGCGGCAACGACCGCGTGATGCAAATTGATCAAACGCCGATAAATAGAAAAGATTAAATGCCGGATTAAATAGCTAATTGGCCCTAAAACCTAACTTCAGGAATTTTCGCGATTTCCTTAAAATCTAACTTAAGAAGTTATGTAAAAAAAGTTTATTAAAAGGAAATTTCTAAATAAAAAATTATAAATGAAGGACTATTAAAAATTTCAAATGAATAAAATAGAACTATTAAATTTTATCACCCCTCTAAGGTCCAACATTAGTTATAGCGTTGGATAGAACTGTAAATCCATTATTATTATTTTTTCCTTTAAATGTGATACAGAAATATAAAAATAATGAGTTATTAGAAAAAAGCCTTTTATCAACCCTCTAAAGTCCAATATTATTTATGGCTCTGGGAAAAAAACTGCAAATTCAATAATATTATTTTTTCCTTTAAATGTGATACAGAAATACAAAAATAGTGAATTATTATAATTTTTAAACTTAAAAAAGTTCAAATTATTTTTGCCTTTGCTTAAAATCGTCAATTTATCATGAGTTGTAATTTTATTTTTCTCGTAATTTGATTTTTAGTGCATTTTTTTTTTTTGCGTTTTTTGGTCGTATTTAGGCAATTAGTGCATTTTTTAGATTTGGGTAATTAGGGTTTTTAAATTTTATTTTTGTATTATTTCATCCATTTATATACAAAACTAATAAGGCCTATCTATTTATACACTATTTTTGAGAGAAAAAATTCATATTGTGTTAAAATTAAAATACTAAAACTGCCACTTTAATAAATATTTAAAGCTAAAATTAACTTCATAAAGTTTATTTGAAAGTAATGATAAAAAATTCATAAATAAAAAAAGAGTTTCAATGTTAAGTATATAAATTATCGATCGAAGGAAAAAATTAATTGATTTTTATTTCAAAATTATGAAAATAAGAATGATGAAACAACTAATTAAACTAATGAAAAACCCCCAACTTCATATTACGTGTCCGCACTCATGCATTGTTCTGTTGAGATGGTTAAGCTTGTACCTTTTATTTAACTGTTCTTCTATTATTTTAATTGGATTTTCTTTTTAAGGTAACCAAATTATTTTTTTTCAAATTTTGATTTATAACTTTAGTATTTTAGTAAATATATGAACTAAAAGTTTTAGCATATTAATAAATTTTTTGGTTTTGTTGTAATTCTTTATTGTATAATAGAATCAGGTTAATAAAATGTTATCTTCACAGCAAAGATTTACTTTTTTCTATAATTTTATTTTGATATTTTCACCGGTTCAATTTTGTTATAAATAATTTATTTTACATAAATTATTAATTGAAGAGCTAAATCGATTCCTTTTAAATAAAATCCATTTAAATTTATGAAAATAACCTTGGTGTGTTTAATTAAATCTCCAACAATTTTAAGGTATGAGAAATGGGTGAACGACCACCGACCCGACCATTCATTCATTAATGATAAGTCTACTGTCTATTACACTATAAACCAAATAATCAGTGTAAATAATTTCTATTTTTAATAGAATCATAAAAAACTTAAAAAATAAAATAATAACAAAGAATGAATCCCCATTTACATAATGTGTTATGCAAACTTCTATTCTTTAATAATGAATAAAATTAAAATATTATAAAGTTCTGTCGTTAAAAAATGATATCATTGTCAAAATTCATATTTTACAAACAGTTAATTAATCAATGGGTTCCTTTTGAAAACGCTAAATTAATTAGTTTGCAAAATAAAAACAAACAAATAAAAGATCATTTTAAAACATCTATTTTTGAAAACTTCAATAAATGGTTCATACTTTCCAAATAAATAAAAATATTTGCCAAAATTGAAAGAGATTTAGATTGAAAGGAAAATAATGAAAAGGAATGTTCAATTACTTAAGGTGAAACATAATTTTTGATACCCAAATTTTTTTATAAAAAATATTTTTTTAATTTAACAAAACACAAGTCATGATTCAAAATACTCGCCATTATTATCGATATTGCCATTTTTCAGGCAAAAGATTAATCCCACTGACTTAGAATTCAGGGAGTTAGAGGCTAAAAATTAAAAGCTGTCATTTTTGGGGTAGGTATTTTTAACAGCTGATAATATGACCATAAATTGAGATACAGAGACAAACAAATATGCATTGAATAGAGAAAAGTCAGCACTATAAGAATAAAAGAAGAGCTTTTTTTTTATCTCTGTCGGTTCAATGTTGAAGGGCTGGTTAGAAAAATGGTCTCTGAAAATGGCATTTTTCAAGACCCACCATATTACAAACCAGGAGCAATACAAACTCAGATAGCAAAAATAGGTCAAATCTAAGGGCCAGATTTGGATTCTACGGACCTGATTTGGTCATGCTATCTCCTTTTTGAGGTTTTTTTTTTTTTTTTGGTTTTGGCCAAGAGAAAATTCATGGAATATTAAAGCGCGAATATCAATTTTGGCATCGTCAGCAAAACCCTCACAAAAGCTGATTAACAAATGAATTACAAAAAATTTAGTAGGAAAAATGAAATTCCAATTGTTTTTTAAACAAACTTTGTCTTGCTAAAAATTAATATTTTCTTAATATTTTATTGATCGTTTAAAAATTATAGATCTATAATGCTAATTCTGTGCAAGTAAATTAAAACATTTGTTCTCGAAATTTTTAAATAAAAAAGTAGTTTTTTTTTATTATTTTAAATATCAAATGTAAAGATGAAAGGAAATTGAAATTACGTTCAGTATACGGAAAATTCCATCTAACCATCCAAAATTTTAACAAAATTATCCATATTTATAGAAAAAATAATTATTCTTAAAACAGGGAATAAAATAACTTTTTATACATAAATTTCAAATAACAAAATTAATTATTCTATATAAATAATATTTTTTATTTTTTATAGTAAAGTTCATAAGGAAAAATTGAAAAAATTCCAGTTATTCAAACTGAAATAATTTTTTAAATAAGAAAAATACTCTTTAGAGAAATTTGGACTTTCTTTATTTTGTATTCATTATTTAAAAACTTAGAACATTTAAATTAAATTATAAAATGACCGCTTCTGAGAATTAATATGCAGCATTTGGCAATGACCTCATACTTTTTGAAAAAATAATACTACTAGTTTTAAATTTTTTTCTTTTATAAATAATTAAATAAATAATTTTCTACTCGATAATTTGATTAACTAATACAAAAATTTTCAGTCAAAATTATAGAATCGAATATTTATAAAATGCAAATAATATATCTTGAGTTAAAAAGGCTTATTAAATAAATAAACCTATTAATAACACCCAAGTGTCGCTGATCAAAGCTTAAAAATGGATCACGCGAGATGTGCGTTTGCGATCACCAACTTAAAAGAAGTTAGACAAGTCGCAATAGAAGAATACTTAAACGAAAAACCAAAAATAAAGTGATAATATGGATAAAAATATAATCATTTTTTATAATTAATTTAAAAAATAGCAACTGAAAAGAATGATAAAATGGTTAAAAAATTATGTTGTTTTATTACTGTTGCGGATAAAATCCAAACAGATCTCTAGCAAATCATTTATTCGAATATTCGAAAGTACAAATAAAATTGCGACAGTCGTAATTTAATATTTTTATTTATATTTATAGCGAAAATATGCCAATGAAATATCGGATAAATTCGTTAAAAATAAAATAAAATAAAGTTTTAAAAGCAATAAATGGTCTTTTATAAATTATAGGAAACCATCATACGTCAATATATTATGCGAGAATAAAAAAAAGCATGGTAATTATTTTATTTTGTAATAATGTTGAAATTAAAAATTAGTTACAAATTACAAAAACTAATGTAGAATGATGGAAATCTTAATGCAGCGAAACTAATGAAGGAAATCTTGGTATCGTGAAATGGAATTAAATTTTTATTAAATTAAATATAACTATACATAATTTGCTTTGAGATGTTTGGCAATTGCAATTAAAAAATATTCAAATATCTAGAAATTTAAATTATAAAATAAAACTTATTTAAAAAGCAAAATTAAAAGAAAATGAAATAAAACAAATGGTTAAAAAATAATTAACTTTTAATTCGAATAACACTTTTTTTTGAAATTAAAAAAATTACATGCTGTAAAACAAAATATAACAAAAAAAAATACGATTCGATTTAATAGGCAGAGTTTTCCGGCAATTTATCTTCAAAAAGACATAAAATAATTAGATTGTATCTTCTTTAAAATTTATTATTTTTTTGTTCTTTAAAGAAATATTGTGTAAAGAAAAATTTTGAAAATTTTGAAAAAGTCGAAACCCAGGAATCATAAAATCATATTGGTAATGTCTCGTTTAAAAAATAAGGATGCTATGACAATAGTCAAAACCCATCATAATAAGCGTTTATCAAAAAACAATCTAATAAAAAATTTTTCTTTTGGTTGTTAGTCAAACAATCATCATAATGAACATAAAAAAGAAAAATATGCACATAATTTTTCTGAATTGGGGTAAAGTCGTAAAATTTTTCAAATTTTCTTCATATTTGAAATAAAAAACTTAATTAAAATTTTTGAATAGATAGGTTTCTAAGTTTTTGGTGGTAAAACGCATTCGATTATTACTTTTCTTTAAAATATGGTGTATATAAAAAAATTACCAAAATTTTCTCAAGAAATGAGAAATCTTGATGTTTGTTGGTTATTTTTTGAAAATTTTTGAAAGTTGATTCTTATGGGTGTATTTTTAGTTTGATTGATATATGAATTTTTAAAAATGCCAAAATATGCACATAAATGGCGAAATATGTACAAATATGCATATGGAATATCGTCCTATAAGCTTCAAACTAAACTAAAAATATGTTATTTTGAAAATTTTGTCTTGAATATCTTTTACTAATAAGATTGGAAAAATTGCTTTTTTCAAATTAAATTCCTATCAGTCGGGGAAAACATTGAAAATTTTTGATTTATTAAGAGATTTTGGGCAAAAAATCGTCAATATTCATGCAAGTCAAAATAAATTATTTTACGACAGGCAAAAGTCCCATTTGAATTTTAACACTAAAAACATAAAAATTGACTAAAGTAGAATGGAGATATATTTCATTAAATTTTTATCCAATAAATTTGATCTTTTTCCATATTTTGCTTTTTATAATTCTTTCTAACATATTATCGCATTTTGGATAGACATATAAGTTTTTGCATCATTCTAAAGAACTTCGAATTATTCATATTTTATGGAAAAAATTTAAATTTAACCGGAATTTCAAATAAATAATTCGACCTTAATAAAAATAAAAATTTTTTATAAATTGCGAGGAAAAACCTAAAAAACTCACCAAAATGCAATTTTGTTACAATTTCTAATTTTCAAAAAACATTTCATAAACCTATAAGAATTGTTTTTGACTTATTTCGCTTAAAGTTATAAAAGAAATCATTTAATTTATTTTTTCATAAAATTTACTTGAATCTCATGTATTTTGATGCATCTTATTCTATACTTTATGTCTAATTTGCATTTTTTGACCTGTCCATTGCCTGTTTTGCGATTTTTCGGGCCTAAAAAAGAGTTTGCCTTACAACATATTTCTGCATGATGATAAAAATAAATTTATTAGACTAATGAACTGTTTAACTCAAAAGGAAAAGCTTGCTCTTTTTGGTCATTATTTTATAATTTATCAACATTTATTCCTTTTTACATTAATAATTCTAATTACATTTATAATCACATTCTCAGCATCCAATCTTGGCTTTTGCTTCCCTTTTTCGGATTGGGTATGGGCCGACTTCCTCCACTCACATGAAAGTCCTCTCCGCCTGCAGGGTTGGTGATGGGATTTTATTTTGCTGGTCTTTGTGCTAGGAATTATTACTAGAACGGAAAAAAGGCACCAAAAATCCCGAAAAAGGCATCAAAATATGCATTTAAAAACTTTGGCACAGTAATGGTTTTTGTATAAAAAATTTATTTGGTTGCCAAAATCTATTTTAAGATTGATTTCGATGAATAATAATATTTATTCTTATGGAATCAAGAGGATAATTGAGAACAGTTAGAAAATTAAATAATTAAATTTGGTTGTAATTTTTAAAATGCAAACAATAAATACTGATTTAAAAAAAAGAATCCTTATAAAACAAATTCAATTATAAATGATTAAACCAATTAAAAACCAATGATTTGCCAGATTTTTAATTCCAACAAAAAGTGCTTCAAAAATCGGCATTTTTTTGAAATTTCTTAGTTTTTTTTTTTGGGCAAATTTGCTTAAGTTTACAAAAATTCTTTACTTGAGAAAAATTGGAAAATAAGAGAATTTATGTCAGCTGGACCCCTTCGCAAAAATTTGGTTTGGTTGACCCCCTCCCCCTTTTCCATGTATGATTCTGTTGTGGATAAAATCAATGCAGATTTCTAGCAACTCAACAATTTATGAAAATTGCGGACGACGAATGGAGGCGCGATATTTATTACTCACTAATTTTTTTTTAAAAGCTTAAAATAAAATTCATAATTATTTATGTATTTATGAATTAATTTAAGTTAAGCCGTGCCGGGGTCGATGTTGTTCGGCTCTCTTCTCCTGACCCCGGAGATCAATCTTCCCCAACCACCAACTGATATGTTAGACTAGGCCATAGCCCACGCGGAAAGCCTCATCCAATCGGCCGGTAGTGTGGAGGAGGGCCAGTGGTTGGAGTGAGGACTAATTTACTAACTGACCCCGGTGGCTGGTTAAGCCACAGCTTATATGGGGACCCGTAAAGAGGAAATGCTGAAACAACGGAGTAGCAATATTTAGACCATCTTAGAGCATTACTTAGTGGTTGGGCGAGATTGATCTCCGGAATCAGGAAAGAGCAGGACAAACCCCGAACCCCCGGCACGGCTTAACTTATATTAATTCATAAATACATAAAATATATACAGAAAACTCGAAAATTAACATGAAAAAAAAAGTAAATCTAAAAAAAAACTTTGCTATTAAATTACAAAAGACACAAACAATTATTTAACTTTAATTATTTCACATGTTAATAAATGAAGAATGCAAAAACCCTAAAATTTTAAAGATTTTTAATCACAGTAATAAACGGGAACAAAAATATATTTGTTTAAATCAACATCATGCATTAAATTCAACATCAATAAATTATAATCGTTTCAAATTTGTAAAACACATACAATAATTAATTTCAAATATTATTTAATAATTTAAATAAAATGACTTATATAAACCTTAGTGATAAGAAAATCCTTTAGCTTTGTTTTTAAACTAAATAGGTAAAAAATATTAATTTTTAATTCATAGAACCAAATAATTTTGTACTTTCAAAATAAAATCAAAATAAAAGACCAATAGGAATAAAACTAAAAGGAATACAAGTCCAAAATTCCAATGCCAATTAGACAAAAAAAAAAACTTAAAGAATAGCTAACTAACTATATTAACATCAATGGAGAAACTAAAACACATGGAAATTTTTTTTTATCATTGAATAGAATGATTAATTTTTTCCCTATACAAAAAAATATGAAAAAAACCAAAATAAAGGAAAAGTAAGTTTAAAACCTTAAAAATAAAGCCCATCCAAAAGAATAGAATAAATGATTCAATCTAATTACGAACCATTAAATAACATTCAAACATTTGCAAAGTAGGAAACTTTAGTAATCCAATTGAAATAACCATGCATTAAAAAAGGCAATAAATGTAAAGAAATTTAATGAAAATAATTGAAAAATAAATGGCGGAAATAATAAATAGCTACTTTTATTGATATTATTTGGTCTGACATGAATCTGTACAAATAAAATTTAAAAATCTCCGAAAAAATTCTTAAGATTCGCACAAAAACAAATTGTATCGCACAATGGATTAATAAAATATCATTTCTTAAATTTGAATTCGATAATGAATAGGAAATATTCAAATAAAAGCTAACAGCAAAAAAGTGCCAGCAAAATCAGTTTAACAGTAATAATTTTTGGTTGAAACAATCAATTCATAAATTCTTGTTATTGCTAAATTCTTCACGAAATTTTAGCGCAATTGCACAAAAAAATAATAAATTTTTGTGGGTTATTGAGAAAACTAATCGATTGGGGGCGGGGGGGGGGGCGAATCCGGTGGTGCCGATAGGCGCAACGGAAAAAATTTTAAAATATATTTTTTAAAATGATTATAGCCATTTTTTGAAAAATTTTAATATCAAAACCTGGAACTGAAATGTTCCATCGGTTAAAAAAGTGGGAGGTGCACCCAGGCCTATTTGCAGGAATTGCCTTTTTTTATTTATTTTATTAAAATATTAAAGAAATGTAATATAACATAAGTGATTCATAATATTTTAACTGTGATGGCATGATCATAAATAAAATTAGATTTAAAGGCATAAAAATTGATTGATTTTATTTATGGCTTGATTTAATCAATTACTTTATTTTTTAAATATTTAACTTATTTGATTTTTATCGTAAAAGATAGTACTAGTAAAATATAATAAGCGAAACAAAAAAACAATTATAATTGAAAAGTGTCAAAGGCATGCAATTTTATCAAAAAATTTCCTAGCATTATTTTAATGGTTTCAAAAGCTCATTTTTTATATTTTAAAAAATGGCTAGTCGACATTTGGGGCCTCCGACATTTGGTGACCTGACATTTGGAAACCCGTCATTTGGGGACACGTCTTTTGAAGATTCCAATTACTCAAATAAAAAATCTTATGGTGAATATGCAACTCAGGTTCCCTAAGTGTCGTGTCCCCAAATGTCGGTTCCCCAAATGTCAATCCCCAAATTTTGAAAAATTCAATTAGAACGACAATTTGGGGATGGCGAAAATAGTGCTAGGTCGTTTCCTAAACACCGCCACTTTGGGCGTTTCCTAAATTCCGCCATTTTCCAGAATCTTTGACCAAAACTCTACATAACCTTGCTCAAACGTAAACAAATTGCATAATCTTGGTAATGTCCGATAGCTATTGGTTAGCTCTATTAGCATTTCAAATTTTAAAAAATTTGATTGTTTTATGACAATAAAAACGGATTTTTTCACTTTTTATGGCTACAATTTTCTTAAATCTCAATAAAGTTTCTGGAATTTGGTAGGCTAATAGAGCTAACCAATTTACTAAAAATTTGGTTGAGTTAAGTAAAATTTATGAAGAGTTTTTATCGAAAAAACAGTAAAATGGCGGAATTTAGGAAACGCCCATGGTGGCGGTTTTTAGGAAAGGACTCAGCACCGGCGAAAATGACGAGATGGAGAGATGCGATCGCAAATAATACGGAGTTTATTTTGGAGTAACTTAAAGGCAGTAAACTGAAGAAGAGAAGAATAATAGTAAAACGAATTAAAAAAGGAAAAATATATTGAGAAATCAGCAGATACCATAATCGGAACAATTATAAATACCCAAATATAGGGAAATAATAAAATAAATCTTATTTTTAGCCCAGAATTAAAAATTAGAATAAGAAAAACCGGCGCACAACTTTTTATTCACAGTGTACCGCTGAGCATGTTTTTACAATGGAGAACACTACACGTTAATAAGATGGGCAGAACTATAATAAAAGAACAAAATAATCGTCAAAAAAAAACTTAGGTTAAAAAATTTTAAAACCCTCAAAAAATACTATAACTCGATAATTCTAAATAAATTTTTTTAGTAATATTAAATGAAGTAATTCAAAAGAAAGTTTTAAATTTAATATAATAAATAAAACCAAAAAATATAAAAGATTTGATAAAGCACTTTTTAGAATGGAAATAAAAGAAAGCGACAAGGAATTGCTTGAAAAAACGCTAGAAACCAAAGAGTTTTTCGATGAATGAATCACTTCGAAAAGGCAACGAGTAATGTTAAACCACAAAAAGAATTAATAGCATAATATAATATTGTTCAAGTTTATTACCAGACAATGAAACGCTGAAGTTACAATATTTAGTAATCGCGAAAATATTCTAAATCTGTAAAAAAAAATAATATTTAAATTTATTTGAATTATAAATACAAATATCTTCTAAAGACTGTTTATGTTTAGAAAAGCGCGTACAAAAGCTGTAATCAAAGACAAAATAGACGTTAAAAAGAAATTTAGGCTAAAAACGATAATTTAAAAGAACCGAAAAAATAATAACTTTTAATTTAAAAATTGAAAATTTTTTAAAAATAATAAACTAAATTTTGAAAATGTAAAATAAAAACAAAAGAACATAATTTTATTTATAAAGCACGATTTGAGAAGCACTCTTATGACTAAAAAGAAAAGAAAAAGAAGAGAGCCACATTTTAAAATGAATAAATGAACTTTATAAGTATTAGACACAAGTTTTTCATCTTTTTGGGCCTTACTTTTTTATTAAATAAGCTATTTTCGTTTTTAATTATATTTTTTTCTTAATAGTGGTAACTTTTCGTTTTCGCTAAATAAAAAAAAAATTCTTATGTTAATTTTCTAGATCATTTTACTTTTCTATATATGAATAAATAAAAGATTCAGAAATCATTATGTATTATTACAAAAAAGAATCTTTTAACCTTTTTAAAGTTTTTATTGCTTCGCAAAAGTGCAATTAATAATATCAAATCACATACATTGAATAATAAATTTTAAATGATAAATGGCCTAGTGTTGTTTAAAATTTTAGAAGACCAGTTATTAAAATGTGAGTAAGTATTAAGAAGAAAAAAAGTTGAATTTTTTTTTTAAAATTAATTTCTTCACTTGAAGCACACTATTATGGCCTATATTTTGTTGATGATACTTGCTTCTCATTGTGATGTCATGAACATATTGCCAAAGGATAACAAAATAGGTTAGAAAATGATTAGGCTATGTCAAAGGATAAAGACATAGGTTAGACATGCCAATAGTGAAAAAGCTTCAGAAAATGCAAAAAAACATAATGTGCGAGGCCGCAAAGCGGCCGAGACCTACCTTTCAAGTAGGGTTCAGCCCCGACCTTTTTCGGGGAATTATGAAAGTCGTCAATTGCACTTCAAATAAGATGGAAGTGTCTTTAAATGAGTTTTTAAGACTTTTTTCTTCTGGAAGTTTTTCTTTTATCTTTTTTTCGGCTTTTTATGAAAATTTTGTCCCCGAGAGAGGAGTCTGTCCCCGACATTTTTTAAATTTCTCCAGCCATCCCCGACAAATTTGGTCGGGGAATTTTGTCCCCGTTCCCCGACATTCTGTCCCCGAAGGGTCGGGGCCAGGGCTGGACGTAATTACGGATTACGGGTTACGGATTACGGAAATTACGGCCTTTTTGGAGTTACGGATTACGGATTACGGGTTACGGATTTTTGGGATTTTTCCGTAATTTGGGTCCGTAATTTGACTTTTGGATTATTTTTCGAGACGATTTCTTGTAAGATTATTTTTATAAAAAACAAAATTTCTATTAACAACAATTTTCTATTTTTAATTCTCGACACATCTTTTTTTCTTTAGATTAAAAATGTTAAACTTAAATCCTGGTAATTGATGGTATTATTTTGACCGTCAAGGAAAATCAATAGCTAAATGTAAAGCCGACGGTGTTCCTATTCAAAGACATTAAATCAGGGCTCCCAAGTTTTTTTTTCAAAATAAAAACAAATGGGCTTAAATCTAAGATTTGGACCCCAAAACTAAGATTTTTTGCAGAACTTTATGCAATTTATTAAGTAAAAATAACAAATTGAGATCCTCAAAAGGAGAGTTTAAATACAAGGCTCGCAAATGAAAATTTTCAAAAGCCTCATTTCGCTGGCTAAATCCTCATTTTGAAAATTTATATTCCAAAAGCAAAAAATCAGTAAAAGGGACTCGGTGGTGCCGATAGGCGCCACCGGGGAAAATTTTTGAAAATTTGGGTCTGATTTGCTAAAGGATTTGGGCCTAAAAATGGCCGTTTTTGAGGGTTTTTTCAAAAAAAAACCACCAAAATCATCATTTCAAAAAAAAAAAAACCCATCATGACCCCTTCACAAAATTACACTTTTTTAAACAAAAAAAAAACGTCAAAATTACCAAAATAAGACATGATAAGATCAGATGGCCGAAATAAGGAAAATCTTAGAAATAAGAAGACTTGGGAGCCCTGCATTAAATGCTTCTCTCAGTAAAAATGTGCTTGCTTCCCACCTCAAAAATCACCACCCGCTACTTTACAAACAGCGTGAAGATTTTGTTCAAGAAGAGAAGCAAAAAATGATTTCATATGACTTGAGAAATTTTTAAAAATTACGGATTACGGGTTACGCCAAATTACGGCCTTTTTGGACCTCCGTAATGACGGATTACGGATGGCCGTAACTGAAAAATAGTTACGTCCAGCCCTGGTCGGGGCTGAACCCTACTTTCAAGAAAACCGAGAAAGTACCAAGAAACAAAAAAGAAAAGATGAAGAAAGAATAAGAAAATTAAGCCGCACAATTTTTCTCATCAGCAATTTGAAGCACACTATTGTGGTCTATGTTTTGTAGGTGATACTTCATTATTTATTGCGTTGTTATGAATCCACGATGGCGCTAGGACTTTTCGACAGCGGACTTTTTGACAGAAGGACTTTTCGACAGGAAAGGACTTTTCGACAATCCTCAAATAAATGAATATTAAAAAAAAATTTTTTTTATTTATTTCAATTAAATTATTTCTTAACTTTATTATTGTTAATTAATAAATTGTTTAAAAAAATAATAATTTTATAAAACACTGGATTACAAATAGCGCTACTTATTTAGAAGATTTTAAAAGGCATTATTGGTTTTTCAGCATTTCAATGACCCATGAAAGGATTTTCTTATCAATAACACGGAACAAATTATTAGCTTGCCCTTTTTTCTCGACCTACAGCATTATCATTATTTAAAACTAAATCTTACTGTCGAGAAGTCCGGCGCCCTCCACGATAATGTGTCTCAGTACCTTAAAGCCACACTAAAGTTTCCCATGCTTTAAAAGACAAGAAAAAAATGAATTGTTTTGCCAAAGGTTAACAGAATAGGATAGGCCAAAAGCGAAAAAGAACTTCAGAAAATGCCAAAAAGACTGGTTGCGAGCCATAGTCAGTTTTATCATTTATTACTGTTCACAACACAACCGTACTGCCTAGCGGTTGACCGCTAGTATCTATAAGAAGATTAGTAAATATTACACTTTCCATTTATTAAAAATTTTAAAGATTTCTTGGGCCTCTGCAAAAATACAAAATGACTTTTAAACTCATATTTAATCAACTTTTTTTTATTAAAAATAATGTTATTGTAGATAATATAGAACAAGTCAACGTTGCAGTGTGGTAGATCCTCCAATGGTGCATCAACCGGCAATGTAAGAGTGCAGCATGATGTTTATGATATACAAATAAATTTTATCGCATTTAATTCTATTGAAAAATTACAATTAAAACAAAAATGAATAAAAAATCATTTATTATAAGAATTAATGTTTCGTTATCCTGGTAAAAAAAAACTAACAAACCCCATATCCAGGTTAATGTTTTTTTTGGGGTAACACATACTCAGATGAAAAAATATAATCTTTTCTGTGTCTTTATTCAAGTTATTTTTTTATGACAATCAAAATTGTTTTTTAAATTAATCATTAAAATAAATTAACAAAAATAAATTGAGCGTATAAAAAAATATTTAAGCCATTGATGTTTTTATTTTGAAAATTATGATGGTAGCCCAATTTTTTGTTTATTTTTACCTCCAATTAAGAATTAATTAAGGCTCTAATTAGGATTTATTAAAAAATGTTGCAATTGGAGTTTTTTTTTTGGGTATTATTATAAAAAAAAATATACAAGTGAAATTTTCGACTTGACCATGAATATTAAGGATTTTATTAGAAAATTAAAACGAAAATTTTGAAAATTTTTGATTTATTTCAATTAAATTATTTCTTAATTTATTATTGTTAATTAATAAATTGTTTAAAAAAATAATAATTTTATAAAACACTGGATTACAAATAGCGCTACTTATTTAGAAGATTTTAAAAGGCATTATTGGTTTTTCAGCATTTCAATGACCCATGAAAGGACTTTCTTATCAATAACACGGTACAAATTATTAGCTTGCCCTTTTTTCTCGACCTACAGCATTATCATTATTTAAAACTAAATCTTACTGTCGAGAAGTCCGGCGCCCTCCACGATAATGTGTCTCAGTACCTTAAAGCCACACTAAAGTTTCCCATGCTTTAAAAGACAAGAAAAAAAATGAATTGTTTTGCAAAAGGTTAACAGAATAGGATAGGCCAAAAGCGAAAAAGAACTTCAGAAAATGCCAAAAAGACTGGTTGCGAGCCATAGTCAGTTTTATCATTTATTACTGTTCACAACACAACCGTACTGCCTAGCGGTTGACCGCTAGTATCTATAAGAAGATTAGTAAATATTACACTTTCCATTTATTAAAAATTTTAAAGATTTCTTGGGCCTCTGCAAAAATACAAAATGACTTTTAAACTCATATTTAATCAACTTTTTTTTATTAAAAATAATATTATTGTATATAATATAGAACAAGTCAACGTTGCAGTGTGGTAGATCCTCCAATGGTGCATCAACCGGCAATGTAAGAGTGCAGCATGATGTTTATGATATACAAATAAATTTTATCGCATTTAATTCTATTGAAAAATTACAATTAAAACAAAAATGAATAAAAAATCATTTATTATAAGAATTAATGTTTCGTTATCCTGGTAAAAAAAAACTAACAAACCCCATATCCAGGTTAATGTTTTTTTTTTGGGGTAACACATACTCAGATGAAAAAATATAATCTTTTCTGTGTCTTTATTCAAATTATTTTTTTATGACAATCAAAATTGTTTTTTTTAAATTAATCATTAAAATAAATTAACAAAAATAAATTGAGCGTATAAAAAAATATTTAAGCCATTGATGTTTTTATTTAGAAAATTATGATGGTAGCCCAATTTTTTGTTTATTTTTACCTCCAATTAAGAATTAATTAAGGCTCTAATTAGGATTTATTAAAAAATGTTGCAATTAGAGTTTTTTTTTGGGTATTATTATAAAAAAAATATACAAGTGAAATTTTCGACTTGACCATGAATATTAAGGATTTTATTAGAAAATTAAAACGAAAATTTGAAATCATTTTTCTAACGCACAGAAAAAACTAAGGAATATATATATATATATATATTCAACATTAAAAATCCTTAAGCAGATGAAGGCTTTTAACAAATACAATCGAAAACTAAAGAACCTAGAAAAAAAATTAAAAAACTGCATAACCTTTTTCTTCAAAAAGTTGAAAATAAAAGAGAGATAGATAAGCTAATAAGAAAATTTTAAATAAAAAATGCTAAAATTTTTATGTTTTAGAGATAAATTAGCATAAAAAAAAATATTTTGTTTACTTTTCTGTTAGCAGGCCAAGAAAACACCACTTCAGTTATGCAAGCATGTTAATAAATATAAAAGACATTACTTTAAAAATAATGTATAATAATAAAAAAATAAATTAAAAGAAAATAATTATGATGTTTTTAAAGACAATTTGCGTAAATTAAATATTCATTGATATTTATGGAGTCTTATGCCAATGAACAATCGCATTAAATTCGGAAAATAAAAAATTAAAACAAAATATTAAAAGGCAAAAATTATTGGGCGAACGGATGTTATTTCTCCGAGCCTTTAAAGCAAGAATACTTCAGGCGAACATGGAATTGCCGTGGGACTTTTTAATAATTTTTTAGTAAGGATGAATATATCCAAAGAAAATATCTAATAAACGAGTAATAGGGGAAAAACTACGACTATTTACGTTTGATTTTACCAAATCATTAAATTTATATAGATTTGAACTTAAAAATGAGTAAAATTACATAGCACTAATTCAAAATTGGGTTTGTCAGTAAATTGGCTTTATATGACCAAAAAGATTTGTTATTAAAAATGAAAACAATTAAACAAGAAGAAAGTAATTAACTAAATCTATTTATATATGTATATTAGCGCACCTGTCACAATTGCTTACTAACCGTAATAAGCATGAGAATATCATTCAAGCATTCATTAATGTAAAAAAGTTTTCCAAAAATATTGAAAAGGTCGCATTAGTTAAAAAAAATTTCAATCAATAATAAAATAATTTTGAAAAAAAAGAAATTAGTACTAATAATATTGTATATAGTAAATTCTGTTAATTAGTTCCATTTTAAAAAGGCTATGAAAAATCGTATCTTAAAGCCTTAAATTACAAACTTCCATCGAACAATCCACAATTTTATGAAAGTTCTTACCCATATTTATAAAAAAGGTAATTAATCTTGAAAAACAAAATAATACAGCTCTTATCAAAAACACACAAACAATCGAATATAAAAAATCGTATTTAATATAAACATCAAAAAAAATTGGAAAGATTTGCAATTCATAAATTGATGACACGAAAATTGACACGCATGATGAGGTAATGAGCACTTTAATTATATTAATTGACCATATGCCTATTACAGAAACACCTTGATCTTTTTTTTTTACAATTCACAAGTAATTAAAGTAAACAATTCTATTTTAGGTAATTATGATCATACAATATAAAGTTTAAAGAATTCATTGTTTGTTTAAAAATATAGAATAATTAACTTTAAAATATTTTGTGTTGTTGCTTATTTCTATTTATTAAAAAAATTAAACATTCTTGGTATTGTACAATAAAATTCATTTGTTAAATTTTATCATTTTAATAATAAGAAATTTCGTGTAGAAAAAAATATTCCATGGTTACGAAATAAATAATACTAAAAGAAATAAATTCCATTAGGGTCAAATGAATATTAATTGGTTAAAAAATAATTAAACTATTAATACGAATCACACAATTTTGTAAGAATTAGAAAATTACATATTGTAACCCAATAAAATGATGCAAAAACAGCGTAAAAATAAGACTGGCAATTAATAGTCATTAAAAACATGGTATCTTATTATTATACAATAAACAAAGTAATGAGGCAGAAATTTACAAATTTTACCTTGAAAGAAAACAAATGAAAATTGTAAAGCTAATCCTAATCCTTTTTAATTCTTCAAGTAACTTTTTTCTGAGACCTAACACTTGTAGACTTTTTATATCTTCCTTTATGAAATTTTATATAATTGCAAAATGCACAAAATGATAAACAAAAGTTTGATTGAATCATTTTACCTTTAAATATTAAGAATGAATAAAAAGTAGTAAAATTACAATCAAAAACTCTAAAATTTTAAAAGATTTTTAATAAAAGATCTAATAAAGAGGAACAGAGATAGATTTTTATAATAACGCCATCTGGTATAAATTTATCCCCATCAACAATTTAGAAGATGATTTTTGCACAATATACCGCAATGATTAATTTAATATTTTTTCATAATAAAAACATAACCTATATAAATCCAAATAATTAAAAACAGGCCCCTTTAGTTTTGTTTTAAAACCATTTAAATAAAAAGAATTAAATATTATAATTTTTATTTTCTTTTTCTTTTTCAGAATTTCAAATACTTAAATTTTCCCGCACAAATCGGTGATTCCTTTTGAATCATAATAATAATATTTGCAAAAAGGAAGTATTTGCTGAACAAATAAACAACATAAGTTCATGTCCTTTTTGTCCCATTTCATCAGCGCAAAATGAATCACCAAAATTTTGCCAAAGTCGAAAATAGCAAAAATCATAGAAATTTGTGATAAGAAATAATAATTGGGAGAATGAATTTATTATTTATTCTATCGATGATAAGGATTGATTGGAGTGCAAATAATGGGGCCATTATAAATTGGTACAGTCCCTTAGCGGTAGCTTGGGGCAACCCATCTCCATGTGCTGCCAAAATCTCACACCGACACAATCTCACTTAGCCAAACTGATAAATACACGACTCAACCCTTAACAAAAAATCTCGCCCTGCTAGACTATGTTTCAATGAAAAATTTGAAAACTTTAGGAAATTTTTTTGGAATTTTATCGACATGTATTTAGTGAGATTTATCGTTTTTTGGCTTAGGTTAGATTTTGTTCGGCGCACCCTCATCTCACGTCCTTCTCTAACTGTATGCTTTCATTTTTTTCTCGTACTCTCTCGCCGTCGCTCTCGTTCCCTCTTCAACTATACCGCGCTCCCCGCTAATGGGATAGTCTATTAATTTTTTAATATAAATTAGACAATTCTAATGTAATTCTTTTCTTTAGTGATATGGACTCATACAAAACGAACTCAAATTCAGCAGTTCATTTTCGACTTTCCCGGAATCAAGCTTATTTTCTGGCTTTTGTTTGCTTATGCATTTTGCTTATAACTGGGCTTCTAATCGCCATTCTTTTAATTCAAATTTCTTTGCCAAATGGGGGAAAACAAAAGAATTTGGGACGGAAGGTAAGAAAATCTTAAATAAAATAAAAATTAAAATGCAAAATTAGAAATCCGATCGTCCATCTTTGCAAACATCAAATCGGAAAAAATAGCGGCCAATTTGGAGGCCTTCTCAGAGAAGCCGCACGTTACCGGAACAGAAGCGAACAAAAAAGTGGCTGATCGGATTATGGAAACATGGAAGACGAATGGACTTGAGGGTTTGTTAAAAAGAAAAAATTGGTCAAAAAACAGGGAAAAACAGGGAATTTTTGTAGGGCCGGAAGCAAGATGAGTCCCGGTAAGAAATCCATGTCCCGTCCTGCTGCTCTGGTCGAAAAAATCATTCTCGAAAAAAGAGTGAATTAAATATGCACAATCTTCAAATGGCATTTTATTTATTAAGATGTCCATCAAATACCGTACGAAGCTTTGCTTTCTTACCCCAAATGGGACATGCCTAACCATGTGTACGTGCTGAACGCTGATGGCTCAGTACTGTACAACACAGCTGGACTCAGTCCTGACTTGACTGGGGCAAGTTTGCCTATTTATATAAACTAAAAGCAAGCGTATATATATATATATATATAGTAAGAAAAAAAGGATTAATACAGAATGACAACAGCCCCGAGGCGAGCATCCAATGGTTGGCCTATTCGCCTGAGGGGACGGTACAGGGACAGCCGGTCTATTGCCATTACGGGAGGCTGCAGGACTTTGAGAGGTTGGAGAAGCAATACGGAATTGCCAATTTGAAAGGTCAGTCAGAAGTAAGATAAAAAAAAACTTAATAATAATTTCTTAAAATTCATTATTTCATTTGTTTTTAATTGCTTCATCTTTTGAACAGGTAAAATAGCTTTAATGCGTTATGGCGGAGAGTATCGCGGTGACATGGTTCACCATGCGTACCAACGGGGGGCAGCAGGCGCAATTCTTTACTCCGACCCAGCAGAGAGTGCCAGAGACGGGCCGGGTTAGGCAATTGAATATATCGTGTTGGGATTTTTCCTGAATTCCGCGAACCTTGAGATTTCCTAAATCCGCCATTTTTGAAATTTTTGGTTGAAAATTCATTATTTTTGAAATTTTTTTATGGAATAATGAATTTCTGATTTATAACTAGAGACCGAAAAAAAATGCACAAAAAAAAAGTTTTATAAAAAAATGCTGATTTTCTAACTCGGCAATGGCGTGACGTATAAGTTTGAAATTGTGCAGAAAAATACTTTGGCACAAGGCCTACCTTACTGCAAATTTTCAAAATTTTTGACTGGCATTAAAATTCTTCATAAAAATCCGCATGGCCAAAAATTCCGCCTGCTTAAAGTTTACAAGATCGAAAATATTAATTTTTTTTTGCGGTCTTTATTTATAACTAATAGATTCAAACAAGATCTATCGAACCATACAAAAATTAGTTACTATGATCGTTTATGAGAAAGTTAAAACTTGTTTTATTGGAAGACCAGTAAAAATGGCGGAATTTAGAAAACATCTTAGCAATACATATTCTCTCTTGACTTTATTTTGATAAATTTGAAGAGAAAGTATACCCACAAACTGATTGGATGCCACCGAGTGGAGTCCAACGCGGGTCGCTGCTCCGGAGCGACGGGGACCCATTGACACCGCTTCTGCCGGCACGAAAAGACTTCTACAAAGAATGGACAATTGAAAAAGTGTTTAAGAGCAAAATAATTACAATTATCAATTAGATTATTAAACGATCCAAAATATGACACAAGATGGCAAAACCGAGTCGGTTTTTAAGGGTGTTTTTCATTTTTTATGCTAATTCCGTTAAGCAATTATGGCAAAAATCGCAATTTTCCTATGCTAAATCAAAAAGTGGCAGTTCCTTCTTTTATGACTTAAACTTTCATATTATCTAATAACACAACAACGAACTAAAACAGGCCTATGATAATTAGGTTCAGACAAAAACTTAAAAAAAAAAAGTTATCCCTGATGATTAGGTCAAATTGGACCCCGAAGTAATGCCACAAATTCCGGCAATTCCGCTGAGCTACGGCGATGCTTATCACATTTTGTCACGGATGGATGGGCCGGAGGTGTCGTCGGATTGGCAAGGGGGTCTGAACTTCACTTACCGAGTAGGGCCAGGCTTAAAGAGCGGACAGGGCCAAACGGTGAAGGTGGAAGTGCATTCCAAGTTGGAAGTGCGGTGAGCAATTTGGACAAAAATTAATTGGAATGGGGAGAAAATGAGAAAAGCAAAGGGAAATTGGGAAAAAACGAAGTAAATAAAAATGTGTATATTTATTAGATTATTAGAATAGTTTGGGAACAGGAAATTTGGCTCCAACCGGGACCGGGACTGACCGTAACTTTGAGTGCTGGGACCAGGAAACGGGAACCCCTAAATTGGAGTCGCGACATAACTTCTCAGAAGTAACCAATCTAAAGATTCTTAGTTTTATTCGGTAGCCCTTGACATGCTCTATCATCTTGCAAATTTCAAACAAAATTGGTCATTCCAAAAAAAAATAAGGTTATTTTCAAAATTTTGATAAAATTTGGGGGTTTTACTTTTGACCTAGGCCAATTCAAAATGTGCTCGGTTACATTTGGGGCAGCGAAAGGCCTGACGAATGGGTAATGCTGGGCAATCATTTCGACGCGTGGGTGTTCGGTGCACTCGACCCGAACAGCGGGACGGCCGTGTTGGCGGAGGTGGCCAAGGGAATTGCTCATACGGTGCGCACCACGGGGTGGCGACCCAAACGAACCATTGTTTTCTGCGCATGGGACGCGGAAGAGCCCGGACTGATCGGGTAGGATCAATAATTAACCAACTAACGAGTCAATTAATAGCTGGAGCGAATCTTTTCATAATAATTTTTGGCCCATCTAAATCCATATTTCGCGTTTTTTGCCGCTTTAGTCTAAATTTTGCCTTTTGGCAATTTTCTTAAAAAAAAAGTGGTAAAAACGAAAAAAAAAATCCTAAAAGATGGGCCTTTATAATATGCAAATATTTTTTTTAAATAAAAAAGTTTAAAAGAAAGCTTGAAAAATTCTACACACCTTTTGTAAAATTAAGAAATTACTTATTTTTCAATTTTTTCCCCAATTTATTGACATTTTTAGTGATTTATATCATTATTATTAATCAAAAGAACAGATAAACACCCATACCATGGAAAAATTGTATTTCGGATAATTATTACAGGTCTACCGAATTTGTTGAGGAATTTGCGGACATTTTGCGGGAAAGGGCCATTGTCTATTTGAATGTGGACACCATTCCGGGCAATGTTTCGCTGTGAGTCGGCATTGTTTTTTTTAAATATCCGCCATTATGGGTTAAATCCGCCGTACCTAAACGCGCATAACTTTTCAAAAATAATTCTTCCCGCTGTGATTTCCCAAATTATTTTATTTTCTTAAATCTTTTGAAGGCAGGCTAATAAATCAATCCCAAACTAACGGACGATACCACCAATTGAGAAAGTTGTGACGATTTTTTGTCGGAAAATTTATTAAAAGGCGAATTTAAAACCGAATTGGAATTCACTGTGGTTTAGCTCCAACAAATGTTTAAGCAAGGTGCAAGCAGTGCCGTCGCTTTACCAAGTTGCGGTTGATGCTTCCAAAGCAGTGAATAACCCAAATGGCCAAGGATCGGTGTTTGACCCGTGGCTTGCGCATTATCCCTCCGATTGGCTTGCGAACATTCCTCAAATGGGCATCCCCGGGGGTGGCAGCGACCAAAAGTAAATTGTGCCGAATTTATCCGATGCATTAAAGAGGGGCAGGCAGATAGGTAAAGTTCTTATATAGGCATAAAAACTTGAATTTTGTTCAAGCTGGTTTTACTAACTCAGCTGAGAGGTTTCCAATTAGTTCGAAATTTTGCACTAAAATATTTGGGCATAATGCTTAATTCTCCTGCAAAAATTCATAATTTTTGTTGGTTTATTTTTTATTATTATAAAATCAGCATGTTACAACTTGCAAGGTGGAATTTTGGTCAGGTGGCTTTTTGTAAAAAGTTTTACATGTATGCAAAATTTCTGAAATTTTTAATTGGCATAAAATTTTTTCAAGAAGGTCCCTGTTTTTAAAACTAGACCACCAAGTTGGCGTTCAGGCTGGAAAAAGAGCATTCTTAAAAAAATTTCGTTTCAAAAAAAACATAAATTTTTGCAGGGTGATAATCTTGTTTACGAATTTTCAATTATTTCTCTAAATTTTTTAGAGTCTTTTGTGGAGAATTTCTTGAATTTTTTTGTGCCTAAAAGCGGTATCCCTATTCATTTGTCAGGTCGTTCCTTGACTTTTTGGGCATTCCTGTGATGAAAATTGCTTATGTTGACCCAACTCGGTGGCCACACCCTCTCTATCACTCGCGTTACGAATTGCCATTTGTCAACGAACACATTTTCGACAACAATCATATGGCGGTCATTATTTGGCATTTTATGCTATAATAATACTCAACTTCGAATAAATTCAGGTCCATAAAGCCGTGGGCGAATATTGGGCCGAATTGGCGCGACTTTTTGCTGATTCGCCACTTTTGCCGATAAGTACCACTTCTTTGGCGCACCGAATATCGGAGGACTATTTGAGGGAAATCAAAAAAGTGCCATACTTAATTAACTTTCTCAAATATAAGCTGATGGCATTTTGTAGTCGATTTTGGCATTGAACAGCCAATTTCCGAAAGAGAGTGGGCCGGCAAAGAACCAACTTGATAATTTGGTCCAAACAGGACATCAATTGATCACTGAAGCAGAAACGTTCGAAAAGCTCATCCGTGGGCAAAATTCGGGTGACAAATTGGCACACTTTGGGTGGGCCAATGATCGACTGCAAAAATTGGAGCAATGCTTTTTGAACCCGTCGATGGGCATCGCACGGGAAGAACCGTCCCAGAGGCATGTGCTATTCGCCACTGAAAAGGACAACAGTTATGCGCCCACAATTATGGCAAATGCGTATAAAAGGGTGAGACATTTAAAGAAATGATCGTTAGCGACAATTTATTCATAATTAAAATTGGAATATTCACATAAATATTTTAAAAATAACCAGATTATATTGCCCCAAATTATTGAAAAGTTCATAATATTGAAAAGAAATAACGAAAAATAAGCTAACGAAACAATTATATAAAATAATAAAACAAACTAAAAACTAGTTTTTTCTATTTTTTTAAGATTTATGAAACTTTTAAATATCTATTTTTTGAAACTGCCAAAAATTAAAAAAAATAAAATAAGTCACTAATATTTTTATAGATTGGCCAATTTTCCAAAGCCAAAAGTCTGGATGAACGCGCAAAACGAGGCAATGAATTGGCGTTGGAGTTAACAGTTTTGCATCAGGCACTACGTTGTGCCATTAACACACTCGCCAGAGGCATCTGATTTGTAATTGGATCGAATAATTCTTAATTCTATTTGATATAATAATTCTTCTTTTTTCTAAAAAGGTAAAAAGTATAAATTTCTTCAACAAATCAGAGCAATATTAAAGCAGAGATCCCATTTGTACTTATTTGTAAGTATTGTACTGATTTGGAGGGTACAAAACTTAAAATTTTAATTACTTAGTTGTAAGTAATGAATTTATTTGAGCTCAATATGTACTTATTTTGTACTGATTTTTGAGACTCGAAGGAAAATTCCAATTTTTATTGCAATATTTGAAAGAAAATTATTTGTTGAAGCGAATTTTTTCAACAAAATCTTAACAAGATTTACTAAATATTCAAAATTTCGATAGAAAATTCTATGTAACACATATTTTTTTCGCTTAAATTATTTAGCGCAATTTCTGTTAACAAATCGCCATCAAATTTCAAAATTTTCCCGGCGGCGCCTATCGGCACCATCGGACCCCCAAATCAAAAAATAAAATAAAAAGCCAAGATAGCAAGTGTATATAAAAAGAATTTTATTATATTTTACTGCCATCTAGTTAAAGTAAATAGAAGACGGAGTCACCGAACTCATTCTCTTCGTCAGTGTCAAGCTCCTCTCCAATCAATTTCCCATCCGGCCCCGTGCGAAAGGCAAGGACTCTTGCTCGCTGTGGCGGGTTCTGACCCGCCTTCTCGTCGCCATGTCCATTTTTGGCGACAATAATTTCTCATTTTGTTTATAAAAAATCCGTTTCCGATTTTCGATGTTTTTTGGACCCGAATCTGATTTCCGAAAAAAAAATTTTGGCCATTGGAATTCCGATATCAGACTATTTTGGTTATTTCTTTAGGTAAAGCAATCATTCATCAAAAGGGTTACTTTGAGAATTCTTTTGAAAGCTCTCAAAAATTTATTAAAAAAACCCAAAACTTTACTAAAATGAATTATGCAGAATGAATCAATAATGCTAAAAAATATGCTTTCATCATCAGCTAATCTTGGCTCATTATACATCATTTACCAAACAAACGTTTCGAATTTTCGTCTTTATCGACGACATTTTCCATCAAAACAAACAATGATGTATCATCCTAAAATAAAAGATGGGATAGAAAAAGTAATAAAGAATAAATTAATAATGAATTGGCAAAAATGCAATCTTTTATTCTATAATTTGTTTTTTATGTTTTATGAAAATAAATAAAATGCTTAATTACCTCAATTTTCAATCGAAAAGCCAATAACTTTTGGCCGATCACCCATTCGTTGTTCATTTTGATCAAATCATCGCGAGTATTTTTCAATATCTCTTCGTTTGTTTGCTCTTCAATATCATTTTGAATGCATTTTAACAAAAACTTTTTGTCTTTTGTGCTGTAAAATGGGGTTTTGCCAAGAAAGTTGATCTCAATTAAATCGTCGGACAAAAAAGAATTCTAAATTTCTTAAACATTTAATTGTAATAAATTTTTAATATATTTTTTTCAATTTACCGCTAAATTTTTATAGTGAATTCCAAAATTTCTTCCCTTTGCATCTGTTGCTTCTTTTGGGTAATTTTCCATGCCATTTACAATTACTTTGGAAAGCTTTCGGTCTTTTATATTTTTGAGAAATTGCAATTTTTCTTTACTCTTTTTCAAATTTACACAAAAATATGTACCCAATTTTGATTGAATTCGTTCCGGTAAATCCATTTTGTAATGGTCTTCCACTCCCATGTCATTGACCAATGCCAAAAATTCTTCGCAAATATTGCCTTTTTTGTCTTAAAAATTTAAATTCTTCTTTTTTTTAAATTTGCTAATCATTTATTATGTAAATTTTATTATCTAATTGAAATGTTAAAATGAACTTTTCATCATGTAATTTTTACCTCTCTCGCCAATTTTCCTTGGCAAAAAATGTGTTTCTGCCGTTTGAAATTTGTGCCATTTTCCAATTGACTCTTTTGTGCCATCATGATGATAAAACATGCCAGCCGCATAGAAATTTAGTTTGCCAATCATTTTATCAGCATCAATTTCAACGCCCACAAATCCGCCTCCATCAAGTACACCTCGCGCAACACTCACTTCGCCTGGCACTTTTGGCCGGTTGCCAACATTCAACGGGTATCTGATGAGCATAATTTGAAGTCGATTAAAAATTTTTTTTGGCTTTTTTTCAATAATATTCATAAATAATTTTATTACTTTGAATTGAATTACAAAAAATTTAAAATGTATTTTTTTAAATTTCAAATATTTGGTTAATTAATAAACAGATGATGATGTAACTGTCTGACTAAATTCCAAATCCAATAATTCAAAAATAAATAAATAAACAAATAAAATCTGTACTTATTTGAAAAAAATTGAGAACGGATTTTTCAAATCTACAGGGCCGGGCCGGGCTGACTTTTTCAAAAACGACCGGGTTCCGGGCCCTGCCGCTCAAAACCCTGTCAATCCTGTTTTTCCAAAAAAAAAACGCAGGGCCGGGTCACCGGGCCCTGCAAAAACCTGTGCCGGGCCCGGCCCTGTCCGGTCTCTAAAAAAATGCTTAAACCTATATATAAAAAAAAAAAAAGTTTGCAAAATTTTTTACCTAAATTTCATGAATTGCATGTATTCCTCAGGGAATCGGCTCTCATTGATGGCATTTTCCATACGTGATCCGGCACCCGACACAATGTATTTGGTGCAGACGCCACTTGTTTTGTGATTGCTCAGGTCAAAATACTTTAAATTGTGCGCATGGCCCGCAAAATAGACTTGCACTTGGAAGAAGCGCATCAGTGCCATCACACGCCGAGCGCATGGGTAAACGTGCGCCTTGGGTAAATTGTCAACAATGTGCAGGGGGTAATGACCGGCCACAAACAGAAAGTGCACTCGTCTAAATTGGATAAAAAGACTAATCAAATCAACAATTGGCAATTACTTTGCATACAAATAACTACACTGGCTGTTAAGGGAAAATGATTCAAAAAACTTCATTTGTAACGAGTAACGATAATTGTAGCAACTCTCAGGCACCAAATGGTGTTCCATGTTTTTGGGTAAATAATTTTAGTAAAAATTCTTGTATTTTGCTAGAAACAAATGAAACTAATTTTTAGTGAAAGGAGAGGGGGTCATTTTGAAAATTTGTCTTAAAAGATTTTGACCAAAAAAGGGCCAATTGGAGAATTTTTAAAATTATTTTTCAAAAATTTGCAGGATTTCTTCTACACTCCACTTCCTTTTGCATCCGAGCAATTTTTTATTGTTATGCCTGTTTTATATTTATTTCGTATGCTATTTATTAATTACATAATAACAACAATTATTTGTTACTGACTGTTGTTTTGCCTCTCTCAGTTGCTTGTGTAACCATTTGAAATGAGTTTTGGCCTCTGTTATCTTTTTGGCATATTCGTCGGCATTTTTCCGTTTTGTATTGTCAAAATCATATTCACTAGTGCCACAAAGCACTGTTGTGTCAATCATAATAAACCTAACACTTTTACGCCTTTTAGGTTTATTACCAAATTCGTAATGGG